>OZ025256.1:22661369-22944190 GCA_964019135.1 Arenicola marina | reverse complement strand
GATACGTAAAGTGGACAGGTCGCCAAGGGGGAGATACGTAAGGTGGACAGGTCGCCAAGGGGAAGATACGTAAGGTGGACAGGTCACCAAGGGGGAGATACGTAAGGTGGACAGGTCACTAAGGGGGTGATACCTAAGGTGGACTGGTCGCCAAGGCGAATATACGTAAGATGAACTGGTCGCCAAGGGGGAGATACGTAAGGTAGACTGGTCGCTAAGGGGGGGATACGGAAGGTGGACTGCTCGCCAAAGGGGGAGATACGTCAGGTGGACTGGTCGCCAAGGCGAATATACGTAAGGTGAATTGGTCGCCAAGGGGGAGATACGTAAGGTAGATTGGTCGCCAATGGGGAGATACGTAAGGTGGACTGGTCGCCAAGAGGGAGATACGTCAGGTGGACTGGTCGCCAAGGGGGGAGATACGTCAGGTGGACTGGTCGCCAAGGGGGAGATACGTCAGGTAGACTGGTTGCCAAGGCAATGATGCGTAAGAAAGACCGGCCTCCAAGGGGGAGATACGTAAGGTGAACTGGTCGCCAAAGGGGGATACGTAAAGTAGACTGGTCGCCAAGGGGGAGATACGTCAGGCGGACTGTTCGCCAAGGAGGAGATACGTAAGGCGGAATGGTCACCAAGGGGGAAATACGTCAGGCGGACTGGTCACTAAGGGGGAGATACGTAACGTGGACTGGTCGCCAAGAGGGAGATACGTAAGGTGGACTGGTCGCCAAGGGCGAGATACGTAAGGTGGACTGGTCGCTAAGGGGAAGATACGTAAGGTGGACTTGTCGCCAAGGGGGAGATGCGTAAGGTGGACTGGTCGCCAAGGCGGAGATACGTAAGGTGGACTGGTCACTAAGGGGGAGATACGTAAGGTGGACAGGTCGCCAAGGGGACAATACGTAAGGTGGACAGGTCACCAAAGAGGAGATACGTAAGGTGGACTGGTCACCAAGTGGGGGGATACGTGAGGTGGACTGGTCGCTAAGGGAGAGATACGTAAGGTGGACTGGTCGCCTAGGGGGCGATACGTAATGTGGAGTGGTCGCCAAGGGGGATACACCTAAGGTAGACTGGTCGCCAAGGGAGAGATACGTCAGACGGACTGGTCCCTAAGGGGGAGATACGTAAGGTCGCCTGGTCGCCAAGGCGAATATACGTAAGGTGAACTGGTCGCCAAGGGGGAGATACGTAAGGTGGACTCGTCGCCAAGGGGGAGATACGTAAGGTGGACTGGTCGCCAAGTGGGAGATACGTAAGGTGGACAGGTCGCCAAGTGGAAGATACGTAAGGTGGACTGGTCGCCAAGGAGGAGATACGTAAGGTGGACTGGTCGCCAAGGGGGAGATACGTAAGGTGGACTGGTCGCCAAGGGGGAGATACGTAAGGTGGTCTGGTCGCCAAGGCGAATATACGTAAGGTGAACTGGTCGCCAAGGGGGAGATACGTAAGGTGGACTCGTCGCCAAGGGGGGTATACGTAATGTGGACTGGTCGCTAAGGGGGAGATACGTAAGGTGGACAGGTCGCCAAGGGGGAGATACGTAAGGTGGACTGGTCGCCAAGTGGGAAATACGTAAGGTGGACAGGTCGCCAAGTGGGAGATACGTAAGGTGGACAGGTCGCCAAGGGGGAGATATGTCCGTTGACATTATGTCCGTTGACACTATTTCCGTTGACACTACTTCCGTTGGCATTATGTCCGTTAGCTTTACGTCCGTTGGCATTGTGTCCGTTAGCATTACGTCCGTTAACATTCCGTCCGTTAGCACTATGTCCGTTAGCATTACGTCCGTTAGCATTATGTCCGTTAGCATTACGTCCGTTAACATTATGTCCGTTGACAATATGTCCGTTAGCATTACGCCCGTTAGCATTATGACCGTTAGCTTTACGTCCGTTAGCATTATGTCCATTAGCTTTACGTCCGTTGGCATTACGTCCGCAGACGGGTGAACCATCACGGGAACTGATCGTCAAACACATTGTGGGCCAGCAGCAATTGGCAAACAGGGACATTGCAAGGACTATCCCTATGCACCCCCCCCCCCTCCCCCCGCCACCCCCCCCCCCCCTCTTCACACCCACGCATTCACACCACCCGTCCCCTACCTTGGGCGTATATTAGTCAGAATTGTGCATAATTGTTGGCATATGGTCCCGGGAGCTTCCAGACGCACAGGCACCGATCTCTCGCAGTATGCCCTCGGCTGGATTTACCCCAGGTCTGAAGCCCTTTGATGACTATTTCGGGAGAACATTCGGTGAACTGTTACATGCTGGAGAGGAGCCGGTTGATGGGGAGGGGTCAGTGGTGGTGGGGGTGGGTGGGGTGGCGGTTGAGGCGACTCCATTGTGGTAGGAACACGAGTCAAGCGAATCGCTTCTTTCGAATCATTTTATTATTCGTCAGGTACCCTTTTTGGCGCTTGACCAAGGAGTGAAAATCCAAAAAGTGCTAAAAAAAATCTCAACTAAAAAACTCAGACTACTGATAAACAGCCGAACAAAAAAACACAACCTTTTCCGAAACTGATATTGTGCATCCAGCGTTTGTTCGTTTATATCTCGTCTGTGTCAGCCTTGCCTCTTAGCATTTTGTCCGTTGACGTTTCGTCTCTGCATTGACATGCCGTCAATTGATCTTTGCTCCCTCTGCGTTTTGTCTCGGTAACAAATCCCTGTTTTTTTGGCACAATATTCTATCCCTTGGCATGACATGCTCTCATTACGCAATTTGTCCCTTCGTTCTCGGCCTCTGTTCGTTGTATATTGTCCATGCCTCACGAAGAAGAGCTTGATGTCCTGGTCGACCGCCCCGACCCACACGTTGGTTGCCCCCCCCCCCCTCCCCGCCCACACACTATTGCATCAGCCAGTTTACAGTTTCATACAGTAAAATAAAGGGAAAAGTATAAGCATTGCTATCATGTTTGCACTGGATAAAAATGTCGTGTGGGACTAGGCCGTGTGGGCACTCGGGAAGGCATGGGGCACATCGGTAGCTATGACTACGAGACGATTGTCGTTGTCATGGTAATAGACACTACGCATACAACCAACGAAGCAATGTTGTTTATCCACTAGACCCTACCACCCCCCTCCCCACTAGGTAACACGACACTCGGCAATGGAACATACAAATGTGTGTGTGTGGGGAGGGGGGAGCGGGGCGGGGCGGGTGAGTCGGAAGCGGGGATGGTGGTGGATGTGGGTGATTTGGGAGGGGGGATGTGGATGGGATGGGCGGGGGAGATGTGCGTGAGACGGAATGGAGAGGGAGTGCATGTGGGCGAGCCGGAAGTGGGGGTGGATGCGGGTGAGTCGGGAGGGGGGATGTGGATGGGATGGGCGGGGGAGATGTGCGTGAGACGGAATGGAGAGGGAGTGCATGTGGGCGAGCCGGAAGTGGGGGTGGATGCGGGTGAGTCGGGACGGGGGATGTGGATGGGATGGGCGGGGGGGATGCGGGTGAGTTTGAAGGGAGAGGGGGTGCATGTGGGGAAGTCGGAAGGGGGGGTGATTCAGTCATGGTCATGGGGTTTCATCGCCCAGCTTATATAAATAAAATATAATTAGTCAGACTTTCTACGCTAAGAGAAATACAATTTGCCCTCAGATGAAATGGACAATTAACGCACGTATGAATCACAGGCTGTTTCCAATGTGTATACATATGCTGCCCTATACACGGGACCAACAATTGCAGAATGAATATCCCTGGGGTAACCATGGATTGTGTTAATAGTCCTTTATTTCCACTCAGTTCTAAAGATTTACTGAGGTCCTGTTTTCTCCCCTAGATTGTGTGACACCGTTTGAAGGGCATTATATAATCAGCACAAAAATGCCCTCCAAACAGATGTCACCATAAAGAGCAATGAAAACCTTCGCACATTTTTAACATGTGTTTCAATGAGATTTTTTAGTATACGTGATGCGTCAGCGGCCAAAACAAACGAGCTATACACGTTAGGAGATATACATGTCCGTAATTGTTATTTATTTGGCCGGCACATGTTCACAGAATAAAACAATTCTTAAAAAGATCGCGTCACCTTGCTTTGTTTTCGTTCACAGCGCTGTTAACATCACGTGTAATCAAAAATCTCTCATTGAAGCTGACCCCCCTCCCCCTCGCCCCTCGCCCCTCCCACACCCCTATCCCCAGAGCAGTCGGTCAGCTGAGTGAGCTGCAACGGAACATGTCGTATGACCGCGACCTTGTACATGGAGTGCCCCAGTTTAGTCTTCCTGCGTACAACACGTTGAACGTTTCGTGATCAATTTGATTCGACATGTTTTCCATTGGCATTTTTGTCCGTGTGTGTTATATTTATGCATATAGCTCTGATTCATTTTTATTGTAATCATACTTGCAAACCTCTTCTTCACCTTAAAAGGCCAATTATTAACAATTTTAGCGTCAATGTCTTCTGTGGTGACTGTCTAAAGCGGCACGGAGCGTCGCCTCGATGACATATATGTCATCGCGGCGACGCTGCCAATGGAAAACATTTATATATATATATATACGACATATGTGCGCTCCAGGTTTGACGTGAAGCCAGATCTGTCGTAATAAGCTGATTTTGGTGTCTGGCGCAAAATGACCAGCTCCATTTCAGCATGTGATCACCATATTATATTTATATAGCTACCCTATGATTATCTACCGCGTTAGCTTTAAGTTCCCTATTATTGTATGACAAGTTGAGTGTGAGCCTCAGGAAGACGAAGGGCTTGAGAAGTGGACTATTTGGCATGAGCCACGGGCTGCTGGGAACGGCATGAAATTGGGTAGGCGTGCGGGGGTGGCGAAGGGGGGAGGGCGTGTACCATGCGCTGTGTGGTAAGACAGTGTTAATATCACACTTACCGTGTGCGCCCAGACGTCCAACAATATCCTCCGTTACCATGGTGGCCGGGGGGGACGTTGCTGTCGCTTCGTTCATCCGCCGCCGTCGCCGCCGCCACCGTCGCCACCGCCGCCAGTACCATTGAGGGTATCGGCCCGGTCAGCATGACCCTCGCGCTGCCGCGACCGCTGCTGATGCTGCAGTTCGATGCTGCACTGCAGCGCTGAGTGGTTCGTCCGCTTCCTCCTTTCCTCTCGGTGGACTTGATGGCGGAGGCACTGACAGAGAGACACCGCGGTCGGTGCCGCGAGGAGGAGAGGGGAGGGGTGGAGTGGGAGGAGGGGTCGGTGTGTTTATGAATGGGGGTTGTTGTAGAGAGCAGTGCTAGCTGGGGTGTCGCCGTCTTTTGGCCGCGGCGTCTGTGGTGTAGCGGTCGCTGGAGGTCTGACAGTGTACACAGGTGGATCAGGGGCCCAGACGGTCTCTGTCTCCCTCTCTGTCCATCTCTCTGTCCATCTCTCTATCTCCATTTCTGTCTCACTCCTCTGTCCCGCTCTGCCCATCTCTCTGTCTCCCTGTCTGTCCATCTCTGTCTCCCTCTCTGTCCATCTCTATGACCATCTATCTGTCTATCTCTCTGTCTCCCTCTCTATCCAGGTCTCTGTCTCCCTCTCTGTCCATCTCTATGTCCATCTATCTGTCCATCTCTGTCTCCCTCTCTGTCCATCTCTCTGTCTCACTCTCTGTTCATCTCTCTGTCTCCCTCTCTGTCCATCTCTCTGTCTCCTTCTCTGTCCATCTCTATGCCCATCTATCTGTCCATTTCTGTCTCCCTCTGTCTATCTCTCTGTCTCCCTCTCTGTCCATCTCTCTGTCTCCCTCTCTGTCCACCTCTCTGTCTCCCTCTCTGTCCATCTCTCTGTCTCACTCTCTGTCCATCTCTCTGTCTCCCTCTCTGTCCATCTCTCTGTCTCCCTCTCTGTCCGTCTCTCTGTCTCCTTCTCTGTCCATCTCTATGCCCATCTATCTGTCCATTTCTGTCTCCCTCTCTGTCCATCTCTCTGTCTCCCTCTCTGCCCATCTCTCTGTCTCCCTCTCTGTCCACCTCTCTGTCTCCCTCTCTGTCCATCTCTCTGTCTCACTCTCTGTCCATCTCTCTGTCTCCCTCTCTGTCCACCTCTCTGTCTCCCTCTCTGTCCATCTCTCTGTCTCACTCTCTGTCCATCTCTCTGTCTCCCTCTCTGTCCATCTCTCTGTCTCCCTCTCTGTCCATCTCTCTGTCTCCCTCTCTGTCCATCTCTCTGTCTCCCCTTCTGTCCATCTCTCTGTCTCACTCTCTGTCCATCTCTCTGTCTCCCTCTCTGTCCATCTCTCTGTCTCCCTCTCTGTCCGTCTGTCTCCCTCTCTGTCCATCTCTCTGTCTTCCTCTCTGTCCATCTCTCTGTCTCCCTCTCTGTCCGTCTGTCTCCCTCTCTGTTCATCTCTCTGTCTCCCTCTCTGTCCATCTCTCTGTCTCCCTCTCTGTCCATCTCTCTGTCTCCCTCTATGTCCATCTCTCTGTCTCCCTCTCTGTCCATCTCTCTGTCTCACTCTCTGTCCATCTCTCTGTCTCCCTCTCTGTATATCTCTCTGTCTCCCTCTCTGTCCATCTCTCTGTCTCCCTCTCTGTCCATCTCTCTGTCTCCCTCTCTGTCCATCTCTCTGTCTCCCTCTATGTCCATCTCTCTGTCTCCCTCTCTGTCCATCTCTCTGTCTCCCTCTCTGTCTCTGTCTCCCTCTATGTCCATCTATCTGTCTCCCTCTCTGTCCATCTCTCGGTCTCCCTCTCTGTCCATCTCTCTGTCTCCCTCTCTGTCCATCTCTCTGTCTCCCTCTCTGTCCGTCTGTCTCCCTCTCTGTCCATCTCTCTGTCTCCTTCTGTCCATCTCTCTGTCTCCCTCTCTGTCCATCTCTCTGTCTCCCTCTCTGTCCACCTCTCTGTCTCCCTCTCTGTCTCTGTCTCCCTCTATGTCCATCTATCTGTCTCCCTCTCTGTCCATCTATTGGTCTCCCTCTCTGTCCATCTCTCTGTCTCCCTCTCTGTCCATCTCTCTGTCTCCCTCTCTGTCCGTCTGTCTCCCTCTCTGTCCATCTCTCTGTCTCCCTCTCTGTCCATCTCTCTGTCTCCCTCTCTGTCCATCTCTCTGTCTCCCTCTCTGTCCATCTCTCTGTCTCCCTCTATGTCCATCTCTCTGTCTCCCTCTCTGTCCATCTCTCTGTCTCACTCTCTGTCCATCTCTCTGTCTCCCTCTCTGTCCGTCTGTCTCCCTCTCTGTCCATCTCTCTGTCTCCCTCTCTGTCCGTCTCTCTGTCTCCTTCTCTGTCCATCTCTATGCCCATCTATCTGTCCATTTCTGTCTCCCTCTCTGTCCATCTCTCTGTCTCCCTCTCTGTCTCTGTCTCCCTCTATGTCCATCTATCTGTCTCCCTCTCTGTCCATCTCTCGGTCTCCCTCTCTGTCCATCTCTCTGTCTCCCTCTCTGTCCATCTCTCTGTCTCCCTCTCTGTCCATCTCTCTGTCTCCCTCTCTGTCCGTCTGTCTCCCTCTCTGTCCATCTCTCTGTCTCCCTCTCTGTCCATCTCTCTGTCTCCCTCTCTGTCCATCTCTCTGTCTCCCTCTCTGTCTCTGTCTCCCTCTATGTCCATCTATCTGTCTCCCTCTCTGTCCATCTCTCGGTCTCCCTCTCTGTCCATCTCTCTGTCTCCCTCTCTGTCCATCTCTCTGTCTCCCTCTCTGTCCGTCTGTCTCCCTCTCTGTCCATCTCTCGGTCTACCTCTCTGTCCATCTTTCTGTCTCCCTCTCTGTCCATCTTTCTGTCTCCCTCTCTGTCCATCTCTCTGTCTCCCTCTCTGTCCATCTCTCTGTCTCCCTCTCTGTCCGTCTGTCTGCCTCTCTGTCCTTCTCTCTGTCTCTCTCTCTGTCCATCTCTCTGTCTCCCTCTCTGTCCATCTATCTGTCTCCCTCTCTGTTCATCTCTATCTCCCGCTCTGTCCATCTCTCTGTCTCCCTCTCTGTCCATCTCTCTGTCTCCCTCTCTGTCCGTCTGTCTCCCTCTCTGTCCATCTATCTGTCTTCCTCTCTGTCCATCTCTCTGTCTCCCTCTCTGTCCGTCTGTCTCCCTCTCTGTCCATCTCTCTGTCTCCCTCTCTGTCCAACTCTCTGTCTCCCTCTCTGTCCATCTCTCTGTCTTCCTCTCTGTCCATCTCTCTGTCTCCCTCTCTGTCCATCTCTCTGTCTCACTCTCTGTCCATCTCTCTGTCTCCCTCTCTGTCCATCTCTCTGTCTCCCTCTCTGTCCGTCTGTTTCCCTCTCTGTCCATCTCTCTGTCTTCCTCTCTGTCCATCTCTCTGTCTCCCTCTCTGTCCGTCTGTCTCCCTCTCTGTTCATCTCTCTGTCTCCCTCTCTGTCCATCTCTCTGTCTCCCTCTCTGTCCATCTCTCTGTCTCCCTCTATGTCCATCTCTCTGTCTCCCTCTCTGTCCATCTCTCTGTCTCACTCTCTGTCCATCTCTCTGTCTCCCTCTCTGTATATCTCTCTGTCTCCCTCTCTGTCCATCTCTCTGTCTCCCTCTCTGTCCATCTCTCTGTCTCCCTCTCTGTCCATCTCTCTGTCTCCCTCTATGTCCATCTCTCTGTCTCCCTCTCTGTCCATCTCTCTGTCTCACTCTCTGTCCATCTCTCTGTCTCGCTCTCTGTCCATCTCTCTGTCTCCCTCTCTGTCCGTCTGTCTCCCTCTCTGTCCATCTCTCTGTCTCCCTCTCTGTCCATCTCTCTGTCTCCCTCTCTGTCTCTGTCTCCCTCTATGTCCATCTATCTGTCTCCCTCTCTGTCCATCTCTCGGTCTCCCTCTCTGTCCATCTCTCTGTCTCCCTCTCTGTCCATCTCTCTGTCTCCCTCTCTGTCCGTCTGTCTCCCTCTCTGTCCATCTCTCTGTCTCCCTCTGTCCATCTCTCTGTCTCCCTCTCTGTCCATCTCTCTGTCTCCCTCTCTGTCCATCTCTCTGTCTCCCTCTCTGTCTCTGTCTCCCTCTATGTCCATCTATCTGTCTCCCTCTCTGTCCATCTATTGGTCTCCCTCTCTGTCCATCTCTCTGTCTCCCTCTCTGTCCATCTCTCTGTCTCCCTCTCTGTCCGTCTGTCTCCCTCTCTGTCCATCTCTCTGTCTCCCTCTCTGTCCATCTCTCTGTCTCTCTCTCTGTCCATCTCTCTGTCTCCCTCTCTGTCCATCTCTCTGTCTCCCTCTATGTCCATCTCTCTGTCTCCCTCTCTGTCCATCTCTCTGTCTCACTCTCTGTCCATCTCTCTGTCTCCCTCTCTGTCCATCTCTCTGTCTCCCTCTCTGTCCGTCTGTCTCCCTCTCTGTCCATCTCTCTGTCTCCCTCTCTGTCCATCTCTCTGTCTCCCTCTCTGTCCATCTCTCTGTCTCCCTCTCTGTCTCTGTCTCCCTCTATGTCCATCTATCTGTCTCCCTCTCTGTCCATCTCTCGGTCTCCCTCTCTGTCCATCTCTCTGTCTCCCTCTCTGTCCATCTCTCTGTCTCCCTCTCTGTCCATCTCTCTGTCTCCCTCTCTGTCCGTCTGTCTCCCTCTTTGTCCATCTCTCTGTTTCCCTCTCTGTCCATCTCTCTGTCTCCCTCTCTGTCCATCTCTCTGTCTCCCTCTCTGTCTCTGTCTCCCTCTATGTCCATCTATCTGTCTCCCTCTCTGTCCATCTCTCGGTCTCCCTCTCTGTCCATCTCTCTGTCTCCCTCTCTGTCCATCTCTCTGTCTCCCTCTCTGTCCGTCTGTCTCCCTCTCTGTCCATCTCTCGGTCTACCTCTCTGTCCATCTTTCTGTCTCCCTCTCTGTCCATCTTTCTGTCTCCCTCTCTGTCCATCTCTCTGTCTCCCTCTCTGTCCATCTCTCTGTCTCCCTCTCTGTCCGTCTGTCTGCCTCTCTGTCCTTCTCTCTGTCTCTCTCTCTGTCCATCTCTCTGTCTCTCTCTCTGTCCATCTATCTGTCTCCCTCTCTGTTCATCTCTATCTCCCGCTCTGTCCATCTCTCTGTCTCCCTTTCTGTCCATCTCTCTGTCTCCCTCTCTGTCCATCTCTCTGTCTCCCTCTCTGTCTCTGTCTCCCTCTATGTCCATCTATCTGTCCCCTCTCTGTCCATCTCTCGCTCTCCCTCTCTGTCCATCTCTCTGTCTCCCTCTCTGTCCATCTCTCTGTCTCCCTCTCTGTCCGTCTGTCTCCCTCTCTGTCCATCTCTCGGTCTACCTCTCTGTCCATCTTTCTGTCTCCCTCTCTGTCCATCTTTCTGTCTCCCTCTCTGTCCATCTTTCTGTCTCCCTCTCTGTCCATCTCTCTGTCTCCCTCTCTGTCCATCTCTCTGTCTCCCTCTCTGTCCATCTCTCTGTTGCTCTCTCTGTCCATCTCTCTGTCTCACTCTCTGTCCATCTCTCTGTCTCCCTCTCTGTCCATCTCTGTCTCCCTCTCTGTCCATCTCTCAGTCTCCCTCTATGTCCTTCTCTCTGTCTCCCTCTCTGTCCATCTCTCTGTCTCCCTCTCTGTCCATCTCTCTGTCTCCCTCTCTGTCCATCTCTCTGTCCATCTCTCGATCTCCCTCTCTGTCTATCTCTGTTTCCTCTGTCTATCTCTCTGTCTCCCTCTCTGTCCATGTGTCTGTCTTCCTCTCTGTCCATCTCTGTCTCCCTCTCTGTTCATCTCTGTCTCCCTCTCTGTCCATCTCTCTGTCTTCCTCTCTGTCAATCTCTCTGTCCATCTCTCTGTCTCCCTCTCTGTCCGTCTGTCTCCCTCTCTGTTCATCTCTCTGTCTCCCTCTCTGTCCATCTCTCTGTCTCCCTCTCTGTCCATCTCTCTGTCTCCCTCTATGTCCATCTCTCTGTCTCCCTCTCTGTCCATCTCTCTGTCTCACTCTCTGTCCATCTCTCTGTCTCCCTCTCTGTATATCTCTCTGTCTCCCTCTCTGTCCATCTCTCTGTCTCCCTCTCTGTCCATCTCTCTGTCTCCCTCTCTGTCCATCTCTCTGTCTCCCTCTATGTCCATCTCTCTGTCTCCCTCTCTGTCCATCTCTCTGTCTCACTCTCTGTCCATCTCTCTGTCTCGCTCTCTGTCCATCTCTCTGTCTCCCTCTCTGTCCGTCTGTCTCCCTCTCTGTCCATCTCTCTGTCTCCCTCTCTGTCCATCTCTCTGTCTCCCTCTCTGTCTCTGTCTCCCTCTATGTCCATCTATCTGTCTCCCTCTCTGTCCATCTCTCGGTCTCCCTCTCTGTCCATCTCTCTGTCTCCCTCTCTGTCCATCTCTCTGTCTCCCTCTCTGTCCGTCTGTCTCCCTCTCTGTCCATCTCTCTGTCTCCCTCTGTCCATCTCTCTGTCTCCCTCTCTGTCCATCTCTCTGTCTCCCTCTCTGTCCATCTCTCTGTCTCCCTCTCTGTCTCTGTCTCCCTCTATGTCCATCTATCTGTCTCCCTCTCTGTCCATCTATTGGTCTCCCTCTCTGTCCATCTCTCTGTCTCCCTCTCTGTCCATCTCTCTGTCTCCCTCTCTGTCCGTCTGTCTCCCTCTCTGTCCATCTCTCTGTCTCCCTCTCTGTCCATCTCTCTGTCTCTCTCTCTGTCCATCTCTCTGTCTCCCTCTCTGTCCATCTCTCTGTCTCCCTCTATGTCCATCTCTCTGTCTCCCTCTCTGTCCATCTCTCTGTCTCACTCTCTGTCCATCTCTCTGTCTCCCTCTCTGTCCATCTCTCTGTCTCCCTCTCTGTCCGTCTGTCTCCCTCTCTGTCCATCTCTCTGTCTCCCTCTCTGTCCATCTCTCTGTCTCCCTCTCTGTCCATCTCTCTGTCTCCCTCTCTGTCTCTGTCTCCCTCTATGTCCATCTATCTGTCTCCCTCTCTGTCCATCTCTCGGTCTCCCTCTCTGTCCATCTCTCTGTCTCCCTCTCTGTCCATCTCTCTGTCTCCCTCTCTGTCCATCTCTCTGTCTCCCTCTCTGTCCGTCTGTCTCCCTCTTTGTCCATCTCTCTGTTTCCCTCTCTGTCCATCTCTCTGTCTCCCTCTCTGTCCATCTCTCTGTCTCCCTCTCTGTCTCTGTCTCCCTCTATGTCCATCTATCTGTCTCCCTCTCTGTCCATCTCTCGGTCTCCCTCTCTGTCCATCTCTCTGTCTCCCTCTCTGTCCATCTCTCTGTCTCCCTCTCTGTCCGTCTGTCTCCCTCTCTGTCCATCTCTCGGTCTACCTCTCTGTCCATCTTTCTGTCTCCCTCTCTGTCCATCTTTCTGTCTCCCTCTCTGTCCATCTCTCTGTCTCCCTCTCTGTCCATCTCTCTGTCTCCCTCTCTGTCCGTCTGTCTGCCTCTCTGTCCTTCTCTCTGTCTCTCTCTCTGTCCATCTCTCTGTCTCCCTCTCTGTCCATCTATCTGTCTCCCTCTCTGTTCATCTCTATCTCCCGCTCTGTCCATCTCTCTGTCTCCCTTTCTGTCCATCTCTCTGTCTCCCTCTCTGTCCATCTCTCTGTCTCCCTCTCTGTCTCTGTCTCCCTCTATGTCCATCTATCTGTCCCCTCTCTGTCCATCTCTCGCTCTCCCTCTCTGTCCATCTCTCTGTCTCCCTCTCTGTCCATCTCTCTGTCTCCCTCTCTGTCCGTCTGTCTCCCTCTCTGTCCATCTCTCGGTCTACCTCTCTGTCCATCTTTCTGTCTCTCTCTCTGTCCATCTTTCTGTCTCCCTCTCTGTCCATCTTTCTGTCTCCCTCTCTGTCCATCTCTCTGTCTCCCTCTCTGTCCATCTCTCTGTCTCCCTCTCTGTCCATCTCTCTGTTGCTCTCTCTGTCCATCTCTCTGTCTCACTCTCTGTCCATCTCTCTGTCTCCCTCTCTGTCCATCTCTGTCTCCCTCTCTGTCCATCTCTCAGTCTCCCTCTATGTCCTTCTCTCTGTCTCCCTCTCTGTCCATCTCTCTGTCTCCCTCTCTGTCCATCTCTCTGTCTCCCTCTCTGTCCATCTCTCTGTCCATCTCTCGATCTCCCTCTCTGTCTATCTCTGTTTCCTCTGTCTATCTCTCTGTCTCCCTCTCTGTCCATGTGTCTGTCTTCCTCTCTGTCCATCTCTGTCTCCCTCTCTGTTCATCTCTGTCTCCCTCTCTGTCCATCTCTCTGTCTTCCTCTCTGTCAATCTCTCTTTCCATCTCTCTGTCTCCCTCTCTGTCCATCTCTCTGTCTCCCTTTCTGTCCGTCTCTCTGTCTCCCTCTCTGTCCATCTCTCTGTCTCCCTCTCTGTCAATTTCTCTTTCCATCTCTCTGTCTCCCTCTCTGTCCATCTCTCTGTCTCCTGTTTTGTCCATCTCTCTCTCCCTCTCTGTCTCTGTCTCCCTCTATGTCCATCTATCTGTCTCCCTCTCTGTCCATCTTTCTGTCTCCCTCTCTGCCCATCTCTCTGTCTCCCTCTCTGTCCATCTATCTGTCTCCCTCTCTGTCCATCTTTCTGTCTCCCTCTCTGTCCATCTCTCTGTCTCCCTCTCTGTCCATCTCTCTGTCTTCCTCTCTCTCCATCTTTCTGTCTCCCTCTCTGTCCATCTCTCTGATCAGTGGTTACCGCGGTGTCAATGCGCGTAACTGATATTTACATAAATAGTTCCAAAAAAACAACCGAACTTAATAGCTATAGACCTGAATCATATGAACTCCAACTATAGGAATACAGCTACACTTTCCGAAACAAAAAGGTTCATTTAAGAAATAGATACCATTTTGCCTAAAACAATATGTTCGTTAGACCTACCTCCGCCGCAGAGGCGTAATCACCTTGACGACGTCATGTCTCCAAGGAAACACGTCGCGCGCAACACTTAGTTACTGGTGCTATTGAGCGCCACTGTTATGATTTTGACCAAATAATTACGTGCAGTTGTGAGTAATATTGTCATTGTTAGAGCTCCGTGTTGACTTAATAGCGACGTTTGAAATTTTGGATTTTGGAGACTCTCTCACTCCCTCTCTGTACATCTCTGTTTCCCTCTGTGCTTCTCTCTGTATCCCTCTCTATCCATCTCTCTGTCTCCCTCTCTGTCCATCTGTCTCCCTCTCTGTCCATCTCTGTCTCCCTCTCTGTCCATCTCTCTGTCTCCCTCTCTGTCCATCTCTCTGTCTCCCTCTGTCCATCTCTCTGTCTCCTTCTCTGTCCATCTCTCTGTCTCCCTCTCTGTCCATCTCTCTGTCTCCCTCTCTGTCCATCTTTCTCCCTCTCTGTCCATCTCTCTGTCGCTCTCTCTGTCCATCTCTCTGTCTCCTTCTCTGTCCACCTCTCTGTCTCCCTCTCTGTCCATCTTTCTCCCTCTCTGTCCATCTCTCTGTCTCCCTCTCTGTCCATCTCTCGGTCTCCCTCTCTGTCCATCTCTCTGTCTCCCTCTCTGTCCATCTCTCTGTCTCCCTCTCTGTCCATCTCTCTGTCTCCCTCTCTGTCCATCTTTCTCCCTCTCTGTCCATCTCTCTTTCCATCTCTCTGTCTCCCGCTCTGACCATCTCTCTGTCTCCCTCTCTGTCCATCTCTCTATCTCCCTCTCTGTCCATCTCTCTGTCTCCTTCTCTGTCCATCTCTCTGTCTCCCTCTCTGTCCATCTTTCTCCCTCTCTGTCCATCTCTCTGTCTCACTCTCTTTCCATCTCTCTGTCTCCCTCTCTGTCCATCTCTCTGTCTCCCTCTCTGTCCATCTCTCTGTCTCCCTCTCTGTCCATCTTTCTCCCTCTCTGTCCATCTCTCTGTCGCTCTCTCTGTCCATCTATCTGTCGCTCTCTCTGTCCATCTCTCTGTCTCCTTCTCTGTCCATCTCTCTGTCTGCCTCTCTGTCCATCTCTGTTTCCCTCTCTGTCCTTCTCTCTGTCTCTATCTTTGTCTCTATCTATATTTCTCTGTCTATCTCTGTCTTCCTCTCCTTCCATTTCCATCTCTATCTCTGTCTTTCTGTCTATACTGTCTTTCTAGCTCTCCCTTCTGTCTCCATCTCTAGCAAACTTTATCTCTCTCCATCTATGTTTCTCTCAATCTCCCGCTCTGTATCATATTTAAATATGTGTTCCAACCTAACCATCACCTTCGCCTTCAAATTCACTCTCAGCCTCACCCTCGCCCTCACCCTCACTCTCACACACACCCTCACCCTCGCCCTCAGCCTCGCCCTCACACACACCTTCATCTTTACCTTAACCTCACCTTGACATTCACTCTCACCATCACACTTATACTTACCCTTACCCTGGCCCTCACCTTCACATTCACCTTCACCCTCA
Source organism: Arenicola marina (assembly GCA_964019135.1). Lineage (NCBI taxonomy): Eukaryota > Metazoa > Annelida > Polychaeta > Arenicolidae > Arenicola > Arenicola marina. The sequence goes on along the minus strand of OZ025256.1, from coordinate 22,929,024 downwards.
CCTTCACCTTCACCTTCACATTCACATTCACCACCACCCTCACCCTCGCCCTCGCCCTCACCGTCTCCCTCACCCTCACCCACCGTCCCCCCAACTGGCTCCAGACCACTTCCGAATTTCAGAATGCCGCTTGCTCAGCTGTAATCCCGGTGTGCCGGATCTGGAAAGGGGAAGGGTGAGGGGCGAGGGTAAGGGAGGAGGCGCTAGGGCGAAAAGCGGAGATGGTGGGTGGAATCGGTTTCTTGTTGTGTTGGGTGGTGGAGTGGGGTTTAGGTTGGTTGTACATTCAGGACGCTTTAACCACTTATGGTCATATCGCGTCAATGGGAGAAGGATGGGAGAGTGGAGCCATGTCACCGGGGTAACCCCCTACTCTTTGCGAAGAAGGACATGGCATTTTTATCCTGGGACCACACAGACGTGGCCACCGATCCACGTGCCGTTAGGCTCTCAGATGACCAAAACACTCAAGGCGAGCGCTCTAACCCACTGAGCTACCGGGCCGGCCCCTTGGGGGGCAGGAGGCGAGGGGAGCGGGGTTGAGCGGTGGGTGAGCCGGCATCGGTTCGGCTGTTTGAGGGAAGGAGGATGAGAGGAAGAAAGACGTGGTAGGAGGTGGGGACCGGTCGGGGGGGAGGGCGGCTCGGGGCGGGACGGGGGAGGGGGGTCCTGTCGTCGCCCCACCAACCAGCTGTCAGGCTAAATGCCGACCGGCCGCATAGACGGGGCGACTTGGGTATGTAACCAAGGACTGGCGGGGGTTCGTAGGGTCGCGGCGGCGGCAGTGAGGGGGTAGGGGTGTGGGGGGGGGGGGGGAGGGGGGGGGGGTAGCTGGCTGGCTAGCCGGCAAGAGCAGGGACAATATCCTGGCTGGGTATGACGGTGTAGGCTGGCTGGCTGGCTGGGTATAACGGTGTAGCCTGGCTGGCTGGCTGGCTGGTTGCCACACCCACAACAACCCCAGTCCCCGAGCCCCACCCGCTAGTAGGGTCAGGGAACCAGCCAGACGGAGGCTGTATCGTACAACCTGATAGAACCGGCCGACTGAAAGAGAAATAGCCCGTTCAGCCTGGGAGAACCGGCCAACTGAAAGAAAAATAGTCCATTCAGCCTGGGAGAACCGGCCGACTGAAAGAGAAATAGTCCGTTCAGCCCGGGAGAATCGGCCAACTGAAAGAAAAATAGTCCATTCAGCCTGGGAGAACCGGCCGACTGAAAGAGAAATAGTCCGTTCAGCCCGGGAGAATCGGCCAACTGAAAGAAAAATAGTCCGTTCAGCCTGGGAGAACCGGCCAACTGAAAGAAAAATAGTCCATTCAGCCTGGGAGAACCGGCCGACTGAAATAGAAATAGTCCGTTCAGCCCGGGAGAATCGGCCAACTGAAAGAAAAATAGTCCGTTCAGCCTGGGAGACCGGCCGACTGAAAGAGAAATAGTCCGTTCAGCCCGGGAGAATCGGCCAACTGAAAGAAAAATAGTCCGTTCAGCCTGGGAGAACCGGCCAACTGAAAGAGAAATAGTCCGTTCAGCCCGGGAGAATCGGCCAACTGAAAGAAAAATAGTCCGTTCAGCCTGGGAGAACCGGCCAACTGAAAGAAAAATAGTCCGTTCAGCCTGGGAGAACCGGCCAACTGAAAGAAAAATAGTCCGTTCAGCCTGGGAGAACCGGCCAACTGAAAGAGAAATAGTCCGTTCAGCCCGGGAGAATCGGCCAACTGAAAGAAAAATAGTCCGTTCAGCCTGGGAGAACCGGCCAACTGAAAGAAAAATAGTCCATTCAGCCTGGGAGAACCGGCCGACTGAAATAGAAATAGTCCGTTCAGCCCGGGAGAATCGGCCAACTGAAAGAAAAATAGTCCGTTCAGCCTGGGAGACCGGCCGACTGAAAGAGAAATAGTCCGTTCAGCCTGGGAGAACCGGCCGACTGAAAGAGAAATAGTCCATTCAGCCTGGGAGAACCGGCCGACTGAAAGAGAAATAGTCCGTTCAGCCTGGGAGAATCGGCCGACTGAAAGAGAAATAGTCCGTTCAGCCTGGGAGAACCGGCCGACTGAAAGAGAAATAGCCCGTTCAACCTGGGAGAACCGGCCAACTGAAAGAAAAATAGTCCGTTCAGCGTGGGAGAACCGGCCGACTGAAAGAGAAATAGTCCGTTCAGCCTGGGAGAACCGGCCGACTGAAAGAGAGACGCTCCCTACAGCCTAAGAAAACCGACCGACTGAAAGGGGGAGGGACAGCAGCCAGCAGCCAGCCAACTCTATTGATCCCCTTTTCACTTCGATTGGACAAGACCTGCCTGCTGAGTGGCTTGTGTGGAAATCGGCTCACCCCGGGACCGGACGAACGGTCTGGCCTCTGCCAAAGCCAAGCTGCTAAAACTATGCCTTCGCTATTTGCCTCGATAGCCAGTTCCCACGACCCTGTATACCGCCCACCACGCCCCTCCCTCCCTCCTACCCTCTACGCCCCTTTTCACTGTTCACCCACTTCCCTCACCCCCCCCCCCGCCCCAGCCACACTTCTGTCCCTACCTCCTCCCACCACCGCCCCCGCCACCCACACCTGATACAATAACCATAACCACCACAGAAACACCCGTCGAGGGTGTCCCCCATCTTTATAGATTCTACGCTAAACTTGTCTCCCCTCCTTCCCATCTTTATAGATTCCACCCTAAAATTGTCTTCCCTCTTCCCCACTTCCCCCATCTTTATAGATTCTACCCTAAAATTGTGTCCCCCCCCCCCCCAATCCTCCCGCCGCTTCAACCATCACCTCCCATAACTGCACTTCTGCCCCATGCAACACCTACTACCTCATTCTACTTCCGATCTCCAGAACACTTTATATGCAGACAGCTTCTCTGCCCCCCCCCCCACCCCCCGCCCCTACCTCACCTCCACGCCCACCGCCATCACAACACATTCACCCTCACCCCACCTCCTCCCTGCCCCTCCATGCTACCATTGCCGTGCCCCCCTCACCATGGCAGGCCGTGTCGCATTGCGTGACGACCGTGCCCACCCATCGCAACAGTCCACCCCTACCACCCCTCCCCACCTGCTCTTGGTACGCCCCCCCCCCTGCCCGCTCATCCCCCTCTACCTTCACTTCCGCTACTGATGACGGTGTACATTAATTCAATATGTGGGCATATCAAGGTTGTGCACACTGACTTGAGATATGGATCAGTGAATATAATGAAATACATCGTTCTGTATTTATTGAAGGGACTTAAAATTATATTTCGTAATTACCATCAGAGCCTAACGGCACGTGGGTCGGTGGTTCGAACCCCAATGTGGCCATGTCTGTGTGGTCGCAGGATAAAGATCCCATGTCCTTCGCAAAGAGTAGGGGGTTAACCCCGGGGATATGGCTTCACACTCACGTCCTTCTCCCATTATCGCGATATTACCAAAAGTGGTTAAAGCGTCCCCGATATACAACTATCATGGTTTAAGTTACAGTTTTACTATACTTATTATGTTGCAACTCCAAGTAGCTCTGATGATAGCGGTATGCAACCTTAACCACAGTCTTTTGTGTCAATATTTCCGCACAAAAATGACGAATACATGATACTGAATCCTTGCATCCCTTTAATCATCTGTGACATATCCCAGACACTGACATCAGACGCTGACACCAATACCCTTATTGGAGATTCCCAGGACTGAAGGAGCCGTGAATACACGTATTGATAGCCTCAGGCTAGGCTAAAGAGAAGGATTCCCATCCCAACGACCGATTTTAATTGATTAATCCTGCTACACAGTGACGTCCCATCATCTGAGCAATTGTCATGTTTTGGTAGCACACCAATAATTGTTTTGATCAAGCCAATATGTGGGACATGTTCGCGGCCACAGATCGTGCAATACCCGTGGCCCCATGACCACCAGGGCTAACGGCCTCCGTCACCCCACATGTGTGGCCGGCACGACCTGACCCCCTCCCGCCCCCGGCCCCCCCACCGGCCCACCTCCAAGAAACTGATACCAGCGGCCGAAGTGACCCCCAGGCTCTTCACGATCCAAGGGGTGTGTCGTCCGCCCTTGGACTGTTCGACCTTCACAGGTCACGTGCTATCATCTCTACGTGACCTACGCCCCCTGGAAACGCCGGCCACATGAGGAAACGGGATTCCCCGGAGGTGGGGTGGGGGGTGGGGGGGGGGGAGAGGGGCGGGGAGGGCGGGGCTTAATACCCGCGGTGTAAATTACAGAAGGCCAACACTGGAAAGGGACATCAGTATGATTGCCTTATCGATCAGGAAACGGTGGCATTCCTCCCGTGAACCTCCCAGTACCGTCTCCACCCTTACCCTGTCTGTGCACCCCCTCCCCGCGCCATGCCCTCACTCCGTCTCCACCCTTACCCTGCCTGTGCACCCCCTCCCCGCGCCATGCCCTCACTCCGTCTGCACCCTTACCCTGCCTGTGCACCCCCTCCCCGCGCCATGCCCTCACTCCGTCTGCACCCTTACCCTGCCTGTGCACCCCCTCCCCGCGCCATGCCCTCACTCCGTCTGCACCCTTACCCTGCCTGTGCACCCCCTCCCCGCGCCATGCCCTCACTCCGTCTCCACCCTTACCCTGCCTGTGCACCCCCTCCCCGCGCCATGCCCTCACTCCGTCTCCACCCTTACCCTGCCTGTGCACCCCCTCCCCGCGCCATGCCCTCACTCCGTCTCCACCCTTACCCTGCCTGTGCACCCCCTCCCCTCGACATGCCCTCACCCCGTCACCACCCTTACCCTGTATGTAACCCCCTCCCGTCGCAATGCCCTCACCTCGTCTCCACCCTTACCCTGCCTGTGCACCCCCTCCCCGCGCCATGCCCTCACTCCGTCTCCACCCTTACCCTGCCTGTGCACCCCCTCCCCTCGCCATGCCCTCACTCCGTCTCCACCCTTACCCTGCCTGTACCCCCCTCCCCTCGCCATGCCCTCACTCCGTCTCCACCCTTACCCTGCCTGTACCCCCCTCCCCTCGCCATGCCCTCACTCCGTCTCCACCCTTACCCTGCCTGTACCCCCCTCCCCTCGCCATGCCCTCACTCCGTCTCCACCCTTACCCTGCCTGTACCCCCCTCCCCTCGCCATGCCCTCACTCCGTCTCCACCCTTACCCTGCCTGTACCCCCCTCCCCTCGCCATGCCCTCACTCCGTCTCCACCCTTACCCTGCCTGTGCACCCCCTCCCCGCGCCATGCCCTCACCCCGTCTCCACCCTTACCCTGCCTGTACCCCCCTCCCCTCGCCATGCCCTCACTCCGTCTGCACCCTGACCCTGTATGTACTCCCTCTCCCTTCGCCATGCCCTAACCCCGCCTCCACCCTTACCCTGTATGTACCCCCCTCCCCTCGCCATGCCCTCACCCCGTCTCCACCCTTACCCTGCCTGTGCACCCCCTCCCCGCGCCATGCCCTCACCCCGACTCCACCCTTACCCTGTATGTAACCCCCTCCCCTCGCCATGCCCTCACCCCGTCTCCACCCTTACCCTGTATGTAACCCCCTCCACTCGCCATGCCCTCACCCCGTCTCCACCCCTACCCTGTATGTACCCCCCTCCCCTCGCCATGCCCTCACTCCGTCTCCACCCTTACCCTGTATGTAACCCCCTCCCCTCGCCATGCCCTCACCCCGTCTCCACCCTTACCCTGTATGTAACCCCCTCCCCTCGCCATGCCCTCACCCCGTCTCCACCCCTACCCTGTATGTACCCCCCTCCCCTCGCCATGCCCTCACTCCGTCTGCACCCTGACCCTGTATGTACCCCCCTCCCCTCGCCATGCCCTCACTCCGTCTGCACCCTGACCCTGTATGTAACCCCCTCCCCTCGCCATGCCCTCACCCCGTCTCCACCCTTACCCTGCCTGTGCACCCCCTCCCCGCGCCATGCCCTCACCCCGTCTCCACCCTTACCCTGTATGTAACCCCCTCCCCTCGCCATGCCCTCACCCCGTCTCCACCCTTACCCTGTATGTAACCCCCTCCCCTCGCCATGCCCTCACCCCGTCTCCACCCCTACCCTGTATGTACCCCCCTCCCCTCGCCATGCCCTCACTCCGTCTGCACCCTGACCCTGTATGTAACCCCCTCCCCTCGCCATGCCCTCACCCCGTCTCCACCCCTACCCTGTATGTACCCCCTCTAATCTCGACTTGCCCTCCCCCCGTCACCACCCTTACCCTGTATGTAACCCCCTCCCCTCGCCATGCCCTCCCCCCGTCACCACCCTTACCCTGTATGTACCGCCCTCCCCTCGCCATGCCCTCACCCCGTCACCACCCTTACCCTGTATGTAACCCCCTCCCCTCGCCATGCCCTCACCCCGTCTCCACCCCTACCCTGTATGTACCCCCCTCCCCTCGCCATGCCCTCACTCCGTCTGCACCCTGACCCTGTATGTAACCCCCTCCCCTCGCCATGCCCTCACCCCGTCTCCACCCCTACCCTGTATGTACCCCCTCTAATCTCGACTTGCCCTCCCCCCGTCACCACCCTTACCCTGTATGTAACCCCTCCCCTCGCCATGCCCTCACCCCGTCACCACCCTTACCCTGTATGTAACCCCCTGGCCTCGCCATGCCCTCACCCCGTCTCCACGCTTACCCTGTATGTACCGCCCTCCCCTCGCCATGCCCTCACCCCGTCTCCACCCTTACCCTGTATGTAAGCCCCTGCCCTCGCCATGCCCTCACCCCGTCTCCACGCTTACCCTGTATGTAACCCCCTGCCCTCGCCATGCCCTCACCCCGTCTCCACGCTTACCCTGTATGTACCGCCCTCCCCTCGCCATGCCCTCACCCCAGCTCCACCCTTACCCTGTATGTAACCCCCCCTAATCTCGACATGCCCTCCCCCCGTCTCCACCCTTACCCTGTATGTAACCCCCTCCCCTCGCCATGCCCTCCCCCCGTCTCCACCCTTACCCTGTATGTAACCCCCTCCCCTCGCCATGCCCTCACCCCGTCTCCACCCTTACCCTGTATGTAACCCCCTCCCCTCGCCATGCCCTCACCGTCTCCACCCTTACCCTATATGTAACCCCCTCCACTCGCCATGCCCTCACCCCGTCTCCACCCTTACTCTGTCTGTACCCCCTCCCCTCGCCATGCCCTCACCCCGTCACCACCCTTACCCTGTATGTAACCCTCTCCACTCGCCATGCCCTCACCCCGTCTCCACCCTTACCCTGTATGTAACCCCCTCCCCTCGCCATGCCCTCACCCCGTCTCCACCCTTACCCTGTATGTAACCCCCTCCCCTCGCCATGCCCTCCCCCCGTCTCCACCCTTACCCTGTATGTAACCCCCTCCCCTCGCCATGCCCTCACCCCGTCTCCACCCTTACCCTGTATGTAACCCCCTCCCCTCGCCATGCCCTCACCGTCTCCACCCTTACCCTATATGTAACCCCCTCCACTCGCCATGCCCTCACCCCGTCTCCACCCTTACTCTGTCTGTACCCCCTCCCCTCGCCATGCCCTCACCCCGTCACCACCCTTACCCTGTATGTAACCCTCTCCACTCGCCATGCCCTCACCCCGTCTCCACCCTTACCCTGTATGTAACCCCCTCCCCTCGCCATGCCCTCACCCCGTCACCACCCTTACCCTGTATGTAACCCTCTCCACTCGCCATGCCCTCACCCCGTCTCTACCCTTACCCTGTATGTAACCCTCTCCCCTCGCCATGCCCTCACCCCGTCTCCACCCTTACCCTGTATGTACCCCCTCCAATCTCGACATGCCCTCACCCCGTCTCCACCCTTACCCTGTATGTAACCCCCTCCCCTCGCCATGCCCTCACCCCGTCTCCACCCTTACCCTGTATGTAACCCCCTCCACTCGCCATGCCCTCACCCCGTCTCCACCCTTACCCTGTATGTAACCCCCTCCCCTCGCCATGCCCTCACCCCGTCTCCACCCTTACCCTGTATGTAACCCCCTCCCCTCGCCATGCCCTCACCCCGTCACCACCCTTACCCTGTATGTAACCCCCTCCCCTCGCCATGCCCTCACCGTCTCCACCCTTACCTTGTGTGTACCCCCTCCAATCTCGACATGCCCTCACCCCGTCTCCACCCTTACCCTGTAAGTAACCCCCTCCCCTCGCCATGCCCTCACCCCGTCTCCACCCTTACCCTGTCTGTACCCCCTCTCCCCTCGCCATGCCCTCCCCCCGTCACCACCCTTACCCTGCCTGTACCCCTCCCCCCTCGCCATGCCCTCCCCCCGTTACCACCCTTACCCTGTGTACACCCTCTCATCTCGCCATGCCCTCCCTCCGTCACCACCCTTACCCTGTGCACACCCTCTCATCTCGCCATGCCCTCCCCCAGTCACCACCCTTACCCTGTGTACACCCTCTCATCTCGCCATGCCCTCCCCCCGTAACCACCCTTACCCTGTGTACACCCTCTCATCTCGCCATGCCCTCCCCCCGTCACCACCCTTACCCTGTGTACACCCTCTCATCTCGCCATGCCCTCCCCCGTCACCACCCTTACCCTGTGTACACCCTCTCATCTCGCCATGCCCTCCCCCCGTCACCACCTTTACCCTGTGTACACCATTTCATCTCGCCATGCCCTCCCCCCGTCACCACCCTTACCCTGTGTACACCCTCTCATCTCGCCATGCCCACCCCCCGTCACCACCCTTACCCTGTGTACACCCTCTCATCTCGCCATGCCCTCCCCCCGTCACCACCCTTACCCTGTGTACACCCTCTCATCTCGCCATGCCCTCCCCCCGTCACCACCCTTACCCTGTGTACACCCTCTCATCTCGCCATGCTCTCCCCCCGTCACCACCCTTACCCTGTGTACACCCTCTCATCTCGCCATGCCCTCCCCCCGTCACCACCCTTACCCTGTGTACACCCTCTAATCTCGCCATGCCCTCCCCCCGTCACCACCCTTACCCTGTGTACACCCTCTCATCTCGCCATGCCCACCCCCGTCACCACCCTTACCCTGTGTACACCCTCTCATCTCGCCATGCCCTCCCCCCGTCACCACCCTTACCCTGTGTACACCCTCTCATCTCGCCATGCCCACCCCCCGTCACCACCCTTACCCTGTGTACACCCTCTCATCTCGCCATGCCCTCCCCCCGTCACCACCCTTACCCTGTGTACACCCTCTCATCTCGCCATGCCCACCCTCCGTCACCACCCTTACCCTGTGTACACCCTCTCATCTCGCCATGCCCACCCCCCGTCACCACCCTTACCCTGTGTACACCCTCTCATCTCGCCATGCCCTCCCCCCGTCACCACCCTTACCCTGTGTACACCCTCTCATCTCGCCATGCCCACCCCCCGTCACCACCCTTACCCTGTGTACACCCTCTCATCTCGCCATGCCCTCCCCCCGTGACCACCCTTACCCTGTGTACACCCTCTCATTTCGCCATGCCCTCCCCCCGTCACCACCCTTACCCTGTGTACACCCTCTCATCTCGCCATGCCCTCCCCCCGTCACCACCCTTACCCTGTGTACACCCTCTCATCTCGCCATGCCCTCCCCCCGTCACCACCTTTACCCTGTGTACACCATCTCATCTCGCCATGCCCTCCCCCCGTCACCACCCTTACCCTGTGTACACCCTCTCATCTCGCCATGCCCTCCCTTCGTCACCACCCTTACCCTGTGTACACCCTCTCATCTCGCCATGCCCTCCCCCCGTCACCACCTTTACCCTGTGTACACCATCTCATCTCGCCATGCCCTCCCCCCGTCACCACCCTTACCCTGTGTACACCCTCTCATCTCGCCATGCCCTCCCCCCGTCACCACCCTTACCCTGTGTAACACTCTTATCTCGCCATGCCCTCCCCCCGTCACCACCCTTACCCTGTGTACACCCTCTCATCTCGCCATGCCCTCCCCCCGCCACCACCCTTACCCTGTGTACACCCTCTCATCTCGCCATGCCCTCCCCCCGTCACCACCCTTACCCTGTGTACACCCTCTCATCTCGCCATGCCCACCCCCCGTCACCACCCTTACCCTGTGTACACCCTCTCATCTCGCCATGCCCTCCCCCCGTCACCACCCTTACCCTGTGTACACCCTCTCATCTCGCCATGCCCACCCCCTGTCACCACCCTTACCCTGTGTACACCCTCTCATCTCGCCATGCCCTCCCCCCGTCACCACCCTTACCCTGTGTACGCCCTCTCATCTCGCCATGCCCTCCCCCCGTCACCACCCTTACCCTGTGTACACCCTCTCATCTCGCCATGCCCTCCCCCCGTCACCACCTTTACCCTGTGTACACCATTTCATCTCGCCATGCCCTCCCCCCGTCACCACCCTTACCCTGTGTACACCCTCTCATCTCGCCATGCCCACCCCCCGTCACCACCCTTACCCTGTGTACACCCTCTCATCTCGCCATGCCCTCCCCCCGTCACCACCCTTACCCTGTGTACACCCTCTCATCTCGCCATGCCCTCCCCCCGTCACCACCCTTACCCTGTGTACACCCTCTCATCTCGCCATGCTCTCCCCCCGTCACCACCCTTACCCTGTGTACACCCTCTCATCTCGCCATGCCCTCCCCCCGTCACCACCCTTACCCTGTGTACACCCTCTAATCTCGCCATGCCCTCCCCCCGTCACCAGCCTTACCCTGTGTACACCCTCTCATCTCGCCATGCCCACCCCCGTCACCACCCTTACCCTGTGTACACCCTCTCATCTTGCCATGCCCTCCCCCCGTCACCACCCTTACCCTGTGTACACCCTCTCATCTCGCCATGCCCACCCCCCGTCACCACCCTTACCCTGTGTACACCCTCTCATCTCGCCATGCCCTCCCCCCGTCACCACCCTTACCCTGTGTACACCCTCTCATCTCGCCATGCCCACCCTCCGTCACCACCCTTACCCTGTGTACACCCTCTCATCTCGCCATGCCCTCCCCCCGTCACCACCCTTACCCTGTGTACACCCTCTCATCTCGCCATGCCCACCCCCCGTCACCACCCTTACCCTGTGTACACCCTCTCATCTCGCCATGCCCTCCCCCCGTCACCACCCTTACCCGGTGTACACCCTCTCATTTCGCCATGCCCTCCCCCCGTCACCACCCTTACCCTGTGTACACCCTCTCATCTCGCCATGCCCTCCCCCCGTCACCACCCTTACCCTGTGTACACCCTCTCATCTCGCCATGCCCTCCCCCCGTCACCACCTTTACCCTGTGTACACCATCTCATCTCGCCATGCCCTCCCCCCGTCACCACCCTTACCCTGTGTACACCCTCTCATCTCGCCATGCCCTCCCCCCGTCACCACCCTTACCCTGTGTACACCCTCTCATCTCGCCATGCCCTCCCCCCGTCACCACCTTTACCCTGTGTACACCATCTCATCTCGCCATGCCCTCCCCCGTCACCACCCTTACCCTGTGTACACCCTCTCATCTCGCCATGCCCTCCCCCCGTCACCACCCTTACCCTGTGTACACACTCTTATCTCGCCATGCCCTCCCCCCGTCACCACCCTTACCCTGTGTACACCCTCTCATCTCGCCATGCCCTCCCCCCGCCACCACCCTTACCCTGTGTACACCCTCTCATCTCGCCATGCCCTCCCCCCGTCACCACCCTTACCCTGTGTACACCCTCTCATCTCGCCATGCCCACCCCCCGTCACCACCCTTACCCTGTGTACACCCTCTCATCTCGCCATGCCCTCCCCCCGTCACCACCCTTACCCTGTGTACACCCTCTCATCTCGCCATGCCCACCCCCCGTCACCACCCTTACCCTGTGTACACCCTCTCATCTCGCCATGCCCTCCCCCCGTCACAACCCTTACCCTGTGTACACCCTCTCATCTCGCCATGCCCTCCCCCCGTCACCACCCTTACCCTGTGTACACCCTCTCATCTCGCCATGCCCTCCACCCGTCACCACCCTTACCCTGTGTTCACCCTCTCATCTCGCCATGCCCACCCCCCGTCAGCACCCTTACCCTGTGTACACCCTGTCATCTCGCCATGCCCACCCCCCGTCACCACCCTTACCCTGTGTACACCCACTCATCTCGCCATGCCCTCCCCCCGTCACCACCCTTACCCTGTGTACACCATCTCATCTCGCCATGCCCTCCCCCCGTCACAACCCTTACCCTGTGTGTACCCTCTCATCTCGCCATGCCCTCCCCCCGTCACCACCCTTACCCTGTGTACAGCCTCTCATCTCGCCATGCCCTCCCCCCATCACCACCCTTACCCTGTGTACACCCTCTCATCTTGCCATGCCCTCCCCCCGTCACCACCCTTACCCTGTGTACACCCTCTCATCTCGCCATGCCCTCCCCCCGTCACCACCCTTACCCTGTGTACACCCTCTCATCTCGCCATGCCCTCCCCCCGTCACCACCCTTACCCTGTGTACACCCTCTCATCTCGCCATGCCCACCCCCCGTCACCACCCTTACCCTGTGTACACCCTCTCATCTCGCCATGCCCTCCCCCCGTCACCACCCTTACCCTGTGTACACCCTCTCATCTCGCCATGCCCACCCCCCGTCGCCACCCTTACCCTGTGTACACCCTCTCATCTCGCCATGCCCTCCCCCGTCACCACCCTTACCCTGTGTACACCCTCTCATCTCGCCATGCCCTCCCCCGTCAGCACCCTTACCCTGTGTACACCCTCTCATCTCGCCATGCCCTCCCCCCCCGTCACCACCCTTACCTTGTGTACACCCTCTCATCTCGCCATGCCCACCCCCCGTCACCACCCTTACCCTGTCTGTAACCCCTCTCCCCTCGCCATGCCCTCACCCCGTCTCCACCCTTACCATGTATGTACCCCCTCTAATCTCGACTTGCCCTCCCCCCGTCACCACCCTTACCCTGTATGTAACCCACTCCCCTCGCCATGCCCTCACCCCGTCACCACCCTTACCCTGTATGTAACCTCCTCCCCTCGCCATGCCCTCACCCCGTCTCCACCCTTACCCTGCATGTACCCCCTCTAATCTCGACTTGCCCTCCCCCCGTCACCACCCTTACCCTGTATGTAACCCCCTCCCCTCGACATGCCCTCACCCCGTCACCACCCTTACCCTGTATGGAACCCCCTGCCCTCGCCATGCCCTCACCCCGTCTCCACCCTTACCCTGTATGTACCCCCTCTAACTCGACATGCCCTCCCCCCGTCTCCACCCTTACCCTGTATGTAACCCCCTCTAATCTCGACATGCCCTCCCCCCGTCTCCACCCTTACCCTGTATGTACCCCCTCTAATCTCGACTTGCCCTCCCCCCGTCACCATCCTTACCCTGTATGTAACCCCCTCCCCTCGACATGCCCTCACCCCGTCACCACCCTTACCCTGTATGGAACCCCCTGCCCTCGCCATGCCCTCACCCCGTCTCCACCCTTACCCTGCATGTACCCCCTCTAATCTCGACTTGCCCTCCCCCCGTCACCATCCTTACCCTGTATGTAACCCCCTCCCCTCGACATGCCCTCACCCCGTCACCACCCTTACCCTGTATGTTACCCCCTCTAATCTCGACATGCCCTCCCCCCGTCTCCACCCTTACCCTGTATGTAACCCCCTCCCCTCGCCATGCCCTCACCACGTTTCCACCCTTACCCTGTATGTAACCCCCTCCCCTCGCCATGCCCTCACCCCGTCTCCACCCTTACCCTGTATGTAACCCCCTCCCCTCGCCATGCCCTCACCCCGTTTCCACCCTTACCCTGTATGTAACCCCCTCCCCTCGACATGCCCTCACCCCGTCTCCACCCTTACCCTGTATGTAACCCCCTCCCCTCGACATGCCCTCACCCCGTCTCCACCCTTACCCTGTATGTCACCCCCTCCCCTCGCCATGCCCTCACCCCGTCTCCACCCTTACCCTGTATGTAACCCCCTCCACTCGCCATGCCCTCACCCCGTCTCCACCCTTACCCTGCATGTAACCCCCTCCCCTCGCCATGCCCTCACCCCGTCTCCACCCTTACCCTGTATGTAACCCCCTCCACTCGCCATGCCCTCACCCCGTCTCCACCCTTACCCTGCATGTAACCCCCTCCCCTCGCCATGCCCTCACCCCGTCTCCACCCTTACCCTGCATGTAACCCCCTCCCCTCGCCATGCCCTCCCCCCGTCACCACCCTTACCCTGCCTGTACTCCTCCTCCCTCGCCATGCCCTCCCCCCGTTACCACCCTTACCCTGTGTACACCCTCTCATCTCCCCATGCCCTCCCCCCGTCACCACCCTTACCCTGTCTGTACCCTTTCTCCCCTCGCCATGCCCTCCCCCCGTCACCACCCTTACCCTGCCTGTACTCCTCCTCCCTCGCCATGCCCTCCCCCCGGTACCACCCTTACCCTGTGTACACCCTCTCATCTCCCCATGCCCTCCCCCCGTCACCACCCTTACCCTGTGTACACCCTCTCATCTCGCCATGCCCTCCCCCCGTCACCACCCTTACCCTTTGTACACCCTCTCATCTCGCCATGCCCTCACCCCGTCACCACCCTTACCCTTTGTACACCCTCTCATCTCGCCATGCCCTCCCCCCGTCTCCACCCTTACCCTGTGTACACCCTCTCATCTCGCCATGCCCTCACCCCGTCTCCACCCTTACCCTGTCTGTATCCCCTCTTATCTCGCCATGCCCTCCCCCCGTCACCACCCTTACCCTGTCTGTCTCCCCTCTCATCTCGCCATGCCCACCCCCCGTCACCACCCTTACCCTGTGTACACCCTCTCATCTCGCCATGCCCTTCCCCCGTCTCCACCCTTATCCTGTGTACACCCTCTCATCTCGCCATGCCCTCACCCCGTCTCCACCCTTACCCTGTCTGTCTCCCCTCTCATCTCGCCATGCCCACCCCCCGTCACCACCCTTACCCTGTGTACACCCTCTCATCTCGCCATGCCCACCCCCCGTCACCACCCTTACCCTGTGTACACCCTCTCATCTCGCCATGCCCACCCCACGTCACCACCCTTACCCTGTGTACACCCTCTCATCTCGCCATGCCCTACCCCCGTCACCACCCTTACCCTGTGTACACCCTCTCATCTCGCCATGCCCACCCCCGTCACCACCCTTACCCTGTGTGTACCCTCTCATCTCGCCATGCCCACCCCCCGTCACCACCCTTACCCTGTGTACACCCTCTCATCTCGCCATGCCCACCCCCCGTCACCACCCTTACCCTGTGTACACCCTCTCATCTCGCCATGCCCTTCTCCCGTCTCCACCCTTACCCTGTGTTCACCCTCTCATCTCGCCATGCCCACCCCCCGTCACCACCCTTACCCTGTGTACACCCTCTCATCTCGCCATGCCCTTCCCCCGTCTCCACCCTTACCCTGTGTACACCCTCTCATCTCGCCATGCCCTCACCCCGTCTCCACCCTTACCCTGTCTGTATCCCCTCTCATCTCGCCATGCCCTCCCCCCGTCACCACCCTTACCCTGTCTGTATCCCCTCTCATCTCGCCATGCCCTACCCCCGTCACCACCCTTACCCTGTGTACACCCTCTCATCTCGCCATGCCCTCCCCCCGTCACCACCCTTACCCTGTGTACACCCTCTCATCTCGCCATGCCCTTCCCCCGTCACCACACCCTCACCATCACCCGATCTCCACTCTCAACCAGTCTACACTCTACCTCGTCTCCCACCTCACCCCTTCTCCAGCTTAACTCAGTCCAGCACCCTCACCATCACCCGGTCTCCACTCTCACCCAGTCTACACTCTACCTCGTCTCCACCCTCACCCCGTCTCCACCTTCACTCAGTCCCTCACCCTCACCATCACCCGATCTCCACTCTCACCTGGTCTACACTCTACCTCGTCTCCACCCTCACCCCGTCTCCACCTTCACTTAGTCCTCCACCCTCACCATCACCCGATCTCCACTCTCACCCAGTCTACACTCTACCTCGTCTCCACCCTCACCCCGTCTCCACCTTCACTCAGTCCTCCACCCTCACCATCACCCGATCTCTACTCTCACCCAGTCTACACTCTACCTCGTCTCCACCCTCACCCCGTCTCCACCTTCACTCAGTCCCTCACCCACACCATCACCCGATCTCCACTCTCACCCAGTCTACACTCTACCTCGTCTCCACCCTCACCCCGTCTCCACCTTCACTTAGTCCTCCACCCTCACCATCACCCGATCTCCACTCTTACCCAGTCTACACTCTACCTCGTCTCCACCCTCATCCCGTCTCCACCTTCACTCAGTCCTCCACCCACACCATCACCCGATCTCCACTCTCACCCAGTCTACACTCTACCTCGTCTCCACCCTCACCCCGTCTCCACCTTCACTCAGTCCCTCACCTTCACCATAACCCGATCTCCACTCTCACCCAGTCTACACTCTACCTCGTCTCCACCCTCATCCCGTCTCCACCTTCACTTAGTCCCTCACCCTCACCAACACCTGATCTCCACTCTCACCCAGTCTACACTCTACCTCGTCTCCACCCTCACCCCGTCTCCACCTTCACTCAGTCCTCCACCTTCACCATCACCCGATCTCCTCTCTCACCCAGTCTACACTCTACCTCGTCTCCACCCTCACCCCGTCTCCACCTTCACTCAGTTCATCACCCTCACCATCACCCGATCTCCACTCTCACCCAGTCTACACTCTACCTCGTCTCCACCCTCACCCCGTCTCCACCTTCACTCAGTCCCTCACCCTCACCAACACCCGATCTCCACTCTCACCCAGTCTACACTCTACCTCGTCTCCACCCTTACCCCGTCTCCACCTTCACTCAGTCCATCACCCTCACCAACACCCGATCTCCACTCTCACCCAGTCTACACTCTACCTCGTCTCCACCCTCACCCCGTCTCCACCTTCACTCAGTCCATCACCCTCACCATCACCCGATCCCCACTCTCACCCAGTCTACACTCTACCTCGTCTCCACCCTCACCCCGTCTCCACCTTCACTTAGTCCTCCACCCTCACCATCACCCGATCTCCACTCTCACCCAGTCTACACTCTACCTCGTCTCCACCCTCACCCCGTCTCCACCTTCACTTCGTCCCTCACCCTCACCATCACTCGATCTCCACTCTCACCCAGTCTACACTCTACCTCGTCTCCACCCTCACCCCGTCTCCACCTTCACTCAGTCCTCCACCTTCACCATCACCCGATCTCCACTCTCACCCAGTCTACACTCTACCTCGTCTCCACCCTCACCCCGTCTCCACCTTCACTCAGTCCATCTCCCTCACCAACACCCGATCTCCACTCTCACCCAGTCTACACTCTACCTCGTCTCCACCCTCACCCCGTCTCCACCTTCACTCAGTCCATCACCCTCACCATCACCCGATCTCCACTCTCACCCAGTCTACACTCTACCTCGTCTCCACCCTCACCCCGTCTCCACCTTCACTCAGTCCCTCACCCTCACCAACACCCGATCTCCACTCTCACCCAGTCTACACTCTACCTCGTCTCCCCCCTCACCCCGTCTCCACCTTCACTCAGTCCATCACCCTCACCATCACCCGATCACCACTATCACCCAGTCTACACTCTACCTCGTCTCCACCCTCACCCCGTCTCCACCTTCACTCAGTCCATCACCCTCACCAACACCCGATCTCCACTCTCACCCAGTCTACACTCTACCTCGTCTCCACCCTCACCCCGTCTCCACCTTCACTCAGTCCCTCACCCTCACCAACACCCGATCTCCACTCTCACCCAGTCTACACTCTACCTCGTCTCCCCCCTCACCCCGTCTCCACCTTCACTCAGTCCATCACCCTCACCATCACCCGATCACCACTATCACCCAGTCTACACTCTACCTCGTCTCCACCCTCACCCCGTCTCCACCTTCACTCAGTCCCTCACCCACACCATCACCCGATCTCCACTCTCACCCAGTCTACACTCTACCTCGTCTCCCCCCTCACCCCGTCTCCACCTTCACTCAGTCCCTCACCCTCACCAACACCCGATCTCCACTCTCACCCAGTCTACACTCTACCTCGTCTCCCCCCTCACCCCGTCTCCACCTTCACTCAGTCCTCCACCCTCACCATCACCCGATCTCCACTCTCACCCAGTCTACACTCTACCTCGTCTCCACCCTCACCCCGTCTCCACCTTCACTCAGTCCATCACCCTCACCAACACCCGATCTCCACTCTCACCCAGTCTACACTCTACCTCGTCTCCCCCCTCACCCCGTCTCCACCTTCACTCAGTCCCTCACCCTCACCAACACCCGATCTCCACTATCACCCAGTCTACACTCTACCTCGTCTCCCCCCTCACCCCGTCTCCACCTTCACTCAGTCCCTCACCCTCACCAACACCCGATCTCCACTCTCACCCAGTCTACACTCTACCTCGTCTCCCCCCTCACCCCGTCTCCACCTTCACTCAGTCCTCCACCCTCACCATCACCCGATCTCCACTCTCACCCAGTCTACACTCTACCTCGTCTCCACCCTCACCCCGTCTCCACCTTCACTCAGTCCATCACCCTCACCAACACCCGATCTCCACTCTCACCCAGTCTACACTCTACCTCGTCTCCACCCTCACCCCGTCTCCACCTTCACTCAGTCCATCACCCTCACCATCACCCGATCCCCACTCTCACCCAGTCTACACTCTACCTCGTCTCCACCCTCACCCCGTCTCCACCTTCACTCAGTCCATCACCCTCACCATCACCCGATCTCCACTCTCACCCAGTCTACACTCTACCTCGTCTCCACCCTCACCCCGTCTCCACCTTCACTCAGTCCATCACCCTCACCATCACCCGATCTCCACTCTCACCCAGTCTACACTCTACCTCGTCTCCACCCTCACCCTGTCTCCACCTTCACTCAGTCCCTCACCCTCACCATCACCCGATCTCCACTCTCACCCAGTCTACACTCTACCTCGTCTCCACCCTCACCCCGTCTCCACCTTCACTCAGTCCATCACCCTCACCATCACCCGATCTCCACTCTCACCCAGTCTACACTCTACCTCGTCTCCACCCTCACCCCGTCTCCACCTTCACTCAGTCCTCCACCCACACCATCACCCGATCTCCACTCTCACCCAGTCTACACTCTACCTCGTCTCCACCCTCATCCCGTCTCCACCTTCACTCAGTCTATCACCCTCACCATCAACCGATCTCCACTCTCACCCAGTCTACACTCTACCTCGTCTCCACCCTCACCCCGTCTCCACCTTCACTCAGTCCTCCACCCACACCATCACCCGATCTCCACTCTCACCCAGTCTACACTCTACCTCGTCTCCGCCCTCACCCCGTCTCCACCTTCACTTCGTCCCTCACCCTCACCATCACCCGATCTCCACTCTCACCCAGTCTACACTCTACCTCGTCTCCACCCTCACCCCGTCTCCACCTTCACTCAGTCTTCCACCCTCACCATCACCCGATCTCCACTCTCACCCAGTCTACACTCTACCTCGTCTCCACCCTCACCCCGTCTCCACCTTCACTCAGTCCCTCACCCTCACCATCACCCGATCTCCACTCTCACCCAGTCTACACTCTACCTCGTCTCCACCCTCACCCCGTCTCCACCTTCACTCAGTCCTCCACCCACACCATCACCCGATCTCCACTCTCACCCAGTCTACACTCTACCTCGTCTCCATCCTCACCCCGTCTCCACCTTCACTCAGTCCCTCACCCTCACCATCACTCGATCTCCACTCTCACCCAGTCTACACTCTACCTCGCCTCCACCCTCACCCCGTCTCCACCTTCACTCAGTCCCTCACCCTCAACATCACCCGATCTCCACTCTCACCCAGTCTACACTCTACCTCGTCTCCACCCTCACCCCGTCTCCACCTTCACTCAGTCCATCACCCTCACCATCACCCGATCTCCACTCTCCCCCAGTCTACACTCTACCTCGTCTCCACCCTTACCCCGTCTCCACCTTCACTCAGTCCCTCACCCTCACCATCACCCGATCTCCACTCTCACCCAGTCTACACTCTACCTCGTCTCCCCCCTCACCCCGTCTCCACCTTCACTTCGTCCCTCACCCTCACCATCACCCGATCACCACTATCACACAGTCTACACTCTACCTCGTCTCCACCCTCACCCCGCCTCCACCTTCACCCAGTCCATCACCCTCACCATCACCCGATCTCCATTCTCACCCAGTCTACACTCTACCTCGTCTCCACCCTCACCCCGTCTCCACCTTCACTCAGTCCATCACCCTCACAATCACCCGATCTCCACTCTCACCCAGTCTACACTCTACCTCGTCTCCACCCTCACCCCGTCTCCACCTTCACTCAGTCCATCACCCTCACCATCACCCGATCTCCACTCTCACCCAGTCTACACTCTACCTCGTCTCCACCCTCACCCCGTCTCCACCTTCACTTAGTCCTCCACCCTCACCATCACCCGATCCCCACTCTCACCCAGTCTACACTCTACCTCGTCTCCACCCTCACACCGTCTCCACCTTCACTCAGTCCCACACCCTAACCATCACCCGATCTCCACTCTCACCCAGTCTACACTCTACCTCGTCTCCACCCTCACCCCGTCTCCACCTTCACTCAGTCCTCCACCCACACCATCACCCGATCTCCACTCTCACCCAGTCTACACTCTACCTCGTCTCCACCCTCACCCCGTCTCCACCTTCACTCAGTCCTCCACCCACACCATCACCCGATCTCCACTCTCACCCAGTCTACACTCTACCTCGTCTTCACCCTCACCCCGTCTCCACCTTCACTCAGTCCTCCACCCACACCATCACCCGATCTCCACTCTCACCCAGTCTACACTCTACCTCGTCTCCACCCTCACCCCGTCTCCACCTTCACTCAGTCCTCCACCCACACCATCACCCGATCTCCACTCTCACCCAGTCTACACTCTACCTCGTCTCCATCCTCACCCCGTCTCCACCTTCACTCAGTCCCTCACCATCAACATCACCCGATCTCCACTCTCACCCAGTCTACACTCTACCTCGTCTCCACCCTCACCCCGTCTCCACCTTCACTCAGTCCATCACCCTCACCATAACCCGATCACCACTCTCACCCAGTCTACACTCTACCTCGTCTCCACCCTCACCCCGTCTCCACCTTCACTCAGTCCTCCACCCACACCATCACCCGATCTCCACTCTCACCCAGTCTACACTCTACCTCGTCTCCACCCTCACCCTGTCTCCACCTTCACTCAGTCCCTCACCCTCACCAACACCCGATCTCCACTCTCACCCAGTCTACACTCTACCTCGTCTCCACCCTCACCCCGTCTCCACCATCACTCAGTCCATCACCCTCACCATCACCCGATCTCCACTCTCACCCAGTCTACACTCTACCTCGTCTCCACCCTCACCCCGTCTCCACCTTCACTCAGTCCTCCACCCACACCATCACCCGATCTCCACTCTCACCCAGTCTACACTCTACCTCGTCTCCACCCTCACCCCATCTCCACCTTCACTCAGTCCTCCACCCTCACCATCACCCGATCTCCACTCTCACCCAGTCTACACTCTACCTCGTCTCCACCCTCATCCCGTCTCCACCTTCACTCAGTCCTCCACCCTCACCATCACCCGATCTCCACTCTCACCCAGTCTACACTCTACCTCGTCTCCACCCTCACCCCGTCTCCACCTTCACTCAGTCCTCCATCCACACCATCACCCGATCTCCACTCTCACCCAGTCTACACTCTACCTCGTCTCCACCCTCATCCCGTCTCCACCTTCACTCAGTCCTCCACCCTCACCATCACCCGATCTCCACTCTCACCCAGTCTACACTCTACCTCGTCTCCACCCTCACCCCGTCTCCACCTTCACTCAGTCCTCCACCCTCACCATCACCCGATCTCCACTCTCACCCAGTCTACACTCTACCTCGTCTCCACCCTCACCCCGTCTCCACCTTCACTCAGTCCTCCATCCACACCATCACCCGATCTCCACTCTCACCCAGTCTACACTCTACCTCGTCTCCACCCTCACCCCGTCTCCACCTTCACTCAGTCCCACACCCTCACCATCACCCGATCTCCACTCTCACCCAGTCTACACTCTACCTCGTCTCCACCCTCACCCCGTCTCCACCTTCACTTAGTCCTCCACCCTCACCATCACCCGATCTCCACTCTCACCCAGTCTACACTCTACCTCGTCTCCACCCTCACCCCGTCTCCACCTTCACTCAGTCCTCCACCCACACCATCACCCGATCTCCACTCTCACCCAGTCTACACTCTACCTCGTCTCCACCCTCACCCCGTCTCCACCTTCACTTAGTCCTCCACCCTCACCATCACCCGATCTCCACTCTCACCCAGTCTACACTCTACCTCGTCTCCACCCTCACCCCGTCTCCACCTTCACTCAGTCCCACACCC
The DNA here is from genome assembly GCA_964019135.1 of Arenicola marina. Classification (NCBI taxonomy): domain Eukaryota; kingdom Metazoa; phylum Annelida; class Polychaeta; family Arenicolidae; genus Arenicola; species Arenicola marina. Next base: position 22,906,565 of record OZ025256.1, on the reverse strand, counting down.
TCACCATCACCCGATCTCCACTCTCACCCAGTCTACACTCTACCTCGTCTCCACCCTCACCCCGTCTCCACCTTCACTCAGTCCTCCACCCACACCATCACCCGATCTCCACTCTCACCCAGTCTACACTCTACCTCGTCTCCACCCTCCCCCCGTCTCCACCTTCACTCAGTCCATCACCCTCACCATCACCCGATCTCCACTCTCACACAGTCTACACTCTACCTCGTCTCCAACCTCACCCCGTCTCCACCTTCACTCAGTCCTCCACCCACACCATCACCCGATCTCCACTCTCACCCAGTCTACACTCTACCTCGTCTCCACCCTCACCCCGTCTCCACCTTCACTCAGTCCTCCACCCACACCATCACCCGATCTCCACTCTCACCCAGTCTACACTCTACCTCGTCTCTACCCTCACCCCGTCTCCACCTTCACTCAGTCTCACACCCTTACCATCACCCGATCTCTACTCTCACCCAGTCTACACTCTACCTCGTCTCCACCCTCACCCCGTCTCCACCTTCACTTAGTCCTCCACCCTCACCATCACCCGATCTCCACTCTCACCCAGTCTACACTCTACCTCGTCTCCACCCTCACCCCGTCTCCACCTTCACTCAGTCCCTCACCCTCACCATCACCCGATCTCCACTCTCACCCAGTCTACACTCTACCTCGTCTCCACCCTCCCCCCGTCTCCACCTTCACTCAGTCCCTCACCCTCACCATCACCCGATCTCCACTCTCACCCAGTCTACACTCTACCTCGTCTCCACCCTCACCCCGTCTCCACCTTCACGCAGTCCTCCACCCACACCAACACCCGATCTCCACTCTCACCCAGTCTACACTCTACCTCGTCTCCACCCTCACCCCGTCTCCACCTTCACTCAGTCCCTCACCCTCACCATCACCCGATCTCCACTTTCACCCAGTCTACACTCTACCTCGTCTCCACCCTCACCCCGTCTCCACCTTCACTCAGTCCCTCACCCTCACCATCACCCGATCTCCACTCTCACCCAGTCTACACTCTACCTCGTCTCCACCCTCACCCCGTCTCCACCTTCACTCAGTCCTGCACCCACACCAACACCCGATCTCCACTCTCACCCAGTCTACACTCTACCTCGTCTCCACCCTCACCCCGTCTCCACCTTCACTCAGTCCCTCACCCTCACCATCACCCGATCTCCACTCTCACCCAGTCTACACTCTACCTCGTCTCCACCCTCACCCCGTCTCCACCTTCACTCAGTCCCTCACCCTCACCCTCACCCGATCTCCACTCTCACCCAGTCTACACTCTACCTCGTCTCCACCCTCACCCCGTCTCCACCTTCACTCAGTCCCTCACCCTCACCATCACCCGATCTCCACTCTCACCCTGTCTACACTCTACCTCGTCTCCACCCTCACCCCGTCTCCACCTTCACTTAGTCCTCCACCCTCACCATCACCCGATCTCCACTCTCACCCAGTCTACACTCTACCTCGTCTCCACCCTCACCCCGTCTCCACCTTCACTTCGTCCCTCACCCTCACCATCACCCGATCACCACTCTCACACTGTCTTCATCGTCATCCCATATGCACCCCCGTCGTTTTTAGGGCGGGCTCCTCCAGTCCGATCAAATGCGTTGGGTAACCCCCCCCCCCCCTCGACCACCCTCACCTCCCCACCCCCTCCGACCACACCCCAGGAGGCGGAAATAGGGTGACTAGTCCCATTCAAATCATTGATCACCAGAATCCAGCAGTTCGTCACAAATCTAAATCTTCAAGAAGCAGGTCTGATGGTTGATGGAAGGTGCGCTAAGCCTGACCCAGGAACGCTCCTGGTAAAATGAGATGATAGGATGACCCCACCCCCCCCCCACCCCCCACCCCAGACACTGGTGGGGGGTGAACCCGCCCCAGACACAGGTGGGGGGTGAACCCGTCCCAGACACAGGTGGGGGGTAAACCCGTCTCAGACACATGTGGGGGGTGAACCCGTCTCAGACAAAGGTGGGGGGTGAACCCGCCCCAGACACAGGTGGGGGGTGAACCGGTCCCAGACACAGGTGGGGGGTGAACCGGTCCCAGACACAAGTGGGGGATGAACCCGTCACAGACACAGGTGGGGGGTGAACCCGTCCCAGACACAGGTGTGGGGTGAACCCGTCACAGACACAGATGCGGGGTGAACCCGTCACAGACGCAGGTGGGGGGTGAACCCGTCCCAGACACAGGTGGGGGATGAACCCGTCGCAGACACAGGTGGGGGGTGAACCCGTCACAGACACAGGTGGGGGGTAAACCCGTCTCAGACACATGTGGGGGGTGAACCCGTCCCAGACACAGGTGTGGGGTGAACCCGTCACAGACACAGGTGGGGGGTGAACCGTTCCCAGACACAGGTGGGGGGTGAACCGTTCCCAGACACAGGTGGGGGGTGAACCCGTCACAGACATAGGTGGGGGGTGAACCCGTCTCAGACACAGGTGGGGGGTGAACCCGTCACAGACACAGGTGGGGGGTGAACCCGTCACAGACACAGGTGGGGGGTGAACCCGTCACAGACACAGGTGTGGGGTGAACCCGTCACAGACACAGGTGGGGGGTGAACCCGTCACAGACACAGGTGGGGGTGAACCCGTCACAGACACAGGTGGGGGTGAACCCGTCACAGACACAGGTGCGGGTGAACCCGTCACAGACACAGGTGGGGAGTGAACCCGTCACAGACACAGGTGGGGGGTGAACCGGTCCCAGACACAGGTGGGGGGTGAACCCGTCACAGACACAGGTGGGGGGTGAACCCGTCACGGACACAGGTGGGGGGTGAACCCGTCACAGACACAGGTGGGGGGTGAACCCGTCTCAGACACAGGTGGGGGTGAACCCGTCACAGACACAGGTGGGGGTGAACCCGTCACAGACACAGGTGTGGGTGAACCCGTCACAGACACAGGTGGGGGGTGAACCCGTCACAGACACAGGTGGGGGGTGAACCCGTCACAGACACTGGTGGGGGGTGAACCCGTCTCAGACACAGGTGGGGGGTGAACCCGTCTCAGACACAGGGGGGGGGGTGAACCCGTCCCAGACACAGGTGGGGGGTGAACCCGTCTCAGACACAGGTGGGGGGTGAACCCGTCCCAGATACAGGTGGGGGGTGAACCCGTCTCAGACACATGTGGGGGGTGAACCCGTCTCAGACACAGGTGGGGGTTGAACCCGTCCCAGACACAGGTGGGGGGTGAACCCGTCTCAGACACAGGTGGGGGGTGAACCCGTCTCAGACACAGGTGGGGGATGAACCCGTCCCAGTCACAGGTGGGGGGTGAACCCGTCACAGACACATGTGGGGGGTGAACCCGTCTCAGACACAGGTGGGGGTTGAACCCGTCCCAGACACAGGTGGGGGGTGAACCCGTCTCAGACACAGGTGGGGGGTGAACCCGTCTCAGACACAGGTGGGGGGTGAACCCGTCCCAGACACAGGTGGGGGGTGAACCCGTCACAGACACAGGTGGGGGGTGAACCCGTCCCAGACACAGGTGGGGAATGAACCCGTCCCAGACACAAGTGGGGGGTGAACCCGTCTCAGACACAGGTGGGGGGTGAACCCGTCTCAGACACAGGTGGGGGGTGAACCCGTCACAGACACAGGTGGGGACTGAACCCGTCCCAGACACAGGTGGGGGGTGAACCCGTCCCAGACACAGGTGGGGAGTGAACCCGTCCCAGACACAGGTGGGGGTGAACCCGTCACAGACACAGGTGGGGGGTGAACCCGTCCCAGACACAGGTGGAGAGTGAACCCGTCCCAGACACAGGTGGGGGGTGAACCCGTCACAGACACAGGTGGGGGGTGAACCCGTCACAGACACAGGTGTGGGGTGAACCCGTCACGGACACAGGTGGGGGGTGAACCCGTCACAGACACAGGTGGGGGGTGAACCCGTCACAGACACAGGTGTGGGGTAAACCCGTCACGGACACAGGTGGGGGGTGAACCCGTCACAGACACAGGTGGGGAGTGAACCCGTCACAGACACAGGTGGGGGTGAACCCGTCACAGACACAGGTGGGGGTGAACCCGTCACAGACACAGGTGCGGGTGAACCCGTCACAGACACAGGGGGGGGGGGGGTGAACCCGTCTCAGACACATGTGGGGGGTGAACCCGTCTCAGACACAGGTGGGGGTTGAACCCGTCCCAGACACAGGTGGGGGGTGAACCCGTCTCAGACACAAGTGGGGGGTGAACCCGTCCCAGACACAGGTGGGGGGTGAACCCGTCCCAGACACAGGTGGGGGGTGAACCCGTCTCAGACACAAGTGGGGGGTGAACCCGTCACAGACACAGGTGTGGGGTGAACCCGTCACAGACACAGGTGGGGGGTGAACCCGTCACAGACACAGGTGGGGGGTGAACCCGTCTCAGACACAGGTGGGGGGTGAACCCGTCCCAGACACAGGTGGGGGGTGAACCCGTCTCAGACACAAGTGGGGGGTGAACCCGTCACAGACACAGGTGTGGGGTGAACCCGTCACAGACACAGGTGGGGGGTGAACCCGTCACAGACACAGGTGGGGGGTGAACCCGTCTCAGACACAGGTGGGGGTTGAACCCGTCACAGACACAGGTGGGGGGTGAACCCGTCACGGACACAAGTGGGGGGTGAACCCGTCCCAGACACAGGTGGGGGGTGAACCCGTCACAGACACAGGTGGGGGGTGAACCCGTCACAGACACAGGTGGGGGGTGAACCCGTCCCAGACACAGGTGGGGGGTGAACCCGTCACAGACACAGATGCGGGGTGAACCCGTCCCAGACACAGGTGGGGGGTGAACCCGTCTCAGACACAGGTGGGGGGTGAACCCGTCTCAGACACAGGTGGGGGGTGAACCCGTCCCAGACACAGTTGGGGGTGAACCCGTCCCAGACACAGGTGGGGAGTGAACCCGTCCCAGACACAGGTGGGGGATGAACCCGTCCCAGACACAGGTGGGGAGTGAACCCGTCCCAGACACAGGTGGGGGGTGAACCCGTCTCAGACACAGGTGGGGGGTGAACCCGTCTCAGACACAGGTGGGGGGTGAACCCGTCCCAGACACAGTTGGGGGTGAACCCGTCCCAGACACAGGTGGGGGGTGAACCCGTCTCAGACACAGGTGGGAGGTGAATCCGTCCCAGACACAGGTGGGGGGTGAACCCGTCTCAGACACAGGTGGGGGGTGAACCCGTCCCAGACACAGGTGGGGGGTGAACCCGTCTCAGACACAGGTGGGGGGTGAACCCGTCCCAGACACAGGTGGGGGGTGAACCCGTCACAGACACAGGTGGGGGGTGAACCCGTCACAGACACAGACCTGGTCGAATACTCTGGGTTCACTAGGTCATAATTGTCATCCGGCGGAACGTATATATCGGGATCTCTAGTGAGGCAGCCTAATTATATCAGCGCACATTAACCAACACTTGCAAAGTAAGTACTTTGAGAAGTTAACTGTTTGATGATATTATCGGGCCGGGATGGTGGGGGCCTCGGTTCGTTAGTATATTGTCAGATGGGGAGAGGGGGAGGATGGGTAACGGGTATGGCTGGTATATTGTCGCTGGGGAGGGTGGAGGATGGGTAACGGGTATGGCTGGTATATTGTCGGTGGGGAGGGTGGAGGATGGGTAACGGGTATGGCTAGTATATTGTCGGCGGGGAGGGGAGGATGGGTAACGGGTATGGCTAGTATATTGTCGGTGGGGAGGGTGGAGGATGGGTAACGGGTATGGCTAGTATATTGTCGGTGGGGAGGGGAGGATGGGTAACGGGTATGGCTGGTATATTGTCGGTGGGGAGGGTGGAGGATGGGTAACGGGTATGGCTAGTATATTGTCGGTGGGGAGGGTGGAGGATGGGTAACGGGTATGGCTAGTATATTGTCGGTGGGGAGGGGAGGATGGGTAACGGGTATGGCTAGTATATTGTCGGTGGGGAGGGGAGGATGGGTAACGGGTATGGCTGGTATATTGTCGGTGGGGAGGGGAGGATGGGTAACGGGTATGGCTAGTATATTGTCGGTGGGGAGGGGAGGATGGGTAACGGGTATGGCTGGTATATTGTCGGTGGGGAGGGTGGAGGATGGGTAACGGGTATGGCTAGTATATTGTCGGTGGGGAGGGGAGGATGGGTAACGGGTATGGCTGGTATATTGTCGGTGGTGAGTGGATGTGAAGGGGGGGGGGGGAGGGGTAGGTGTATTTGTCTGGAGGGTGTAGGGGGGCAATAGGTATCACTGACCGATAGCATGGAGAGAGCTCATGAGGGATGTGCCCGTGCATGTGTTCCCAAAGTGTTCAAGGCCCATGCAGACATAGATGGAAGGATGGTTTCGTGGGTGGCTGGGTGGGTGGAGTGGAGTTTTAGGTTACCAGTCGTTGGTCTTTAGCGCCTTCACGTCATATCATCGCCTCAAGGCCGAATTAATATTTAGCCAGTCTCAGTTTTGTCGATGTGTTCAGCAAGCGTGACAATCTTCATGGCGGTCACCAAAGGTGACAACCTTCATGGTGGTGACCAAGGGTGACAACCTTCATGGCGGTCACCAAGGGTGACAACCTTCATGGTGGTCACCAAGCGTGACAACCTTCATGGTGGTCACCAAAGGTGAAGAACTTTCATGGTTATCACCAGGGGTGAGGAACCTCCATGGGCTTTTTATGTCTTACAGTGATATACCAACTAATATCCGACAAGTAAATAACGCTAGATTACTACACACGAGGAATGGTCATACATAGATGGCTAAGGCTACATCATAAAGCTCTATACCATGCATACGGCGACACCAGGTTTAGTCATAAATATATCGTCCACGATGTCTGCTCAATGCCCATCATTTTGTCATCTTAAGGCAAACCGTCGTTTCAGCATAGCTCTTTTGTGACTCATGCGTACCATCAGCTATAGTAATCCAACTCGTGACATCTAACAGGGCAGAAGAACCCTAATTGCGTACTTAAAGCAGCCTACTTACATGCGCCATCTTAGATTTTTACATTTGATTTTCAAGACTAAAAGCATCTCAAAAATATTATGCATATTTCTTTTATATCTCGTTGAGTCTGTAAAACAACAATTTCAACATAAAACTGCGCGGACTAGTTTATCGCGCGCGGACGTCCTAGCGAGCCGCGGTCGACCTCACACAGAATATCGAACGGTCAGCGAACAGGCGCGCAGGAATATAAAGCCGGCCACCAACTTCTGCTCCGGTGAACAAATGTGCTTCTCTCCGGATAGCACACAGGTTTTCAGGATTTAAATTCAAGACAGAGTATAAATTATTTGACATGGAAAAGAGATTGATAATATAAAAATTACAGAACAAACGAGCGATATTTTAATTGCTATGGCCCTAATTAGTGTCATTTACTATGACAATTTTAGTACGCGCAACAAGAGCGTCCCATTAGCAATCGATAGTTATTAAGGTAATGGTCATCATTCCCATAATGACGGAACTAATGGCCTCCTTAATCGATACGGGATGACCTGGTGAGCGCCGCTTGTCGGAAAATAATGCAGACAGTGTGATTATCAATTGCAAAAATAATATATGTTTTCCACGGAAAATGGTCGTGGTTGTTTTTCTTTCACAGATCGGCACTGGCTACAGCATCCAGTAAACCACAAGATAGCGTGGAACCCGATGGACTGATAGATACTTAGGAATATCGTTGCATAGCACTTCAGAACTACTAACTGAGCCACAATGGATAACATAGACAAGATGTGATTATATATAAATATATATCAACTCATAAATTAACAATATAGAAATGAAATAATATAAAAAGCGCTATCCGAGATGGGACGTCGCTTCTTTCATTTCCCCGTCCATTGCCATCGAGTCACGTGACTCTCTACAGCGAACCACGGACGTACATTTCGGTGAAGGACTTTTAGGACACCACTGTCTGGGCAATCCTATTCTAGGTTAACAATGTGTCAACGGTGATTTGGGTAGAACAGTGCGAGTTTAGAGGAAAACATTGGCATAGTCATGTCAAGGCCAAACATCAATTTCAACGGGCAATAAATGACCGCAACGATAGACAAATCTCGTGAATCAAAGGGGCTGAACAGGTTGGTTGGTTATTCAGGACGCTTTAACCACTTTGGTCATATCGCGTCAATGGGAGAAGGAAGGGAAAGTGGAGCCATGTCCCCGGAGTAACCCCTACTCTTTACGAAGAAAGACCTGTGATCTTTATCCACGTGCCCGCACTAGACCGCAGATCAATAGGTCCTGGGTTCGAATCCGGGCTCGGGCACCTAATCTGGGGCATGTTTCATTCCTTCATCCTTCATCGTCTCGGGAGGTTCCTTGGCCCAATTTAGCCTGTATGTGCACAAAAGTGGCCTAAAACACCAACATTCCATTCCATTCCATTATCCACGTGCCGTTAAGCTCCCATGCAGGTGACCAGGGCACTCAATGCGAGCGCTCTAGCCTACTGAGCTGTCGCGCCGGCCGCGTGGGTCGAACAGCTAATGATAAGTGTAGTGAAACTGACATGGCGGATAAATGTAACGCTTTATCGATCATCAAGGTTTTCACAATTTATGTTTCCCCTTGGTGGCTGCCGGGTCGACGGACGCTGGGGAAGGCATTAAATCAAGGTACGCCCTTCTGCCATACACATCCCAGCGGGCTCAGGGGGTCACGTGGCCACTACGTCAAGGATTAAAGATGTCATGGTAGTTAACTAGCTACACCCCCTCACTCCCCCCCCCCCTTCCCGGTTTCTCCACCCCTAAACACCCTTTCCCCACCCCCTTCATTGACTGTCTGTCCTCCAACAAAGCGCCCCATCCGCTACGCATCGCTTCGCCTTGTGTGGGATTTATTTCCCGCGCTTTTTAAGCCGTGTCGTCTGCCGAACGAGAAGCCGCCTCCTAGGCCGGTCAGACCCTCTTATGCCGAGACGCTAAGTGCCCCTCCCGCCCCCCTCCCCTCCCCCCTACCCCCTCCCCACCCCCTCCCTCCCGCCGCGGAGGGAAGGAGGTGGCGCCCCTTCTTGCCACTAATAGCTTACCGCGCTCTATTAGATTGCTGCTCTAGGTCTTATCTGACTACCACAACGGCGAAAGCAAGAGCGGGCGGGAAGTGTAGGGGCTGGTGACGCCTGTGTCGATACAAGGCTGTGGTGGGGCGGGGTGGGGTGGGAGGGCAGGGGAGGCGGGATGGGGGAGAAGAGGGCGGGGGGTTTGGGCGGAGGGTGCAGATCAACGGGGGGTGGGGTGTGTAGATCAACGGGACCGGAGGGGAGGTGATCGAAACCTTCAGTAAAATTCGCCATACATGGACCGGGGGATATCTGGCCAGCGGGAAAGATTTAGCGTCCCTCCCGGCCCGGAAGGGGCAGTTCAGATTGATGGAAGTAACAAAGAACAGCTCGACTGGTTGAGGAAGATGGAGGGCTGAGGAGGAGGAGGAGGAGGACGAGGAGGAGCTAGGAGGCGGGTGGGGCAGGCCGGGTTGATGGGGTGAGGCTAAAGCTAGACGCTGTCGGGAGCCAGAAGCAGGACGCGATGTCCGATAAATTGAATTACCTTTCGATCGTTTAGAGTCTCTCTCGTACTAATTGAGCCAATTCGGTCACCCATAAGCGATAGAAAAGGCAGCTGGGCAATGCACGGGGAGCTCGGTGCGCAGTAATACAAGGGTGAGAAGGCTATGCGTACGGGTGTCAGACGTCTTACGTCTCATGTTCTGGTGCGGATGATACTGCAAGAAACACTCCTCAGATATATATACTTCGCCGGGGCGGATCCAAGTGGGGGCCGACCCGCCCCCCCGCCCCCCGCCCCTTTTAGGGCCGAAATTTATACCGTTTAACATATGAAAACCAGAAAGCTAGGCCATTACTCGAACCTACCCCCCCTCCCTCCTCCTCTCCCCCTTTTCCAACATTTCTGGATTCGACCCTGCTTCGCAATGGTAAACTATAGCAAAAACAGGTCTGTGTTTGGTATAGTCATTATAAGCTGCTCGGGGTGTGAGCAGGCTAGAGGTCGCCACGTCAAATATTTGCAAACCTTGATACTATCTAAAAGGAGGTGTGTTCTCTATTTAGCTCGCATCCCGCAGTATCGTAAGCGTACTGTGTTTTTTTTCTTCCTTTGAACCTGGTATTGATTTATTCTTGGTGAACTGAGAAAAAAACCAAAAAACAATGGGGTGAGATAAATCGGGGGATTTTCGATCTGAAAATGAAGAAGATGATTAATGAGCGTGGTGGGGCGTCTAAGCGGTGATCAATGAGCGCGGTGGGGCGTCTAAGTGGTGATCAATGAGCCTGGTGGGGCGTCTAAGTGGTGATCAATGAGCGTGGTGGGGCGTCTAAGTGGTGATCAATGAGCGCGGTGGGACGTCTAAGTGGTGATCAATGAGCGTGGTGGGGCGTCTAAGTGGTGATCAATGAGCGTGGTGGGGCGTCTAAGTGGTGATCAATGAGCGTGGTGGGGCGTCTAAGTGGTGATCAATGAGCGTGGTGGGGCGTCTAAGTGGTGATCAATGAGCGTGGTGGGGCGTCTAAGTGGTGATCAATGAGCGTGGTGGGGCGTCTAAGTGGTGATCAATGGGCGTGGTGGGGCGTCTAAGCGGTGATCAATGAGCGTGGTGGGGCGTCTAAGTGGTGATCAATGAGCGTGGTGGGGCGTCTAAGTGGTGATCAATGGGCGTGGTGGGGCGTCTAAGTGGTGATCAATGAGCGTGGTGGGGCGTCTAAGTGGTGATCAATGAGCGTGGTGGGGCGTCTAAGTGGTGATCAATGAGCGTGGTGGGGCGTCTAAGTGGTGATCAATGAGCGCGGTGGGGCGTCTAAGTGGTGATCAATGAGCGCGGTGGGACGTCTAAGTGGTGATCAATGAGCGTGGTGGGGCGTCTAAGCAGTGATCAATGAGCGCGGTGGGGCGTCTAAGTGGTGATTAGTGAGCGCGGTGGGGCGTCTAAGTGGTGATCAATGAGCGTGGTGGGGCGTCTAAGTGGTGATCAATGAGCGTGGTGGGGCGTCTAAGTGGTGATCAATGAGCGCGGTGGGACGTCTAAGTGGTGATCAATGAGCGTGGTGGGGCGTCTAAGTGGTGATCAATGAGCGTGGTGGGGCGTCTAAGTGGTGATCAATGAGCGTGGTGGGGCGTCTAAGTGGTGATCAATGAGCCTGGTGGGGCGTCTAAGTGGTGATTAATGAGCGTGGTGGGGCGTCTAAGTGGTGATCAATGAGCGCGGTGGGGCGTCTAAGTGGTGATCAATGAGCCTGGTGGGGCGTCTAAGTGGTGATCAATGAGCGTGGTGGGGCGTCTAAGTGGTGATCAATGAGCGCGCTGGGGCGTCTAAGTGGTGATTAATGGGCGTTGTGGGGCGTCTAAGTGGTGATCAATGAGCGTGGTGGGGCGTCTAAGTGGTGATCAATGAGCCTGGTGGGGCGTCTAAGCGGTGATCAATGAGCGTGGTGGGGTGTCTAAGTGGTGATCAATGAGCGTGGTGGGGCGTCTAATTGGTGATCAATGAGCGTGGTGGGGCGTCTAAGTGGTGATCAATGAGCGTGGTGGGGCGTCTAAGTGGTGATCAATGAGCGCGGTGGGGCGTCTAAGTGGTGATCAATGAGCGTGATGGGGCGTCTAAGTGGTGATCAATGAGCGTGGTGGGGCGTCTAAGTGGTGATCAATGAGCGTGGTGGGGCGTCTAAGTGGTGATCAATGAGCGCGCTGGGGCGTCTTAGTGGTGATCAATGAGCGTGGTGGGGCGTCTAAGTGGTGATCAATGAGCGTGGTGGGGCGTCTAAGTGGTGATCAATGAGCGTGGTGGGGCGTCTAAGTGGTGATCAATGAGCGTGGTGGGGCGTCTAAGTGGTGATCAATGAGCGTGGTGAGGTGTCTAAGTGGTGATCAATGAGCGTGGTGGGGCGTCTAAGTGGTGATCAATGAGCGTGGTGGGGCGTCTAAGCGGTGATCAATGAGCGTGGTGGGGCGTCTAAGTGGTGATCAATGAGCGTGGTGGGGCGTCTAAGTGGTGATCAATGAGCGTGGTGGGGCGTCTTAGTGGTGATCAATGAGCCTGGTGGGGCGTCTAAGTGGTGATCAATGAGCGCGGTGGGGCGTCTAAGTGGTGATCAATGAGCGCGGTGGGGCGTCTAAGCAGTGATCAATGAGCGTGGTGGGGCGTCTAAGTGGTGATCAATGAGCGTGGTGGGGCGTCTAAGTGGTGATCAATGAGCGTGGTGGGGCGTCTAAGTGGTGATCAATGAGCGTGGTGGGGCGTCTAAGTGGTGATCAATGAGCGCGGTGGGGTGTCTAAGTGGTGATCAATGAGCGTGGTGGGGCGTCTAAGTGGTGATCAATGAGCGTGGTGGGACGTCTAAGTGGTGATCAATGAGCGCGGTGGGGCGTCTAAGTGGTGATCAATGAGCGCGGTGGGACGTCTAAGTGGTGATCAATGAGCGTGGTGGGGCGTCTAAGTGGTGATCAATGAGCGTGGTGGGGCGTCTAAGTGGTGATCAATGAGCGTGGTGGGGCGTCTAATTGGTGATCACTGAGCGTGGTGGGGTGTCTAAGCGGTGATCAATGAGCGTGGTGGGGCGTCTAAGTGGTGATCAATGAGCGTGGTGGGGCGTCTAAGTGGTGATCAATGAGCGCGGTGGGACGTCTAAGTGGTGATCAATGAGCGCGGTGGGGCGTCTAAGTGGTGATCAATGAGCGCGGTGGGGTGTCTAAGTGGTGATCAATGAGCGTGGTGGGGCGTCTAAGTGGTGATCAATGAGCGTGGTGGGGCGTCTAAGTGGTGATCAATGAGCGTGGTGGGGCGTCTAAGCGGTGATCAATGAGCGTGGTGGGGCGTCTAAGTGGTGATCAATGAGCGTGGTGGGGCGTCTAAGTGGTGATCAATGAGCGCGGTGGGACGTCTAAGTGGTGATCAATGAGCGTGGTGGGGCGTCTAAGTGGTGATCAATGAGCGTGGTGGGGCGTCTAAGTGGTGATCAATGAGCGTGGTGGGGCGTCTAAGCGGTGATCAATGAGCGTGGTGGGGCGTCTAAGTGGTGATCAATGAGCGTGGTGGGGCGTCTAAGTGGTGATCAATGAGCGCGGTGGGACGTCTAAGTGGTGATCAATGAGCGTGGTGGGGCGTCTAAGTGGTGATCAATGAGCGTGGTGGGGCGTCTAAGCGGTGATCAATGAGCGTGGTGGGGCGTCTAAGTGGTGATCAATGAGCGTGGTGGGGCGTCTAAGTGGTGATCAATGAGCGTGGTAGGGCGTCTAAGCGGTGATCAATGAGCGTGGTGGGGCGTCTAAGTGGTGATCAATGAGCGTGGTGGGGCGTCTAAGTGGTGATCAATGAGCGTGGTGGGGCGTCTAAGTGGTGATCAATGAGCGTGGTGGGGCGTCTAAGTGGTGATCAATGAGCGCGGTGGGGCGTCTAAGTGGTGATCAATGAGCGCGGTGGGGCGTCTAAGTGGTGATCAATGAGCGTGGTGGGGCGTCTAAGTGGTGATCAATGAGCGTGATGGGGCGTCTAAGTGGTGATTAGTGAGCGTGGTGGGGCGTCTAAGTGGTGATCACTGAGCGTGCTGGGGCGTCTAAGTGGTGATCAATGAGCGTGGTGGGGCGTCTAAGTGGTGATCAATGAGCGCGGTGGGGCGTCTAAGTGGTGATCAATGAGCGCGGTGGGGCGTCTAAGTGGTGATCAATGAGCGTGGTGGGGCGTCTAAGTGGTGATCAATGAGCGTGATGGGGCGTCTAAGTGGTGATTAGTGAGCGTGGTGGGGCGTCTAAGTGGTGATCACTGAGCGTGCTGGGGCGTCTAAGTGGTGATCAATGAGCGTGCTGGGGCGTCTAAGTGGTGATCAATGAGCGTGGTGGGGCGTCTAAGTGGTGATCAATGAGCGCGGTGGGGCGTCTAAGTGGTGATCAATGAGCGCGGTGGGGCGTCTAAGTGGTGATCAATGAGCGTGGTGGGGCGTCTAAGTGGTGATCAATGAGCGTGGTGAGGCGTCTAAGTGGTGATCAATGAGCGTAGTGGGGCGTCTAAGTGGTGATCAATGAGCGTGGTGGGGCGTCTAAGTGGTGATCAATGAGCGTGGTGGGGCGTCTAAGTGGTGATCAATGAGCGTGGTGGGGCGTCTAAGTGGTGATCAATGAGCGTGGTGGGCCGTCTAAGTGGTGATCAATGAGCGTGGTGGGGCGTCTAAGTGGTGATCAATGAGCGTGGTGGGACGTCTAAGTGGTGATCAATGAGCGCGGTGGGGCGTCTAAGTGGTGATCAATGAGCGTGGTGGGACGTCTAAGTGGTGATCAATGAGCGTGGTGGGGCGTCTAAGTGGTGATCAATGAGCGCGGTGGGGCGTCTAAGTGGTGATCAATGAGCGTGGTGGGGCGTCTAAGTGGTGATCAATGAGCGTGGTGGGGCGTCTAATTGGTGATCAATGAGCGCGGTGGGGCGTCTAAGTGGTGATCAATGAGCCTGGTGGGGCGTCTAAGTGGTGATCAATGAGCGTGGTGGGGCGTCTAAGTGGTGATCAATGAGCCTGGTGGGGCGTCTAAGTGGTGATCAATGAGCGTGGTGGGACGTCTAAGTGGTGATCAATGAGCGTGGTGGGGCGTCTAAGTGGTGATCAATGAGCGTGGTGGGGCGTCTAAGTGGTGATCAATGAGCGTGGTGGGGCGTCTAATTGGTGATCAATGAGCGCGGTGGGGCGTCTAAGTGGTGATCAATGAGCCTGGTGGGGCGTCTAAGTGGTGATCAATGAGCGCGGTGGGGCGTCTAAGTGGTGATCAATGAGCGTGGTGGGACGTCTAAGTGGTGATCAATGAGCGTGGTGGGGCGTCTAAGTGGTGATCAATGAGCGTGGTGGGACGTCTAAGTGGTGATCAATGAGCGTGGTGGGGCGTCTAAGTGGTGATCAATGAGCGCGGTGGGGCGTCTAAGTGGTGATCAATGAGCGTGGTGGGGCGTCTAAGTGGTGATCAATGAGCGTGGTGGGGCGTCTAATTGGTGATCAATGAGCGCGGTGGGGCGTCTAAGTGGTGATCAATGAGCCTGGTGGGGCGTCTAAGTGGTGATCAATGAGCGTGGTGGGGCGTCTAAGTGGTGATCAATGAGCCTGGTGGGGCGTTTAAGTGGTGATCAATGAGCGTGGTGGGACGTCTAAGTGGTGATCAATGAGCGTGGTGGGGCGTCTAAGTGGTGATCAATGAGCGTGGTGGGGCGTCTAAGTGGTGATCAATGAGCGTGGTGGGGCGTCTAATTGGTGATCAATGAGCGCGGTGGGGCGTCTAAGTGGTGATCAATGAGCCTGGTGGGGCGTCTAAGTGGTGATCAATGAGCGCGGTGGGGCGTCTAAGTGGTGATCAATGAGCGTGGTGGGGCGTCTAAGCGGTGATCAATGAGCGCGGTGGGGCGTCTAAGTGGTGATCAATGAGCGTGGTGGGGCGTCTAAGTGGTGATCAATGAGCGCGGTGGGGCGTCTAATTGGTGATCAATGAGCGTGGTGGGGCGTCTAAGCGGTGATCAATGAGCGTGGTGGGGCGTCTAAGTGGTGATCAATGAGCGCGGTGAGGTGTCTAAGTGGTGATCAATGAGCGTGATGGGGCGTCTAAGTGGTGATCAATGAGCGTGGTGGGGCGTCTAAGTGGTGATCAATGAGCGCGGTGGGGTGTCTAATTGGTGATCAATGAGCGCGGTGGGGCGTCTAAGTGGTGATCAATGAGCGCGGTGGGGCGTCTAAGTGGTGATCAATGAGCGTGGTGGGGCGTCTAATTGGTGATCAATGAGCGCGCTGGGGCGTCTAAGTGGTGATCAATGAGCGCGGTGGGGCGTCTAAGCGGTGATCAATGAGCGTGGTGGGGCGTCTAAGTGGTGATCAATGAGCGCGCTGGGGCGTCTAAGTGGTGATCAATGAGCGTGGTGGGGCGTCTAAGTGGTGATCAATGAGCGTGGTGGGGCGTCTAAGTGGTGATTAATGGGCGTGGTGGGGCGTCTAAGCGGTGATCAATGAGCGTGGTGGGGCGTCTAAGTGGTGATCAATGAGCGCGCTGGGGCGTCTAAGTGGTGATCAATGAGCGCGGTGGGGCGTCTAAGTGGTGATCAATGAGCGTGGTGGGGCGTCTAATTGGTGATCAATGAGCGCGGTGGGGCGTCTAAGTGGTGATCAATGAGCGCGGTGGGGCGTCTAAGTGGTGATCAATGAGCGTGGTGGGGCGTCTAATTGGTGATCAATGAGCGCGCTGGGGCGTCTAAGTGGTGATCAATGAGCGCGGTGGGGCGTCTAAGCGGTGATCAATGAGCGTGGTGGGGCGTCTAAGTGGTGATCAATGAGCGCGCTGGGGCGTCTAAGTGGTGATCAATGAGCGTGGTGGGGCGTCTAAGTGGTGATCAATGAGCGTGGTGGGGCGTCTAAGTGGTGATTAATGGGCGTGGTGGGGCGTCTAAGTGGTGATCAATCAGCGCGGTGAGGTGTCTAAGTGGTGATCAATGAGCGTGGTGGGGCGTCTAAGTGGTGATCAATGAGCGTGGTGGGGCGTCTTAGTGGTGATCAATGAGCGTGGTGGGGCGTCTAAGTGGTGATCAATGAGCGCGGTGGGGCGTCTAAGTGGTGATCAATGAGCGTGGTGGGGCGTCTAAGTGGTGATCAATGAGCGCGGTGGGGCGTCTAAGTGGTGATCAATGAGCGCGGTGGGGCGTCTAAGTGGTGATCAATGAGCGTGGTGGGGCGTCTAAGTGGTGATCAATCAGCGCGGTGAGGTGTCTAAGTGGTGATCAATGAGCGTGGTGGGGCGTCTAAGTGGTGATCAATGAGCGTGGTGGGGCGTCTAAGTGGTGATTAGTGAGCGTGGTGGGGCGTCTAAGTGGTGATCAATGAGCGCGGTGGGGCGTCTAAGCAGTGATCAATGAGCGCGGTGGGGCGTCTAAGCGGTGATCAATGAGCGTGGTGGGGCGTCTAAGTGGTGATCAATCAGCGCGGTGAGGTGTCTAAGTGGTGATCAATGAGCGTGGTGGGGCGTCTAAGTGGTGATCAATGAGCGTGGTGGGGCGTCTAAGTGGTGATCAATGAGCGTGGTGAGGCGTCTAAGTGGTGATCAATGAGCGCGGTGGGGCGTCTAAGTGGTGATCAATGAGCGTGGTGGGGCGTCTAAGTGGTGATCAATGAGCGTGGTGAGGTGTCTAAGTGGTGATCAATGAGCGTGGTGGGGCGTCTAAGTGGTGATCAATGAGCGCGGTGGGGCGTCTTAGTGGTGATCAATGAGCGTGGTGGGGCGTCTAAGTGGTGATCAATGAGCGTGGTGGGGCGTCTAAGTGGTGATTAGTGAGCGTGGTGGGGCGTCTAAGTGGTGATCAATGAGCGCGGTGGGGCGTCTAAGTGGTGATCAATGAGCGTGGTGGGGCGTCTAAGTGGTGATCAATGAGCGTGGTGAGGTGTCTAAGTGGTGATCAATGAGCGTGGTGGGGCGTCTAAGTGGTGATCAATGAGCGCGGTGGGGCGTCTTAGTGGTGATCAATGAGCGTGGTGGGGCGTCTAAGTGGTGATCAATGAGCGTGGTGGGGCGTCTAAGTGGTGATTAGTGAGCGTGGTGGGGCGTCTAAGTGGTGATCAATGAGCGCGGTGGGGCGTCTAAGTGGTGATCAATGAGCGCGGTGGGACGTCTAAGTGGTGATCAATGAGCGTGGTGGGGCGTCTAAGTGGTGATCAATGAGCGTGGTGAGGCGTCTAAGTGGTGATCAATGAGCGCGGTGAGGTGTCTAAGTGGTGATCAATGAGCGTGGTGGGGCGTCTAAGCAGTGATCAATGAGCGTGGTGGGGCGTCTAAGCAGTGATCAATGAGCGCGGTGGGGCGTCTAAGTGGTGATCAATGAGCGTGGTGGGGCGTCTAAGTGGTGATCAATCAGCGCGGTGAGGTGTCTAAGTGGTGATCAATGAGCGTGGTGGGGCGTCTAAGTGGTGATTAATGGGCGTGGTGGGGCGTCTAAGCGGTGATCAATGAGCGTGGTGGGGCGTCTAAGTGGTGATCAATGAGCGCGGTGGGGCGTCTTAGTGGTGATCAATGAGCGTGGTGGGGCGTCTAAGTGGTGATCAATGAGCGTGGTGGGGCGTCTAAGTGGTGATTAGTGAGCGTGGTGGGGCGTCTAAGTGGTGATCAATGAGCGCGGTGGGGCGTCTAAGCAGTGATCAATGAGCGTGGTGGGGCGTCTAAGCAGTGATCAATGAGCGTGGTGGGGCGTCTAAGTGGTGATCAATGAGCGCGGTGGGGCGTCTAAGTGGTGATCAATGAGCGCGGTGGGGCGTCTAAGTGGTGATCAATGAGCGTGGTGGGGCGTCTAAGTGGTGATCAATGAGCGTGGTGGGGCGTCTAAGCGGTGATCAATGAGCGTGGTGAGGCGTCTAAGTGGTGATCAATCAGCGCGGTGAGGTGTCTAAGTGGTGATCAATGAGCGTGGTGGGGCGTCTTAGTGGTGATCAATGAGCGTGGTGGGGCGTCTAAGTGGTGATCAATCAGCGCGGTGAGGTGTCTAAGTGGTGATCAATGAGCGTGGTGGGGCGTCTAAGTGGTGATCAATGAGCGTGGTGGGGCGTCTAAGCGGTGATCAATGAGCGTGGTGAGGCGTCTAAGTGGTGATCAATCAGCGCGGTGAGGTGTCTAAGTGGTGATCAATGAGCGTGGTGGGGCGTCTTAGTGGTGATCAATGAGCGTGGTGGGGCGTCTAAGTGGTGATCAATCAGCGCGGTGAGGTGTCTAAGTGGTGATCAATGAGCGTGGTGGGGCGTCTAAGCGGTGATCAATGAGCGTGGTGGGGCGTCTAAGTGGTGATCAATCAGCGCGGTGAGGTGTCTAAGTGGTGATCAATGAGCGTGGTGGGGCGTCTATGTGGTGATCAATGAGCGTGGTGGGGCGTCTTAGTGGTGATCAATGAGCGTGGTGGGGCGTCTAAGCGGTGATCAATGAGCGTGGTGGGGCGTCTAAGTGGTGATCAATGAGCGTGGTGGGGCGTCTAAGTGGTGATCAATGAGCGTGGTGGGGCGTCTAAGTGGTGATCAATGAGCGTGGTGGGGCGTCTAAGTGGTGATCAATGAGCGTGGTGGGGCGTCTAAGTGGTGATCAATGAGCGTGGTGGGGCGTCTAAGTGGTGATCAATGAGCCTGGTGGGGCGTCTAAGTGGTGATCAATGAGCGTGGTGGGGCGTCTAAGTGGTGATCAATGAGCGCGGTGGGGCGTCTAAGTGGTGATCAATGAGCGTGGTGGGGCGTCTAAGTGGTGATTAGTGAGCGTGGTGGGGCGTCTAAGTGGTGATCAATGAGCGCGGTGGGGCGTCTAAGTGGTGATCAATGAGCGTGGTGGGGCGTCTAAGTGGTGATCAATGAGCGTGGTGGGGCGTCTAAGTGGTGATCAATGAGCCTGGTGGGGCGTCTAAGTGGTGATCAATGAGCGTGGTGGGGCGTCTAAGTGGTGATCAATGAGCGTGGTGGGGCGTCTAAGTGGTGATCAATGAGCGTGGTGGGGCGTCTAAGTGGTGATCAATCAGCGCGGTGAGGTGTCTAAGTGGTGATCAATGAGCGCGGTGGGGCGTCTAAGTGGTGATCAATGAGCGCGGTGGGACGTCTAAGTGGTGATCAATGAGCGTGGTGGGGCGTCTTAGTGGTGATCAATGAGCGTGGTGGGGCGTCTAAGTGGTGATCAATGAGCGTGGTGGGGCGTCTATGTGGTGATCAATGAGCGCGGTGGGACGTCTTAGTGGTGATCAATGAGCGTGGTGGGGCGTCTAAGTGGTGATCAATGAGCGTGGTGGGGCGTCTAAGTGGTGATCAATGAGCGTGGTGGGGCGTCTAAGTGGTGATCAATGAGCGTGGTGGGGCGTCTAAGTGGTGATCAATGAGCGTGGTGGGGCGTCTAAGTGGTGATCAATGAGCGTGGTGGGGCGTCTTAGTGGTGATCAATGAGCGTGGTGGGGCGTCTAAGTGGTGATCAATGAGCGTGGTGGGGCGTCTAAGTGGTGATCAATGAGCCTGGTGGGGCGTCTAAGTGGTGATCAATGAGCGTGGTGGGGCGTCTAAGTGGTGATCAATGAGCGTGGTGGGGCGTCTAAGTGGTGATCAATGAGCGTGGTGGGGCGTCTAAGTGGTGATCAATCAGCGCGGTGAGGTGTCTAAGTGGTGATCAATGAGCGTGGTGGGGCGTCTAAGTGGTGATCAATGAGCGTGGTGGGGCGTCTAAGTGGTGATCAATCAGCGCGGTGAGGTGTCTAAGTGGTGATCAATGAGCGTGGTGGGGCGTCTAAGTGGTGATCAATGAGCGTGGTGGGGCGTCTAAGTGGTGATCAATGAGCGTGGTGTAGTGTCTAAGTGGTGATCAATGAGCGTGGTGGGGCGTCTAAGTGGTGATCAATGAGCGTGGTGGGGCGTCTAAGTGGTGATTAGTGAGCGTGGTGGGGCGTCTAAGTGGTGATCAATGAGCGTGGTGGGGCGTCTAAGTGGTGATTAGTGAGCGTGGTGGGGCGTCTAAGTGGTGATCAATGAGCGTGGTGGGGCGTCTAAGTGGTGATTAGTGAGCGTGGTGGGGCGTCTAAGTGGTGATCAATGAGCGCGGTGGGGCGTCTAAGCAGTGATCAATGAGCGTGGTGGGGCGTCTAAGCAGTGATCAATGAGCGTGGTGGGGCGTCTAAGTGGTGATCAATGAGCGCGGTGGGGCGTCTAAGCAGTGATCAATGAGCGTGGTGGGGCGTCTAAGTGGTGATCAATGAGCGCGGTGGGGCGTCTAAGCGGTGATCAATGAGCGTGGTGGGGCGTCTAAGTGGTGATCAATGAGCCTGGTGGGGCGTCTAAGTGGTGATCAATGAGCGTGGTGGGGCGTCTAAGCAGTGATCAATGAGCGTGATGGGGCGTCTAAGTGGTGATCAATGAGCGCGCTGGGGCGTCTAAGCGGTGATTAGTGAGCGTGGTGGGGCGTCTAAGCAGTGATCAATGAGCGTGGTGGGGCGTCTAAGTGGTGATCAATGAGCGTGATGGGGCGTCTAAGTGGTGATCAATGAGCGTGGTGGGGCGTCAAAGCAGTGATCAATGAGCGTGATGGGGCGTCTAAGTTGTGATCAATGAGCGCGCTGGGGCGTCTAAGCGGTGATTAGTGAGCGTGGTGGGGCGTCTAAGCAGTGATCAATGAGCGTGGTGGGGCGTCTAAGTGGTGATCAATGAGCGTGGTGGGGCGTCTAAGCAGTGAGCAATGAGCGTGATGGGGCGTCTAAGTGGTGATCAATGAGCGCGCTGGGGCGTCTAAGCGGTGATTAGTGAGCGTGGTGGGGCGTCTAAGCAGTGATCAATGAGCGTGGTGGGGCGTCTAAGTGGTGATCAATGAGCGTGGTGGGGCGTCTAAGTGGTGATTAGTGAGCGTGGTGGGGCGTCTAAGTGGTGATCAATGAGCGTGGTGGGGCGTCTAAGTGGTGATTAGTGAGCGTGGTGGGGCGTCTAAGCAGTGATCAATGAGCGTGGTGGGGCGTCTAAGTGGTGATCAATGAGCCTGGTGGGGCGTCTAAGTGGTGATCAATGAGCGTGGTGGGGCGTCTAAGTGGTGATCAATGAGCGTGGTGGGGCGTCTAAGTGGTTATCAATGAGCGCGGTGAGGCGTCTAAGCAGTGATCAATGAGCGCGGTGGGGCGTCTAAGTGGTGATCAATGAGCGTGGTGGGGCGTCTAAGTGGTGATCAATGAGCGTAGTGGGGCGTCTAAGTGGTGATCACTGAGCGTGGTGGGGCGTCTAAGTGGTGATCAATTAGCGTGGTGGGGCGTCTAAGTGGTGATCACTGAGCGTGGTGGGGCGTCTAAATGGTGATCAATGAGCGTGGTGGGGCGTCTAAGTGGTGATCAATGAGCGTGGTGGGGCGTCTAAGTGGTGATCAATGAGCGCGGTGGGGCGTCTAAGTGGTGATCAATGAGCGTGGTGGGGCGTCTAAGTGGTGATCAATGAGCGCGGTGGGACGTCTAAGTGGTGATCAATGAGCGTGGTGGGGCGTCTAAGTGGTGATCAATGAGCGTGGTGGGGCGTCTAAGTGGTGATCAATGAGCGTGGTGGGGCGTCTAAGTGGTGATCAATGGGCGCGGTGGGACGTCTAAGTGGTGATCAATGAGCGCGGTGGGGCGTCTAAGTGGTGATCAATGAGCGTGGTGGGGCGTCTAAGTGGTGATCAATGAGCGCGCTGGGGCGTCTAAGCAGTGATCAATGAGCGTGGTGGGGCGTCTAAGCGGTGATCAATGAGCGTGGTGGGGCGTCTAAGTGGTGATCAATGAGCCTGGTGGGGCGTCTAAGTGGTGATCAATGAGCGCGGTGGGGCGTCTAAGTGGTGATCAATGAGCGTGGTGGGGCGTCTAAGTGGTGATCAATGAGCGTGGTGGGGCGTCTAAGTGGTGATCGATGAGCGTGGTGGGGCGTCTAAGCAGTGATCAATGAGCGTGGTGGGGCGTCTAAGTGGTGATCAATGAGCGCGGTGGGGTGTCTAAGTGGTGATCAATGAGCGTGGTGGGGCGTCTAAGTGGTGATCAATGAGCGTGGTGGGGTGTCTAAGTGGTGATCAATGAGCGTGGTGGGGCGTCTAAGTGGTGATCAATGAGCGTGGTGGGGCGTCTAAGTGGTGATTAATGGGCGTGGTGGGGCGTCTAAGCGGTGATCAATGAGCGTGGTGGGGCGTCTAAGTGGTGATCAATGAGCGTGGTGGGGCGTCTAAGTGGTGATCAATGAGCGCGGTGGGGCGTCTAAGCGGTGATCAATGAGCGTGGTGGGGCGTCTAAGTGGTGATCAATGAGCCTGGTGGGGCGTCTAAGTGGTGATCAATGAGCGTGGTAGGGCGTCTAAGTGGTGATCAATGAGCGTGGTGGGGCGTCTAAGTGGTGATTAGTGAGCGTGGTGGGGCGTCTAAGCAGTGATCAATGAGCGTGGTGGGGCGTCTAAGTGGTGATCAATGAGCGCGGTGGGGCGTCTAAGCGGTGATCAATGAGCGTGGTGGGGCGTCTAAGTGGTGATCAATGAGCCTGGTGGGGCGTCTAAGTGGTGATCAATGAGCGTGGTGGGGCGTCTAAGCAGTGATTAATGAGCGTGATGGGGCGTCTAAGTGGTGATTAGTGAGCGTGGTGGGGCGTCTAAGCAGTGATCAATGAGCGTGGTGGGGCGTCTAAGTGGTGATCAATGAGCGTGGTGGGGCGTCTAAGTGGTGATCAATGAGCCTGGTGGGGCGTCTAAGTGGTGATCAATGAGCGTGGTGGGGCGTCTAAGCAGTGATTAATGAGCGTGATGGGGCGTCTAAGTGGTGATTAGTGAGCGTGGTGGGGCGTCTAAGCAGTGATCAATGAGCGCGGTGGGGCGTCTAAGCGGTGATCAATGAGCGTGGTGGGGCGTCTAAGTGGTGATCAATGAGCCTGGTGGGGCGCCTAAGTGGTGATCAATGAGCGTGGTGGGGCGTCTAAGTGGTGATCAATGAGCGTGGTGGGGCGTCTAAGTGGTGATCAATGAGCGCGGTGGGACGTCTAAGTGGTGATCAATGAGCGTGGTGAGGTGTCTAAGTGGTGATCAATGAGCGTGGTGGGGCGTCTTAGTGGTGATCAATGAGCGTGGTAGGGCGTCTAAGTGGTGATCAATGAGCGTGGTGGGGCGTCTAAGTGGTGATTAGTGAGCGTGGTGGGGCGTCTAAGCAGTGATCAATGAGCGTGGTGGGGCGTCTAAGTGGTGATCAATGAGCGCGGTGGGGCGTCTAAGCGGTGATCAATGAGCGTGGTGGGGCGTCTAAGTGGTGATCAATGAGCCTGGTGGGGCGTCTAAGTGGTGATCAATGAGCGTGGTGGGGCGTCTAAGCAGTGATTAATGAGCGTGATGGGGCGTCTAAGTGGTGATCAATGAGCGTGGTGGGGCGTCTAAGCAGTGATTAATGAGCGTGATGGGGCGTCTAAGTGGTGATCAATGAGCGTGGTGGGGCGTCTAAGTGGTGATCAATGAGCCTGGTGGGGCGTCTAAGTGGTGATCAATGAGCGTGGTGGGGCGTCTAAGCAGTGATTAATGAGCGTGATGGGGCGTCTAAGTGGTGATCAATGGGCGTGGTGGGGCGTCTAAGCGGTGATTAGTGAGCGTGGTGGGGCGTCTAAGCAGTGATCAATGAGCGTGGTGGGGCGTCTAAGTGGTGATCAATGAGCGTGATGGGGCGTCTAAGTGGTGATCAATGAGCGTGGTGGGGCGTCAAAGCAGTGATCAATGAGCGTGATGGGGCGTCTAAGTTGTGATCAATGAGCGCGCTGGGGCGTCTAAGCGGTGATTAGTGAGCGTGGTGGGGCGTCTAAGCAGTGATCAATGAGCGTGGTGGGGCGTCTAAGTGGTGATCAATGAGCGTGGTGGGGCGTCTAAGCAGTGATCAATGAGCGTGATGGGGCGTCTAAGTGGTGATCAATGAGCGCGCTGGGGCGTCTAAGCGGTGATTAGTGAGCGTGGTGGGGCGTCTAAGCAGTGATCAATGAGCGTGGTGGGGCGTCTAAGTGGTGATCAATGAGCGTGGTGGGGCGTCTAAGTGGTGATTAGTGAGCGTGGTGGGGCGTCTAAGTGGTGATCAATGAGCGTGGTGGGGCGTCTAAGTGGTGATTAGTGAGCGTGGTGGGGCGTCTAAGCAGTGATCAATGAGCGTGGTGGGGCGTCTAAGTGGTGATTAGTGAGCGTGGTGGGGCGTCTAAGCAGTGATCAATGAGCGTGGTGGGGCGTCTAAGCAGTGATCAATGAGCGTGGTGGGGCGTCTAAGTGGTGATCAATGAGCGTGGTGGGGCGTCTATGTGGTGATTAGTGAGCGTGGTGGGGCGTCTAAGCAGTGATCAATGAGCGTGGTGGGGCGTCTAAGTGGTGATCAATGAGCGCGCTGGGGCGTCTAAGCGGTGATCAATGAGCGTGGTGGGGCGTCTAAGTGGTGATTAGTGAGCGCGGTGGGGCGTCTAAGTGGTGATCAATGAGCGCGGTGGGGCGTCTAAGTGGTGATCAATGAGCGCGGTGGGGCGTCTAAGTGGTGATCAATGAGCGCGGTGAGGCGTCTAAGTGGTGATCAATGAGCGTGGTGGGGTGTCTAAGTGATGATCAATGAGCGCGGTGGGGCGTCTAAGTGGTGATTAATGGGCGTGGTGGGGCGTCTAAGCGGTGATCAATGAGCGTGGTGGGGCGTCTAAGTGGTGATCAATGAGCGCGGTGAGGTGTCTAAGTGGTGATCAATGAGCCTGGTGGGGCGTCTAAGTGGTGATCAATGAGCGTGGTGGGGCGTCTAAGTGGTGATCAATGAGCGCGGTGGGGCGTCTAAGTGGTGATTAATGGGCGTTGTGGGGCGTCTAAGCGGTGATCAATGAGCGCGGTGGGGCGTCTAAGTGGTGATCAATGAGCCTGGTGGGGTGTCTAAGTGGTGATCAATGAGCCTGGTGGGGCGTCTAAGTGGTGATCAATGAGCGTGGTGGGGCGTCTAAGTGGTGATCAATGAGCGTAGTGGGGCGTCTAAGTGGTGATCAATGAGCGTGGTGGGGCGTCTAAGTGGTGATCAATGAGCCTGGTGGGGCGTCTAAGTGGTGATCAATGAGCGCGGTGGGGCGTCTAAGTGGTGATCAATGAGCGTGGTGGGGCGTCTAAGTGGTGATCAATGAGCGCGGTGAGGTGTCTAAGTGGTGATCAATGAGCCTGGTG
The DNA here is from genome assembly GCA_964019135.1 of Arenicola marina. Taxonomy (NCBI): domain Eukaryota; kingdom Metazoa; phylum Annelida; class Polychaeta; family Arenicolidae; genus Arenicola; species Arenicola marina. The sequence goes on along the minus strand of OZ025256.1, from coordinate 22,880,838 downwards.
GGGCGTCTAAGTGGTGATCAATGAGCGCGGTGGGGCGTCTAAGTGGTGATCAATGAGCGTGGTGAGGCGTCTAAGTGGTGATCAATGAGCGCGGTGAGGTGTCTAAGTGGTGATCAATGAGCCTGGTGGGGCGTCTAAGTGGTGATCAATGAGCGCGGTGGGGCGTCTAAGTGGTGATCAATGAGCGTGGTGAGGCGTCTAAGTGGTGATCAATGAGCGCGGTGAGGTGTCTAAGTGGTGATCAATGAGCGCGGTGAGGTGTCTAAGTGGTGATCAATGAGCCTGGTGGGGCGTCTAAGTGGTGATCAATGAGCGCGGTGGGGCGTCTAAGTGGTGATCAATGAGCGTGGTGAGGCGTCTAAGTGGTGATCAATGAGCGCGGTGGGGCGTCTAAGTGGTGATCAATGAGCGTGGTGGGGCGTCTAAGTGGTGATCAATGAGCCTGATGGGGCGTCTAAGTGGTGATCAATGAGCGCGGTGGGGCGTCTAAGTGGTGATCAATGAGCGTGGTGAGGCGTCTAAGTGGTGATCAATGAGCGCGGTGGGGCGTCTAAGTGGTGATCAATGAGCGTGGTGGGGCGTCTAAGTGGTGATCAATGAGCGTGGTGGGGCGTCTAAGTGGTGATCAATGAGCGTGGTGGGGCGTCTAAGTGGTGATCAATGAGCGTGGTGGGGCGTCTAAGTGGTGATCAATGAGCGTGGTGGGGCGTCTAAGTGGTGATCGATGAGCGTGGTGGGGCGTCTAAGTGGTGATCAATGAGCGTAGTGGGGCGTCTAAGTGGTGATCAATGAGCGTGGTGGGGCGTCTAAGTGGTGATCGATGAGCGTGGTGGGGCGTCTAAGTGGTGATCAATGAGCGTAGTGGGGCGTCTAAGTGGTGATCAATGAGCGTGGTGAGGCGTCTAAGTGGTGATCAATGAGCGCGGTGAGGTGTCTAAGTGGTGATCAATGAGCGTGATGGGGCGTCTAAGTGGTGATCAATGAGCCTGGTGGGGCGTCTAAGTGGTGATCAATGAGCGCGGTGGGGCGTCTAAGCGGTGATCAATGAGCGTGGTGGGGCGTCTAAGTGGTGATCAATGAGCCTGGTGGGGCGTCTAAGTGGTGATCAATGAGCGTGGTGGGGCGTCTAAGTGGTGATCAATGAGCGTGGTGGGGCGTCTAAGTGGTGATCGATGAGCGTGGTGGGGCGTCTAAGTGGTGATCAATGAGCGTAGTGGGGCGTCTAAGTGGTGATCAATGAGCGTGGTGGGGCGTCTAAGTGGTGATCAATGAGCGTTGTGGGGCGTCTAAGTGGTGATCAATGAGCGTGGTGGGGTGTCTAAGTGGTGATCAATGAGCGTGGTGGGGCGTCTAAGTGGTGATCAATGAGCGTGGTGGGGCGTCTAAGTGGTGATCAATGAGCGTGGTGGGGCGTCTAAGCAGTGATTAATGAGCGCGGTGGGGCGTCTAAGTGGTGATCAATGAGCGTGGTGGGGCGTCTAATTGGTGATCAATGAGCGCGGTGGGGCGTCTAAGTGGTGATCAATGAGCGTGGTGGGGCGTCTAAGTGGTGATCAATGAGCGTGGTGGGGCGTCTAAGTGGTGATCAATGAGCGTGGTGGGGCGTCTAAGCAGTGATTAATGAGCGCGGTGGGGCGTCTAAGTGGTGATCAATGAGCCTGGTGGGGCGTCTAATTGGTGATCAATGAGCGCGGTGGGGCGTCTAAGTGGTGATCAATGAGCGTGGTGGGGCGTCTAAGTGGTGATCAATGAGCGCGGTGGGACGTCTAAGTGGTGATCACTGAGCGTGGTGGGGCGTCTAAATGGTGATCAATGACCGTGGTGGGGTGTCTAAGTGGTGATCAATGAGCGTGGTGGGGCTTCTAAGTGGTGATCAATGAGCGTGATGGGGCGTCTAAGTGGTGATCAATGAGCGTGGTGGGGCGTCTAAGTGGTGATCAATGAGCGTGGTGGGGCGTCTAAGTGGTGATCAATGAGCGTGGTGGGGCGTCTAAGTGGTGATCAATGAGCGTGGTGGGGCGTCTAAGTGGTGATCAATGAGCGTGGTGGGGCGTCTAAGTGGTGATCAATGAGCGTGGTGGGGCGTCTAAGTGGTGATCAATGAGCGTGGTGGGGCGTCTAAGTGGTGATCAATGAGCGTGGTGGGGCGTCTAAGTGGTGATCAATGAGCGTGGTGGGGCGTCTAAGTGGTGATCAATGAGCGTGGTGGGGCGTCTAAGTGGTGATCAATGAGCGTGGTGGGGCGTCTAAGTGGTGATCAATGAGCGTGGTGGGGCGTCTAAGTGGTGATCAATGAGCGTGGTGGGGCGTCTAAGTGGTGATCAATGAGCGCGGTGGGGCGTCTAAGTGGTGATCAATGAGCGTGGTGGGGCGTCTAAGTGGTGATCAATGAGCGTGGTGGGGCGTCTAAGTGGTGATCAATGAGCGTGGTGGGGCGTCTAAGTGGTGATCAATGAGCGTTGTGGGGCGTCTAAGTGGTGATCAATGAGCGTGGTGGGGCGTCTAAGCGGTGATCAATGAGCGTGGTGGGGCGTCTAAGTGGTGATCAATGAGCGTGGTGTAGTGTCTAAGTGGTGATCAATGAGCGTGGTGGGGCGCCTAAGTGGTGATCAATGAGCCTGGTGGGGCGTCTAATTGGTGATCAATGAGCGCGGTGGGGCGTCTAAGTGGTGATCAATGAGCGTGGTGGGGCGTCTAAGTGGTGATCAATGAGCGCGGTGGGACGTCTAAGTGGTGATCACTGAGCGTGGTGGGGCGTCTAAATGGTGATCAATGACCGTGGTGGGGTGTCTAAGTGGTGATCAATGAGCGTGGTGGGGCTTCTAAGTGGTGATCAATGAGCGTGATGGGGCGTCTAAGTGGTGATCAATGAGCGTGGTGGGGCTTCTAAGTGGTGATCAATGAGCGTGATGGGGCGTCTAAGTGGTGATCAATGACCGTGGTGGGGTGTCTAAGTGGTGATCAATGAGCGTGGTGGGGCTTCTAAGTGGTGATCAATGAGCGTGGTGGGGCGTCTAAGTGGTGATCAATGAGCGTGGTGGGGCGTCTAAGTGGTGATCAATGAGCGTGGTGGGGCGTCTAAGTGGTGATCAATGAGCCTGGTGGGGCGTCTAAGTGGTGATCAATGAGCGTGGTGGGGCGTCTAAGTGGTGATCAATGAGCGTGGTGGGGCGTCTAAGTGGTGATCAATGAGCGCGGTGAGGTGTCTAAGTGGTGATCAATGAGCGTGGTGGGGCGTCTAAGTGGTGATCAATGAGCGTGGTGGGGCGTCTAAGTGGTGATCAATGAGCGTGGTGGGGCGTCTAAGTGGTGATTAATGAGCGTGGTGGGGCGTCTAAGCAGTGATCAATGAGCGTGGTGGAGCGTCTAAGTGGTGATCAATGAGCGCGGTGGGGCGTCTAAGCGGTGATCAATGAGCGTGATGGGGCGTCTAATTGGTGATCAATGAGCGCGCTGGGGCGTCTAAGTGGTGATCAATGAGCGTGGTGGGGCGTCTAAGTGGTGATCAATGAGCGCGGTGAGGTGTCTAAGTGGTGATCAATGAGCGTGGTAGGGCGTCTAAGTGGTGATCAATGAGCGCGGTGAGGTGTCTAAGTGGTGATCAATGAGCGTGGTAGGGCGTCTAAGTGGTGATCAATGAGCGTGGTGGGGCGTCTAAGTGGTGATCAATGAGCGTGGTGGGGCGTCTAATTGGTGATCAATGAGCGCGCTGGGGCGTCTAAGTGGTGATCAATGAGCGTGATGGGGCGTCTAATTGGTGATCAATGAGCGCGCTGGGGCGTCTAAGTGGTGATCAATGAGCGCGGTGGGGCGTCTAAGTGGTGATCAATGAGCGCGGTGGGGCGTCTAATTGGTGATCAATGAGCGTGGTGGGGCGTCTAAGTGGTGATCAATGAGCGTGGTGGGGCGTCTAATTGGTGATCAATGAGCGCGCTGGGGCGTCTAAGTGGTGATCAATGAGCCTGGTTGGGCGTCTAAGTGGTGATCAATGAGCGTGGTGGGGTGTCTAAGTGGTGATCAATGAGCGTGGTGGGGCGTTTAAGCGGTGATCAATGAGCGTGATGGGGCGTCTAAGTGGTGATCAATGAGCCTGGTGGGGCGTCTAAGCGGTGATCAATGAGCGTGGTGGGGCGTCTAAGTGGTGATCAATGAGCGTGGTGGGGCGTCTAAGCGGTGATCAATGAGCGTGATGGGGCGTCTAAGTGGTGATCAATGAGCGTGGTGGGGCGTCTAAGTGGTGATCAATGAGCGTGGTGGGGCGTCTAAGTGGTGATCAATGAGCGTGGTGGGGCGTCTAAGTGGTGATCAATGAGCGTGGTGGGGCGTCTAAGTGGTGATCAATGAGCCTGGTGGGGCGTCTAAGTGGTGATCAATGAGCGTGGTGGGGCGTCTAAGTGGTGATCAATGAGCCTGGTGGGGCGTCTAAGTGGTGATCAATGAGCGCGCTGGGGCGTCTAAGTGGTGATCAATGAGCGTGATGGGGCGTCTAAGTGGTGATCAATGAGCGTGGTGGGGCGTCTAAGTGGTGATCAATGAGCGTGGTGGGGCGTCTAAGTGGTGATCAATGAGCGTGGTGGGGTGTCTAAGTGGTGATCAATGAGCGTGGTGGGGCGTCTAAGTGGTGATCAATGAGCGTGGTGGGGCGTCTAAGTGGTGATCAATGAGCGCGGTGGGGCGTCTAAGTGGTGATCAATGAGCGCGGTGGGGCGTCTAAGTGGTGATCAATGAGCGCGGTGGGGCGTCTAAGTGGTGATCAATGAGCGTGGTGGGGCGTCTAAGTGGTGATCAATGAGCGTGCTGGGGCGTCTAAGTGGTGATCAATGACCGTGGTGGGGTGTCTAATTGGTGATCAATGAGCGCGGTGGGGCGTCTAAGTGGTGATCAATGAGCGCGGTGGGGCGTCTAAGTGGTGATCAATGAGCGTGGTGAGGCGTCTAAGTGGTGATCAATGAGCGTGGTGGGTCGTCTAAGTGGTGATCAATGAGCGTGGTGGGGCGTCTAAGTGGTGATCAATGAGCGTGGTGGGGCGTCTAAGTGGTGATCAATGAGCGTGGTGGGGCGTCTAAGTGGTGATCAATGAGCGTGGTGGGGCGTCTAAGTGGTGATCAATGAGCGTGGTGGGGCGTCTAAGTGGTGATCAATGAGCGTGGTGAGGCGTCTAAGTGGTGATCAATGAGCGTGGTGGGTCGTCTAAGTGGTGATCAATGAGCGTGATGGGGCGTCTAAGTGGTGATCAATGAGCGTGGTGGGGCGTCTAAGTGGTGATCAATGAGCGTGGTGGGGCGTCTAAGTGGTGATCAATGAGCGTGGTGGGGCGTCTAAGTGGTGATCAATGAGCGTGATGGGGCGTCTAAGTGGTGATCAATGAGCGTGGTGGGGCGTCTAAGTGGTGATCAATGAGCGTGGTGGGGCGTCTAAGCGGTGATCAATGAGCCTGGTGGGGCGTCTAAGTGGTGATCAATGAGCGTGGTGGGGCGTCTAAGTGGTGATCAATGAGCGTGGTGGGGTGTCTAAGTGGTGATCAATGAGCGTGGTGGGGCGTCTAAGTGGTGATCAATGAGCGTGATGGGGCGTCTAAGTGGTGATCAATGAGCGTGGTGGGGCGTCTAAGTGGTGATCAATGAGCGTGGTGGGGCGTCTAAGTGGTGATCAATGAGCGCGGTGGGGCGTCTAAGTGGTGATCAATGAGCGCGGTGGGGCGTCTAAGTGGTGATCACTGAGCGTGCTGGGGCGTCTAAGTGGTGATCAATGAGCGTGGTGGGGCGTCTAAGTGGTGATCAATGAGCCTGGTGGGGCGTCTAAGTGGTGATCAATGAGCGTGATGGGGCGTCTAAGTGGTGATCAATGAGCGTGGTGGGGCGTCTAAGCGGTGATCAATGAGCGTGGTGGGGCGTCTAAGTGGTGATCAATGAGCGCGGTGGGGCGTCTAAGTGGTGATCAATGAGCGTGGTGGGGCGTCTAAGCGGTGATCAATGAGCGTGGTGGGGCGTCTAAGTGGTGATCAATGAGCGTGATGGGGCGTCTAAGTGGTGATCAATGAGCGTGGTGGGGCGTCTAAGTGGTGATCAATGAGCGCGGTGGGGCGTCTAAGTGGTGATCAATGAGCGCGGTGGGGCGTCTAAGTGGTGATCACTGAGCGTGCTGGGGCGTCTAAGTGGTGATCAATGAGCGTGGTGGGGCGTCTAAGTGGTGATCAATGAGCCTGGTGGGGCGTCTAAGTGGTGATCAATGAGCGTGATGGGGCGTCTAAGTGGTGATCAATGAGCGTGGTGGGGCGTCTAAGCGGTGATCAATGAGCGTGGTGGGGCGTCTAAGTGGTGATCAATGAGCGTGGTGGGGCGTCTAAGCGGTGATCAATGAGCGTGATGGGGCGTCTAAGTGGTGATCAATGAGCGTGGTGGGGCGTCTAAGCGGTGATCAATGAGCGTGGTGGGGCGTCTAAGTGGTGATCAATGAGCGTGATGGGGCGTCTAAGTGGTGATCAATGAGCGTGGTGGGGCGTCTAAGTGGTGATCAATGAGCGCGGTGGGGCGTCTAAGTGGTGATCAATGAGCGCGGTGGGGCGTCTAAGTGGTGATCACTGAGCGTGCTGGGGCGTCTAAGTGGTGATCAATGAGCGTGGTGGGGCGTCTAAGTGGTGATCAATGAGCCTGGTGGGGCGTCTAAGTGGTGATCAATGAGCGTGGTGGGGCGTCTAAGTGGTGATCAATGAGCGTGGTGGGGTGTCTAAGTGGTGATCAATGAGCGTGGTGGGGCGTCTAAGTGGTGATCAATGAGCGTGATGGGGCGTCTAAGTGGTGATCAATGAGCGTGGTGGGGCGTCTAAGTGGTGATCAATGAGCGTGGTGGGGCGTCTAAGTGGTGATCAATGAGCGCGGTGGGGCGTCTAAGTGGTGATCAATGAGCGCGGTGGGGCGTCTAAGTGGTGATCACTGAGCGTGCTGGGGCGTCTAAGTGGTGATCAATGAGCGTGGTGGGGCGTCTAAGTGGTGATCAATGAGCCTGGTGGGGCGTCTAAGTGGTGATCAATGAGCGTGGTGGGGCGTCTAAGTGGTGATCAATGAGCGTGGTGGGGCGTCTAAGCGGTGATCAATGAGCGTGGTGGGGCGTCTAAGTGGTGATCAATGAGCGTGGTGGGGCGTCTAAGTGGTGATCAATGAGCGTGGTGGGGCGTCTTAGTGGTGATCAATGAGCGTGGTGGGGCGTCTAAGTGGTGATCAATGAGCGTGGTGGGGCGTCTAAGTGGTGATCAATGAGCGTGGTGGGGCGTCTAAGTGGTGATCAATGAGCGTGGTGGGCCGTCTAAGTGGTGATCAATGAGCCTGGTGGGGCGTCTAAGTGGTGATCAATGAGCGTGGTGGGGCGTCTAAGTGGTGATCAATGAGCGTGGTGGGGCGTCTAAGTGGTGATCAATGAGCGTGGTGGGGCGTCTAAGCGGTGATCAATGAGCGTGGTGGGGCGTCTAAGTGGTGATCAATGAGCGTGGTGGGGCGTCTAAGTGGTGATCAATGAGCGTGGTGGGGCGTCTAAGTGGTGATCAATGAGCGTGGTGGGGCGTCTAAGTGGTGATCAATGAGCGTGGTGGGGCGTCTAAGTGGTGATCAATGAGCGTGGTGGGGCGTCTAAGTGGTGATCAATGAGCGCGGTGGGGCGTCTATGTGGTGATCAATGAGCGCGGTGGGGCGTCTATGTGGTGATCAATGAGCGTGGTGGGGCGTCTAAGTGGTGATCAATGAGCGCGGTGGGGCGTCTAAGCGGTGATCAATGAGCGCGGTGGGGCGTCTAAGTTGTGATCAATGAGCGTGGTGGGGCGTCTAAGTGGTGATCAATGAGCGCGGTGGGGCGTCTAAGTGGTGATCAATGAGCGTGGTGGGCCGTCTAAGTGGTGATCAATGAGCCTGGTGGGGCGTCTAAGTGGTGATCAATGAGCGTGGTGGGGCGTCTAAGTGGTGATCAATGAGCGTGGTGGGGCGTCTAAGTGGTGATCAATGAGCGTGGTGGGGCGTCTAAGCGGTGATCAATGAGCGTGGTGGGGCGTCTAAGTGGTGATCAATGAGCGTGGTGGGGCGTCTAAGTGGTGATCAATGAGCGTGGTGGGGCGTCTAAGTGGTGATCAATGAGCGTGGTGGGGCGTCTAAGTGGTGATCAATGAGCGTGGTGGGGCGTCTAAGTGGTGATCAATGAGCGTGGTGGGGCGTCTAAGTGGTGATCAATGAGCGCGGTGGGGCGTCTATGTGGTGATCAATGAGCGCGGTGGGGCGTCTATGTGGTGATCAATGAGCGTGGTGGGGCGTCTAAGTGGTGATCAATGAGCGCGGTGGGGCGTCTAAGCGGTGATCAATGAGCGCGGTGGGGCGTCTAAGTTGTGATCAATGAGCGTGGTGGGGCGTCTAAGTGGTGATCAATGAGCGCGGTGGGGCGTCTAAGTGGTGATCAATGAGCGTGGTGGGGCGTCTAAGTGGTGATCAATGAGCGTGGTGGGGCGTCTAAGTGGTGATCAATGAGCGCGGTGGGGCGTCTAAGTGGTGATCAATGAGCGCGGTGGGGCGTCTAAGCGGTGATCAATGAGCGTGGTGGGGCGTCTAAGTGGTGATCAATGAGCGCGGTGGGGCGTCTAAGTGGTGATCAATGAGCGTGGTGGGGTGTCTAAGTGGTGATCAATGAGCGTGGTGGGGCGTCTAAGCGGTCATCAACGATCCATATCGAACAAAAATCATAATTGAAATGATCTTCATAAGCGCATATATGGTGTAAATTTACCCATTGCACGATGATTGGGCTCATCGTCACTTTCCCCAGGATAGCAATTTCCAACCAAGCTATGCAGTATATCAGTAAGTTAATTAGTTTCACATATCATAAATATTTAAATAGACACAATTTACCGCATAATATGTTCATTTAATCATCTCGTGAAAACGTCGATCATGTTAGGCGACATATGTATACCTTGTTCAATGGGTGATTGAAGATTTGCCATACCATTACACACCGATCCAGTAAATCCTGGGGGTGAATAGGTGCCCCCTCCCCCCGCCCCCTGCCCCAATGATGAGGCATGCATGTGACAAGACACGCAGGAACCTGGAGCCGTCAGGAAGTCATGGCTTTGGTTACTTTAAGTATGATAAATAGGGGGTTTTAACCTCTGTATGCGGTAATCACGGCCATGCATGAGCATCGAATGTCAATTAAGGTAGAGAGGAGCCATTATCCCGGGAGTAACCCCCTACTCTTTGCGAAAAGCGACGCGATATCTTTATCCGGCGCAAACAGCGACATTTGCGACATGTACTCGACACATTGTCTGACAGCGGCGATGTCCCAATTTTGATGATGTAGTACACAAGAAAGCCCCACTTTCCCACCCGAGAAAAAGGCCTAGACCTACCAGGTTGGCCAAAAAATAGTGGCTCTTATAATATTTATTGCATACAATTTGTGCCTTTTTTATACGAATAAAGCATAAATATATCGCTTCCATTCTAAACATTTTAAATCTTTCTCGATGAAAATATACTTTTATTTTACTATGTGGGGGACTCGAACCCATGACTGGTTGATCCGCAGGTCCGCTCACCCCGCTTTCCACTTACCCAGCTGGACCCTGGCGGCCTTGCAGGATGCGTTATGATTTGTAACGTTTGAACGGTTGGGAGTCGTTACGTGTTTTGCTGCACTATCCAGAATATAATTTCCGGTGTCTGGTGTCCGAGTGGCTGAGGAACACAGATGATAAGGGCTTTTCTGGGGTTGTCTCTGTAGATTGAGGTCCTGGTTGACGGCATTAGGGAGTGATGAATCAGTTTCTAACCGCCATCTACAAAGCTGATGAAAATTACCTCGGCAGACTCCTAAGTAACATCAGCGGATCTCAGGTAAATGAGCAGATGTGTGTAGTAGTTGGTAGGCCTAGGCTAGTAGGCAGTAGCCGCCCTGACCAGGGCCAGACCTTGGCGCAAGTGCCCCCAGGGAAGCCCGCTTCTCTAGGACTAGGGGCACAATGGTAACAATGTTAAAATCCTTCGACGTTAGTAGGGAATCGGCTGTAGGTTTTAATATGAATAGGCATTGCCTAAGTTGCGAGCTCACCCAAATTAAAAAAATAATAAAGGCCGAGCTCTTAAAGCTGCTGTATCAACTGCAGCAGCCAGCTGTCCTAATCTTATAGGTTTCTAGACAACTAGACCCAAAACCAACACGGGTATAGTTGGTTTGAGGTTGAGTTAGCTTGGGGTTGAGTAGGTGATGGGTCGGGCGTGTCGTGGGTCGAGTTGACTAGATACGTCTTATATCTGCTGTATTAGCTGAAGTAGTTTATATTCTTAAAGCTGCCTGTACTGAAATATCTTATTTAAGTTATAGAAATGATTTTTTTATCTATTTCTTTTAATTAAAAATAAGATGGATGGCTTAGTTGTTTAACGGTAATATTTGGGCTTAAAGTCATATATGCAGAGAAATACAAAAATAAGTAGTTGCTTGAGTCTATATATAATTAATCATATTAGATATATTTTATGATAATTAATATCTTATTCATTTTTTATCCTTTTTTCCTTTTGCTAAAATTATATATAGGTTGATGAGATATTTTAAAATCAAGTTTATAGCTGGTCATAGATTTATAGCAATCTATACCTATCTATGTACCAGGTATATGTTCATAAAAAAGCTACACCCTTTCACATAAAGTGCCCCAATATGGCAAAAAAAAAATTGATGACAACATGTCCATAAATATTTCTATTTATATTAGAAGGACTTTAATAAATCTATAGCATTTCTATTAAAACTATTTTCGGAGGTAACTCCTTCATGAAAAACATATTTTCATTGCCTGTTGTGACCTATCCATGAGAACAGATACTGAACAATTTCTAAATACACCATGAGTAAGCTTCTTGAACACTCACACCATGTCAGAAGTATGTTTTATCATCATCCTTCTTCTTCTAGCATTCTAGCAATCTATAACATGTTTTATAGCATGCTTTATGCGGTTGTGACCTGTCCATGAAAATATATACTGAACTGTTGCTAAATACACCACGAGTAAGTTTCTTGAACACTCACCACATGTCAGAAATACAATGTATGTTTTATCATCATCCGTCTTCTTCTTTCATCCTAGATCTATACAATTTGCTACCAATGTAATATTGGTATCTCTCACAAAAAATGTTTTTAGAAAGTAAAGATAAAAAAAGATAAGTAAACTGGGCATATGTTACCAAATTTCCAGTGTATAAGTCACACCCACCGATTTTCAGAAATTATTAGACTTGAGCCATAGATAAGTCGCACCAGTGTATAAGTAAAATGAAGTAAACTGACCATATTGCCTATTTACCGGTAGACACTTTTACATGCTAAACCCTGTTTATTATGTATACTTGGTATTTCTATTTGAAAGTAATACTGCTTGAGTAGGAGTAGTCCAGACAGTTTTCTGATCCTCAAAATGATACACATTTGTGTTGCTTATCAATATGAACTACTAAAATCGTTGTTTCAGTAATTGTTGCCTTTTTATTAAACTTTTAATTCAAAAATTGTTGTTTTTTTTCTATTAAACTTTAAATCCAATAATTGTTTCCTTTTTTATTAAACTTTTAATTCAATAATTGTTGCCTTTTTTATTAAACTTTTTATTAAATAATTGTTGCCTTTTTGATTAATATTTTAATTATTTGTCAGCAAGAGGATGTTGAGAATACAAAGTACAACCATTTTTTGTGTGAATATACTCAAAGCTTGACATTTTAAGAGGGGCTGTTTAGTTTCGGGAAAAGGGATTTCATTCAATATTTGTTAAACTGTTGATATCCTAGCTATATTTTTGCCAGTGATATGTTTCAATTTCATGCCCAAATAGACTGGATATGAAAATATTTGTATGTCCTATATTGTTTTGTGATAGTTATCTAGATCTATATTTGTCTGGCAGGGAAACCAGTTTTTGACATTTGATATTGAAAATGATTGTATTGGGACAATTTTAAACTTAAAATGTTGCTTTAAGAGGAATAAAATATATAATTCTGCATTTGATTAAAAATCGTAATAATGGCATTAATTTAAATAAGTTATATAGATTAAAATCATTTGAAAATTAACAAAAATAGCACTGAAAAACAGCTATTTTTTCAAATCATAGATGAGTGATATGGTTGTGAATAAATCTGAATTATCCTGGGGTGTCAAAAGTGGGCAAAATGTGTCAAAAAAAGGAAATAGTAAGTCATGTGAACAATATATAATAAAATATTCTTAAAATATTTACAGTTTTGGTTTAAATTCCTGTTTAATTGTTCTCAATTAAACTCTTCAAATTATATATTTCAGGGGTGGAGGCATTTGAAATATAGGTTTGGAGTCTAGAAACCAGAATTAAATTGTTATATTTGAAAAGGCAAAAACTGCAGCTGAAATTTTGATGTCCTAGATATATGTGTCAGAATTAGGCAAAAGGTGTCAAATGTTAGGAAATAGTATAGATCTATGAACAATATATACCGGTAATAAAATATTTACAGTTTTTGTTTAAAATCCTATTTAATCTGTCTCAAATAAACTCTTCAAATTAGATCTATATATATTTCATGGGTGGAGGCATCTAAAATATAGGTTTGGAATCATAATAGAGACCAGAATTAAATTGTTATATTTAAAAAGGCAAAAACTGCAGCTGAAATTTGATGTCATATGGAAAATTTAGTGTTTACCCTACCTACTTTTTAGTTTTACAGTCACAGACAGTGGTTTAAAGCCAAAGGCCCCAATTGGCCCAAAATAACTCGGTCTAAACATGATTCCAAAAACATCAAAGTAAAATCTGCATTCCAAATAGCAATAGGCCTACTTCTGTCAGGGTAGCCTGAACGTTCAGACGCTACAGTCCTGACACTTGTTCTTGGTGACTGTACAGCCTGAAAGTTCAGACGCTACAGTCCTGACACTTGTTCTTGGTGACTGTACAGCCTGAAAGTTCAGACGCTACACACACAGTCACCAAGAACAAGTGTCAGGACTGTAGCGTCTGAACTTTCAGGCTACTGTCAGGGTCACTGACACTGGTGTTGACCACAGCTATGCTTGTTCTTTCAACCAGTCCCGATTGATTTCATCAGACATTCCTGTCTCCCTGACCATATCCATATGATATCTAGCCTGAATGTTCAGACGTTACAGTTTGACAGTCTGATGCTTACTGTTACAGTCACAAGAACAAGTGTCAAGACTACCGTCTGAACATTCAGGCTAATCTATGACTATCTGACTTGTTTTAGCTTGGACTAAAACTTTAGTTGAAGATCAAAATTAGCCAAAGCTGTCAAGTTAGATGGTTTTATATCAAAATACCAACCTTCAATCTCAACAAAACGTACTGACAAGTAGACGTCAACAAATCAACGACTGAGTCAGTTATTTGTCTAATTTGACCAGGGTTGACAGTGACACGACAGTTTGACAGACCGACGCGAAGACGACACTCGACTTGGTCACTTGTCTGACTTAAAAAATTTACAACCAGGGGCTGAAATATTCATGAAAACTGTCATAGCAATCAGTTGAAATAAACAGATGACTTTCAAAAATAATACACACCTTGTCTAAATTTCTTATCACTTAGATCTATGCCAAACAGCAAAAACAAACAAAAGTTTGAGTCGAGTTTCGAACGCGTTCGCCAGGGTTCGCATTTTCCGGATGTTAGCATCAATGTCTCAACAGAGGGCGTTCCGCTAGTAGCCGGGAGAAATGGTGAATAAAAATGTAATCAATGTTTTATAGTTTTCATAATCATAATCCTTCATTATTCAGACAAATAAAGCAATAAAATAATAATTTTAGGCGTATATTCTGTTATATAGTCTGGAACTTTCTGAAATGGCTCCTATTATCGCCTTCATTCTCGGCCATGACGCGCGGCCGACGTTTTTTAAATCGTATAGTATGGCAACGTATGGCAAGCCAAACATTTTTTTAAATTTATTAATTAATTAATTTATTTATTTATTTATTTATTTATTTATTTATTTATTTATTTATTTATTTATTTATTTATTTATTTATTTATTTATTTATTTATTTATTTTTTCCCTTCGTATACGTTACCATAATAGCTCGCTAGAGCTCGCTATTAATATGAATAGGCATTGCCTAAGTTGCGAGCTCACCCAAATTAAAAAAATAATAAAGGCCTAGCTCTTAAAGGTGCTGTATCAACTGCAGCAGCCAGCTGTCCTAATCTTATAGGTTTCTAGACAACTAGACCCAAAACCAACACGGGTATAGTTGGTTTGAGGTTGAGTTAGCTTGGGGTCGAGTTGGCTTGGGGTTGAGTAGGTGATGGGTCGGGCGTGTCGTGGGTCGAGTTGACTAGATACGTCTTATATCTGCTGTATTAGCTGAAGTAGTTTATATTCTTAACGCTGGCTGTACTGAAATATCTTATTTAAGTTATAGAAATGATGTTTTTATCTATTTCTTTTAATTAAAAATAAGATGGATGGCTTATAGTTGTTTAACGGTAATATTTGGGCTTAAAGTCATATATGCAGAGAAATACAAAAATAAGTAGTTGCTTGAGTCTATAATTAATCATATTAGATCTGTTTTATGATAATTAATATCTTGTTCATTTTTTACCCTTTTTTCCTTTTGCTAAAATTATATATAGGTTGATGAGATATTTTTAAATCAAGTTTATAGCTGGTCATAGATTTATAGCAATCTATACCTATCTATGTACCAGGTATATGTTCATAAAAAAGCTACACCCTTTCACAGAAAGTGCCCCAATATGGCAAAACAAATTGATGACAACATGTCCATAAATATGTCTATTTATATTAGAAGGACTTTAATAGATCTATATCATTTCTATTAAAACTATTTTCGGAGGTAGCTCCTTCATGAAAAACATATTTTCATTGCCTGTTGTGACCTATCCATGAGAACAGATACTGAACAATTTCTAAATACACCATGAGTAAGCTTCTTGAACACTCACACCATGTCAGAAGTATGTTTTATCATCATCCTTCTTCTTCTGCTAAATACACCACGAGTAAGTTTCTTGAACACTCACCACATGTCAGAAGTACAATGTATGTTTTATCATCATCCATCTTCTTCTATCATCCTAGATCTATACAATTTGCTACCAATGTAATATTGGTATCTCTCACAAAAAATGTTTTTAGAAAGTAAAGATAAAAAAAGATAAGTAAACTGGGCATATGTTACCAAATTTCCAGTGTATAAGTCACACCCACCGATTTTGAGAAATTATTAGACTTGAGCCATAGATAAGTCGCACCAGTATATAAGTAAAATGAAGTAAACTGACCATATGTTGCCTATTGCCTATTTACCGGTAGACACTTTTACATGCTAAACCCTGTTTATTATGTATACTTGGTATCTCTATTTGAAAGTAATACTGCTTGAGTAGGAGTAGTCCAGACAGTTTTCTGATTCTCAAAATGGTACACATTTGTGTTGCTTATCAATATGAACTACTAAAACCGTTGTTTCAGTAATTGTTGCCTTTTTTATTAAACTTTTAATTCAATAGTTGTTTTTTTCTATTAAACTTTAAATCCAATAATTGTTTCCTTTTTTATTAAACTTTTTATTAAATAATTGTTGCCTTTTTGATTAATATTTTAATTATTTGTCAGCAAGGGGATGTTGACAATACAAAGTACAACCATTTTTTGTCTGAATATACTCAAAGCTTGACATTTTAAGAGGGGCTGTTTAGTTTCGGGAAAAGGGATTTCATTCAATATTTGTTAAACTGTTGATATCCTAGCTATATTTTTGCCAGTGATATGTTTAAATTTCATGCCCAAATAGACTAGATATGAAAATATTTGTATGTCCTATATTGTTTTGTGATGGTTATCTAGATCTATATTTGTCTGGCAGGGAAACCAGTTTTTGACATTTGACATTGAAAATGATTGTATTGGGACAATGTTAAACTTAAAATGTTGCTTTAAGAGGAATAAAATATATAATTCTGCATTTGATTAAAAATCGTAATAATGGCATTAATTTAAATAAGTTATATAGATTAAAATCATTTGAAAATTAACAAAAATAGCACTGAAAAACAGCTATTTTTTCAAATCATAGATGAGTGATATGGTTGTGAATAAATTTAAATTATCCTGAGGTGTCAAAAGTAGGCAAAATGTGTCAAAAAAAGGAAATAGTAAGTCATGTGAACAATATATAATAAAATATTCTTAAAATATTTACAGTTTTGGTTTAAACTCCTGTTTAATTTTTCTCAATTAAACTCTTCAAATTATATATTTCAGGGGTGGAGGCATTTGAAATATAGGTTTGGAGTCTAGAAACCAGAATTAAATTGTTATATTTAAAAAGGCAAAAACTGCAGCTGAAATTTTGATGTCCTAGATATATGTGTCAGAATTAGGCAAAAGGTGTCAAATGTTAGGAAATAGTATGGATCTATGAACAATATATACCGGTAATAAAATATTTACAGTTTTTGTTTAAAATCCTATTTAATCTGTCTCAAATAAACTCTTCAAATTAGAGCTATATATATTTCATGGGTGGAGGCATCTAAAATATAGGTTTGGAATCATAATAGAGACCAGAATTAAATTGTTATATTTAAAAAGGCAAAAACTGCAGCTGAAATTTGATGTCCTATGGAAAATTTAGTGTTTACCCCTACCTACTTTTTAGTTTTACAGTCACAGACAGTGGTTTAAAGCCAAAGGCCCCAATTGGCCCAAAATAACTCGGTCTAAACATGATTCCAAAAACATCAAAGTAAAATCTGCATTCCAAATAGCAATAGGCCTACTTCTGTCAGGGTCACTGACACTGGTGTTGACCACAGCTATGCTTGTTCTTTCAACCAGTCCAGATTGATTTCATCAGACATTCCTGTCTCCCTGACCATATCCATATGATATCTCTGGCTAGCCTGAATGTTCAGACGTTACAGTTTGACAGTCTGATGCTTACTGTTACAGTCACAAGAACAAGTGTCAAGACTGTACCGTCTGAACATTCAGGCTAATCTATGACTATCTGACTTGTTTTAGCTTGGACTAAAACTTTAGTTCAAGATCAAAATTAGCCAAAGCTGTCATTTGTCAAGTTAGATGGTTTTATATCAAAATACCAACCTTCAATCTCAACAAAACGTACTGACAAGTAGACGTCAACAAGTCAACGACTGAGTCAGTTATTTATCCAATTTGACCAGGGGCAGGGTTGACACTGGCCTGAAAGTTCAGACGCTACAGTCCTGACACTTGTTCTTGGTGACTGTACCCAAGAACAAGTGTCAGGACTGTAGCGTCTGAACTTTCAGGCTAGGTTGACACGACAGTTTGACAGACCGACGCGAAGACGACACTCGACTTGGTCACTTGTCTGACTTAAAAAAATGACAACCAGGGGCTGAAATATTCATGAAAACTGTCATAGCAATCAGTTGAAATAAACAGATGACTTTCAAAAATAATACACACCTTGTCTAAATTTCTTATGACTTAGATCTATGCCAAACAGCAAAAACAAACAAAAGTTTGAGTCGAGTTTCGAACGCGTTCGCCAGGGTTCGCATTTTCCGGATGTTAGCATCAATGTCCCAACAGAGGGCGTTCCGCTAGTAGCCGGGAGAAATAGTGAATAAAAATGTAATCAATGTTTTATAGTTTTCATAATCATAATCCTTCATTATTCAGACAAATAAAGCAATAAAATAATAATTTTAGGCGTATATTCTGTTATATAGTCTGGAACTTTCTGAAATGGCTCCTATTATCGCCTTCATTCTCGGCCATGACGCGCGGCCGACGTTTTTTGAATCGTATAGTATGGCAATGTATGGCAAGCCAAACATATTTTATTTATTTTTAATTTATTTATTTATTTATTTTTAATTTATTAATTTATTTATTTATTAATTTTTTTTCCCCTTCGTATACGTTACCATAATAGCTCGCTAGAGCTCGCTATAATGTGGGCGCGTACAATAATGGTGCTTAAGTATTCTATTAGCCCTGAAGAACCCATGGCCTCGCTACTGCTCGGCCAGGGTCCTAAAGTGCAGCCTGCAAATCCTCAGCGATTTGAAACCCCTCCACTTTAATCTGACTAGTGTCACCTTGTGGGTGAATACCACGTTCAATCCTTGCTATATTTGAATTCTACATACCTTAAACTATCTATTTACGTATAGTTTGTTTCTTTAAAGAACTGTTTATGTCCACAATACCGGCGATATTCCGCATTTCATTCGTAACATGCGCACAGCCATTCGAAGTGACAAGCGGCAACTTTGTCAACAGATGGCGCTACAGGGCTGAAGCAGCAAATTTCCTGGTTTTACCGGTTTTTGTTTCCTGCTACTAATACTCATTTAATTCTTTTATTTGGTCTGTTAACAACTTTTGCTGACAAGTTTTGTTGTCTTGTGTTGTGTCGTCTCATGAGACCGCTAGATGTCACTCGTTTCTTCCGGTAAATGCCCTCTGGCGAACTGGCTGCGCATTTCCCTGATTCCCTGAGACCTGATTCCAACACTCTTTCTGTTTATTAACAGTGACACAGGTTTTTCTGTCAGGTGTACAGAAAACAGGTGAGTAGATACTTGTCACTGTTGATAAACAGAATGGAAACCAGGTCGTTGACAAATGCGCAGCCAGTTCGCTAGAGGGCGATGACGGGAAGGAACTAGCGACATCTAGCGATCTCGTGGGACGAGACAACACAAGAAGATGGCAACGCCAGCCAGGAAAACTTGTTAGTGAACAAAATAAATGAGTTGAGCTAGTGTTAGTTGCATGAAACGTATTTCAGTCAGACACTTCTTGAGGATAATGCTCGTGAACTTAAACAACTAAAAATTAGAGGTACGTGTTTGATGTCAAAACCTCCAGCAACTTGTAAAGTGGACATCTCACCATTTTTTAGACTAAATATGGCGACCTACGCCGTGGCGGTAAAGACAGCCTATCAGTCTGCCGTAACTATTAACGCCATCAAACGGGGCTAGGCCAGACCTGGCTCACTCTAACTCTAGTAACTAGTAAGGAGATAGACCCTTAGACTCGAGTGAGCCAAGCCTGGTTATAGCCGCCCCTGCCCTGGCAAGTTCCATGCCGCAGAACTTGCAATATTGCCACAGTCCCCGCCACAGCGGCTTGCTTGTAAGCCTCTATACTCATTCATTAATGCCATTCACACTCCTTTTGGTCGATATCTTCATTAATATTGGAGCAATCACCGAGATATTTTCTGACTGGCTGCACTGAACCCTCTCTTTGCTGATTATTTCTTTCTGTGTTATCCAAAGAAATATTCCATATGATGAAGCTCCATTAACCACAAATATCTGCCTCTTAATAAGCTAAAAGGAGGAGCACGTGCTTGTTATGACATGTACTCTATCCATTGTCTCAATTGCATCCAATGGCAACCATTGCCAGGCAATGCTTCACGCACGCTCCTTGTTTTAGTTTGTTAAATGGCTGACGTTAATCTCTCGGCAGAGGGTGTTACACTTATGCCATAGTCCTAGGGAAAATTGTGATGTGGGGAATGAGCTCAGTCTGCCGGGAGATTGACGAGAACTGTGACATAACAGCAATATATCTGCGAGGAGAAGTTGTAAAAAAGGAATTGGAATTTGAGAGTAGCATTTGAGGGCTTTAATCTTTGCCCCTAACTCTGCATAAGTGTATCCTGGACATGAATATGTGACATACATGTGGCGTCTTCATCACATTTTTGTTAAATCCAGACATCTTTGTCCCTAACCCATAACCAATGTCACCATCTTGGTTTCCTAGCGTGTCTGCTTTAGCAGTCCTAGCCACTGCCTGGATGCCCCCATCCTATTCCTCTTGGCCCCCAGGTTAATGTTACATATTATTGATAGTGCTTTTAAAATTAAATAGGGTATATCTTACTGTTCAACGTCCGATACCCTGCCATGGTGGGCTTATCTTAATCCCCCCAACCCTTACCCCATCCAACTGTGTGAATCAATTGTGGCCCAAATAACTGTTTAAGAAAAATCCTCTATTTTTTAATATGTGATTCTACAGTGGTTTACCTATTCCCATTTTTTTTGTAATAGCATCTTTAAATCTAAGAAATTTAAAGTTTACTATGATGAGTAAAGTCTGTTTACCCTGGAAGATACTTTACTCTTCTGACTAGGACAGGACTTTTCCTGGGGCCAGCAGACAAGGGTTTTTTGCCCAAAACGCTCTCTCTCTGCCCAGGGATAACCAAAATAATCTTGTACAGCATTAAGATTATTAAGATGCAACCTCCACCATTACGCCATCCATTTGTCAGTCGCTATCAGCCGATATCATTAAATGAAAAGTTTTTATTCTTCATGCGAAAGCCAGATAAATATATATGTATGTATCTTCCTCGCAGGGGCCAGAGATAAACGATGCCTTACGAGTTGTCATCAGCGATGTCTCCATGCTCCACGCCAGGCGGCTGAGGTTCGCTGAGATGCTCCTGATGTCCGGAGCCGATCCTAACGCCAAGCAATGGAACGGCGAGGGGAGTCTGCTGTACAACGCGGCGGAGGCCAACGACCCCAGCATAGCTCAACTGCTGCTCCTCTTTGCCTGCGCGGTCGACAACCCCACGAGGGCCGGAGAGGGGCAGGGGGAGACCGCTCTGCACGTGGCGGCCAGGAACGCCAACGCCCTGCTGGTGGGATTACTGCTCTCGTCCGGAGCCAGCGCGGACTACCAGACCCAGCAGGGACTGACGCCGGTCATGTACTCCATTGTGGCTGCAGGCGAGGGCCAGAATCCCGAAGGATCTTACAATGAGATCATCGAGGCGCTGGTTGTGGATAGCAATCTGGATCTAGCCGATCGGGAGCACAGCACGGCTTTGCATTACGCCGTTAAGTATCGAAACCTAGCGGCGATGAAGATTCTCTTAGATCTCGGGGCGGATGTCAATTGCCAGGACGACCAAGGATTCTCGCCGCTGATGCTAGCGGTGCAATATCCTACGTTTCTGGAAGGTGCCACCTTGCTGCTGGACAGCGGCAACTGTGACGTCACTATTGAGGCCGCGCCTAGTCAGGGTCGCATCCGGGCTTTAGATGTGTTGGTTGAGCAGCGACTGGACTCAGCCAGCGGGAGCAAGCACATGGAAAGCTTGGTTCGCAAAGTGCTGCAGCTTGGCGCTGATGTCGACTTGAGGAACGATCGCGCTTCGCCAACTCCCCTCATGAGGGCGCTGGCGGTTGGCAACGTGTCCGCCGCACGCGTTCTCATCCAAGCCAACGCCGACCTCTACCAAGTGATGCAACCTAGGGGTTGCCAGGCAACCCGGCTGTCGCCAACCTCCCCGCGCACCAAGACTCTCTTCGACATCTGCCTAGACGCCGAGCACTTGGGTTTGGATAGGAGGCTAAGTTTGGTCGGCATTCTGATAATGTCGGGCTGCCGGCCGTCTCGGAACAACGTGCTAGATATACGCTACCTGCTCGCCCAATGGGATGCCAAGGTTGGCGCTGAGGCCACCAACAACAGCCAATTAGGAGCGGCAGTACACGCGTTAAAGTCCCTCATGACAGGGCCACAAACGCTGAAGAGTCTCTGCAGAGAAACTGTGAGGAAAACGCTAAAAGCGGGTATCACTGATAAACTCGAACAGCTCGATCTACCAATAACTATTCGAAGTTTCTTGGCATTATCCGAACTGGATGACTTTCCTGCGGTTCACTGATGCGTGCTTTCAGTAGTACAGTGTGTGCGTTCTAACGTTTTGTGCGTTTTATTGTATATCAAGTTGGCGTATTGTTTTTAATTCCATCTATGTAATAAAGCATGCTTCGAAGTGATCGTTTGATAGCCTTCGTTCCATTGCTTCCCATACCTAATTTGCGGATTCTTTTGACTTTAACCAAGAACGTCACCAACGTCTGTTGGTAAGCCCTGAGCTGCAATTCAATAGGTCATGGGTGCGATCCCAGGTAACTCCATCTGGTGCAAGTTTTAAACAACCACATTTCACGCTACCGGGAGGTTTTTTGGCTCAGTTTAGCATGTTTAGCCTTCATGCGCAAGAAAGCAGCGTCAAACACTGTCATTTCAATTTCAATCCAACCTATTGTTCAGATGTATCTGAATGAATTGGTATTCCAAACCGTATCAGTATTAACGGCTAATATTATTAATTACTAGTATTAATCGGTGGTTCGCGGGGTGGGAGTCAAAGTCATAAATGCCGTAGAATAACGCTTCGCCCCATATTTTCCACAAATTTGCCGGGATCACTCAAAGTCATGGAGGTAAAAAGAAAAAAAAAATCACGTTAACGATACCAAACTTACGATTGTACTATGAATTTATCCTTTTTTATAACACAAACTATAGGCTTCTTCTTCATGCTAACGCTCCATTGGCAGCAGACACATTGTCGCAAACAGACTAAATCACAGACAATAAAATGATTCACGTACATCAGTGATTTTCAGAGCGATCACGGCAAATTCGCGGAAAATATGGGCCCGAACGTCACTCTATGGCATTTAAGGTGTTAACCTTTTTTCTCCTTTTTTGGGGTGATGGTAAAGGGGGGGTAAAAATATGAGTTAGTTTGGAGTACGATTTAAACTAAAAAAAATGGGTCTCAATGAAATAAAGAGTGGGGCAATCGGTTCATACACCGTGGCTGGAGGGGAGGATACAAGGTGGGAGGGGGGGGGGGGGGAGGCCTACTTAATATATTGCTGCATTGCTAGTTTTGGGTGGGTTCTGCTGTAAACCCCCCCTCCCCCCCCCGCCTTTTGCACCGCCAAAAGCCGCTCGGAACGGGCATTTTTTTCCGTTGACCCGCTCGGTTTATTCTTTATTCCCACTTGAGGCACATGTTCAAACTTCATAGGGGTATCTTTTTCATCATAAATGTCCACTTTATAGGCGTATATATCTGTTTCATCATAAATGTCCACTCTATAGGGGTATCTTTTTCATCACAAATGTCCGCTCCCTCAGGCGTCCAGGGGCACCCGCGGCCCTTAGGCCAGATATATGTTATATCCTAGCGCCCCCCCCCCCCCCCACGCCTCAAGCAGCAAGTTTAGGGGGTTTAATTACACGGCATCCCCTTAATTACCTAACAAGTGTACATAACAAGAGTGCAACCGGGTGGGGGTGGGGGGGCGGGGCGCGTGCTGTTAAGGTGCGGAAAGAAAGAATAGTGACTGTGACCCCCCCCCCCCCCCCCCCCGGCGGATCTGCCACCGAGGATATCCAAGGCTTGTCCCCCATTCAAACGCCCACCGTTTTTCACCTAAGCTTACTTCAAACTGTTTGGAAGGGGACATATTTTGATTCGATCTCCCGGCAGAGGGCGTTACGCTTGCGCCTGGCAGAGTGATTGTGGGTGAGTTCGGATATGCAATCGGAGTAATCGGCGCGGATATTTGGAGCATGCGGACTCACTCTTTCCGCTAATAAGCGGATCAATATCAACCGAACGCAAAATCCGCGGTCCGCGTGAATGTTGCACTTGTGCTGGACTGCACAAATAAACGATTTCTTACGAGCATGCGCAGTGCCGCCTAACGCGTCTGGCGCGTCGGTTGCGGGTCGGGATTAGAGGAACGAGCGCCGCACAGCTTTGAGCCGTATGAGCCCTCAAAACTTCTCCGTACTAAACTTATTCGATTCGTAGGACAACCAGTCTTTTTGTTCGTGAAAAATGGATCAGGACTAAGACAAATCATCAGAGAATGTAATACATATGCTTTTGTCTTTTGATCCCACGAAATGAATGAATGAATGAGTCATTAGTACCATACAATGTGCGGTCTTGAAGACAAAATGACAGTCTTTGCAAATGTTCGCCATATGCATGGAAGTATCCTTGTAATTTCCATTTCCTTCTTAAATTATTCACGCTAGCAACATTTCATTTTCAAAGACACTTAGATGGATCATTTATGTTGGTACTTTGATAGATACTTTTCTTGATTCTCGTTTACGTATCTCAACAAAGTTGAATTAGAATCGCCCAGTGAAGTTTGTTTACATTGTACATGACGCACATGGCGGTGTGGACACTGTAGCAGTGGCTGACGCTCCCACTGGCTGGCGCAGGGAGCGCTTAGTTATTTATTCAGTGACCACGAAGCTGGAGATTCGGCAATAGGCCTGCATCTCTATCAACTGGTGGCCGCTGATTTCATTCAGTAGTTGTTGTGTGTAGGTAGGCTCTGCATTTCTTTGTGTTTATGCATCTGTCATATGTTGTCAATACATGTGCACAAACTTTGATTTGCCGGCTACCACAGCACTGACATAAATATATAGATGGTGCCCCAGTCTCTAGCTGGCAGACATCGCTGCTTTTTAATTTTTGGCATATATAATTCCTCTATTTTGTACATACGATTCAGACATTTTTAAAAGATTTTTAAAGTTGCCGTATACTAGGTGATCGCGCAGCATTGATGTTAGTTACAAATCAAAGATTGCACTCAGTGTGGTAGCTGTCAACAGATTCGATGGTCGCTGCCATGTTACTTTCCCCCTAATGACTTTAAAGAAGTACAGGGGCTGGGACCTTAAAGATTCTGGCAAACCTGCCCTACTGAAAACTGGTCCTCCCACATCCCTCCGCCCGTGACGCGAAAAGTCGGTTCGAAAAGTTCAGTAGTGAAAATAAATGGTCCCTCCCCGCACGCTCTCCAGGAAAACAACAAAACCTGCAGTCCGCTTACAAACCACACGACGATTTAAACTCATGATAACAGCCGAAGAAAGCCGGTTGAGTCCATCTTGAATTATATATCTGCATACCGTAGACGTTTATTATGCTCAAAGTGGTAAAATTATGTACATAAATCAATCATCACTAATAGAAAACACTGGCATTGTGTACGAGGGGTCTACTCTCTTTGAGGAAATCCGCCCCGCGTGCGTGTATAACGGCGTCACTCGCGCGCTCCAGGTTTTGGGTCTCGACCCGCGACCCAGGTGTTTCCCGCTGCCGATAGATGGCGCAGTAGTTTAGGAAATCGTCTATTATGAAGGTCGTTAAATAGCGCCATAAAATAAATCAACGGATACGTATCGTGTTCATTATCTTATTCTCGTTGTTACAATATTATTTACAGATTTTTTGCAGGTCGCAATACTACTATATATATCTAAAGTCAAAGTCATAAATACCGTAGACACACGTTTCGGCCCATATTTTCCGCGATTGTGCTGCGATCGCTCTACAAATCAGTGACATGAGAAAGCAACACTAGACCATTTTAATGATACCAAACTTACGTATGTACTGCAATGTTATCCTTTTTTATGACACAAACAATATTTCTCCATGCTGACACTCCATTGGCAGCAGACACACTTTCACAAATAGACTAAATCCCAGACAATAAAAGGCTCTATGGTTGCCATGGCATCCTAGTGGCTGGTATAAAACGTATGCACACGTTTCGGCCCATATTTTCTGCGAATTTGCCTCGATCACTCTAAATATCCCTGACGTGAGAAAGCAACACTAGACCATTTTAATGATACTAAACTTACGTTTGTACTGCGAGGTTATCCTTTTTTAAGATACAAACAATATTTCTCCAAGCTGACACTCCATTGGGAGCAGACACACTTTCACAACTAGACTAAATCACAGACAATGAAAGGCTCTATAGTTGCCATGGCATCCTCGTGGCTGGTATAAATATAGAGCATGTATTATTCAAAGCACGTTCGGCGCCATGGCAACCATCATTTTATGACGCGTGTTTTAGTATTTACAGAGCGTTTTCTGCCAACGGAGTGTCAGCATGGAGAAATATTCTTTGTGTCATAAAACAGGATAACATCGGATTACAAAGGTAAGTTTGGTATCATTAAAATGGTCTAGTGTTGCTTTCTCATGTCAGGGATTTTTAGAGTGATCGAGGCAAATTCGCAGAAAATATGGGCCGAAACGTGTGTCTACGGCATTTATGACTTTGACTTTAATATTATTATACCCCTATACTCAAATTCATTAATGCCGTTCACACTCCTTTTGGCCGATATCTTCGTTAATATTGGAGTAATCACCGAGATATTTTCTGACTGGCGGCACTGAACTAAGACCCAACAGATTTAGACTTACTTTCCTCTCTTTGCGAATTATTTCTTTCTGTGTTATCCAAAGAAGTATTCCATATGATGAAGCTCCATTGACCACAAACGTCAGCCATTTAACAAACTAAAACAAGGAGCGTGCGCAAAGCGTTGCCTGGCAATGGTTGCCATTGGATGCAATTGAGACAATGGATACAGTACACTTCATAACAAGCACGTGCTCCTCCTTTTAGCTTATTAAGAGGCAGACATTTGTGGTCAATGGAGCTTCATCATATGGAATATTTCTTTGGATAACACAGAAAGAAATAATCAGCAAAGAGAGGAAAGTATGTCTGTTGGGTCTTATAGTTCAGTGCAGCCAGTCAGAAAATATCTGGGTAATTGCTCTAATATTAATGAAGATATCGGCAAAAAGGAGTGTGAACGGCATTAATGAATTTGAGTATATAAGTCTATTAAATGTAATGTGCGGCCTAGCTGGACGCCATGTTGGAAATCCTCGTTATCCTCCTCTTGCCAGTCTTGGAGGGGAGTAAGGTCTGGGAGTAAAATGTACCACGTGACCGCCCTATCGGACCACAATCTCCGCCAAGGTTATGCACTCCGCGGAGTCCACAGGCACAGTAAATCAGTGGAGGGGGGAGGCCGGGGGGGGGGGGGCGGGATAGGGGGCCTCACAACGCTGTGGGGCCCCCTACCCCCCCCCCCCTCCCCCCTCCACTGATTTACTGTGCCTGTGGCGGAGTCCGACTACTCCGCTCGCATACCCGTAGTACTGTGGCCCATAGGTACAAAGTAGCTGCGCCCTGCAAAACAGAGCTGCTCTCTGCAAAACAGAGCTGCTCTCTGCAAAACAGAGCTGCGCTCTGTAAATCAGAGCTGCGCTCTGCAAATCAGAGCTGCGCGCTAAAGCGGCGCAGCGAGGAGTTCTCTATAGACCATATAAATAATTTTTGAGTTGTGCCCTTCAAATCAGAGCTGCGCAATGCAATCAGAGCTGCGCCCTGCATTTCAGAGCTGCTCCCTGCAAATCAGAGCTGCGCCCTGCAATCAGAGCTGCGCTTTGCAATCAGAGCTGCGCCCTGCAAATCAGAGCTGCGCCCTGCAATCAGAGCTGTGCTTTGCAATCAGAGCTGCGCCCTGCAAATCAGAGCTGCGCCCTGCAATCAGAGCTGCGCTTTGCAATCAGACCTGCGCCCTGCAAATCAGACCTGCGCCCTGCATTTCAGAACTGCGCCCTACAATCAGAGCTGCGCCCTGAAAATCAGAGCTGCGCCCTGCAAATCAGAGCTGCGCCCTGCAAATCAGACCTGCGCCCTGCAAATCAGAGCTGCGCGCAGCAAATCAGACATGTGCCCTGCAATTTGGAACTGCAGCCTGCATTTTGGAGCTGCGCCCTGCATTTTGGAACTGCACTGGAACTGGAACTGAAATAAGTCAGTCGGTACGCGAGGGGGTTGCCAAGCAACACGGCCCGTGTTTACAAACATTCCTTATAAGGAAAAAAATATATTTCCTTGGGTAAAAAGAAATTACTCCGTAAGGAATTTACCAGAGAACCGTTTCACAAACATTCACAAGTAAATTAAGTCCTACACAAGTAATTCTCAAGCAAATTCCTTATGCGAGATCGCGAGTTTTGCAAATGTGCGTTGCCTAATAAGCTTAATGGCGAAATAGTCAGAGAATTGTTAACATTTAGCAACATTTATAACATTCATAAGCTAACATTTATAAGTTAGGATCTATATCTTGGAGATGAGCAAACAAACAGCTTTGCAGGAAATGATTGGGTCCATTCCTAAAGCCGATTCAAAAAAGGATCTATATAGATTTATGTAATCCGGGGCCTGTTTCCTACAACTATAAAAAAAACTGTAATTGTAAAGATACAAGCCCCCATTGCCCCAAGCATGACATAGATTGTATGCATTTTCACAAAGTTTAACGTAACACAAGGCTAGACTACACTTGCATTTGCCGATTTAATCCATTTAATTAGCTAATCCACCTCCGCAAGCTGGCAGGCGAAACAACGGGCAAGTATATACAGATATCTATAGTATGGATATGACGAACACACTGAGCTACACTGCTGCGCTGGGTCAGTCGGAATAGCAATTAACATTTTGTGCGTGGCTATGACGTCAATAAAGAAAATAAACAATACAATGTTGCAAAGATCATGAGTGCACTTCTTGGCTTTGTCATCAAGGGGTGGGGGGTCACTACCTATTCGATTGCTAGTAAATTTAGCGTGTCAATTCCACATAACAATCCATATGAAATGCTGAGGTTTCAGGGAAATCGAAGCGACACATTTTACAGTATCATTAAAATAAAGATGCGCATGTAATTGTAAGACTCGTCGAGACGATGTTTTTGTCGTCGTAATACCTCTAATTAGTCGCGCTTCATAGGCAACAACAGAATAACTGCCCGTTCGATTTTGATAATATTTGGCACGTCATTTGTTTATGACCATTCCTATCAAATTTTCTGCGAAATCGAGGCCACAGTTTCTTAGTAGATCTCTAGTCGTTGAAATGATATTGCTATCTGGAATCACAGGATTGGAGAGTAGAAAGGAGAAACATGTTGGTAAACTTGTAATATTTCTGAAGTTCAATCTAAAATTAATATGGCCAACTCACAGTAAATGTTATTTGCTTACATTGTAATGCTGCATGTATGAATTACAAACAAACAGGGTCAACTGAGGGTAAGGGCTCCCCTTCCCCAATATAACACCCACCCAAGGCGATAACTCGCTAAAGCCAGGTCAGATATTAATTACGGAGTGACCCCCGCTCGAGCGCGGCTCTGAAATGCAGAGCGCAGCTCAGATTGCAGGGCGCAGCTCTGATTGCAGGGCGCAGCTCTGATTGCAGGGCGCAGCTCTGATTGCAGGGCGCAGCTCTGATTGCAAAGCGCAGCTCTGATTGCAGGGCGCAGCTCTGATTGCAGGGCGCAGCTCTGATTGCAGGGCGCAGTTCTGATTTGCAGGGCGCAGCTCAGATTGCAGGGCGCAGCTCTGATTGCAGAGCGCAGCTCAGATTGCAGGGCGCAGCTCTGATTGCAGAGCGCAGCTCAGATTGCAGGGCGCAGCTCTGATTGCAGAGCGCAGCTCTGATTGCAGGGCGCAGCTCTGATTGCAGGGCGCAGCTCTGATTGCAGAGCGCAGCTCTGATTGCAGGGCGCAGCTCTGATTGCAGAGCGCAGCTCTGATCTGCATGGAGCAGCTCTGATTTGCAGAGCGCAGCTCTGATTTGCAGGGCGCATCTACTTTGTACCTATCGGCCACAGTAGTTCCCAGCTCATACCGCTGCCACAACCGCTGCGGTAACCCTCAGCTTATCAAACCAGTACCCCCCCCCCCCTCCTCCACCCGCTTTTTGCGCACCACCCCAAAGAAACCACATGTTTCACTTTCTGCTTTTCTATTGGTCATTCCCAAGGGCGGCTGCGAGGCGGGAAGATACTTTTTTTTGGAAGTTTCGAGAATTGACCAGTCTGGCCAGCGTGTAGATCTACTTGACCTATTGACATAATATGGAGCACAGTGAAATTCCAGAGGTGATTGTATAGATTGTATAGATCTATAGACTTGCAACATTGGTAAACAATGGGAATAGTGTAACACAGTCTTGGTTATCAGCTGTGTGGTCTGTGATAAGCAGATAATCATAAGGGAAGTTCTACGACTACGTGATTCATTTATTTTATTTTAAGCATAAGCCCAGCACCATTGATATGCCTAATGGGAAGTTCTACGGCTACGTGATTCATTTATTTTATTTTAAGTAGATCTAGTAGATTAAGTAGATCTAGGGCTAGGCCTAGGGACCCTACTCCCTACCGCCTCTAGGCTAATTAAACAGTTCAACTGTTAAATGTCAAATGAGGCTCGGCGGCGGTTGTGCCGTCGCCTTGATAAAGTTTGATATGCAGGGTTTTTTGGGGTTCATAAAAACACCGGAACGGACCGGAACGCACAGGAACGGACCGGAATCAGACTACTGGCAAGAAGGCGACCAAGACCTCTAAGAAGTATTGAGACCGGAATGTGTATATGATTGGGATTTGATTTGTGTGCAGTTACTCGTATTATTGGAAAATAAACATTATGAAAATGATACCTTTCTTTTCCAAAAAATTTCAATTCATGACTTATGACATTGGAAGTATAATATAAAGTTCCGTTCCGGTGCGATTCGGTTCCATTCCTGTCTGTTAAAAAAAAAATCCTAAAAGTATTTATTTATATTTTTACATATAAAAAAAGGCTTGAAACTAATTATTTTTATTGTTGACACATTTACATTGGCCTATATAACATTGGAAGTATAATATACAGTTCCGCTCCGGTGCGATTAGGTTCCGTTCCTGTCCGTTCCGGTCCGTTCCTGTGCATTCCGGTCCGTTCCGGTGTTTTTATAAACCCGGTTTTTTTACCCTACACTTACAACTTGAACTGGTGGATGTAGAATTACTCAGTCTCAGTTAGTCTGCATTACAATTCTGAATTCAGTCAACTGGTGGAATGTTTTATAAGCTGGCCTATCTTAGCTTTCTGCATCAAATAGGTTTTTTTGTACTAGGTAGGCCTAATGATAGATGTTGTCAACAGGTCAAGCTGAACTTGAACACTTTAACAAATTTATATTTGTAATTTCACTTTTAATATCCGGCATCCTACGATATTAAACATAAGCTGTGGTATATATAATTGTTCTACCTAAGGTATTGTCTTTAATAATCTTACACATCAAAACGAATCACGAGTAAACGAGTAACAAAAGACTTATGTGATATAAGTGAGAGACAAAGAAAGAGACGTTCCACATATACCACGTGAATTCGCGAGAAAACCTAGATCGTTATCTTTCCTTGAGCGTTGGAAAGCGACAGAATTCCGCCTTCTGTTGCTGGACAGTGGCTTTGTTGCATTTGATGGGGTTCTTCCTCAAGATTATTATGAACATTTCATGCAGCTTTTTGTTGCTATGCACATATTGCTTAGCCCCACGCTAAGTAGACAGTACCTTGGATATGCTTCAAAATTACTCAAAACCTTTGGGACACATTTTCGTGAAGTATATGGTATGGCATCTCAGGTGTACAATGTACATGGGCTCATTCATCTGGCTACTGATGCAGCACTCTTTGGAAATCTAGACAATGTCAGTGCATTTGTATTTGAAAACTACTTAAAAACTCTCAAAAGAATGGTGAGAAAACCACATCAACCGCTGCAGCAAGTTTGCCGTAGACTAAGAGAACTTCCAGACAAGACTGCTATCAAATCTGATCATGAAGCTGCCTGTTTAAAGAAACATCATTACAATGGTCCATTAGATGGCTTACATGGTGATCAATATGAAAATGTTAAAATAAGTGGTACATACTGCGCATATCAACCAAAGGGTGTGACAGCTGTTTTGGCACAAAGCAAGGGGACATTGGTTTGTGCCAAAATATTGTGCAGACTGATGATGATGTCATCATTTTGTACAGGAAATTTAATACTAGGGAATCTTATTTTAATTATCCACTGGATTCAGATGCATTAGGCATCTTCCAAGTGTGTGATCTAACAGATCATCTAGAAAAGGTACCAGTCAGTGAAATTTCATGCAAGTATGTAATGCTACCCCTCAATGGAACTGGTGATGTGCGTATTGTATTGCCATTTCTCCATACTAATGTCACAGATGTAAACGCATAAAAGATCATCTTTTGTTAAGGGACAAACCCTGGCAAATATAACTGGCTTTGACACCCATCTTGCTATCTATGAATGGAAAAATGACATTAAAAGTTTGGGTATAAATTAGGGTTTTCAGATTTAGTCATAATCTGGGTTAGACCTCTCAAGTAATGGTAGGATGGCACTGTCACAGCATATAAGTAGGCATACCCAGCATGTAAGAATGTTGACCCAGATACTAAATCCAAATTTGCTTTGTCAATAGAAAAGCTTTGTGGTAGTGGATTTCGCTGAGCTGAATGAGGCTTAGGTAGTGTCGAACATGTGCATGCCAAACGTTGGGGTGGCATTCTGGCCAACCCACATCCAAGATGCAGCCAAGCTGAGGAAAAAAATAATGCAGCATAATCCTCCAGAAGACAACTGGACACGCTACAAAGTCAACAGAGTATTTGGAATGTCAAGTAAGAATTTGTCATTGCTAATTCTATCCTGTAAATTAACTGTTTGACCTTTAATTGCTTGTGCTTTTGTAACGTACATAGAGGTAAGGTGGGTTTTTTCTGATGAAGGGAAGTGGTTAGTACATAAGTATATGTATGTTAGTCGGTTTTTAACATTCAATCAAGTATTAGTGACCGCTGTCACCATGTTACAGGTCTTGGGTGGGGAAATACTGACCATGCAGGATCGAGATTCTTATAAGAGTTAACAATTTAAGGTTATAATATATTTTACATGCTAATTTAATGACATCATAATTATACAAGTTGCGGAATGAAGTGATATACAGCGATGATTGGGGTGCAGCCATTTTCATGCAATTTATTTTCCACCAATATTATTCAAAAACAAGTTTGACATATATGTTTGATAAATTCAACAGTTTAAATTTACTTTCCCTTCGGGCAGGCAATTCATTTTCTTAAAATTATATGATATGAAATTATATATAATATGATGAAATGACCCCCTGGTACATCCCATGTGTGAGTGACAAATAGGAACAATTCCTGACGTTTTATCACCTGAAATGTGTATTGCCACATGTAAAACAGTTTAATAGGTTCATTACTTGGATTCAAAATCACCAGTAATAATGTCTCCTGTATAGTGAAGTTGTATCTGTATTAGTATCTAGTATCAGTCTAGTCTAGAGGAAGGGATATAATATTCTTGGATTTTTTTTGTATGCTTTAATTTAGTCATCATGGCTAATTAAATGTAACACAACATTCTTTGTATCCTTTTAATGTATGTAGCAAATTATGAAGAAGCTGTAAACTGAGGGAAGCTGCGTATCTCAGTTCTGATGTGGAGATACCCAAACAAATGTTAGGGCGTGGTCATCGTGAAAAGATGTAAGTGTAAACATGCAACAAAAAATGTAATTTTTGTTTTGTTTAGTTTTTTGGTTAAAAGCAGAACATCCAGTTTAACAAAAGTGATGTAAGGAATTAACTTATATATAAGATTGCTTTGTGTATGAAATTACAATACTGCTATATATGGCTGATGCTGAAAAACAATGACTACAAGAAGTGGTCAATCTTTGTGCTTGTAATACTAATTTGTGGTAATACTGGTTTTTAGATTATGATAAGGTGCAGCTTCTAATATGTATGCGGCTTCAAAAAGGCAGTTTACAGTATATATATTATTTCGCATTATTGATAGTCTCAGTTTTTAATTACGGCTGTACTGATGTGGCATTTGTCACACTTTTAACCATAATTTTAGGCCACGGAAAACCTTCAATGCCGATAGCGAAGATGAGAGTGAGAGTGAGATGAATTTGCAGCGATCCTCACTAAGTGTGCCCAAGCCACCAACAAAGAAGCTGAAAAGAACATTAACAAGTTAGTTTAAGTTTTACTGACTTATATCATTGTTAGTGTATAACGGTATATATTATATCCCTTGAGGCTTTTACTGATTAATTGTACTACTTAGGCTGATGTGGAGTCTCGTTGATTCTAATTCTGCATGATGTTTTTTTATGCAAACCAAATTTGTGTGAACATTTTAATATGTTATTTTAAAAATAAAAAGGAGGATTGCCTAGCTTCTTTCTGTATTATTTTAAATATATAATGCTTAGGCTGTTCTTATCTGCTCATCCATCAATCTGGTTCTCTGTTATAGTAACATCAGAATCCTGTCAGCGAGACACTATGAAAGGTGAGAACAGACCTTTTCTATATAATTAAATTTACCTAATTGTTTATTTTTGTTATGTATTCACTTGCATCTCCTGTGATTTGAGGCCTGTGTCGGATAATGAAACAAAGTTGCAAAAGCATAATACTGCTTTATATCTTATCATAGATGCATGCATATATGAATTACTAAATTTCTTATATTATATGGACAACAACATCAGCCATGGGACCTGGGCCCAGTAGCAGCTGTTACACTACACCAGAGGTGGCAACAACTCCTATACGGGACTCGGAAAGAGGTTAGCACTTTCTATTCGTTTAACTGAATGACTTCTTAGGTTTGGGTTTTGGAAGTCTCATTCTTCACATTAGGCAAAACTGTCGGATAATAAAACAAAGTTGCAAAAGCATAATAATGCTTTGTATTTATCATATATGCCTGCATGTGTGAATTTACAGTTTTTTGTATTATATGGACAACAACATCAGCCATGAGACCTGGGCCGGCCAGTAGCAGCCGTTACACTACACCAGAGGCAACTCCTTGAAGAGACTCGGAAAGAGGTTAGCATTTTCTCTTCGTTTAACTGAATGACTTCTTAGGTTTGGGTTTTGGAAGTCTCATTCTTCACATTAGGCAAAACTGTCGGATAATAAAACAAAGTTGCAAAAGCATAATAATGCTTTGTATTTATCATATATGCATGCATGTGTGAATTGAAAGTTTTTTGTATTATATGGACAACAACATCAGCCATGAGACCTGGGCCGGCCAGTAGCAGCCGTTACACTACACCAGAGGCAACTCCTTGAAGAGACTCGGAAAAAGGTTAGCGCTTTCTCTTCGTTTAACTGAATGATTTTTTAGGCTTGGGTTTTTGGAGTCTCATTCGTCACATTAGGCAAAACTGGCATGAACTATGCTAACAGAATGGTTCGCCCTACCACAGAAGAATGACCTGAATTGCACACAATTGTGCTGCTTGTAACATGTGTAAGGCTAATATAACAGTAGCGTTAGCGGGCGTAGGCAATTGTTTTGGCCCGACATTATGCTGTAGCGCAGCCCGTCAGTAATGTCCCAATGGCAAAGATTGTCGATTGAAGGGCAGCAGGGCGGGTTGCGTCAGGGGATCATTTCACTAAGAGTTACGACCTGGTAACCGTATCTTTTACACGCTTATTTAACGTCCCAAATGGCAAAGATTGTCGATTGAAGGGCAGCAGGGCGGGTTGCGTCAGGGGATCATTTCACTAAGAGTTACGACCTGGTAACCGTATCTTTTACACGCTTATTTAACGTCCCAAATGGCAAAGATTGTCGATTGAAGGGCAGCAGGGCGGGTTGCGTCAGGGGATCATTTCACTAAGAGTTACGACCTGGTAACCGTATCTTGTACACGCTTATTTAACGTCTCAAATGGCAAAGATTGTCGATTGAAGGGCAGCAGGGCGGGTTGCGTCAGGGGATCATTTCACTAAGAGTTACGACCTGGTAACCGTATCTTTTACACGCTTATTTAACGACAGATCGTAATTTTACGCGCAACGAAAATAAGCGTTATGCTGCCATTATTGGAGTGCAGCCATCTCCGTGCATATTTGACATATATTTCTGATAAATTCAACAATTCTCGTTTTTCTTCGGGCCAGCAATACAATTAAGAAAATTTACGAGCAAAAGTTACAAGATCTTAGTGAAATGATACCCTACTTACATGATTTTAGCCATCTTCAGATCTAACGCTATGGTACTCGTTAACACCGACATCAAATAACATCGTAATAATATAATTTGTTTGACCACAGAAGTAATGCTCAAGATCCTCCTGGATGTTAAGGGCATGGTACAGCAAACGCTGCAGCTCCAAAAGAAGCTGCTGAAAAATGCGGCCCTGTCTACGGAATTGGTTGGGCAAACGAAGCTTGAAACTGAGCTTCCCATATCACAATTTCCCGTACTGGCGAAGCTAGGAGAAGTCGAAGCTGAACGTGCAATATTAGTGAGTATAGTACCAATGTTTAGAAGTCGTACGAAATATTGTCCTAAAGTGGTGAGCTTCGTGGTATTGGCAGGGAATAGCGTTGGTATGCAGCATAGGAATAATCCGTACTTTTTGTTAATTCAAATATGTTGTATGATTTATTTTTTGGAATACGTTTATGGCAAAGTAACATAATTAATACCTTTTTTTCATTCCACTGAGCTCATGCATGTTCGTTTTTGATTCATGCCTTTGATCATGTAGCCAGGCAGATCGAATCTTCTGAAATATAAATGTAGTTATGTAGTGTATTATATTTGGAGAATTAAGTCAAATATCTGTAATATTTTGTTACCAGTTATAAACGAATTTTGTGCTTCAGCTTCAGGTGCTAAGCGAAGACGTGCGAAGGGACAGCACAAGGGCCATGATGAGAAAGCTCATGGCCGTGCCACTTGCCACGCAGTTGAATTGGGCTGGCAAAGGTGCAAAGTTGGGAGTGAAGGACCTGCTATTCACCAGTATCTTAGTGCGTAAGTATTGAAAGGAACATAATGAACTCACTGGGCATGTAGCGGCGTGTTTGCTTGTGGGCTGTAGCTCGAACGTATATGGGTAAATAAGAGTAAACTCCTGGAGGTAGTACAACAGCTAAGGTAAACATTCATCAAGATAATAATGTATGTCAGGGTGCGCACAGGCATGAAAAGTGCTTGAATTTTGACTGATGCCTGGAAAAGGTCATAAAAACAGAAATGGGTCTTGAGGTCGATCCAATGTACTTGAATATGCTTCAATAGGGCAGTTACAATGATCGATTACCGCAGTGTCTAACCGTACAGTTAAACGGTTAGGCGGACTACATGCGGAAACAGCGCTAGACGCCGGCTAGTTGACTTATAAAAAAACACGAAAATCAGACGTTAATGTCGTGAGACAGTCTAAGGGATCGTAATTAACGTTAATGTCGATCAATCAAACTGTCTCACGACATTAAAGTCAAATTTTCAGGCTACAATGGCTCGTGTCGTGTCACAGACTCACTAGGGCACTGTTATACAAATCTGGTGGGGGAATTTCGCAGGTGAGAGATATTTGTGATGAACAAAATAACCCTCTGAAAATGTGCGATAAAAATACCCATTCCCGGCGGATTTTGGCGGTAATACGCCCTGACCGGATTTGACCGGAGAAAAAAAGTGGGGGGGGGGGGTCGCTTTAGCTAGGGTTCACTTAAAGTGTGGCTATTTGTGAAGCATTTTGATAAATATTAAATATCCTCAAACATTATCTTTGTAAGTCCATCATAAAAGCCGAAAATAAATAGTTTAATCATCGTTATCCGATTCGGCCTGAAAACGTGGGGGAATCCGGGAATTCCGGGGAATTCGTGCCAATGACGTCACTCGAGGCACTCGTCCGGGGAAGCCCTACGTAAACCTGCCTCCGACAACGGTCTTCTCGAAACATTCACATGCATGTGCAGGGGCGGATCTAGGAATTTGCCGAGGGGGGGTTGCTGTCTGAAAACTTGCGACCGGAGGGCGGGGGGGGGGGGCGGGGATGTACTCTCTGGCTAAAACTTGCGACCCGGGGTGGGGGGGGGGTGCTCTCTTTTTGTCAAGGGGGCGGGGGGTTGCTCTCTGACTGAACTGGCGTCCGGGGGGGGGGGGGGGGGTGGTCTCTGGCTAAAACTTGCGACCGGGGGGGGGGGGCGCTGCTCGGAGAAGCCGACTTTAACAGTGTATGTTCAGGTTCCCAAGGGGGGGGGGGTTGCAACCCCCCTAACCCCCCCCCCTGGATCCGCCACTGATGTGAATTAAATAGCGACTGAATGCCAATCGGAAGAAAGGAAATTGTAAATGTGTGTTTGTATAGGGGGGGGGGGCGGCGATGGTTAACTAAACTGGCAGATACACGGTGAGGGTGAGGCGGCGGCGGCGCCTTCTTATATCTACTGAGGGGGTGAACGAGAAGTGTATGCTTCTTTTTTAAGTTTTTTTTATGGCAACGAATCAATTAAGATTTTGGTTTAATTCAAGACCTATATTCTCGAATGTTCGATATGGTATGCCGAGTCCTTTCGTACGGGACCAAATAATATCAACGGCAAAGATCTAACGTTGACGAGGATTGTCCGCGAATACGAACACAGCATTGGGGGTCGGAGATATGTATCCGTCGCTGTTTTTCGTTGAGCGCGGAGGCCACTTTGCATGCAAAGTTTCCATCAGCCCGTTCCTTTCGGTATCCCTCCTCGCTAAGAATCGTTTTGCATGTGGAGTCACCGGAGGCTTGAGCAACTACCCACTGTACAAATGATCATAAAAAGGTGACATCTTGCGGGATGAAAAGTGGCGCTGTCGTTAAGCGTTCGCCTTTTACCGGAGTGACCGGGGTTCGATCCTAGATTCCGATTTTTGCATATCCAGTGGGGCCCGGACCATAAATATCACACGTTTATCCACCCAGCACCTCTGTCGATATGTTCTATATTCTGAACAAAATATTACAAACATTCACACTGAAATTGTAGATCTATTAACTTGCCCAATAATCAGCGGCATCCCAGCACGGCTGCTATAGATATAAGCTTAGATTCTAAGACTTATAGAATAAACTTGGTCTACAGTCAAATACGGATTAAGCTTAGTCGGATAGCGTGGTTAAATTTTGAGAGCTGGAGCTGGGATAGGAAGTAAGCGTTGCCTTCCCGGCGGTTTTTTCGCCACTTTGACAAGTTTGGGTCACAAGTTCTGCTTCCGGGGTTTTGGTTTCCTCCTGAAAATGGGAGTGTCAAACTTTCCCTTCCGTTTTCAATAGGGGTGGGGGTCCCCTTGAATGTGTCACAGGCACAGTAAATCAGTGGCAGGGGGGCGCGGGGGGGGGGGGGCACAGCGAAAACAGTGTTTTGCGGAAACCCACCCCTTAATTATCAGCTTCAAAATTCGATCTTTTCTACGTCGCATTTCCATGCAGGCCAGGTTAGTTTATTCTCTTTTTTTCGGCAAACCCACCATAGAGTTATTGGGGAGGGGGGGCGGGGGTGGGGGGCGTGTTCCCCGCCAGATCACGAAGAATAAATTTCTTTATTCCCAGGTAACGATGAATTCAAAGGACAACTCCCGGCATACAAACAAAGGGCGGATACATGATACTAAATTGACGATTTCACGAATCACGGATAATTAATATTAAAATTCCCAGTTCCCGATTAATGAAAGTCCTTGATCACGGCGGTCGGTCAAAGAATTATTTTCCTCATTCCCAATTCACGGTAAAAATGAAAAGCCCATTCCCGAGGAATGGAAATACCCCTTGCGCCCCCCCCCCCCGCCCTCTAGAGACAATGTTGCGTGCCCCCAGGATGACACCAGAACTTTCCGTTCGTCCTCAAATTTAGTGTTGGTTTACATGTAAAATATCAGTTCAGTGAGGCAGGCCTAACTCGATGAATATTTTAGTTCTAAAGGGTCATCTTGATCTTTTTTTATGAAAAATATCATCTCTGTAGGGGTATCTTTTTCATACTGGGCATCCAGGGACCCCCTCTCCCCGGAACCGCCCCTCCCACACCAGAGGGTTAAGGCCTACTCGTGTTGATATGATTCAGGGGGGAAATGTGCTTCACAGATGACAGCTTGTAAAGGGTGAATGGTCGGAGTTTCAAAGTCACAACATGGACCTTTTCCCCCTAGATAAATTAAGGTTGGTCATTAGCCTCATATGATTTACCGTGCCTCATGTCGGCTAACGGTATGATCCAGATATGTTG
Organism: Arenicola marina; assembly: GCA_964019135.1. Lineage (NCBI taxonomy): Eukaryota > Metazoa > Annelida > Polychaeta > Arenicolidae > Arenicola > Arenicola marina. The sequence continues at coordinate 22,841,053 of OZ025256.1, read as the reverse complement.
GATAGGGGGGGGGGGGAGTTTCGAAAGATGGCTTTGCTTTTGTTTTTGATATGTCAAATGGTATAAATTTCGGCTCTAAAAGGGCGGGGGGGGGACCCCCCCCCCCTCCCGCCCAGGCTCCGACCTTGACTAAGGCGAGGGTAGTTCTACTGTCAGAGCAAAGACCTTATCATAGCTCAAAGCTAGGGCGGGAGTAGCCCGTTCTATGTTGTAGTACCGTGCAAGTGGCAAACTCAGACAGGGCCCGCCCATCTTACAGCCATAGAACCAGGGCCAAGACTAATGCAGACGTGATTTTCTGTTATTGATCCGATCAGGGAACAAATGAACCGTGTGTCCAGTTAAATAAGAGCCCCCATTGACCAATATTTAAACCACCATAACAAGTGAGGACAACCAGCGAACCGTTCATAATAATGCGTTTGCAGGTAAACCAACGCGATGTATGAGCAGCGTGCGGGCTGGGTGCCTCGAGTGACGTCACAAGGACTGAAAACCCGCCATGTAAACAAGAGCACGTGTTTTTATCGTGCAGCGGAACAAGGCACAAGACGGCAGTTTTGAATCGAAAAAAATAATACTTCCCCGCTTTGATAATTTTTTTGATGGACATATATGGGGAGATTAAGCATTAATCTATCAATGTCCACTGATGAATTCAGGTTTTAAATAGTAGCACCATGCACTTATAAATGTTATGCCCCTGCAGCAACTAAACCGTAGAAGAAATGCTGCACACAAAAACGGGCAGAGAAATCGTTCGTGTAAGTTAGGTCACCATCACTGGTACAAATACAATCAGAGACACTTGTTTCTTTTAGTGCTGGGTATTCCATTAGTATCTGTATCTTAATTTAGAGGGAGTTTATTTTAATATATATTTCATATATTCATTAGACTTAAGCTACTCATAGGGTATTGATAAATTGTATGTTATTTATTAAGCATGAACATGCATATACCAAATCCATATAGCTATATACTTAATAACTGCATGTCACACCCAGTTTAGGCAAATTCCATGCAGGGTTTTATTTGTTATTACCCATACTAATCGGCTTCCAGCATATTATTCGTATTACAGAGTTGTTAATACATGCAGGGTTTTCTTTTGGACTGAGATTTGGTCAAACTATTGGCAATTAACCATCTAATGTTATAATTGATTGTCAGGTGATATTGTGGCTATATTGTCAACTGTTTTATAACTAGCACATAATAATCAATATATCGTACTGGTATTATATAAAATTGTCTTACCATGTAAGCTTGTTTTCTTTTCAAAACCTCAAATTGCCGACTCAAATTTGACACATATGGTAATCAGGGCCATATGTAAATTACCCTTCAGTTAGAAAAGAGTTGAAATTTAGATTTTCATGAAACTAATAGTTGAAAGCTGGTTGAAATCAGGAACTTTGAAATATTCGTAGTTAATAATACGTTGAAATTAAGGATTTAACAGAAGCTTGGTGAACATCGCACGAGAACCCGAGCGGCATGCAGTGCGCCACCGCGAGGCAGATTGCGCAGCCGTCTAGCGGAGATTTAGTTCCAGATCATACTGTGCATGCGCGAAGTTTACAAATATTGCGGAAAGGCGAACGGTTTGAGTCCTACCGCCTGTGTCTACCATGCCCCCCCCCCCCCCCGGGGGGGGGGCACTACATAGAGTTAAGTGTATACATATGTGCCGCCCAAATGACCCCTTTTTTCTCTCAATCCCCCCAAAACAGAAATGTACAATTTCTCTCGATGTGCCCATCTGAGACGGACCTTTTTCTCAATATATAGTCCAGTTGATATCGAACTTGTGCAAATAATTAACCTCCAGACACTTTGTCGTAGATGTCAGTGCCTATTTTCGATGCCTTTTTTAACCGCAAATTTCTGTCATTGTCTGTTATAGATGCCTTTTTAAACACAAATGTCTGTCCTAGTCTATTTTAGCAGCATTTTTAACCACAAATTTCTGTCAGTGTCTATTTTCGATGCATTTTTAACGAACAAATGTTCTCTCAATGACCACAAAATCGCGCACTTTTCTCACTCTCCAAATGTCTATGGCATGGGCGGTACACCCCCACCACCGTAGTAATGTACAGTCTCCCCCCCCCCACCCCACGGACCATGGCTCGGCGTTAACGCGTGTCTGCTTGTCCGGTGTGACGTTGGATAATGCATCCCGTGGAAAATGCACCCCCTACCACAGCGCGTGCGCAGCAGCGCTTCGCGCATGCCCAATACCATCCGCTCCCAGTTCCCATGAGATTTTGCACCCCCTGATCCAGTGGATCATTTGCAGTATCAGGAGCGCGCGTGGCACGTACAACCAGACTACCGAGATAGATTTACAATTGCCTAAAGATGGAAGAAAGCGACAAGTGGGAAAAGTGGGAACGAAAGTTTCAGGATATTTATTTTTTCCTTAAAAATAAACAATATCCGGCTGGTTACTCTAACAAGGCACAGAAAGGCAGTCTATGAAGACGCGCAGGGAACGTTGAACTGTCGGATCTGCTAGAATCAGGTTGGTACAAACGCATTCGTTGCTGCCGCACATACCATATATAAGCTAGCTATATCGCTAGTATTTACTTGAATGCGTTCATGAATTATATTTACAGATCTGTACCTGTAATTCTGGACATCCGATTTAAAATAAAAACTGCATTATAATAAAATAAAGCCAAATATGATATAGCGGTTCTTCACGACAATGCTAATTTAATTTTCATTTAAATTCCAAACATCAGATTATTCTTTAGTCTGGTGATTTATTACGTCAGTCGCACGTATATATATATATATTTGGAAAAGTATAAGTGCGCGCCGGTGTATCAAAAAAAATATATATATATATTAATTTATATAAATATATACATGTATATAGATATATATCATCGGAAGTAGAAGCCCGATAAAACACGCTGTAGTATTTTGTTGATCTTAAAATAATGAAGTGAATGCACCATAAGTGTAATATCGACCCATATATATATATATATATATATATAGCAGCCACTACATGCGCTGCATGGTCTCGTAGCATGGTGTAATGCGTGTATGCAATCAAGAACAGTCGGCAATGACTAGTAATTGAGAAATGATTGTCGGTCTCAACCGAGTCTGGCTATTTATTATATCAGCCGCGCCTCTATATATATTTTGGAAAACTAACCTGGCCTAACAAAAAAAAGTATATATATATAGGAAGTCGAAGTTCGCTAAAACACGCTATAGTATTTTGTTGATTCTAAAATAATGAAGAGAATTTGACCATATGTGTGTAATATCGACCCACATATAGCCACTGGCTGGCCCAGTAGCATATGACGTAATGCGTGTATATGCAAGCAACAAGTGTCAGCAATGTAGCAAGGAAAGATTGTCCATATTGTTACGATGGGGGCCAAATGGAACGTAATTCCTTTGTTTGAAATTTGAAAAGAGATCGTCATACAAACGAAATATTGTGGCGAATGAACATTCAATCTATGAAACCATTATTTCGGTTGTAGGCCAATGTGAAGATTTAAGATTAAATGCCCATCCTGTTGATAACGCATAGCTTTACTCTTTGTTTCAAGTCTTCTCATTGCGTAACTTCGGACGTATGATGGGGTTGAAAGGCGACCCCGCTCGTGTAATAACGCATGTCTGTCCCCATGCAGTTGGTCTGGCACACCTTAACAATAAAATAATCTGCGTGCAGCCCTGTATACCTCATGGAGCCTCATGTAGGCTTCAAACATAGTTGTATAAAGAGAATTACGAGCACGATATCAATGGGGGGGAGGAGGGGGGGGGGCAAGGGTTATTATCATTCCCTCGGCAATGGGCTTTTCATTTCATTATGAATTGGGAACGAAGAAAATAATTCTTCGGGAACTGAGAATGAGATATTAGCCGACCATCGTGATCAATGATTTCCGTTAGTCGTACACTTGGAATCATAATATTAAATAACCGTGCATCGAGAAATCGCCAATTTATATAATGTATCTGCGCGTTCTTTGTATGCGGAGATTTCTCCTCTTAGTTCATCGTGATGTGGTAATTAAGAAATTTAGTCATCGTTATCTGCGAACACGACCCCCCCTTGAGCCCCCTTTCCTCCCGCTTAATTATTACAGCGAAGACACTGCACGAATAATACGTTAGATACATAAACAAAACCGTTCCTATCACATTCTCTAACTTACATTATTATTACAATATTTTTTGGCTTGAAACTTGAAAGTTTTGACTATATCAAGCCAGATAGTCCGGCCATTTAGCTCACTAACTTTGATTTCGATACTGCCGAGGCAGTTCGCTACAGCTATAAATACGTATATTGAATGAGTGGCATCGGAATACAATGGTCAAAACTTGGCTGACTTGCGGCAGCGGTCGAAATTGTTTGTTTAGTTACATGAGCAACCCGTAATCCGCTGCTAATTTCAGCTAATCGTTTCCGCGCCGAACTGATTGATTGACTTAGAGATACATAACGTTTCATTTTATTTTTGAAAGATAACAGTCAACGTTTTCTAGAAGCGAAATGTCATCGGTTCTTATTTAGTCAGTCGGTAAACCTGATGACCATGTTTGGGAATAAAGCCTTTTATAAAATTGGCTTACAGCCCATCACTAGGATATAATTATATTCTAATGTGGCCATGTTTGCCAGAGGTATGTTTGGCTGTGAACTCTCGAAGCAAAATCTTTTGTTCATTTTATTTTCATCGTCTTTTTACCAATTCCCTGAATATGTTTTAATGCGATCGTTTCTATTTTAGAAAATGCGACTACGACTGCTTATCAGCATCTAATCCACACATCAAGTGGCAAAAGGACTGAGGTCCTGAAGAGATAAGAGGAGTGTCTGGCAGTGTTCAGCGAGTTTCATGGCAGTAAAATTGGTGGACATAGTGGCATCAATAAAAATGCGGATGCCATATGTCAGCGATTTTACTCGCCGGGCCAGACCGACGACATCCGGATATGTGTAAATTTCGAAAACACCGTTCGCCCTATAACATTTTTTGGGCTAGTTTTTGTCAAAGATTTGTTTGGGAGTGCGTAGTTGTGCGGAAAATTAACGTAAGGTGCATGGATTCGGTTATTGCTTATATGTGTCTGTGAAAGCGCATTACTTATAATATATGAAATTGTCAATATAATTTAGCAACGGAATAATATTTATTATTAATTCGTGGAACATTGATACATTTCTCTCTTTTAATTCTAATATCATTTTTATGCTTTCTGCCTTGTTCACAAAGATCGCGACATGTGACAAGTGTCAGAGGGTAGGACCCCTCGAGAAGAAGGAACCGCTGCAGTCAATCAAGGTTCGCTAGACATTATTCGCTATACAAATAACCTTATATCACGTAAATTTGCGGATACTTAAAAATAATAAATTTCTGCTTGGCGGAACATTGGCAGTAGCAAAATTACCTCCGACATCTACTGTCCGCAAACTTAGATACATCAAACAATTAAATTCTGTCAATTAATAATGATTGTTGCCTATTGACTCGCAGTGCCTATAAGTTTTCGTTTAAAGACGCGTTTGTTAGTCGCCGGACCGATATGTTCGGTTTGCAGGGTTATACTGGGGAACGACTGGAGGGCCCGGAAAGTGGGTGGCAGGCGGATTAAGAAATCAGATAAGCTGACCGTGGTCAAGTGTCATGCATTAAGCTGTTAAAACTCGTGCTACGGCAAATACAATAACAGAGAAACTAGTAGCACCATGGGGCAAGATACTTTATTTAACAAGCTCTATCAATTACACCCTTTACTGCATGCTTCTATTGTTTCATCAGAGTCGTGTTGTGCCGCAGCAGGAGGCCATTATTTTACCAGAGCGGGTCATTATCTTTCCGTCACAACAATGACCCACCCAAGAAAATAATAACTCGATACTTACCTATTACGTGTGTCAACGTGTGTTGTACCAGTGTTGTTCATACACCAACATCATTGACAAATGTTACTACGTGCAATACACCAAAATTATCCATGAATAACTATGGATTCACGGAAGAATATTTGTCAATAAACAGTATACGGGCCTACACGACATATGTCGCCTGCTATGTAATACGCGATATTGTTTCATTCGAATTCTGCATTTCGCCTACAAGGGCGGATATATAGGCATTTTAAAATGGGGGTGGGGGGGGGATCTCTGCTCTCTGAAACCTTGCGACCGGGAGTGTCGGGGGGGGGGGGGGGGGCAGGGAGTAAAAAAGAATAACGCGGCCGTGGGTGTCCACTAATGTACTTAACATCCCCTTGCTTGATGGGGGGGGGGGAGACATCTACGAAAACGAGACTTGCTCCACTTCCCAAGCTGTACGTTGGGGGTAAGTGAAACTCCCCTACACCCCCCCCCCCCCCACCACTCGCCCGAGATCCACCCGTGCCCGTATAAACGCTTATTGCAAAGGATTCGAACCCAGGAGCTATTGATCTGCAGTCTAGTGCGCTAATTAAGGACTACACCAGGAAGGCCCCTCATACAAATTTGTAAATATTTGTAAACTTATACCATGTTAGACCGCCTAGAAATCCATGTCTTTCTTCGATCTTCCCCGAATTCCGATAATCCTATCCTATATCATCATCAATTAGCGACAGACGAAAATCGTCTTCCGCGGCGAGTGAAATATCGTAATATTGTGCTAAATTCAAACCTTGGGACAAAACATGTGTCATTTCTTAACTTAGGCAGGGGAAAGCTAAGTTGCTCGCACGGTAGGAGGACATTTAGTAATTGTTCCCTGGTTGTAAATAATAGTGCAACCATTAGTTACACATGCATACATACTGGAAACACACCCACTGGCAGATTAATTCACTGTCGATTCCTTTCACACAATTAAACGTGCCAAAACGTTCACTACACACGATCTTCACACCTCGCGGTTTTTGTCGCTCATGGTAGATAAAATTAAAGTAATTGTAACTAAATGCCAGCCAACAGATGCAGAATCACTCAGTTACTGCTATATATGATGTGACATGATATCCGAAAATAAACGTGAAATACGGTATGCTTGTTGGCCATTTAAACAGAAATTAGCATTTCATATTATTCGAGGATAAATGTGAATTAATGTTTAATTCTTTTTACACAACATTTCTATGACTGCTATGTCTCATAAAACATTATTACAGAATGGAGATAAATCGAGTGTAAATTGTCTAATCATAACACGCCCTTTGTTTATCAAATAAAAACATGTACATCCCCTCTTCTGTTAATAGGTAGCTGGCCCATGGGAAATGCTAGGCGTCGACCTCGTGGGACCCCTGGTAACCACGACGGCTGGAAATAAGTACATCTTTACAGCGACTGATTACTATAAAAAGTGGGTGGAAGCGTTTCCACTGAAAGATAAAACTGCAGAATCAGTTGCTTCGTGCCTGATGGAAATTTTCTACCGTCACCGGGCTTCACATTGCATATTAACAGATCAAGGAAGGGAATTTGTGAACAAGGTAAGTGAAATAAATCCTAGGTTTAGCCGCGAGATGATGATATGTTTCCACCGCACCACAACAATATAGGAGCTAACCCCTTTCTACGCGAAAATGAGTGTTGTTTGCAAATGCAGCCGTTAGATTGGGACATCGCATATTAGATGTCCATGTGGCCATAACTCACCGAACGTCATGACCAGACATGGGGTAATCTTAATCAGTAATCGATTGTAATCGATTACATTTTCCAAATAATCGTAATCGATTACACTGTTTTTAAAAGCAATGTAATCGTAATCGATTACATTGCTAATGTAATCGTAATCATTATGACGTAACGGCATCTATCACTTCGTTCGTTGGTCTGTGTGTGTGTGTGTGTGTGTCCGCTCTGTAGGTTGCAAAACGCAACATTTTGTTCTGTAACTTTACCCATCGCTAGGTAATCGACATATCTCGGTCAAGTTCGTTAGCGGGGTATGTACGTCAAAGGTCAAGGTCACATAAATTTTTTGTTTGTTCCTTAACCATTGGTAGATAGGACCAAAAATCGGGAAAGTCGCTATAACGTTCACAGTGTTCATTTAATGACGCTGTACATTAGGTTACGTATTGAGCCCGTCGGTAACTTGTATCACGTCTTTGAATTTTGCAAATCGCCTAATTAGTTTGTCTGCAAAAAATTGCTAAAAAAAAGGACCCTACGAGAGCTATTAACTATTAAGAACAGCTGGTCCATCTCTATCGCCTGGTGACCTGTCAGGGACCCCACACCACGGCATCCCTTATATATAATTACAAAGCCCGACGGGGTGGTGGGATAATTAAAGTTGCATGTCGAGTTCTTTCCCGCCAAAACTAAGCCCAGGCAAATTTTATATCAAAATTTGCAGAAAACTCGATTGTTTCATTCTATAAACTCAGAAACCTGATAAACATCGCCGTTTCGGCTGTGGTGTGGCAAACGTGTCTATTCCGGGACACCACAGATTTCTGTCGCGGCACTGCTACTTATACCAAAACATCGCGAAGCACACAAACTGATGACGCTTACCACTAAAATGAAAATTTGTGGTAAATTGATATCACGGGCAAGGCTAAGAGACACTATTTGGCAGTCTGGCATGGGTGAAGTATAGACCAATATTATTGTACTGATTATTATTTGTATTTTGACCGCTTTAGTTTCGACGGGAAAGAGCTCGACATGCAACTTTAAGTTGACTGTCGCGAGTGGTGACAGCGACCGCGGTGCCAGTGTAGGCATACTGTTGTTGGGGGCGGGGCGGGGGAGGGGGGTGGGGTTCAAGCTGGGGTGGTGGGATGATTCAGTTGGTTGCTATGAAACTAATGTGGATGGTAGGGATGTAGAAACTAGAAATGTAGACCGAAAGTAAATAAACGGGCAGTTCGGTTTTAGCTGTCCACCGAGTGAGATCGTTGAGCCTGGGAGAAACTAAAGAATGATTTTACTTTTGGGATGGGGCCAACAATTGAGAGGATGCTGACTATAGCGACAGTTTTAGATCTGCCGGATCTGAGTGGTCAATCTGGATCTAAGGTGTCAATTAAATCTGGATCTGATGGGCCAAATACGTCACAAATGAAGTCACAGTCAAGTCAATTGTCAAGGTCAAGGTCACTGTTACAGTAGTGGACCGAAGACATAATCCGGATTTTACATTTTACGTCATTCTCAATCTCGCTTATCAATATTAATACTATTAAATGACTGTCTTGAATGCGGATTATACGACTTATGAATAAAGGCAGACCTTGCATATGTATGGTATATGATTATGCAGGGAACAGATATATTCTACCTATAATAATACTCCGCAGCTGTCGATCTGTCATCAAGATCCACCTACCGGCGAGATATTGCACGTCCTTTTTGTTTCAATATTAATAAATCGTGTTTACTGACTTGGTGCTGACCACCAATTATTTGCAGAGAACGTTGGCGCGTTCTGCAGGGGATGCCATCGCAAAGATGCAACACCGCCGACAACCGCTGGCTCGTGGGTGAGTTAATGTTGAGTAGCTGTGTATGTGTAGGTCAAATTTACCTTTGGAGGCATTCGTTACACACTCCGGCAGAGAGTGTCGCCCTAAATATGCCACCTTGTTTATTCAATATTGTCACTTGATCCACCAAGAATATAGTTTACAACGACCTCTATACACAAAACATGCATCACACTCAGCAGTAGTAAAGAAGAAGTCAGTTGAATGTAACTTTCCTTGGGGCTAACGCTTCTTGGGGGTAACGCTTTTGCGGGCGCGAATGCGCGGCGGTCTCCCATCGCCACCTGGCACGTGAATGGCAACTCCCCCCCCCCCCACCTATGCACATCACCCTTCCTCCCCTCCCCCACTATGCACATCACCCCTTCCTCCCCACCCCTGTTCACGCCCCCCCATACCTCATCCACTGCCCCCCCCCCCCCCCTCCGACTCAACTAGCTAGGCCCCTTACTACACCATCCCTACTGTGGTGAGTCCAGCTAGGGCTGGCTGGGGTAGGTGGGACACACCCCCACTCCCTCCCTCATACCCGCCTGGCCTGGCCAGGACGGACCTCTACTTTGAGGTCCGGACCTCTAGTTTGAGGTCCGGCTCCCAGTGGCTGGGGTGGGACACATTCCACCCCCTCACTCATACCCGCCTGGCTTGGCCAGGACGGACCCACAGTTGTGGGTCCCGCACGCTGTAGTCTGCGCGACTACCTCCCCCTCCTCCCTCACCCGCCTGGCTGGGCCAGGACGGACCCACAGTTGTGGGTCCCGCACGCTGTAGTCTGCGCGACTACCTCCCCCCTCCCCCCGCCCTCTCTCATGACCGCCTGGCTTGGCCAGGACGGGCCCACACCACACGCTGTAGGGTGCGCGACTACCTCCACCCTCTCCCCCTACCCGCCGGAGTTGGCAAGGACCCTGACCTCTAGCTAAAGACGAGGGCCGGACCTTCAACTGTAGGTCCAGACCTCTAGTTTTGGGTGGGGCTATCCCGTATTTAAGGGGCCGGAATCTGGTAGAAGGGGGGAGAAGAAGGAAAGGACTGACCGGGACTTATCGAATGGACTTATACTCGATGGATATGAAATGTGCATGCGGAATAAATACAAGAAAAGAGACCAATGCTGTTTGTTTCAATTGAATAAAGTAACCGGATGAAGATAATCGTGAACCCTCGACAGGGTTCTCCACAAATGGTGTCAGAAGTGGGATCCAGACTTTAACACGCGCTTTCATCGGGAGTGAATGGATATGATCGACCATATGGATATTAGGATGACAGTGCGTTTCGGCTAGGCTACGCAGGATAAACATGGGGATTTGTGTGGTGTTAAACGTTCATAAGTGTCGTGGCGACTGCCACGCTTTATGGCTTTTCCCATGTCACCCACATGGGTGTCCAGGTCATCGAAAGTGAATGAATTGATAAATCGGAGTGAACATGCCGCCCAAGAAGGATATCAGGGAGGCAAGTGGGGATGCGACCGGCACGCAAGCAGAGGCACGGCTGAGAGCCGCGATGGAGGCTCTCCGGTTGGAACTCATTGAGGCGAGGGAAGCTGTCATCGCCGCTGAGGCAGAGACAGCAGACCAACACCGACAGAAGGAGAGGGCCGTCAACGAGGCCAAGAAGACAGTGGCGGAAGCGGAGGAAGAGCGTCGGGAGGCGGTGGAGGCGGCAATTTACCGTGTTGGCGAAGCGGAAAAGAGTCTGGTGCAGGAGAAGAATATATATGCGGCAGCGAGAGACGACAGCCGACAGGAAGCTGATACGCTTATGCGGAGGGCGCAGGCGGCGGAATCCCGAGTCCGAGAGTTGGTGGCACAACGGCCGACGACCGTCCCTCCAACCGCCAGTCTCGGCCAGCTCGGAGGCGGTGGGGGTCCGGTCGGAGGTCGAAGCCTTTATTCGCCGCGCTCCAGCTCGGCCGACGGACTGTCAGCACGTTGGATGGGGAGCGGCGGGTATAGCGTGCCCTTGCCGAAGCAGATGACGTTCGACGGGACCCAGTCGTGGGAGACCTTCATGCAGCCGTTTCAGGCTACGGCGACGGCTTGTGGCTGGGACGACGCCGAGAAGCTGTTCAGGCTGAGGAGCAGCGTGAGGGGCGAGGCCGCTGAGTATGTGTTTGAGCAGCTACCTGATGACGCCACGAACTGTTTCGAGCAGTTGGTCACGGCATTAATGGCCCGTTTCAAGGAGAGGCGAACCGCATCTTCCTTTTTGGCGGAGCTGGAGGCCAAACGGATGGTCCACGACGAGAAGCTGGTGGATTATGTTGCGGATATCAAGCGGCTGGTCCGGAAGGGCTACCCTACGGCTGACCTCAGGACTAATGACACAATAGCCCTGAGGCACTTCATGAAGGGGCTCCCCGATCAGCAGATGGCCGTGGCTATTGGCATGAAGGAGCCACAGACGATCGAGCAGGCGCAGCAGGGGTATGAGGCGTACCGGAGTCTGGAGGACGTGGCGGGACGCGGACATAAGCTGCGCGCTGTGAAGGCCAGAAGTGACGAGAGTTACGTCACCGAGAGTAGGCTCTCGGACTTCGGTAATCGTCTCATGGATAACATTGATGCCAAGCTGGACCGCCTGAGCGCGCTGCTGCAGGAGAGGGTTAGTCAACAGGATCGACCTAGCCGTCAGACATGGGCTGATCGACCGCGGGGTGGAGCCAGGCTGACGGAAGTGCGCTGCTTTGCCTGCCGGGAGCTCGGCCACTACGCGCGTTCCTGCCCGAGCTATGGCAATGGCGATGTGGCGCAGCCGGGGACCCAAGCGTCTCAGCGCGACGTAGAGAGCACAGCGGATCAGGGAAACTAGAAGGGGCCGGCACTACCGGCCAGTCGTCGGCCCTTGTTGCGGAGGCGTGTGTAGAGAGGCACGAGTTGTGGTCGTCCTTCAGGGAAGTAGACGAGGTTACACCACTAAGGGCACGGAGGGTTGGCGTGTCACAAATATCGGAAACGCGGGCGTACGGCGCAGACGAGGCGCGTCCCGTCGGGAGAAGTGTTTTTGTTGTGTTGTTGATGTGGTGGTGTGGCGTCATGTCGTGGTTGAGATGTGGCGGCGATGAGGGTGTGAGGAGTGGCGCCGAGGGAGGTGGCTGGGTGTGGCGGCTCTGTCGTTGGAGTCAGGTCAAGTGGCGGGGTATGAGGCGCAGGGAGCGCGATGTGACACCCCGAGGACCCACTCCGGCCTTAGGTGGGAGATCCACCGCGGAAGAGCGCCACAAGCCGCGGAGTGAAGCGGCGCTGCTGAGCGACCGGGTTAAATGTCGGAGAGTGACGCGTGGGGAAAAGGGCGAAATGTCCGAGTACTCGCAGCGATCTTTTAGTGGAAGATTATCACTCGCGGCAGAGAAGGCACCGGTCAGCGATATGCCGAGAGGTCGAGTGACGTATGGGGATAAGGTACTGGCTGAGTTGCCCTGCGGTGGGTGCGATATTTGTGTGCGGAAACACAAACTGTGGTCGTCATTCAATGGAGTGGATGACGTGAAGCCGCGGGGAGCTCGAAGGGTCAGTGTGTCCCAGACATCGATGTCACAGGTCGGCAACGGCAAGGGGAAGCGCGCTGTGTGGGCTCACGTCATGTCTATGGTGCGGATTTGGCTGTGTTGCCTAGGTCGGTGGGTAGGACCCAGCGGCCGGAAGGCGAGAGATGGCCAACAGGAGGATTGGATCAGTCAAGCCCGAAGGTGTTATGGATCCATTCGGCGGGGTTTGAGACGCATCAAGCGTGATGTGACACCCCGAGGATCGGCAGCAGCCTTTGGTGGGGGATCGGCCGAGGACGAGAGCCATCTACGGAAGCGGGATGACGCGGACCAGCGGTTAGAAGACCCAGGTCTGCCCTTAGGTCGGAGATCACAGCCCAAGTCAGAGCGACTCGTACCGGTACAGGGTGCCAGGGAGGTGACGAGGGGGCTAGGCGGTCTCGCCTTCAAGCCGCTTCAACCGTGTCAAGGTCGGCGAGTGGCAGGGGGCAGACCCGCAAGGGGTAGTACTGCCGGGGGGCGAGGCCCCGGGGCGCCCAGGAATGTAGATGCCATGCGGCGGGGGACGCGAGAACGAGTTCCACCCGACAGGCTACCGCGGGGAGGTCAAGGGTGCCAGAGGAGCTGCGAGGCTGCCACCGAGATTCGTGACTGACGTTATTCTCAAGCTGGAGAGCGGACAAAGGACCCTGCGGTGGATTGCATGCGTCTAAAGACATTAGTTAACTGAAATTTACTTTGAGTTGTGTTATTTTTAACGTGTATGAGTTGTCAAATGTAGAAACATGTCCGCAGGAGCGGCCATCCTGGTGGGAGATAGTGTGGTGAGTCCAGCTAGGGCTGGCTGGGGTAGGTGGGACACACCCCCACTCCCTCCCTCATACCCGCCTGGCCTGGCCAGGACGGACCTCTACTTTGAGGTCCGGACCTCTAGTTTGAGGTCCGGCTCCCAGTGGCTGGGGTGGGACACATTCCACCCCCTCACTCATACCCGCCTGGCTTGGCCAGGACGGACCCACAGTTGTGGGTCCCGCACGCTGTAGTCTGCGCGACTACCTCCCCCTCCTCCCTCACCCGCCTGGCTGGGCCAGGACGGACCCACAGTTGTGGGTCCCGCACGCTGTAGTCTGCGCGACTACCTCCCCCCTCCCCCCGCCCTCTCTCATGACCGCCTGGCTTGGCCAGGACGGGCCCACACCACACGCTGTAGGGTGCGCGACTACCTCCACCCTCTCCCCCTACCCGCCGGAGTTGGCAAGGACCCTGACCTCTAGCTAAAGACGAGGGCCGGACCTACAACTGTAGGTCCGGACCTTCAACTGTAGGTCCAGACCTCTAGTTTTGGGTGGGGCTATCCCGTATTTAAGGGGCCGGAATCTGGTAGAAGGGGGGAGAAGAAGGAAAGGACTGACCGGGACTTATCGAATGGACTTATACTCGATGGATATGAAATGTGCATGCGGAATAAATACAAGAAAAGAGACCAATGCTGTTTGTTTCAATTGAATAAAGTAACCGGATGAAGATAATCGTGAACCCTCGACAGGGTTCTCCACACTACCATAACAGTGAACGGTATTTCACAATCACCGAGTGACGTCATGGATGAGTCATCGCGGGTTAATTGCAAAGACAGCAGTTCCATAATTATCTTCTCAAATCAGTCGCCCTCCCTCAGCCCGATATGCCTTTCTCCCCCGCCTCCCAGTCCGACCGATATCCCTACACCTATAGCTGCCACGGGAGGAGCGGTTAGAGAAGACAATTAATACTTGACAGCTGGTTGTTTATGTTGTAGAGGTCAACCCATTCACCTTTCTGGTCGACGTATTAATTGCTTGCAGATGAAAAACTACCTGAGGAGAAGAGCATACAGGCACTTATTAGTATTGAAATAGTAGACTGACTCATCAAACAACGGTCATTACTCTTTTCTCTCACAATAAGAGGGCGCCAACCCCCTGCTCCTCATCCACCGACCAACTCCCGATATTACTGCCCCCGCCCCTCCCTCCGCGAAAGCCGATCCCCTCCTCAACCATGACGGTGATCGGTATTCACAATCATGTAGTGACGTTAAGCTGTGTCATCGGCAGATAACTGCAAAGACAGCAGTTATCTTGTAAAATTAGTCACCCTTCCTCAGCCTCTTTTCCCCCCTCCCTCCTAGTCCAACCGTTTTTCCTACATGGTTGCCGCTTTCACCGAGTTCATCGAGTCGCGCCCCTATTTAGCATGTCGCCCCTCCGATACTACCACCTATGAGTGAGTAATGTTCTCCCGACCCCCCTCCCCTGCCCTCCCCCGCCCGTACCCCAAGGACACCAATACATTAATTTGAGAGGCTACCCAGAGCGGTGGAGTCACCGAAGCGTGTCGCCAGGAAAAGCCAGTACTAGTCACCACTGAGCGTGTTGAGGCTTGTCTCTTGGCTTGAAGGTGAGGGGAGGCGGTGGATGTAATGGGGGTGTGCGCAGTTCACCCCAGCTGGCTGTTCATCGGATTTCGAGATGAGGGTGAGCAGTAATGTAAAGACAATATTGAATTCAGTTCCCTGTTTTCGATTGAGCACATGAGTTCTGGTGTTTATAGTTTTTTCTCTGTGTAGTTGTTATTTTTAAATGTAAGGCTTCAACAGAAAGTGATAGGCTTGTTTTACTTATAACTAATAGTTTTGTCAGACATAACGTTCGTTGGATGTCCTGTTGAGATTACTCCGATAGCTAGTCTAAAGATTACGATGTAGTGGCGTTTCGACACTTTTGAGTGTTTAATCAGGGTACATTGATGGTTTTGTCGAAGATTTATGTACCCGTTAATTTATCCTCGATCCCCTTTTACAAAGCACGCGGGCCGTTCTTAGACTACCATAGTGCGAATGACGGGGTAACCGAAGTGTTTGCACACAGTGAGGGTGCTGTGTGATCAGTATCAGTCAGTATCATTTACTGACGGAACATTTCTACCAAAGACAGCCGAAATGAGTGAGATCCCCATCACTGGTTTTTTCCGCTCCCAACATTGAGTTGGCTAGAGAGAATTCATTTTCCATGCCTACCTTTACACTTTGGTTAGAAAAACAGGTGGTGAGAGACGCTTGGGGAAGGGTGGAGTGGTTATGCACGCATGCTCTATTTTTAGTGTTGAGGCGATGAGCAGAGGGTGGTTGATGGAGGGGGTGTGGGGGCGCGTATGCACTATTTTTAGCAATGACGTCAATGTTTGGCTAAAGCAGGGTGGGTGGAGCGTTGAGGGGGTTCCCCTTTCGGAGTTTAGATGCGTGCCTTCTCTATTTTTATAAATGATATCAGGGTAGGGAGGAATGAGGTGTTGTTACCTCTGTGCGTGCTAGTGCTATGGTGGTTAAGGTTTAGAAACAGTTGTGTAACATACTGCAATGATAATAGGAAAAATGAGTTTATGTTTCATTGCATTATGAATTAAATTTTGTGCAGCATTCGCATAAGTAGAATAACACAATGATAAAAAATATAGCATTAGATGCTTCATAAGCAATCAAGTTTATGTTCTATGTACCATTCGGGGCAATACTTAGACAATAGTGAGACGACTATGAAATTATTATGTAAAGTTTATGTTTCAAATGGCATAAAGTACAAGTTATGTGCAACATGTATGTAGCTCACTAGAAAATTGTGAAACATATAGGTAGCATTTTACATGTTTAGCATTTCATATAGCATCAAGTTTCTATTTTATACCGCATTAGGAGACTCAATAGACAACCGTCAAGAGTACTTATGTATACTATAAATTTCTGTATTTAATGCAAGGAAGCTTACGTTTATTTATTTTTTTTTTTTGCAAAGTTAGTAGTGTAAATTAAGATTGCGCTGGAAGTTTACCAACGATTAAGAGAATAACGGGCTATAGCTGGCCCTGTTATAAACTGTGTTGAGACAAATGTGAAATGAAACGGTATGATCACAGGAATTACGTCTGAATAATCAGTGATGTAGCCATCTCAGAGAGGATGCAGGGGACATACATGCGGTTTCTATTTTTGGAAAATACGTTATGTTAAGAGGTGAGGGGTAGAGAGTTTTGTGGTTAGAGAATAGGTACTATGATCGAGAGATTAGGGGCGTGTGTGCACTATTTCTAGCAATGTCAATGTTAGGGTATGAGGCGGGTGGGTGGAGCATTGAGGGGATTCATCTTTCGGAGTGGAGATGCTTGCGTGCTATATTTTTATAAATGATATCAAGGTAGGGAGGAATGAGGTGTTGTTACCTATATACGTGGTACTGCTATGGTTGAAGATGTTAAGATATATTTGTAACGTTTTATTTCATTTGAAAGATTTATGTGTAATATACGGCAATGATAATAGGAATAAATAAGTTTATGTTTCATTGAATTATGAATTAAATGTTGTGCAGTAGTCGCATGACTAGGATCAGACAATGGTAAAAATATGTAATTATTATATAAGTTTTGTGTATTACATGATTCATATGCAATCAAGTTTATGTTTTATGCATCATTCGGATCAATACTTAGACAATTGTGTAACGAATGTGTCAGTATTCTGTAAGTTTTATGTTTTATGTGTCATAAAGTCTAAGTTATGTGTAACATTTATGTAGCTTATTAGAAAATTGTGAAACATAGGTAGCATTCTACGTTTTTGCTATTCATATATCATCAAGCTTATATTTTATGACACATTCGGGTACTTAATAGACAACCGTGAAAGAATAGATTTGTATACTATAAATATCGGTATTCAATGCAAGCAAGCTCAGCTTTATGTAGTAATAATACTGAAAAATTGTTTCCATTATATTGAAGTTATGTATCATCCTACGGTGAACTATGAAATAAAGTAATAATTGTGTATGTATTGCGAGTGAATTTTAAATTTAAACCATGTTACAATAAAATGTTTGGTGGAACATAGACATTTTGCAAAGCAAGTGATGTAATTTGGAGTGGGCAGCAGTTTGCCAACGAACAAGAGAATAACAGACCATATGTGTCACTGTTATCATGTGGGATGAGACAAATATGAAAAACAGTATGATCAGTGTAGTTAGGTCTGAAGGATGAGTGATATGTTTAATGAAACATGTAGTGTTAGGTTTTTTCGATCGAGCATCGCAAGTGGGTTATGATTAATGTAACAATGATATGTTTAGTAAAATAAATATTTTAATTATGTTGAAGTTATTTATCAGAATACAGTGAACGAAAGTAATAACTGTTATATATAGCTAGTGTACCGGTAGAGTCTGTAGCAGTAATGTAATGTGTAATGTTTTAAAGATCAAATGAGAAATATTTAGGCAATAAGATATAATTAACAAATCGAATACGAAAGTATTTTGCAAGTTTTATTTTTCATTACATCAAGTATAAGTTATGTGTTACATACGTGCAGCTCATTTGACAAGCATGAAACGTATGAATAGCATTCTACATGTTTTAGCTTTTATATGTCATCAAGTTTACGTCACATTTGGCATAGACAACCGTGAAAGGAAAATATAAGTTTATGTATTCAGTGTTTCATGTTTCATGTTTGCGTATTTATGTAACACTCGTGGAACCCCTAGGCAATGATAGAACGAATACATGTGTATTCTGTACATTTCTTGACTCAATACCGGTAAGCTTGGGTTGATGTAGTCATGATGTAAAAGATTGTTTCAATTATGTTAAAGTTATGTATCAGAGTACAATGAACTATGGAATAACGTAACAACTTTTATGTATGACATTCAAGTATACATTAAATGTAAACCATTCTGGACGTGTGTCACGATTGACGTATGATGTGTCTGGCGGAACATAGATCTTTTGCAAAGCAAGTGGTGTACATTTGGATTGCACTGAAGTTGCCAATTGTAAGAGAATAACTAGCTGTATAGGTGTCGTGGTTATAATATATGTTGAGACAAATGCGAAAAGAACGGTATGATCAGTGTACGTAGGACGGAAAAATGAGTAACATGTTTAATGTAACATGTAGTCTTATGTTTGTTTTTTTCGATCGTACATGGCAAGTAAGCTGTGCTTAATGTAACAATGATAGGTTTATTAAAATAAAAATTCCATTAGGTTGGAGTTCTTCATCAACCTACAACGAACAACCGAAGAAATGGAAATTTTTTGTGTATGAATATTGTATAGTGGCCGAGAAACTAGGTGGAAATGTAATGCGTAATTTGTTTAAGATCCAGTGCGACATAACTTGCGTAGTGCAAGTTGAGAAGCTACACAATAAGTTACACGAAGGAGTTTCTGTTAAATTAAGATATAGTCAGAGTAGTTAGGTATGAATAGCGAGTGATATGTTTAATGAACTCTGTTATATGATTTTGTTTTCAGTTAGCAAAATATTTGTAAGAATAAGCTCTGCTTCCTTTAGTGATGATAGGTTTAGTAAAATAACTGTTTAATTATTTCGAAGCTATATATCAACATGCAGCGAATGTAATAATTTTTATGTAAAACTTTTTAAGTGAACATTAAATGTGAATCATTTTGTACGTGTTTGATGATTGATGTACGGAATGTTTGGTCCCATATATCTCTTGTGGAGCAAGGGATGCAACGCGGATTTACACTCTCGTTAACCAAACAAAAAACGATTGAGTAAATACTTGTCATAGCTGTCGCTTTTATGAGATGTGTTTAAACAAGTATTGAGAGAAGCATTACACGTATACATTTTGTATCGTTAGAGGACCTAAGTGCATATATAATGTCATTTGTTAAAGAACTAATATGAAATAATATGCGTGACATAAGTTAGGGAATAATATAAAAAATTACGTGATGGGAACATTGCTTAATTGTCATATGATCAGAATAGTTAGGTGACGATAAAAAGTGATGTGTGAAATGTAACATGTACTGTGAATTTGCTTTCAGTAAGTCAAATGTTGCGCAATGTAAGTATGAGCCCCGCTTTATGTTGTGATGATAGGTTTAGTACAATAATTGTTTCATAAATGGTGGAGTTCTATATCAATATACGTTGAACTACAAAAGAAAGTAATAACTTGTAAGTAAGGCATTTCAAGTGCGCATTAAATGTGCATCGTGTTACACGTCTATCCCCAAATTGTGCGAATGAGTCTCAGGTTGGTTAACATAGAAGACCAATATGCAGGTGTGCATGACGAGTGATTTGTTTAATACAACATGCACTATGACTTTGTTTCAGTGAATGAACTATTGCGCAAGGTAAGTATAAACCCCGCCTTAGATAGGTTGTACAATAAATGCTTCAATCATGGTGGAATTCTAATACCTAACTACAGCGATCGACAGAAGAATGTAATAACTTATATATATAATATATTTCAAGTGAATACTAAATGTAAATCATACATTTACACGTATGTCGGGATTGATGTGTAAAATGTTTCGTCGTGCATAGATCTTTTACAAAGCAAATACTATAAACTGGGTTTGCATTATAATTACACAATCGTAAAGTCTTTAAGTAAATAACACACGGCATGTGTCGTTAACATAATCTATGTGTTTAGTCACGGGTGAAAAGAAACGACACGCATATAACTATTGAACAGGTGAACATATGAAATGAGTTATTTCTGAACGAACTAATGGGAAATAACAAATGCAACACAAGTTGATGAATCGAATTATAAATTACGTAGAGGACTTTTAGTTCAGCTAGCATATGATCAGACCAGTAAGATGGAAATAACTGGTTCTATTGTTGTAATATAACACGTGGTGTGTCCACGCTAAACAAAAACTGGTTCATTACAGATGATAGATTTATTACAGAAAATGTTTCACTTAGGTTGATGGTATCTTTTAACCAACATTGAATGACAAACGAACGCAGACAACGTATATGTGATAGATTCTAAGTGAAGTATAAATTGCGAACCATACCATTACGCTTGGCACGATACATGTGTGAAGTGTTCGGGGGCCCATTGCCCTTTTGCAAAGCCGGTGATGTAAATCGGCTCTGCACTCCAGTTAGCAAAAACTAAACTGATTAAGTAACTGACACGCTATACGTCTCCCTATAATGCGTCATTTGCTAAAGCACTAATGTGAAACAGTTCCACTAACACAATTTAGTGAATCGAATGATAAGTTACGTCTATGAGTTTCTGCTTAGATAACGAGCAAATGTTCAGAGAAGGTAAGTGTGAATAATGAGCGATATTGTCAAGGTAACAAGCAATGTTCTTCTTTTTCGAATATGCAATGTAAGTAAGTTCTGTTTTATTTATTCATGATGACTTTATTAAAAGAAGTCTTTGAATAACCACTGAACTTGGGCTGGATGGGAAATACGTCAGTAATCAACAAGGGAATGCGTGGTGCAGATCCGACTTTTATCACACCAATCCTTCTTATGAAGTGACGTTTGGGATCTTTCGACGTAACGATCTATGGGGTAGGCATAATTCACGCCACGACTCAGTGAGTTTATGTGGAGTCGAGCAATAACCGAATTGTCTCATCATCAACTATCTGTCTGGTGCGAGGTCCTTCGTCATCGAATTTGTCACGATGTATATATAAGATGCACATCCCACAGCTTCCGCGGTATGGCAGTCTCTGTAGTTTACCGTTACACCACCAAACAGACATACGCGCGGTCTCTGAAAACCAACGAATCGTGTCATCATCTCATTAGTCTCAATGATGGCGGCCCCTCTTCAAAATCTGGCCTTTTATTCTAACCGAGTACGTTTTCTTTCATTGCGCCTTGTGACTGAAGTCTTTATAAACCCGCTGCGTACCAGAGAAATTACAAAGTTCATAACGTGAAAACATAAAATGTAAGTGTAAACATTGACCACAATTTTAAGATATGGCAACAAAACAAACGAGTGAGGGATAATTTGACACTTGGCAATTATTTGTAACAAGTTGACTCATATTGAATAAACTGATGTGCTTCCCTAACAAAAATATTTATGAAACACGTTTTAAGTGAAACATTATGTTAAATACTGAACATCGTTTGATAATGTAAGACTTTCGGAAAAGTACAATAATTTGTTTAAGTGACGAAAAATTTGTTTGAACCATGCATACCACCATTACCTAAACATGGAGTCAGTCTGTAGAGGTTTACTGAAGCAGCAGAAGTAGAAATACAACTCTACGAACAACTGTAACTATAAGTATTGTAAAAATAAGTTTGTGCAATCACTTATGTTTCATTTGTAAACCATTTATTATTGATGAAGTCAATTTTATGTGACGCGTGATTCCTTGTGCGTAAGTCAGTCACAGTAGTGATGCATTACATGGTTCATATGTAACGGATGTCACTTATGTACGCGTTATCAACGAATGTTCATTTCAAAGGTATCTATTGTAGAACTTAGGCACGCGTTTCGACTCCTTTTGTATAAATATACTTGATGCATTGCATGCATCAAGTATAAAAGCACTCGAAACGCGTGCCTAAGTTCTACAATAGATACCTTTGAAATGAACATTCGTCTGACAAAACTATTAGTTATAAGTAAAACAAGCCTATCACTTTCTGTTGAAGCCTTAAATTTAAAAATAACAACTACACAGAGAAAAAACTATAAACACCAGAACTCATGTGCTCAATCGAAAACAGGGAACTGAATTCAATATTGTCTTTACATTACTGCTCACCCTCATCTCGAAATCCGATGAACAGCCAGCTGGGGTGAACTGCGCACACCCCCATTACATCCACCGCCTCCCCTCACCTTCAAGCCAAGAGACAAGCCTCAACACGCTCAGTGGTGACTAGTACTGGCTTTTCCTGGCGACACGCTTCGGTGACTCCACCGCTCTGGGTAGCCTCTCAAATTAATGTATTGGTGTCCTTGGGGTGCGGGCGGGGGAGGGCAGGGGAGGGGGGTCGGGAGAACATTACTCACTCATAGGTGGTAGTATCGGAGGGGCGACATGCTAAATAGGGGCGCGACTCGATGAACTCGGTGAAAGCGGCAACCATGTAGGAAAAACGGTTGGACTAGGAGGGAGGGGGGAAAAGAGGCTGAGGAAGGGTGACTAATTTTACAAGATAACTGCTGTCTTTGCAGTTATCTGCCGATGACACAGCTTAACGTCACTACATGATTGTGAATACCGATCACCGTCATGGTTGAGGAGGGGATCGGCTTTCGCGGAGGGAGGGGCGGGGGCAGTAATATCGGGAGTTGGTCGGTGGATGAGGAGCAGGGGGTTGGCGCCCTCTTATTGTGAGAGAAAAGAGTAATGACCGTTGTTTGATGAGTCAGTCTACTATTTCAATACTAATAAGTGCCTGTATGCTCTTCTCCTCAGGTAGTTTTTCATCTGCAAGCAATTAATACGTCGACCAGAAAGGTGAATGGGTTGACCTCTACAACATAAACAACCAGCTGTCAAGTATTAATTGTCTTCTCTAACCGCTCCTCCCGTGGCAGCTATAGGTGTAGGGATATCGGTCGGACTGGGAGGCGGGGGAGAAAGGCATATCGGGCTGAGGGAGGGCGACTGATTTGAGAAGATAATTATGGAACTACTGTCTTTGCAATTAACCCGCGATGACTCATCCATGACGTCACTCGGTGATTGTGAAATACCGTTCACTGTTATGGTAGGGATGGTGTAGTAAGGGGCCTAGCTAGTTGAGTCGAAGGGGGGGGGGGGCAGTGGATGAGGTATGGGGGGGCGTGAACAGGGGTGGGGAGGAAGGGGTGATGTGCATAGTGGGGGAGGGGAGGAAGGGTGATGTGCATAGGTGGGGGGGGGGGGAGTTGCCATTCACGTGCCAGGTGGCGATGGGAGACCGCCGCGCATTCGCGCCCGCAAAAGCGTTACCCCCAAGAAGCGTTAGCCCCAAGGAAAGTTACATTCAACTGACTTCTTCTTTACTACTCTCAGCAGATTGGTTTGAATGATACAGCCCAATAGAATTCACTCATCAATCTTTCTGTGAAGCAAGTAATACAGCTCCCATTTTCTTGCCAGAACTTTCTGTATTTAATAAACATTAGGTTAGTCACTAGATTAGGGCCCCTGAGGGGGAGTGGGGGGGGGGGGGGGGGTAGCCATGTCGCGTGTCGATTTTAAGAAAAGGTCTGCGTCGCGTGTCGATTTTATAAAAGGTCCGTGTCGCGTGTCGATTTTAAGAAAAGATCCGTGTCACCGTGTCGAAAAAGCCACTCTGGACCTCTTAGATTATATTGCAGTTCAGCCTGGCCTATTACGAACAGACGAAAAATAAATGTCGTGCCACACGGGTTTCTGCAGACACTGCCCCAGCAAATGCTTCTTGAATTGGACAACTAAACTTGTTGTTTATACCTCGGGATTACTATATCAGCTTAATATCACGAATATTATAATTGCGCCGTACATCGTTTCAGATCAAATGCGTCCAGTGCATACGCTGGTTCCACGCAAGGTGCCTGGACAGCCCACAACCAGGTTTCTTGTGCTTAAACTGCGATCAAGCGAATCATCCAGTGGCGCCCGGCGGGCAATGCCCAGCACCCCCACCATCCCACAACCGCAAGCACGAGGGGGAAACAAGCGGTGGAAGGCGTCTCAACCGGGCCAAGCCCCAGCCCGTGCCATCGTCCTCGACCTACACAGTCACTAAACACAGCAAACGGGTCAAACGGTGTCAGGGCTGCAAGGGCGGATTCCAGGCACATGAGGTTGACGATACCCTTGTAGCGAGGAGATACGAGAACAAACCCTTCTGCATGCGCAGCAAGGCTCTTGGCTACCACCACCACTCCTGGAGGCATTACTACTTCCACCATGAATGGAACTGCCTGAAGGCCGTTAACTCAGAGGCCGAGAGTAGTGCGGTGGTCCTGATGGATGGGTTGTACCTCACAGAGTCGCAGAAGGTGTTACTTGCCAGCAAAAGATTTCACGTTATCTGAGCATGAATGCATCTACCCACCCTGTCTTGTATGGCACGCCGTTTGAAACTTTTTTTGAAAACAGTTATTTTCACTGTCTACTTTTCATTTTGCTTGCCTAAACCATCGTTCGTCTCAGGTAAAATTAATTCTGCTTGCCAATTCTATTTTAAATGCCTATTTAACGACACATTTCTGTCAATGTCTATTTTAGATGGCTATTGAACCACAAATTTTGGTCAATGTCTATTGTATATGTCTTTTTAACCAACAATATCTGTCGGTGTCCATTTTTAACGCGGGGTGGGTGGGTGGGGGGGGGGGATAATGAATCTCATGGATACTGCTTCTCCTGTGAGAATTTGTACCCCCTACCGATATCTTAGCGAGAGGGCTATCGTATGCTAGTTCGCCCCCGGGGTAAGTCCGGCCACCTCGATTATGATGTTATTCGGTTAAGTAATGGTGGACCAGCTGACTGCAGCAGGTCACTTGATTCGTTCTGCGCATGCACGGAGAAAAGAGGGGCTGTCTGTTAAACTATCTCGCGACTAGAAGCAAATACATGAAATCAAACTGCGTTAGTAAATTTTTTGCTCATAGATTTTGTTTAATTTGCTATATATGCGGTGTAAACAAAAATTATTATATATATATCATTCAAAAGTACAGGCAATCCCGTATTTAGTGACATTTAGTTCACCCCTGTAATCAGTTTAGGTTTTGTGCGAAACGAAGTCAAAACTAAAATTACTCGTGGGGCAAGTTGGCCCTCCGACGATGGGGCACGTTTGCCTTGTGTAGTTTGTGTGGCGATTTCAGCGAGAAAGGCAGAATCTCGGTGTAGTGGACTGCCCTTGATTGATTTTTTATTATGCCGTTCACTTTAGGAATATGGAAGTCTATAAACTTCGTTTTCTTACTTCGTCTTTGTCAAATGTTTTTTTCTACTCGATTTCCTGTTCGCCTTGTGTAGTTTGTGTGGAGACTCCAGCGAGAAAGGTGAAATCTGGGTGTAACACTGCCCTTGACTGATTTTTTATTATGCCATTCACTTTAGGAATATGGAAGTCTATAAACTTCTTCTTACTTCCTCTTTGTGAAATGTTTTTTCTACTCGATTTCCTGGAATTAAATATTTTTCGGGCCAAAGGAGCATTTTTTAGCAGCGTTGTTCTTGCCGGGGCGAACTTGCCCCATTAAGGGGGCGAACTTGATCCGACTCGAGGCACGTTCGCCACTTTTACCTTAGTGTCTTTGGTGTTAAATTATGTTGTTGGTAAACAATCCACAACTGTAAAATAATGCCAGTGTCTTAGCCGAGATATGTACATATTATATCAGACGTAACATGGCTTCCTAGCTAGGAAATAATGGCCTAAAGATCAATTTTAGTGAAAACTGGCCGAACTAGCCCCGGTCTCCTCCCTGCTTCTCCTGTGAGAATTTGCACCCCCTACCGATATGTTAGTGACATGGCTACCGTATGTGAGAACCCAAAACGTCTGACTGCCCAAAATGGGCCAGGATCAAGACTTTCACACCTATAACATAATGCACAGTTAGACGCCGATTTTTGTCCAAGCACAACACGATAATCCAAGAATAAATATGTCCCCAGATTTGTTTCGTACCCTCCTAATCTCGCAATAAATATTGTTTTAATGGGTAGATCTAGTTCCGGAGGGTGTGACAAGTCCTATAACGAGCAAAGAGGCCAAGCCTGTAAAGTATTGCTAACGCTTTTTTCCGTGCCTTTTTACGCACCGTTCCCATACTGAAGCTCACACGTCCGCCCCCGCCCTTTCATCCCCAACTTCTCATAAGACCTCAATAATATTCGTATATCGCTAACTAAGAGCTACAAAACGAGCGTATCGTGGCTTTATATATGCAGATTGTGTAGGAGCCCAACGTCAAATGTAACTGTTAGTTTGTTCCTAGGTATGTAGGACGTTTTGGGCAGTCGGACGTTTTGGGCCCCAACAACCGTATGCTATATATCGCAGGGGGGTACCGAATCTTATGGATACTGCTTCTCCTGTGAGCATTTGTACCCCCTACCGATATCTTGGTGAGAAGGCTACCGTATGCTATATATCGCAGGGGGGTACCGAATCTCATGGATACTGCTTCTCCTGTGAGCGTTTGTACCCCCTACCGATATCTTAGTGAGAGGGCTACCGTATGCTATATATGGCAGGGGGGGGGGGGGTACCGAATCTCATGGATACTGCTTCTCCTGTGAGAATGGGCACCCCCCACCTATACCTTAGAGCCAGGGCTACCGTACGCTATATATCGCAGGGGGAGGGGGTACCGAATCTCATGGATATTGCTTCTCCTGTGGAAATTTGCACCCCTACCGATTTAGGACTTGCTTAGTTACAAGACTTGCTTGAATTCACAGGGTACCTACACGGACTGCTAAAATATAGCCAGACAAATGGTGTACAATTTCCAACGTTCCACGACTTGTGTTATTGTAAATTATGTTTTTGGGGTATCACACCTTGTATTATAACATTTGCATCATTTTATAAAAATAATAAAATGAAATAAAATAATCGTAATAATCCCCATCCGCCATTGTTTTATGGGAGCGAAATCACGTTTCAATACTGGACAATTTTGGAATGTGGCAAGATAAACCGGCCGGTGTAACATTTCCATTAATGTAAAAGGTGGGAATAAATAGTTGAATGTTTTGCCATATATGTATATTTGTCATTAATATTGGAATGGTCCGCCATAGATGCTTTTCTGGCGAGGGGTACACAATCTCACGGGGGTGCACTATGTCATGGCACGGTAACATCATAATGCGTCCCCGGGGTGCAAAATCTCACGGGGGTGCAGAATCGCATGCCACACCGGGACAAATAATTTTACCCGTCGGATAACACTTCCTTGTACTTGTCCGACAGGACAGGTGCTTGCCGGACAAGTACAAATTGCATGTTTCAAACTATTTTGTCGGCTTTAGCTGATTCCCCGTACGAAAAAATATACGAATTTCAACTGTATAACTTCAGTTGAAAGTTGAAAGGTAGTTAGATTTCAGTTACTCCTTAGCTAAAAAATTGATCATGCGAATTAGTTAGTTTTCAACTTCCCAAATAGAAAGTTGTATACATAATTCCAGGTTTTTCTGAATATGGATAAGAAGTTAACACAGCATAATAATCATCAGTATTTATTATATTATTATTTCTTATTTATTACTTTATTTCATAAACAAAATGGCGTGATAGATATATCGATCAACGTTCAGCCATGGCCGAGTGATAGTGGCAGAATTCTTATAATTAAGTATACAACATCTATAAACATATAAACATCGAGAAAACATCGAGATATATGTTCAAAGATACGTATGAATAAACACTGAAGCGTCAGTCACAAAAATAGAAAGGAGCCAAAAACTTCAATATCTGAATTATGCTACACTACAATTCAGTAAAACACAAGTAGTAGTAGCAGCTATGTGGACACAGCAGTAGACAGCTTACGAACAAGGAAATAATATATTCTATACATTTCAAATTCTCTTCAAAGATATTTTCACTATCATTACCATTTCTTTGCATTATACACTTTGCGACAAATCAGTGTCGCGGCATAAACCATTTTCACTTACATGAGAGAATATACGTTTTGCCAACAAGTATAGTATGGTTAATAAAAACCATAAACGATAATTACAGCAGTTTCTTATAGCAAACGATATTGTTGGTGTTGATAAAGTTTTAATAAATACTTTTTTGCTAGTCTCAAAACCGGGAGTCCCCAAAACGCTTAACAAACGGACAATAATAAAAGATGTTCATGCAATAGTCTCAACCTGTTAAGTTACAATTTGATAAGTAGGAATTTATTGGGATACATTATTGGAAAAAGTAAAAAAATGTACAAAGTGAATGTAAATGCCACACTTTTTCTGAAAACCTGGACAACAAAACATATGATGTTATTATTATATATTATATGATGTATAACTTGGTTCTGCGGCCACATATACCTGCATAGCCCTACTTGTATGAAGCTTGTCACATGAATATAACTTTTGCCTTTTTGACAGCGCATCTTGCTTATTATAACGATTTGCCACCTTTATATAACCTAATTGGTAAGCTATTTAATTACTAAAGAATCATCGCTATGCTGGAATAAAATGTCAATAGTATCCTACAATGGTAGAAAAGGTCCCAATTCATAACATGTATGGTAAACTACACAATTGTACGTACTATTATTTATCATTTAAACTATGGAAATGTTGGTTTTGTTACAATTGTGACAACTTTTCTAACCTAGTTTCACAACTGTTACGATATGGCATGAGTGACATGAATGAGTGCGTTATGACAGAATAATAATGATAACTGGGTGAGATGATTTAGGTAGGGTCAAGGGGTCAAGAGTGAAAGGTTACGTCAGAGTAGTGTGACGAGAAAGAATGAGAGCAGATGAGCCGGCCGGCGTTGGATGCCTTTACATGTGATAAATTGTGAATGCAGATTATACATGAATAAAAGCAAGTATGAAAAGAACAACCACGATCGATAGAAATTGTGTTGGTATTGTTTAAATATGCACAAACGTACATTATATATCTATAGGCGCGTCATTGTCAGGTTGAGACAGACCAACGAAGCCCTGAACTCCTGTACGATGGCCGGTATCCCAGAGAGGTTACCGGAAAGGCCCAGCGTCCGAGAGGTCACTACGAGTGCCCCCTCGTCCTCCCCTCACCTGGTCCCCGGCTGGTCGAGTGCACTGTCATCCTCCCCTCCCCTGGTCCCCGGCTGGTCGGTAAACATATGTCCCGCGTCACTCGCCTCCATGATTGGGCCGGGACCCAGCTGAACGAGTCTAATGTTGATGTCAATCTGAATGTCGCGCACTGAAAGAGAAGGACACATGCAGCTTCTAGTAAATGTAGTATTAAAAAGTCGATCCGTGATAAATATAAGTGTGATGCTGTAACCTCTGTATATCATATCGCCACAATGGCAGAGGCCAATTAAGGTAGAGAAGAGCGATGTCTCTGGGAATAATAGATTACACTTACACACTCCGACTTCATAAGCTTTGACATCTCCATCCGTAGATGTTATCTCCTCGAGAGTTTTCTTGAGCTTGGTGAGGTGCGCTTCAACTTTGTGTACACAATTCTGCAAAAGACAAACCTGGATGAATGAATCGTACCTAGAGATCACATGCACTGCAAGAATTTGTTACAGAATAGTCCTTGCGATGAAGTAAATTTTTGCAAAGAAAACGACATAAATCAATTAAAACTGGAGATGATAGGAAATGCAACAACTCGTGAGCAAACAGTCCCAACGATCAACGAAATTCTGTTATAATAATTCTGGATGAATCCATTGCAGCTAGACGATAGTACTGAAACAGGTCGTTCAAAGTCTTCACGATCAAGGGAAAATTTCCGCAGATGTAAACGTATAGGAATCAGTTGAAGCCGGAGTCGAACTTGTCGAACTGAAACAACATATCTCTTTGAGACGTTTGGAAATGAAACTGGACGGTATATTTAAATCTAGAATGGAGACAAAAAGTATGTGAAAAGTTATGATGCGATGATCATACCTGCGTTACAATGTATTCCGCTGAGGGGTATCCGTTTGTATCCATGTCCATATGAATTGCAAATGGTACTAAATTTGAATACGTGTTCGCGACAAGGGACAAGGGATATTCACAAATTATACCTGAAGGCAAGTTTCTGTACTGCAACACCAGGGGCCACAAGGCATGTGAGGAGCATTGTGGTAGCTGTGATGTTATCATGTCACAGACGCGAAAAGGCCCCCGCACGAAAAGGGTGTAAACACCACCCACGCAATAACCGCCTCAGCGTCCACGCAATAACCGCCTCAGCGTCCACGCAATAACCGCCTCAGGAGTCCTCGGCCCGAATAAGGGGTGTAAGCACCACCCATGCAAGGCGACCTCGGCCACGCAGACGCAGACACAGACACAGACACAGACACAGACACAGACACAGACACAGACACAGACACAGACACAGACACACACACACACACACACACACACACACACACACACACACACACACACACACACACACACACACACACACACACACACACACACACACACACACACACACACACACACACACACACACACACACACACACACACACACACACACACACACACACACACACACACACACACACACACACACACCGGTCACTCAACCCCACCCCGATCCACGCACTGTCTCCCTTACGACCTCCCCACTACGGTTCCTTTACAATAGGGTAGTCCTGGCACTAACATATCACTTGGGGGTGCAACGTCTGACATGAGAACCAGTATCCATTAGATTCCCTACCATACCTTCGATATATACCATACGGTAGCCCTCTCAATAACATATCGCTAGGGGGTGCACATTCTCACAGGGGAGGCAGTATCCATGAGATTCGGTCCCCCCCCCCCCACCCCGCCCCTGAGATATATAGCTTACGGTAGGCATGGCACTAACATATGGCTAGAGGGTGCACATTCTCACAGGAAAAGCAGTATCCATCAGATTGGGTACCCCCTCTGTCATATCTCTAGGCCGTTATTTCCTAACTAACAAACCATGTTACGTCTCATATAATAGGTACATATCTCGGCCAACACACTGGCACTATTTTACAGTCGTGCATTGTTTGTTAACAACATAATTTAACACCAAACACACAAAGGTAAAAGTCGCCAACGTGCCGCGAGTCGGATCAAGTTCGCCAGCAACAACAACGCTGCTAACAAATGCTCGTTTCGTCCCAAAAATGTTTACTTCCAGGAAATTCAGCACAAAAAACATTTCACAAAGTCAAAAGACTAAGTAAATAGACCAAGTTCATAGACTGCCATACGAAACGAAAGTAATTGCCTTGGTCTACTGTGATTGTGTGTTATTCCGTGGCCGATAATATAAGGATGTAGTCCATTGCTTTGCTGTCCTTGTCACCGACACCCGACACAAATAGGGATGAGATCGAAAACTAACCAATTACCCCTGTAGCATTTACAATAAACTATAATTTTTGCACACTTTTTCAGCCACTAAGACGTCGGGACATGGCCAAAAGCAGCAACACACATATAACTGTGAAAGGTAAATATCCTGGCCCGTAAAAGGGCCCGGATATTTTGTACGATGTAATTACTGCGGCGCCGCAGTAATTTTTCCGCGCCGATGTAGTTGGCGGAGGCTTGTAGGTGGAATCTGTCACGTTATTATCAAAGACCTTACCTCATAGATTCACAAAATGTTTAGTCCGATGATTTTGGTATCCAAATAAGTGTGTAACGTTGCATAAACCATTCCGGGCGGCAGCCTCAGCTCAAATGGCGGCTTTCTCGGCATGCCGTAATCTCGCCCCCCGCCAGCCGAGCGCGAAGTCTCGCAGTGGAGGGGGGGGGGGGGGGGTGGGGGTGCATTAGCGTGCGGTGCCGAGTGCCGAGGAGCCGGCTTCGCTCTGGTTGGGGAGAGGGGTGGGGGTGTTACTGGACAGTGGACCGAGGAAGCTAGTAGGTGGGGGGTGGCGTCGCGCACGGCATAATTCTTATGTTGGGGAGTGTCAATTTATTATGTGTGAAAAAGCCGTTACGACCGGTGGCTGGCTTAATGTCCATTGGTGTTGGTGCGAAAGGCATGAGGGCGGGCGGCGAACTTAGTACAAATAAAAACCTGAGAGCGGCGAAATAGGATTAAAAACCTGAGCAAGTGAAGGAACAGACACAAACACCGGTGTAAGTTAAATGAAGCATTTTATTTCATTTTATTATTTCAACTCCTGAGACCCTGATTGGTCTCCCTCGCTAAGCGATTGACACGATCCAGAAACCGGAGGGAGTTAGTCGCCCCGTCAAACCGATTATCCGCCCTGGGCACAATTCCCGAAAAAATCACCCGAGAGGTCGGGCACAAAGATCGCAGAATTGCAACCACAGTTGCATAATCATCGACAGGCGGTTCACCACAACGGGGCAAGTCATTTGTCCCAACGTGGACAACCCACACATCCGGGACACAATCGATCTGCAGATAACGATGTAAGCCGGCGACAGTGATCCCGGAAAACCACAAAGTCCTCACATAGGAAGGCAAATACTGATACTTGACGATACAATCCCCAATCACCACAACTGACAAAGGAGCCATATCGACAAGTCAAACAAGGAACGAAAAATCACGTACACGGGAGTAAAATGATTAATGAGAAAATCCGGTAAATAAAATAAGGATTAATACAGAAGTATGACAATACAAAATCACCAGTCACAATCAAAATCAGAATCACCAAAAGTAAATACAAGTATAATCCAGTGTTTGTAAGCCTATGTCACTTGCAACATCAAAATGGTCGTAATGCCAGAAGCCACAGTAGAACCAAAACACTGGCTTGTGAAGGTTGGAAGCCAGGTCAACACCTCTAAACCTATAAACCACGTAAACCAGTCAGCCTTCGATGACTAATTCACTCAAACACCAGAGGTCAAAAATCGTACAAGGCAGTGACAGTGAATCAAACAAATTCAATTCCACTTATCCGAATCGACCTTTGATGACTAGATCTACGGCCGCCGCTGATTTTCTAATTTTTATTGATAATTGACTCCCCAAACGCGAAGCTGCAAAAAGGCTACTGTTAATGTGCTGGTCGAACGAATTTTATTCCACTTGTCCGATTCTCCCTTTCATGACAATTCCCCAAAATATAACACAGAGAAATCTACAGTTAATGTAATGGTACTAGGAAGTCAATTCTACTTGGCCCCCCTACCCATCCCCTTTGCTCGCCACCTCGTATGGCTGT
Source organism: Arenicola marina (assembly GCA_964019135.1). Lineage (NCBI taxonomy): Eukaryota > Metazoa > Annelida > Polychaeta > Arenicolidae > Arenicola > Arenicola marina. The sequence goes on along the minus strand of OZ025256.1, from coordinate 22,807,308 downwards.
GTGCAGAGAAGCCCAGTAACACCCAACCCTACATGAATGAAACGGTAGCGATAAACTTTCCTTGTGTCTTGCCACACCCCCACCCCTCTCCCCAACCAGAGTGAAGCCAGCTCCCTGGCGCTTGGCACCGCACGCTAATGCACCCCCCCCCCCCCCCTCCACCGCGAGACTTCACGCTCGGCTGGCGGGGGGCGAGATTACGGCATGCCGAGAAAGCAGCCATTTGAGCTGAGGCTGCCGCCCGGAATGGTTTATGCAACGTTACACTTATTTGGATACCAAAATCATCGCACTAAACATTTTCTGAATCTATGAGGTAAGGTCTTTGATAATAACGTCACAGATTTCACCTACATGCCTCCGCCAACTACATCGGCGCGGAAAAATTACTGCCGCACCGCAGTAAATTACATCCTACAAAATATCCTGGCCCTCTGTAAAATAGCATTCCAGCAAACATAAAGCATTGGCTAATCAGTCCTTGCAATCCGTAGATTACAATTTTTCATTTTGCCACCAGCTAGTCAAGCTAAGTGGTAGTGCATCATTTAAATTGTGCACCATTTTACACACTGCATTATAACCATCTCCACAAACCATAAGGGAAAGATTTTGTCACCGCACTGTACCTTTCATTTGTTGACCCGTGTGTAGCTTAATCACACCTGCTTACGACCTGTGAGCAACTTTACAGCAAAGAGAACCGCTCCCCTCAAGCTACGCAGGTATTGGATTTGCCCCTCTTTGTTCAGGTGCACCCCGTCGTTGTGAAGGCAATCGCGCCACTTCGCCCACATTCCTTGCTTGTGTGGCCAGTAATTGAGGGTTTTTCCCTCGCTGCATAACGCGTGTACATCTAATTGTTTATTCACCGTCACCATAGCCGACCAGTATTTGGTGAAAGGGACACGGGGCGAGCTCCTTCCAAGCAACTGGGCGATAACAACATGTGCAGCGGATGATGCTGGTTGTATGATGCGACGCGCCAACATCAAAATGTGGGTAGGTAGCAAGCTCGTCAGCCAGGGCAACAGTTGTTCTGATCACAGTCATTTTCTCCGATGAGCAATATAACGACGTCGGGGTGCTTTCTGGTCATTTCCGCGATGTCCCTGCATGCTTTTGGTACCGTTAGACCTCCTTCTGCGTGAAACAATATGTGAAAGCTATCCTGGCGTAACCGCAAATTGTTCCACAGGCCGTGGCCATTTTTGGTTTCGGCAGTGCAGTGCGGCAGAGTTCTTTCCGCGGCGATAAATTCCTCAGCACGTCGAACAAATGAGTCGCCTACAATCGTAAAAGCTGCCATCGGCGGCACGATGACCAATGCTACAAGCTGACGTATATTTCGTGCCAGCACCACGCGAAAATTCGCCAAAACAAAGGTGAAAAGTTCATTTTCAACAATAACCACTGATAACGTCCTTTAATGTTTTCACGGGAAGGAAGTAGCCTGCCCGAGTCGCGTTCCTTTGCCACCTCCTGATTGGGCCACTTTCACACGTGACCCCGATCTAAGCGATCATTCGTTCTTTTTGTCCGGCTTCAACGAAGACGCCCCAGTGTAGCCGAGGCACGACGAACGAGAAGACTTGTGTGCGTTGAACTTTGCGGGTGTCTTATGACTGAAGTACCACGTTATGACCGCGTTGACATAACCGTTAACGCCCTGCGTACGTGAACTCACCTTTTTGGCAAGACCTTATGTTGCAAGCTCCATGCACTACATCACAGATTTGTGTATACAGTGGTCCCTGCATTATAGGTCCCTCTATTATACGATTCCCTCCGTTATCTGGTCTTTTCTCTGTGTACGGAACACTTTTACATGTTAAAGCCCCTTTATTATGCGACTCTCGCTAATGCGACTGATCACCTATTTTGGATCTCGGACTCCATTATTATCCGCTAATGTCGTGTTCCTCGGACATTAACTTACACATCAACCAACCATAACCCGCATCCGCAGCCATAGTCCCGCGCACGGGGGCTTTCTGTGGTATAATCGTCCCCTCCCTCCCTCAATGCCACCGTCTCTTCTGCCATCCCTCAATGCCACCGTCTCTTCCGCCCTCCCTCAATGCCACCGTCTCTTCCGCCCTCCCTCGAAGCCACCGTCTCTTCCGCCCTCCCTCGAAGCCACCGTCTCTTCCGCTCTCCCTCGAAGCCACCGTCTCTTCCGCCCTCCCTCCAAGCCACCGTCTCTTCCGCCCTCTCTCTCTCTCTTCCCGGCTGCAACCCTCCATGCATCTCACACCCACCCGCTTCGGGAGTCCTATCCCGCATTCGGAGCCATAGCCCAGAGCCATAGACCGGTGACCGAAGCCTAGAGCAATAGTCCAGCGCACGGAACCCTAGTTCGTGTCCGGAGCCATAGCCCGCAGCCATAGCGCGCATCCGGAGCCATAGGCCGGAGCCATAGTCCGGAGCCATAGACTGGCGACCGGAGCCTGGAGCGCCAACCCAGGGCACGGAGACATAGTCCAGCGCAGTTAGCCATAGCCTGCGCCCGGAGTCGTAATCCAACGCCATAACCAGCGCTCGGAGCCATAGCCCGCGCTCGGAGCCATAGCCCGCGCTCGGAGCCATAGCCCGCGCTCGGAGCCATAGCTCGTGCTAGGAGCCATAGCCCGCGCTTGGAGCCATAGCCCGCGCTCGGAGCCATAGCTCGTGCTCGGAGCCATAGCCCGCGGTTGGAAGCATAGCTCGTGCCCAGAGCCATGGCCCGCGCCCAGAGCCTCCCGGAGCCATGGCCTGGCGACCGGAGCCAGAACCCATAGCCTAGAGCCCTAAGCCGCGCCGGAGCCATAGCTCGCACCCTAAAGTACAAGAAAAGTTCCTAGAATAAAGTGTAGTGACTTACATTTGGAAATTTTGCTTATACCCTGCTGCTTAGCGTCCTACATATATATGACGCCCAAAATTTTCATATTCAAATAAAGAAGCAGCTTTCAGATTGCAAACATGTCTTTCTGTGCTTCTTGATGATAATAAATGACAAAGAAATAAAACTTTGTCGACGCCGTCTCTGCCTGGGCATTAATGGATTAAGAATATGTTCTCTGTTTTAATGCATTTTGCCTCCATTATCCATCAAAAACTATTGTAGTTGGAGAGTGGCTATGAAAGTTTTTCCATTTTATCGCTATGGGCAGCAACATAGTCATCGATATATGAGACACTTTCTGGTCATCTTTCCATGTAAAACTTACTTTACAATAATAGCTTGCTAGAGCACACTTAATATTTAGTTGTTTAAAATGTTGTCGAAAAATTATTTCTACATGTAGCTTTGAAGAAGATAAATAAGTACAGCTGGTGCCTTTTTTTACCAATAGGACAGAGTCATATTTGTCCTGGGGGGTACTTACACCGCTGGCTTTACAGCCCCCCTTTGTTACCTCCAAAAGGTGCCCCGATGGACTTCGCACCATTCGGAAGGACTTTTCACCTCCAGGATCTGCACAGAAGGGGTATCCTATATTGACTTGCTCTATGTGTCACAGCTCTAGGCAGACCTGTTCGACTTTTTCCCCCAGCAAAACCGCTCTGTATTCACATATTTCTATAGGGGTATGTTTTTCATTATTTCCGCTATATAGGGGTATCCCACTATGCATCCAGTTTGGTATATACATACATGCTGCTAAAATGACCCTATATTTAGGCTTGAATGAAGTAACTTTTAGCTGGTGTGTTGCAGTGAAAATATGCCTTAATCTTCTAATATATAACTATTATGCACATCTACCATATTTCATGTATATTTTCAGACACTATGTTTTTGGACACCCCTCTAAAGCCCTGAAAATGATGAAATTGGTGTATTGCATGTATTCGGACATCCAACGCAGGTAACTTTTCAAGCGCATACTGTTGGATCTAACATACCAATTCTTGGAGGCCCCTTTGTTATTGCGTAGCGCTGGCCACCATCATTGATTATAGATCTCTTTTTTTATGTATGTGATCGGACAGTAGATATGAGAGTCCATTTTTTTACTGTCAATATTCGGAGAACCAGAAAACTAATTTTCCTATGCATATTGATATGATATATTAGGTGAATTTCAGCTACATACTTTCATGTATATCGTAGTATAGGTCGACCTTTAATATTGCAGTTGGGTTTAGAAGTATCGCCATTTTCCTTATTATAAGTTGAGTAAACATATTCGGGTGAATCACAATCAAGGTCATTATTAGCAGTCACATATGATGAAAAAAATGAAAGTTGTATCCCGCTAAAGGTTGTACCATCCCAGCAGGCACACAACGTCGTGACGACGTCGGGTGTTTGTTGAACTTCGACGTCGAGTTTTGGTCGGCAGATGGTTGCTTTTGCACCATGGTCTGACGTCATATTCGCGACGTCGTAACGACATCTTGTACCAGACGTCGCATTTTGGTCGGTAGGTGGTTGTATTTGCACCATGGCCTGACGTCATATTCGCGACGTCATAACGACGTCTTGAACCAGACGTCGCATTTTGGTCGGTAGGTGGTTGTATTTGCACCATGGTCTGACGTCAGATTCGCGACGTCGTAACGACGTCTTGTACCAGACGTCGGATTTTAGTCGGCATATGGTTGTATTAGTGCCATGTTCAGACGTCAGATTCGCGACGACGTAACGACGTCTTGTACCAGACGTCGCATTTTGGTCGGTAGGTGATTGTATTTGCATCATGGCCTGACGTCAGATTCGCGACGTCGTAACGACGTCTTGTACCAGACGTCGCATTTTGGTCGGTAGGTGGTTGTATTAGTGCAATAATCTGACGTCAGATTCGCGACGTCGTAACGACGTCTTGTACCAGACGTCGGATTTTAGTCGGCAGATGGTTGTATTAGGGCCATGTTCAGACGTCAGATTCGCGACGTCGTAACGACGTCTTGTACCAGACGTCGGATTTTAGTCGGCAGATGGTTGTACTTGCACCATGGTCGGACGTCAGATTCGCGACTTCGTAACGACGTCTTGTACCAGACGTCGGGTTTTAGTCGGTAGTTGGTTGTATTAGTACCATGGTTCGACGTCAGATTCGCGGCATCATGACGACGTTTTCAGGAAGTAACAGCGATACATAGACCTTGTATTACACGAATCATTTATTATCTTCAATATAACATGGATCTTGCTGGTAGGTGGTCTTTATGGTAGTCTACTATATACTACGGCTATATACTAGGGCTATATGCTCAGCCATTGGAGGCTCCGATCGCCTGGGCCGGGTATTCAAGCCCATCATGCGACAACGTTTTCAGTCACTCGTATGACGGAACCATGAGCCCGTTTTGGCCTCCACCTGATGCTTAAATGTAGTCTACTTCTTGCGTCCCCCGCCGCCGCTTCTGTCCGGGGCATACTTCAAATGCTGCGACATCGCAGGACAAATTTCGGCCTCTGTGGCCGAAACTTGACTGATCATTGTGCTGTCTGAAACAGTTGAAAATAACCCTATATATATACAATATGGTCTACAGTATACTGCAGAGATTCGTCAGCAATTACGCTTTATCAAATATTTCACAAAAACTCTAAAAGTACTAGTAATAGGTCAAATCTGTTTCATTCTGGTATTCCCTAAAACTTCTTATTGTCACAATGTCTTCTTTAATGTTCAACTCCTGGACTTTAAACTCTTCACTTCAAGACATGAATCCCCATACCCTTTGCCAACAAAGTAAAATACCAGTTAATTTCATTCTGGACCAATATTAGTATTTATTAACCATTATCCCAAATTACTATATTATAATTTGGCACTTGGAACATCTCTTTTGTAAAAGAATCACATTGATCTGAATATTTAGATAAATTCTTCGCCTGACAAATTCAAGCATCCAACGTCATTTTGCACGAATTTACAACGTCGATCGTTTGATGCCTGATTTTTTTCAAATTTCGTGATTTGAAATTGCTTTAGATACCAAACTATGCGCCATATATTCTATCTACAGCTACATGTTGCTTGCTTCGATATCAGTTCTTCAGTGGTAAATGCTCTTCAATGAGTATATTAAACTTTATGAAATAATTTACCAATACGCTGATCTTTAACACTGGTCAATAACGTGCAAACAAACATTTAAGTAAATACAAAGTTATATAGCAGTTATAAAATTTAGAATAAGAATGGAACAAAAAGAAAATGGATGGCATGAACCTCACATTTTCTGAAATTTCTTGCCTTCATGTTTCTCTTGTAAAGTATATCAATACAAAGGCAAGCAAGGCATTTTCCACTTACCGCGGACAACTTTGAATAGGGCTGTCCCCATGAAGGCCCTCTTGCCATTGCAGCCTTTTAGATTGAAGGTTGCCATGACCTCGTTGGTCATAGTCCTGCGAGGAAAGGTGTTCGAAAGCCTCATAATGTTGCCTTTACAAACTTTACATGAATGTTTCCTGTGTATGGAAGATGGGAGTTACTTTGTTTAATTTAGCGAAAATTGCCGACATTTAATTATAAACATAATCATTAAGAAATAAAGATGGAGTAGTGATGACTTGACTGGCAATAGAGCAAACTTAACAACTTTGCCACAGTACAGACACATAGATATCACATACGTTGTGTAGATTCTGGCAGCAACGGTTTTTAAGCTTGCGTACAACCACTTGTATCTTACAAACCCTTTATGAAACCACGAAGCTTGAGTTAGCATTCACCTTTTCATGATCTCCTGGACCGTGTTGGAAACCTGTTTTCCTCTTATTAGTGACAGCCTCTGCACCTGGAATTTATCATTAAAGATGCGATACATTAACAAAAACAATGAAATAAACCCATCCATGCTGCAATTATGTTTTTTTTTAACCTTTTCAAAACACATTATATAGGTATTTTACTTGTACTATTCGATCGTGAGCACACAAAACGCAACTAAAAATGGAAAGAGGAATCAGACAGCTCCGTCAAACAGCTGAGTGCGGCCTTAGGTAGCAAAATACGATTCTCTGATGCACAATCGAATCGAATGTCAAATCTCACTTCGTGACCCGGGAAACAGTTCAAAACGGCCTGAGTACGGTACACTGTAATTTTGTAACGCAATTAAATATACTCATATCCTAATTCTCATATCAAATGAAACTGTATGATCAGCAAAACAGCCCACTGTGGCATCAGTAAAATATAATTCTTTAACACATACAATCAAATATCATTCGTTTCACCGAAAAAACGCGGACTGCAGCCTTGCAAGCAACACATAATTCTAAGCTTACACAATTAAATATTACATCGTGACCCATAAAACAGTTGACTGCAACCTAGTACGGAACATAGGACACAGCTGACTACAGTCTAGTGAGCAAAATATAATTATGCAACACAATTATATTATATGCCTCACGGTAACCCGTAATACAGGCTACCCCGGCCGGGCACAAGGAAATTCTCTTATACTTATAAAATCAAATAACACTGTGAACCGTACAACAGCTGACTGCGGCCTAAGCACCATACATTATAATGTGATATTCACAGCTTTGTTAAACGATTAAAGCCCGAGTGGATGCAGGGAAGCAGTGCCTTTCAGCTCGGTGTTTGTATCATGTCACCAGGTGACAGTGAGTGATATGTTATATCATCCTTTTCAAACGTTGATATCAAATGGAATTAACAGTCAATAATTATTGAGACCAAAGTGGTAGCTTGTCAGCGTACAAATTTGAACTAAGCAGCCAGTAAAAGGAGCAACCCATATGCAATGTTACTATGGTATGACCATGGTATATACACCATGGAAAATGTACCATGGGGTTTTTGACACATTTACCATGGTATATGGTTAATGTGAATCACAAAGACACCATGGTACATTTACCATGGATAGACCATGATACATTTACCACGGATAGACCATGATACATTTACCACGGAACATGTACCATGGATATACCATGGTACATTTACCATGTTTATACTATGGTACATTTACCATAGTATATGGTAATGTATACAATGAAGATACCATGATGCATTTACCATAGTAATACCATAATGTAATACCATAATGTATTTAACATTGAAATACCATGGTAGAATTATCAGTAAATGCATCATGGTAAATTACTATAGTGTATTCTAGTTAAACATACCACGGTAAATTTACCATGGTATATTTACTATATGCCTACTGTAAATTTACCGTGGCCATGGTAAATTTACCACAGTAAAAGTACCATGGTAAATTTACTATAGTAGGCATTTACCATGCCCATGGTAAATTTACCATAGTAGGAGTGGTAATAACTTACCATGGTACATTTACTATGCCTTCTATGTTAAATTTACCATGGGCATGGTAAATTTACTATAGTAGGCATAATAAATGTATCATGGTAAATTAATATGGTATTCAAGGTAAACATACCATGCTAAATGTACAATGGTGATACATTGATAAACATAGGTATATATGGGTGGTCCATTTGCCATACATAAAAATACAACGACATAGTTGTTCATGGAACTGATACATTATAACAATTGTTCGATCACAGCTACCACATGTATCCGGTATAGCATGGTAATTTACCATGGTATACCAAGTACCAGGGTATGCTAATTTACCATGGTACTTTATTACATGGATACCATGGTACACTATGGTACTAATCACCATTACATATAGCAATATATATATAATGCTATGATATATATATATATAATACCAGTCTGTAAAATACAAAAATAAAGAGATTCACAATCCCCTTTCATATATATGTATTACTATAAAAAAGTCCAGTATGTCAACATGTGATGTATGCGCATTATATACACATAACTAACTCAAGGTTACATGACACAAATTCCAAAATATTTATATAATATACATATTCTAGTCATATAGATATATTAGAGAAACATGATACCATTATGTGAAAAAATGTTCATTGCTTCTATGTATACTGACATAAAATTAAACAAATACTATTAATATACACTATATAGCAGCATCATAGTTACATACCTTCAAATTTATATTTCAGATTAAATTTCAAAACAATGCATACATTTCAATTTGTAAAACAAGTAAATCCTTCAGTTTTTCTTCTTATTATCTAGCCTTTACAACATTGCTGATCCTCTCTCGCATTGCATTAACATGCAAATTTCTTTTACATCTTTGCCAGGGAATCCTCTCCGGACTTGATCTGTAACAAAGGATACACTTATCGTTATAGTAAATTACCCTTCACCAATGCTGTTTAACATTGTAAGACATGGGTACTAATATGTTGGAAGGCTATCTTATGAAATTTTGTACCACATTTATTATTACATTATGCAGGAAGCAAATTAAATACCAAAGAGAATGTTGTAGACAGTATAGCCTGAAAACAAGCCTATACCGTGGTACAGTTTCCACATAAAATATAAAAACAATTCACTGATTTTTCCCTAAGCCATTAAAAGTTTCCCTGAGAAACAGAAACACCACTAAATATTTGGGGGGAGGCATGCAACAGGGCTGTACCCTAAGATAGGGTTGAGGCACTCGCAGACACATGTACAAAGCCAAAGGAACCAATAAAGTATGTTAACAAGGTGTTAACAAGAGGAATGCACAGGACATACATGTCACAATCTTTGTACGAAGGTTTATACACATAAGAACAGACAAAGGGTTTCATGAAACTGGCTTCAGGCTAGTGCGGTAGTGGCAGTACCATAGCCTATGGCATAGGGAGGCACGTACAGGAACCACACAAACTCCAGAGAGAGGGTGGGGAAAAGGGGGGGATGGTGGGCAGGTTGACCCCTACTCCCCCTGGCGTTTGGGGTTACTTTAGTGTAGATGGTTCCCGCTGTACCAGTGGCTGCACAGGCGCCGTAAATCAAGGCTGAAGGTAAATCACCGATGTACTTCCGATCTGCCGATCCCCTTCCAATCTAAACTTTACGGTGGGGTGATGTTAAAAAGAGTGGTTTATATAGACTTGTGTATGTTAATTGCTATTCTGGGCTCGCGCTAGGATATTTTTTTCATTAGCCAATTTGGCTAATTCCGTGGAAAAACATTAGCCAAAATTAGCCAAATATATTGGTTATAAATTGGTTATGTGTTTGTAGTTGAAATTTTATATTCGCCATGTTGGCGAGTGTCAAGGAAGTTCTTATCGCCAAATCCTGAATTTTCTCGCCAAATGGCTATTGGCGAATGCTAATACGAGCCCAGCTATTATACTCTATTTTCAAGATGATATGGTGTATGCATTTAATAAATATTATAACCATTTTTATTCAAAGAGGTCACGCGCAGCAAGATTTGAGCAGTGTCATGGCGGCTGCATCGGCACAAAAACATCTGGCTGGTTGTAAAAAGGCTCTAATATTCAATAATTCATTTTGGATACACAATATCATCCTGAAAACGGAGTCTGATGGCAATAAACATGCACTCTATCCATATAAAGCACTCTTTTTAAGATTGCCCCACTGTAAACTGTAGATCGGAAGAAGATCGGAAGGATCGGAAGTACATCGGGCATTTACCCTCACCCGTGAATCAACTGACAGAGGGACAGGCCGGGGCACAGGCGCCGCAGATCGACTGACACAGGCCGGGGGGGGGGGTGGGGGCGGAGCGAGTGGTGTAACAACACTAGCAACAAGTTTCAATTTATAAAGGCTTATGTTCACCTCATGTTATGGTGTCACGCTCGAACCTTGGTGTCTTCAGGTTCCATACAGTATAGTATTTATAAATTCTTACCTTTCATTTATATACATAAGCAAATATTCGTGAATATAAGCTAATCGTATTCATATGCCGTAGGACTCCTCTCGCCTTTCCGCAACATTTTTCAAACTTCGCGCATGCGCCTTGCGATCTCCGCTGCACTTCTCCGCTAGGTGGCAGCTGCCACCTGGTGGCGCACTACTCACTTTGTCTATGTAGTTAATGGTGTTTTAGGGCGGGGTAAAGCCAGCCCTACTTCACCGCCAAAATACGCTCGTAAGGGGCATTTCACCTTGAAAATCGGCTCGAACGTTAGAATGCGAAAATATGCACTCGGAAGGGAAATTTACCTTGGACCCGCTCGCTTCATTATTTTCCCCGGCAAACCCCGCCTATTAAAGCACATTTTCAGAAGCCCGCGACCGAGTTTGGTGGTGCATAAATGGCGTTTTGACGTCGTAGTTTCGACATTGTTCTGACGTCGTATTTCAGTCGTGCTTTGTCGTGACCAAAGTCCGACGTCGTCATGACGTTGGTTACCGCTGTCGTTTTGACGTCGTAGTCTCGACTTTGTTTTGACGTCGTATTTCTGTCGTGATATGTCGTGACCAAAGTCCGACGTCGTCATGACGTCGGTTACCGCTGTCGTTTTGACGTCGTAGTCTCGACTTTGTTTTGACGTCGTCTTTCTGTCGTGATATGTCGTGACCAAAGCCCGACGTCGTGATGACGTCGGTTACCGCTGTCGCTTTGACGTCGTAGTCTCGACTTTGTTTTGACGTCGTCTTTCTGTCGTGATATGTCGTGACCAAAGTCCGACGTCGTGATGACGTCGGTTACCGCTGTCGTTTTGACGTCGTAGTCTCGAATTTGTTTTGACGTCGTCTTTCTGTCGTGATATGTCGTGACCAAAGTCCGACGTCGTGATGACGTCGGTTACCGCTGTCGTGTTGACGTCGTAGTCTCGACTTTGTTTTGACGTCGTATTTCAGTCGTGCTATGTCGTGACCAAAGTCCGACATCGTCATGACGTCGGTTACCGCTGTCGTTTTGACGTCGTAGTCTCGACTTTGTTTTGACGTCGTCTTTCTGTCGTGATATGTCGTGACCAAAGTCCGACGTCGTGATGACGTCGGTTACCGCTGTCGTGTTGACGTCGTAAATTCGACGTCGTGTCTAAGTCAGCTTTCTGTCATGACCAAATTCCGACGCCGCACTGACGTCGATTTCCCGTGTCCATGTTGACGTCGTGGTTGCGACGTCGCGTTGACGTGGGATTTCAGTTGTCGACGTTGTGACTCAAGGCCGACGTCATAGCGACGTCATACCGACGTCGTGTGCCCGCTGGGATATTACATATCAGTCGATAGTTCATAATCTGTATTTTTATGGCACAAGCATATCTGGGTGAAAATACATGCTTTACCATGGCCTGAAAGGTAGGCAGGGGCACGTACACTACAATCTACAGTCATACCTCTGGAATATTACACAACGATCTGTCTTTCAAAAACATCAGTTAAATAAATACTTCATCATAGTTAGGTCGATGGACTAACAATTGTGTCCCAGAATCCTTAGCCTTTTTTGTATGATTTAATTACTTGAATACTGTTTGAATGTGGGGGTACGTACACTACATAAGGGTACGTACACTACAATCAAACTTTGCATATGAAGGGAACATTACACTATTGCACTTTTTTCTTGGATAATAACATTATAACATATCATTATAGAATAAGACATAGGCCATAATAAAAAAAGAACTGCTTCACTTATCTTGCAAATTCAGCAGGGGGTACGTACACTACATAATTTTCAGCATATTTTGGCTTTAGTCATCAAAGTGTATTTTCATATTACTGAAGACTGCTTGATATTAGTCATTTGTTATTGTTATTTGGCTTGTAATAAATTCTGATTTTTTCTTTCTTTAATACAACGTTTTTATGATATGGATATTACCCAATCACAATTCTTTGTGTTAAATGGAGGTTTTCTTAACAAATGGATATTTTTTCATTAATGACATAACAAATAAACGATCCAACACCCGTTCACTTCAGCCAATTATAAATTGACTTATTGTATTATTAGATCAATACAAAGAATTATTTCACCATTGCATCAATGTTAACTAAGAAAAACAGACGGAACATTAGGATATTTAAAATGAACCCTCGTAAACGATGGAATTTCATCAATTTTAGATCATAAAATAACTAATTTTGTTTCAAACGTTTAGATTTGAATCATTTTTTCTTTAATTTTATGTATTTAAGTAGCCCAATGAAGATTTTACCTACACGTTTTATTTCTTATACTGTAAACTGTGTTAAATATCATGTAACAGTCTTAGTTTTGACTTTTTACCTTGATTGACCCTATTCAAAGTTAATTTAATTAGGTAATTTAATATGATTGGCGTCATTAGCTTCATCTGCAAAAGTTACCATGTTTAATTATTTGCATATTATATTTTTATTTAACGCATTGAATGATATTCTCTCTCTCGGTGATTTCAATATATAGATCGATGCTTATATGAACAAGTATGATCCTCCAATAGTTTGGATCAGCTTTGAACCTGATGGTGTGTTGCATGTGAAAGGTATGTAGACATAACAAAACTGAAACAAAATGTACCGGTACGTAAACAATATGAACATGAAGTCCTGAAATGCATATTTACCTCATGAATCATAAATATATATTCTTTTAGTGTTTTGTTTTAGCATATGTAGCAATCTTTATTCTTAAGTTTAAGAATCATATATATATGCCCCAACCTAATATATTTAATAGATTAACTCGGTACAATATATAATACGTATACCATTTTATAATATATTCACTATAATAGAAAAGAGTCTAATTCCAAGTCCAGATTTAGTGATATTGCTGCAGTTTTAGTGGTATGTGGCAAATAATATACAAATTAAAGGCCAATAAACAATGCATGAATTGGCTAAAACATAATATTGCACTATCTTACTATGTTTATATAGGTGTGATGTCTCGGCCCAAGCCCAGTGGATAACAGTCACCCAGAGCCTCGGGCCAGGCGGCAACTTGCCTTTGGTCTAATGCGGGTGGTGTTCGCCTTGCATAATGCGAAGGATCGCCGGATCGAATGCCGTCAGTTCGTGGTGGGAACTTTCGGTGTCCATTCGGGCCTGGGACCAGAAGACACCTTGCTACAGGACCTTATTGGCTGTAAGACACCTCCCTATACGACCAAATTGGTTGTAAGACACCTCGTTATAGGACCCCATTGGTTGTAAGACACCTCGCTATAGGACCCCATTGGCTGTAAGACACCTCGTTATATGACCCCATTGGTTGTAAGACACCTCGCTATAGGACCCCATTGGTTGTAAGACACCTCGCTATAGGACCCCATTGGTTGTAAGACACCTCGTTATATGACCCCATTGGTTGTAAGACACCTTGCTATAGGACCCCATTGGTTGTAAGACACCTCGCTATAGGACCCCATTGGTTGTAAGACACCTCGCTATAGGACCCCATTGGTTGTAAGACACCTCGCTATATGACCCCATTGGTTGTAAGACACCTCGCTATATGACCCCATTGCTTGTAAGACACCTCGCCACAGGACCCCATCGGTTGTAAGACACCTCGCCACAGGACCCCATTGGTTGTAAGACACCTCGCCACAGGACCCCATCGGTTGTAAGACACCTCGCCACAGGACCCCATTGGTTGTAAGACACTTCGCTATATGACCCCATTGGTTGTAAGACACCTCGCTATGAGGGCCCATTGCTTGTAAGACACCTCGCCACAGGACCCCATTGGTTGTAAGACACCTCGCTATAGGACCCCATTGCTTGTAAACCACCTCGCTATAGGACCCCATTGGTTGTAAGACACCTTGCTATAGGACCCCATTGGTTGTAAGACACCTCGCTATAGGACCCCATTGGTTGTAAGACACCTCGCTATAGGACCCCATTGCTTGTAAGACACCTCACTATAGGTCCCCATTGGTTGTAAGACACCTCGCTATAGGACCCCATTGGTTGTAAGACACCTCGCTATAGGACCCCATTGCTTGTAAGACACCTCGCTATAGGACCCCATTGGTTGTAAGACACCTCGTTATATGACCCTATTGGTTGTAAGACACCTCGCTATAGGACCCCATTGCTTGTAAGACACCTCGCTATAGGACCCCATTGGTTGTAAGACACCTCGTTATAGGACCCTATTGGTTGTAAGACACCTCGCTATAGGACCCCATTGCTTGTAAGACACCTCGCTATATGACCCCATTGGTTGTAAGACACCTCGCTATAGGACCCCATTGGTTGTAAGACACCTCGCTATATGACCCCATTGGTTGTAAGACACCTCGCTATAGGACCCCATTGGTTGTAAGACACCTCGTTATAGGACCCCATTGGCTGTAAGACACCTCGTTATAGGACCCCATTGGCTGTAAGACACCTCGTTATAGGACCCCATTGGTTGTAAGACACCTCGTTATAGGACCCCATTGGTTGTAAGACACCTCGCTATAGGACCCCATTGGTTGTAAGACACCTCGCTATAGGACCCCATTGGTTGTAAGACACCTCGCTATAGGAGACCATTGGTTGTAAGACACCTCGTTATAGGACCCCTTTGGTTGTAAGACACCTCGCTATAGGACCCCATTGGTTGCAAGACACCTCGCTATAGGACCCCATTGGTTGTAAGACACCTCGCTATAGGACCCCATTGCTTGTAAGACACCTCGTTATATGACCCCATTGGCTGTAAGACACCTCGCTATAGGACCCCATTGGTTGTAAGACACCTCGCTATAGGACCCCATTGGTTGTAAGACACCTCGCTATAGGACCCCATTGGTTGTAAGACACCTCGCTATAGGACCCCATTGCTTGTAAGACACCTCGCTATATGACCCCATTGGATGTAAGACACCTCGCTATAGGACCCCATTGGTTGCAAGACACCTCCCTATACGACCAAATTGGTTGTAAGACACCTCGTTATAGGACCCATTGGTTGTAAGACACCTCGTTATAGGACCCTATTGGTTGTAAGACACCTCGCTATAGGACCCCATTGCTTGTAAGACACCTCGCTATATGACCCCATTGGTTGTAAGACACCTCGCTATAGGACCCCATTGGTTGTAAGACACCTCGCTATATGACCCCATTGGTTGTAAGACACCTCGCTATAGGACCCCATTGGTTGTAAGACACCTCGTTATAGGACCCCATTGGCTGTAAGACACCTCGTTATAGGACCCCATTGGCTGTAAGACACCTCGTTATAGGACCCCATTGGTTGTAAGACACCTCGTTATAGGACCCCATTGGTTGTAAGACACCTCGCTATAGGACCCCATTGGTTGTAAGACACCTCGCTATAGGACCCCATTGGTTGTAAGACACCTCGCTATAGGAGACCATTGGTTGTAAGACACCTCGTTATAGGACCCCTTTGGTTGTAAGACACCTCGCTATAGGACCCCATTGGTTGCAAGACACCTCGCTATAGGACCCCATTGGTTGTAAGACACCTCGCTATAGGACCCCATTGCTTGTAAGACACCTCGTTATATGACCCCATTGGCTGTAAGACACCTCGCTATAGGACCCCATTGGTTGTAAGACACCTCGCTATAGGACCCCATTGGTTGTAAGACACCTCGCTATAGGACCCCATTGGTTGTAAGACACCTCGCTATAGGACCCCATTGCTTGTAAGACACCTCGCTATATGACCCCATTGGATGTAAGACACCTCGCTATAGGACCCCATTGGTTGCAAGACACCTCCCTATACGACCAAATTGGTTGTAAGACACCTCGTTATAGGACCCATTGGTTGTAAGACACCTCGCTATATGACCCCATTGGTTGTAAGACACCTCGCTATAGGACCCCATTGGTTGTAAGACACCTCGCTATAGGACCCCATTGGTTGTAAGACACCTCGCTATAGGACCCCATTGCTTGTAAGACACCTCGCTATATGACCCCATTGGTTGTAAGACACCTCGCTATAGGACCCCATTGGTTGTAAGGCACCTCGCTATATGACCCCATTGCTTGTAAGACACCTCGCTATAGGACCCCATTGGCTGTAAGACACCTCGCTATATGACCCCATTGGTTGTAAGACACCTCGCTATAGGACCCCATTGGTTGTAAGACACCTCGCTATAGGACCCCATTGCTTGTAAGACACCTCGCTATATGACCCCATTGGTTGTAAGACACCTCGCTATAGGACCCCATTGGTTGTAAGGCACCTCGCTATATGACCCCATTGCTTGTAAGACACCTCGCTATAGGACCCCATTGGCTGTAAGACACCTCGCCACAGGACCCCATCGGTTGTAAGACACCTCGCTATAGGACCCCATCGGTTGTAAGACACCTCGCCACAGGACCC
Organism: Arenicola marina; assembly: GCA_964019135.1. Taxonomy (NCBI): domain Eukaryota; kingdom Metazoa; phylum Annelida; class Polychaeta; family Arenicolidae; genus Arenicola; species Arenicola marina. Next base: position 22,790,169 of record OZ025256.1, on the reverse strand, counting down.
CATCGGTTGTAAGACACCTCGCTATAGGACCCCATTGGCTGTAAGACACCTCGCCACAGGACCCCATCGGTTGTAAGACACCTCGCTATAGGACCCCATTGGCTGTAAGACACCTCGTTATATGACCCCATTGGTTGTAAGACACCTCGCTATATGACCCCATTGGTTGTAAGACACCTCGCTATAGGACCCCATTGGTTGTAAGACACCTCGCTATAGGACCCCATTGGTTGTAAGACACCTCGTTATAGGACCCCATTGGTTGTAAGACACCTCGTTATAGGACCCCATTGGTTGTAAGACACCTCGCTATAGGACCCCATTGGTTGTAAGACACCTCGCTATAGGACCCCATTGGTTGTAAGACACCTCGTTATAGGACCCCATTGGTTGTAAGACACCTCGTTATAGGACCCCATTGGTTGTAAGGCACCTCGCTATATGACCCCATTGGTTGTAAGACACCTCGTTATAGGATCCCATTGGTTGTAAGGCACCTCGCTATATGACCCCATTGGTTGTAAGACACCTCGCTATAGGACCCCATTGGTTGTAAGACACCTCGCTATAGGACCCCATTGGCTGTAAGACACCTCGTTATAGGACCCCATTGGTTGTAAGACACCTCGCTATAGGACCCCATTGGTTGTAAGACACCTCGCTATATGACCCCATTGGTTGTAAGACACCTCGTTATATGACCCCATTGGTTGTAAGACACCTCGTTATAGGACCCCATTGGTTGTAAGACACTTCGCTATAGGACCCCATTGGTTGTAAGACACCTCGTTATAGGACCCCATTGGTTGTAAGACACCTCGCTATAGGACCCCATTGGTTGTAAGACACCTCGCTATATGACCCCATTGGTTGTAAGACACCTCGTTATAGGACCCCATTGGTTGTAAGACACCTCGTTATAGGACCCCATTGGTTGTAAGACACCTCGCTATAGGACCCCATTGCTTGTAAGACACCTCGTTATAGGACCCCATTGGTTGTAAGACACCTCGTTATATGACCCCATTGGTTGTAAGACACCTCGCCACAGGACCCCATTGCTTGTAAGACACCTCGTTATAGGACCCCATTGGTTGTAAGGCACCTCGCTATAGGACCCCATTGGCTGTAAGACACCTCGTTATAGGACCCCATTGCTTGTAAGACACCTCGCTATATGACCCCATTGGTTGTAAGACACCTCGCTATAGGACCCCATTGCTTGTAAGACACCTCGCTATAGGACCCCATTGGTTGTAAGACACCTCGCTATAGGACCCCATTGGTTGTAAGACACCTCGTTATAGGACCCCATTGGTTGTAAGACACCTCGCTATAGGACCCCATTGGTTGTAAGACACCTCGCTATAGGACCCCATTGGCTGTAAGACACCTCGCTATAGGACCCCATTGGTTGTAAGACACCTCGCTATAGGACCCCATTGGTTGTAAGACACCTCGCTATAGGACCCCATTGGTTGTAAGACACCTCGCTATAGGACCCCATTGGCTGTAAGACACCTCGTTATAGGACCCCATTGGTTGTAAGACACCTCGCTATAGGACCCCATTGGCTGTAAGACACCTCGTTATAGGACCCCATTGGTTGTAAGACACCTCGTTATAGGACCCCATTGGCTGTAAGACACCTCGTTATATGACCCCATTGGTTGTAAGACACCTCGCTATAGGACCCCATTGGTTGTAAGACACCTCGTTATAGGACCCCATTGGTTGTAAGACACCTCGTTATAGGACCCCATTGGTTGTAAGACACCTCGTTATAGGACCCCATTGGTTGTAAGACACCTCGTTATAGGACCCCATTGGTTGTAAGACACCTCGCTATAGGACCCCATTGGTTGTAAGACACCTCGTTATAGGACCCCATTGGTTGTAAGACACCTCGCTATAGGACCTCATTGGTTGTAAGACACCTCGCTATAGGACCCCATTGGTTGTAAGACACCTCGTTATAGGACCCCATTGGTTGTAAGACACCTCGTTATAGGACCCCATTGGTTGTAAGACACCTCGTTATAGGACCCCATTGGTTGTAAGACACCTCGCTATAGGACCCCATTGGTTGTAAGACACCTCGTTATAGGACCCCATTGGTTGTAAGACACCTCGCTATAGGACCCCATTGGTTGTAAGACACCTCGTTATAGGACCCCATTGGTTGTAAGACACCTCGTTATAGGACCCCATTGGCTGTAAGACACCTCGTTATAGGACCCCATTGGTTGTAAGACACCTCGTTATAGGACCCCATTGGTTGTAAGACACCTCGTTATAGGACCCCATTGGTTGTAAGACACCTCGCTATAGGACCCCATTGGCTGTAAGACACCTCGTTATAGGACCCCATTGGTTGTAAGACACCTCGCTATAGGACCCCATTGGTTGTAAGACACCTCGCTATAGGACCCCATTGGTTGTAAGACACCCCGTTATAGGACCCCATTGGTTGTAAGACACCTCGTTATAGGACCCCATTGGTTGTAAGACACCTCGTTATAGGACCCCATTGGTTGTAAGACACCTCGCTATAGGACCCCATTGGTTGTAAGACACCTCGCTATAGGACCCCATTGGTTGTAAGACACCTCGTTATAGGACCCCATTGGTTGTAAGACACCTCGTTATAGGACCCCATTGGTTGTAAGACACCTCGCTATAGGACCCCATTGGCTGTAAGACACCTCGCTATAGGACCCCATTGGCTGTAAGACACCTCGCTATAGGACCCCATTGGTTGTAAGACACCTCGTTATATGACCCCATTGGCTGTAAGACACCTCGTTATATGACCCCATTGGTTGTAAGACACCTCGCTATAGGACCCCATTGGTTGTAAGACACCTCGCTATAGGACCCCATTGTTTGTAAGACACCTCGTTATAGGACCCCATTGGTTGTAAGACACCTCGCTATAGGACCCCATTGGTTGTAAGACACCTCGCTATAGGACCCCATTGTTTGTAAGACACCTCGTTATAGGACCCCATTGGTTGTAAGACACCTCGCTATAGGACCCCATTGGCTGTAAGACACCTCGTTATAGGACCCCATTGGTTGTAAGACACCTCGCTATAGGACCCCATTGGCTGTAAGACACCTCGTTATAGAACCCCATTGGTTGTAAGACACCTCGCTATATGACCCCATTGGTTGTAAGACACCTCGTTATAGGACCCCATTGTTTGTAAGACACCTCGCTATAGGACCCCATTGGCTGTAAGACACCTCGTTATAGGACCCCATTGGTTGTAAGACACCTCGCTATAGGACTCCATTGGCTGTAAGACACCTCGTTATAGGACCCCATTGGTTGTAAGACACCTCGCTATAGGACCCCATTGGTTGTAAGACACCTCGCTATAGGACCCCATTGGTTGTAAGACACCTCGTTATAGGACCCCATTGGTTGTAAGACACCTCGTTATATGACCCCATTGGTTGTAAGACACCTCGCTATAGGACCCCATTGGTTGTAAGACACCTCGCTATAGGACCCCATTGGCTGTAAGACACCTCGTTATATGACCCCATTGGCTGAAAGACACCTCGTTATATGACCCCATTGGTTGTAAGACACCTCGCTATAGGACCCCATTGGCTGTAAGACACCTCGTTATAGGACCCCATTGGCTGTAAGACACCTCGCTATAGGACCCCATTGGTTGTAAGACACCTCGCTATAGGACCCCATTGGTTGTAAGACACCTCGTTATAGGACCCCATTGGTTGTAAGACACCTCGTTATAGGACCCCATTGGCTGTAAGACACCTCGCTATAGGACCCCATTGGTTGTAAGACACCTCGTTATATGACCCCATTGGTTGTAAGACACCTCGCTATAGGACCCCATTGGCTGTAAGACACCTCGCCACAGGACCCCATCGGTTGTAAGACACCTCGCTATAGGACCCCATTGGCTGTAAGACACCTCGTTATAGGACCCCATTGGTTGTAAGACACCTCGCTATATGACTCCATTGGTTGTAAGACACCTCGCTATAGGACCCCATTGGTTGTAAGACACCTCGCTATAGGACCCCATTGGCTGTAAGACACCTCGTTATAGGACCCCATTGGTTGTAAGACACCTCGTTATAGGACCCCATTGGCTGTAAGACACCTCGTTATAGGACCCCATTGGTTGTAAGACACCTCGCTATAGGACCCCATTGGTTGTAAGACACCTCGCTATAGGACCCCATTGGTTGTAAGACACCTCGTTATAGGACCCCATTGGTTGTAAGACACCTCGTTATATGACCCCATTGGTTGTAAGACACCTCGCTATATGACCCCATTGGTTGTAAGACACCTCGCTATATGACCCCATTGGCTGTAAGACACCTCGTTATATGACCCCATTGGCTGTAAGACACCTCGTTATAGGACCCCATTGGTTGCAAGACACCTCGCTATAGAACCCCATTGGTTGTAAGACACCTCGCTATAGGACCCCATTGGTTGTAAGACACCTCGTTATAGGACCCCATTGGTTGTAAGACACCTCGCTATAGGACCCCATTGGTTGTAAGACACCTCGCTATATGACCCCATTGGTTGTAAGACACCTCGCTATAGGACCCCATTGGTTGTAAGACACCTCGCTATAGGACCCCATTGGTTGTAAGACACCTCGTTATAGGACCCCATTGGTTGTAAGACACCTCGCTATAGGACCCCATTGGTTGTAAGACACCTCGCTATATGACCCCATTGGTTGTAAGACACCTCGCTATAGAACCCCATTGGTTGTAAGACACCTTGCTATAGGACCCCATTGGTTGTAAGACACCTTGCTATAGGACCCCATTGGTTGTAAGACACCTCGTTATAGGACCCCATTGGTTGTAAGACACCTCGTTATAGGACTCCATTGGTTGTAAGACACCTCGTTATATGACCCCATTGGTTGTAAGACACCTCGCTATAGGACCCCATTGGTTGTAAGACACCTCGCTATAGGACCCCATTGGTTGTAAGACACCTCGTTATAGGACCCCATTGGTTGTAAGACACCTCGCTATATGACCCCATTGGTTGTAAGACACCTCGCTATAGGACCCCATTGGTTGTAAGACACCTCACTATAGGACCCCATTGGTTGTAAGACACCTCGCTATATGACCCCATTGTTTGTAAGACACCTCCCTATATGACCCCATTGGTTGTAAGACACCTCGCTATAGGACCCCATTGGTTGTAAGACACCTCGCTATAGGACCCCATTGGTTGTAAGACACCTCGCTATAGGACCCCATTGGTTGTAAGACACCTCGCTATAGGACCCCATTGGTTGTAAGACACCTCGTTATAGGACCTTATTGGTTGTAAGACACCTCGCTATAGGACCCCATTGGTTGTAAGACACCTCGTTATAGGACCCCATTGGTTGTAAGACACCTCGTTATAGGACCCCATTGGTTGTAAGACACCTCGTTATAGGACCCCATTGGTTGTAAGACACCTCGCTATAGGACCCCATTGGTTGTAAGACACCTCGTTATAGGACCCCATTGGTTGTAAGACACCTCGCTATAGGACCCCATTGGTTGTAAGACACCTCGTTATAGGACCCCATTGGTTGTAAGACACCTCGCTATAGGACCCCATTGGTTGTAAGACACCTCGTTATAGGACCCCATTGGTTGTAAGACACCTCGTTATAGGACCCCATTGGTTGTAAGACACCTCGTTATAGGACCCCATTGGTTGTAAGACACCTCGCTATAGGACCCCATTGTTTGTAAGACACCTCGTTATAGGACCCCATTGGTTGTAAGACACCTCGTTATAGGACCTCATTGGTTGTAAGACACCTCGCTATAGGACCCCATTGTTTGTAAGACACCTCGTTATAGGACCCCATTGGTTGTAAGACACCTCGTTATAGGACCCCATTGCTTGTAAGACACCTCGCTATAGGACCCCATAGGTTGTAAGACACCTCGCTATAGGACCCCATTGCTTGTAAGACACCTCGCTATAGGACCCCATTGGTTGTAAGACACCTCGTTATAGAACCCCATTGGTTGTAAGACACCTCGTTATAGGACCCCATTGGTTGTAAGACACCTCGCTATATGACCCCATTGGTTGTAAGACACCTCGTTATAGGACCCCATTGGTTGTAAGACACCTCGTTATAGGACCCCATTGGTTGTAAGACACCTCGCTATAGGACCCCATTGGTTGTAAGACACCTCGTTATAGGACCCCATTGGTTGTAAGACACCTCGTTATAGGACCCCATTGGTTGTAAGACACCTCGCTATAGGACCCCATTGGTTGTAAGACACCTTGCTATAGGACCCCATTGGTTGTAAGACACCTCGTTATAGGACCCCATTGGTTGTAAGACACCTCGTTATAGGACCCCATTGGTTGTAAGACACCTCGCTATAGGACCCCATTGGTTGTAAGACACCTCGCTATAGGACCCCATTGGTTGTAAGACACCTCGCTATAGGACCCCATTGGTTGTAAGACACCTCGCTATATGACCCCATTGGCTGTAAGACACCTCGTTATATGACCCCATTGGTTGTAAGACACCTCGCTATAGGACCCCATTGGTTGTAAGACACCTCGCTATAGGACCCCATTGTTTGTAAGACACCTCGTTATAGGACCCCATTGGTTGTAAGACACCTCGCTATAGGACCCCATTGGCTGTAAGACACCTCGTTATAGAACCCCATTGGTTGTAAGACACCTCGCTATATGACCCCATTGGTTGTAAGACACCTCGTTATAGGACCCCATTGTTTGTAAGACACCTCGCTATAGGACCCCATTGGCTGTAAGACACCTCGTTATAGGACCCCATTGGTTGTAAGACACCTCGCTATAGGACCCCATTGGCTGTAAGACACCTCGTTATAGGACCCCATTGGTTGTAAGACACCTCGCTATAGGACCCCATTGGTTGTAAGACACCTCGCTATAGGACCCCATTGGTTGTAAGACACCTCGTTATAGGACCCCATTGGTTGTAAGACACCTCGTTATATGACCCCATTGGTTGTAAGACACCTCGCTATAGGACCCCATTGGTTGTAAGACACCTCGCTATAGGACCCCATTGGCTGTAAGACACCTCGTTATATGACCCCATTGGCTGAAAGACACCTCGTTATATGACCCCATTGGTTGTAAGACACCTCGCTATAGGACCCCATTGGCTGTAAGACACCTCGTTATAGGACCCCATTGGCTGTAAGACACCTCGCTATAGGACCCCATTGGTTGTAAGACACCTCGCTATAGGACCCCATTGGTTGTAAGACACCTCGTTATAGGACCCCATTGGTTGTAAGACACCTCGTTATAGGACCCCATTGGCTGTAAGACACCTCGCTATAGGACCCCATTGGTTGTAAGACACCTCGTTATATGACCCCATTGGTTGTAAGACACCTCGCTATAGGACCCCATTGGCTGTAAGACACCTCGCCACAGGACCCCATCGGTTGTAAGACACCTCGCTATAGGACCCCATTGGCTGTAAGACACCTCGTTATAGGACCCCATTGGTTGTAAGACACCTCGCTATATGACTCCATTGGTTGTAAGACACCTCGCTATAGGACCCCATTGGTTGTAAGACACCTCGCTATAGGACCCCATTGGCTGTAAGACACCTCGTTATAGGACCCCATTGGTTGTAAGACACCTCGTTATAGGACCCCATTGGCTGTAAGACACCTCGTTATAGGACCCCATTGGTTGTAAGACACCTCGCTATAGGACCCCATTGGTTGTAAGACACCTCGCTATAGGACCCCATTGGTTGTAAGACACCTCGTTATAGGACCCCATTGGTTGTAAGACACCTCGTTATATGACCCCATTGGTTGTAAGACACCTCGCTATATGACCCCATTGGTTGTAAGACACCTCGCTATATGACCCCATTGGCTGTAAGACACCTCGTTATATGACCCCATTGGCTGTAAGACACCTCGTTATAGGACCCCATTGGTTGCAAGACACCTCGCTATAGAACCCCATTGGTTGTAAGACACCTCGCTATAGGACCCCATTGGTTGTAAGACACCTCGTTATAGGACCCCATTGGTTGTAAGACACCTCGCTATAGGACCCCATTGGTTGTAAGACACCTCGCTATATGACCCCATTGGTTGTAAGACACCTCGCTATAGGACCCCATTGGTTGTAAGACACCTCGCTATAGGACCCCATTGGTTGTAAGACACCTCGTTATAGGACCCCATTGGTTGTAAGACACCTCGCTATAGGACCCCATTGGTTGTAAGACACCTCGCTATATGACCCCATTGGTTGTAAGACACCTCGCTATAGAACCCCATTGGTTGTAAGACACCTTGCTATAGGACCCCATTGGTTGTAAGACACCTTGCTATAGGACCCCATTGGTTGTAAGACACCTCGTTATAGGACCCCATTGGTTGTAAGACACCTCGTTATAGGACTCCATTGGTTGTAAGACACCTCGTTATATGACCCCATTGGTTGTAAGACACCTCGCTATAGGACCCCATTGGTTGTAAGACACCTCGCTATAGGACCCCATTGGTTGTAAGACACCTCGTTATAGGACCCCATTGGTTGTAAGACACCTCGCTATATGACCCCATTGGTTGTAAGACACCTCGCTATAGGACCCCATTGGTTGTAAGACACCTCACTATAGGACCCCATTGGTTGTAAGACACCTCGCTATATGACCCCATTGTTTGTAAGACACCTCCCTATATGACCCCATTGGTTGTAAGACACCTCGCTATAGGACCCCATTGGTTGTAAGACACCTCGCTATAGGACCCCATTGGTTGTAAGACACCTCGCTATAGGACCCCATTGGTTGTAAGACACCTCGCTATAGGACCCCATTGGTTTTAAGACACCTCGTTATAGGACCTTATTGGTTGTAAGACACCTCGCTATAGGACCCCATTGGTTGTAAGACACCTCGTTATAGGACCCCATTGGTTGTAAGACACCTCGTTATAGGACCCCATTGGTTGTAAGACACCTCGTTATAGGACCCCATTGGTTGTAAGACACCTCGCTATAGGACCCCATTGGTTGTAAGACACCTCGTTATAGGACCCCATTGGTTGTAAGACACCTCGCTATAGGACCCCATTGGTTGTAAGACACCTCGTTATAGGACCCCATTGGTTGTAAGACACCTCGCTATAGGACCCCATTGGTTGTAAGACACCTCGTTATAGGACCCCATTGGTTGTAAGACACCTCGTTATAGGACCCCATTGGTTGTAAGACACCTCGTTATAGGACCCCATTGGTTGTAAGACACCTCGCTATAGGACCCCATTGTTTGTAAGACACCTCGTTATAGGACCCCATTGGTTGTAAGACACCTCGTTATAGGACCTCATTGGTTGTAAGACACCTCGCTATAGGACCCCATTGTTTGTAAGACACCTCGTTATAGGACCCCATTGGTTGTAAGACACCTCGTTATAGGACCCCATTGCTTGTAAGACACCTCGCTATAGGACCCCATAGGTTGTAAGACACCTCGCTATAGGACCCCATTGCTTGTAAGACACCTCGCTATAGGACCCCATTGGTTGTAAGACACCTCGTTATAGAACCCCATTGGTTGTAAGACACCTCGTTATAGGACCCCATTGGTTGTAAGACACCTCGCTATATGACCCCATTGGTTGTAAGACACCTCGTTATAGGACCCCATTGGTTGTAAGACACCTCGTTATAGGACCCCATTGGTTGTAAGACACCTCGCTATAGGACCCCATTGGTTGTAAGACACCTCGTTATAGGACCCCATTGGTTGTAAGACACCTCGTTATAGGACCCCATTGGTTGTAAGACACCTCGCTATAGGACCCCATTGGTTGTAAGACACCTTGCTATAGGACCCCATTGGTTGTAAGACACCTCGTTATAGGACCCCATTGGTTGTAAGACACCTCGTTATAGGACCCCATTGGTTGTAAGACACCTCGCTATAGGACCCCATTGGTTGTAAGACACCTCGCTATAGGACCCCATTGGTTGTAAGACACCTCGCTATAGGACCCCATTGGTTGTAAGACACCTCGCTATATGACCCCATTGGTTGTAAGACACCTCGTTATATGACCATATTGGTTGTAAGACACCTCGCTATAGGACCGCATTGCTTGTAAGACACCTCGCTATAGGACCCCATTGGTTGTAAGACACCTCGCTATAGGATCCCATTGGTTGTAAGACACCTCGCTATAGGACCCCATTGGTTGTAAGACACCTCGCTATAGGACCCCATTGGTTGTAAGTGCTGACGCCCACTGGACGCGTTCGCGGCGCGGTGACGGAACTGACGCGGCGACAGAACCGAGGCGGCGCGTTTCGGTCGCGGTGGCTATAGCCCACTGCACGCGGTGGTCGCGCGGTGAGTGACCGTATAGCAGCTGTCTGAATTAACGTTTTAGGCTATTTTTAGATATTGGAGATATTTTGTAACAAATGAAAGATAGATTCTTCTGATGAGGACGCACTCACTTTGCAACGTAAAGACGTCGCAGAAGGATGAGATATTGGATTCATCGCACCCTTCGAAGAAGACTGACGCTGGGAGAATACCACAGGCTCATACAGGAGCTAACAATTGCAAACGATGAGAGGTTTAGGACTTAAATTTACTTCAGATTGACACCATGCAGTGCAGTTTCAGGAGTTGCTGGATCTGGTATCATGTCTCCACCAACTTTCGCGCGTCTTTGTGTCCGAAACAAACGTTTTTACCGCCAGGATGGAGAGTGTGCATTGTGCTGAATTTCATTCTTTTTTTTGATTGGCTGAAATGTCGACGTCGCGCCGACCGACGACCGAAAAATAGAACATGTCCTATTTCACCGCGGAGCCTCGACGGTACCGCGACGGCACCGCGCCGGTGCCGTCCCACTGACGCGTGCAGTGGGCGTTAGCCAAGCGCAACTCAACTGTCCTATTTTTCCGCGCCGCGTCAGTTCCGTCGCCGCGCCGCAAACGCGTCCAGTGGGCGTTAGCACTAAGACACCTCGCTATATGACCCCATTGCTTGTAAGACACTTCGTTATATGACCCCATTGGTTGTAAGACACCTCGCTATAGGACCCCATTGGTTGTAAGGCACCTCGCTATATGACTCCATTGGTTGTAAGACACCTCGCTATAGGACCCCATTGCTTGTAAGACACCTCGCTCTTTGACCCCATTGGTTGTAAGACACCTCGCTATATGACCCCATTGGTTGTAAGACACCTCGCTATAGGACCCCATTGGTTGTAAGACACCTCGCTATATGACCCCATTGGTTGTAAGACACCTCGCTATAGGACCCCATTGGTTGTAAGACACCTCGCTATAGGACCCCATTGCTTGTAAGACACCTCGCTATAGGACCCCATTGGTTGTAAGACACCTCGCTATAGGACCCCATTGGTTGTAGGACACCTCGCTATTTGAATTGCGTGAATTGGATGCGTTTGAGGGGTTAGAGGCCATCTTGTAGAAATGTCGTTTTTTTTCTGGTCTTTACCTCTTAATGAGTAATCCATGTATAATGCTACTGACCAAGAAAATACTGATGAATAAATTTGAATTTGTCATGAAGAAGTCCTGAAATGTTGTTACCGTATTTGCATCAGAACCCTGCTTTCTGGTATTTTTGTTTTGTTTTGGGGGGGGGGGGGGGTAGTGGCTTCGTGGGCGTCAAATAGGCGATGGCCTTTTCTTTATCGTTGTTATTGCATCCGTCACATTGCACACAACTCCAAACCTCCCAAGCCCTACGAAAAGAGATCCGACTACCCAAGAAAGGTGTTTGGTTTTAGCCGGTTTTACCCTTTAGCCTTATTGTGCGCAATATGTGAGAGATTGCGGCATAAACTACGCGAGAAATTTAGAAATATCCAGACTCTGTACCAGCTGTCTGCACGAGACTATCATCTGGTCGCACTGCTATAATATTGTTACCACAAAACTCTCTAAATAGAAAGGGTTACGGACTACATACGAACAGTATATGCCGATAGGGTTACGGCCTGCATTACAGACGTAAACTATATCCCGCTAGGGTTACAGTCTGCATTACATACGAGACTTACATCCCGCTAGGGTTAGGGACTGCATTACATACGAAACTTACATCCCGCTATGGTTACGGTCTGCATTCCATACGAAACTTACATCGCGCTAGGGTTACGGACTGCATTCCATACGAAATTTACATCCCGCTAGGGTTAGGGACTGCATTCCATACGAAACTTACATCCCGCTAGGGTTACGGTCTGCATTACATACGTAACGTATATCCCACTAGGGTTTGGGACTGCATTCCATACGAAATTTACATCCCGCTAGGGTTACGGACTGCATCACATACGAAACTTACATCCCGCTAGGGTTACGGTCTGCATTCCATACGAAACTTACATCTCGCTAGGGTTAGGGACTGCATTACAGACCTAAAGTATATCCCGCTAGGGTTAGGGCCTGCATTACAGACGTAAAGTATATCCCGCTAGGGTTAGGGACTGCATTCCATACGAATTTACATCGCGCTAGGGTTAGGGACTGCATTACATACGAAACGAATATCCCGCTAGGGTTAGGGACTGCATTCCATACGAAATTTACATCCCGCTAGGGTTACGGTCTGCATCACATACGAAGCTTACATCCCGCTATGGTTACGGTCTGCATTCCATACGAAACTTACATCCCGCTAGGGTTAGGGCCTGCATTACAGACGTAAAGTATATCCCGCTAGGGTTAGGGACTGCATTCCATACGAATTTACATCGCGCTAGGGTTAGGGACTGCATTACATACGAAACGTATATCCCACTAGGGTTTGGGACTGCATTCCATACGAAATTTACATCCCGCTAGGGTTAGGGAATGCATTACATACGAAACTTACATCCCGCTGGGGTCGGTAAGGCGTCGTGAGAGTCCTCTCAATACGCATTAGCCGACACACCTCCTGTAGGAGTTTGTTGTTGAACTCCCCTCCCCTGTCAGAGTGTAGCTGCCGCGGGCAGCCAAACCGGCAAAACACTTGTGTCACCAGCTTGTCTGCCACGGTTTGGGCTTCCTTGTCCGGAATCGCGAAGCCCTCCACCCACTTGGTGAAGTAATCCTCCACCACCAGAACGTATTTATGGCCGCCGCTTGACTCGGGCATCGGGCCAACCAGATCCATGGCGATACGCTCCCACGGTTCTCCTACTGGCATCTGCGTTAGCGGTGCTCGATGTGGAGCGGACGCCGGCTTCCTCTGCCCGCAATCCCTACACAACGTCAGCCACCGACTTACATCCGCAGACATTCTGGGCCAATAGTAGCTCCGCTTCAGGGACGCCAAGGACTTGGAGTGACCCATGTGACCTCCTAGACGGTCACAATGCACTGCATCAAACAGGCGTTTGCGCAGTGGCGGCGGCACTACCAACTGCTGCACCACCCCAGTGTCACAGGTAGCTTTCTTCTTCCGGTACAGGACGTCCCCATCAATGACCAGGTTTTCCCATTGCTGCCAAAGGCATTTGGTCACCCCACTCTGGCTTCTGACCTCTGCAAACGGGGGCTTGTGGACCCGGGTCCTTAGATGACTGAGTATACACTCGATACTCTCATCCTCGCTCTGCCAGCGACGGATATCATCCCGCGATACCTCCGGGACCCACTGTAGCTCGCGCACCTGGCGGTAGCCACTAACCCACCCGGCTCTCCTCCGTCAGACTCACCAGTGACCTTAGAGCTCACCTCTCTCTGGTCATCGTCCTGTACCGGCGGTGGCGAGGCCTCGCTGCCTCTCGCCGCCTCAGACTGTCGCTCCACTGAACTTTCAATGAAGGCAGTCGGCGACCCCGTCGCCTCTTCACTCTCCGTCTCCACGCGCTCCCTACGCGGCAGGCAGTCTTCACACTCCATGCGCTTGCAGGGACGCGTCACCTTCCGAGAGAGAGCATCTGCATGGCCTATCTTGGCCCCTGGCCTGTGGACAACTTGGAAGTCATAGGTGCCCAACGTGGCCAGCCAACGGGCCACCATGTTCTCCGCCTCCCGGAAGTTCAAGAGCCACGTGAGCGAAGCGTGGTCCGTCACCACAGTGAACGGTCGACCCCACAGGTAGTGACGGAACTGCTTTACGAACGCCACCACGGCCAGCAGCTCTCGGTGAGTGGTGCAGTAGCGTCTCTGCGTGCGACTGAACGCCTTAGACGCGTACGCGATGACCGTTTCACCACCCTCTTGCTGCTGAGCCAGCACACAGCCCATGGCATCGCCGCTCGCGTCGGTATAGAGCACGAACCGATCTGCTCTCGTGGGGTACCCAAGGATGGGCGTCTCACAGAGAGCCTTTTGCAAGGCTCGAAATGACCTCTCTTTTTCCTCATCCCCGGCAAATGGCACGTTTTTCCGGGTCATGGCCGTCATTGGTCCAGCTACCTGGGCGAACCCCGGTATGAACCGCCTGTAGTATGACGCCAGACCCAAGAAACTGCGCACCTCCTTGACGGTCCTGGGTGTCGCCCAATCTCGCACAGCAGACACCTTCGCCGGGTCTGTTGATATGCCTTGGCGCGACACCACGTGATCCAGGTACAGAACCTCGGTCTGGAAGAGGTGGCATTTCGAAGCCTTCATTTTTAGGCCTGCCTCCCGAAATCTGTCCCACACCGTGGTGAGACGACTCAGAGTCTCCTCGAACGTCTTTCCGAAGATTATGACGTCATCGAGGTACACCAAGCAACTACGGCAGCACAGACCTCGGAGAACGAGCTCCATCATGCTTCACCAACCCGGTCTTCCCTAGCTCTTCCGTGGTCTCCGCAAACACATCAGTGTATTGCCGGAGCGCTGTCTGGACCGCCTGTCGCTGTGACAACGTCAATTCCGGTGAGAGGCCTGCACAAAGCTGTTCCATACCTGGTGGCAGAGTCTCCGGCACCTGAGGCGCGCCGGTAGTCCTCTTTGGTTGACCAGTTTCCGTATCATCGTCTGGGACCTCTAACACGGTGTTATCAGGTAAGGCCTCCAGCAGGCCCACGGTGCCGCCCTTACGTAAGAACACTGTCTCCTCTGAAGTATTAAGTAATACCACAGGGATGTTCCTCGTTCCGGGCGCCACCAAGGCGGAGGCAACCACCACACCTGTGTCTTCGCCCAGACTACGGACTGGGGTCAACAGGGCATTACTCCCTTGGGCATATTGGCGCTTGCTCTCCGCCCTCCCTGTCACCACTAGCTCTGTACCTGGGGGAACCTCGACAGACTCCGTCAGGCGTACACGGGCTACTCTGTCCTGCTTACCCTCCCTACCCAGAGTAAAGGTTAGTTTGCCCATTCTGAGGAGGCCATCACGCAGGGACATCTCACACCCATGCGCCTGGAGGAAGTCTAGTCCCAATATCCCCCCACGATCTTGCAGCTTTGCCACAACGACATCTTGAGCCAAGCATATCCCATCCAGCATGACCTCCACACTGGCCTCTCCCTCCAGCTTCATCGGCTCCCCATCAACTGTAGTCAGCGGCACTTGCGCTGCCTCCAGTGGGGGCCGGCGTCTGGGCGGGATCGACATGTATGTCTGGTGATCTATGACAGATACTGATGCGCCAGTATCCAACAGCAAAGGGCACTCTACACCGTGCAACTGTGCACGTAGTATCCATCCCATGGCTGGTTTCACCCTGTAGATGCGGGGTGAGGTCTGGCCATCTAGGCTCGCTCTCTCCCACAGGCGCCGCAGATCGACTGACACAGGCCGGGGGGGGGGGGGTCGCGCACCGCCTACATAAAACAACTGTTTTATGTAGGCGGTGCGCGACCCCCCCCCCCCCCCCCCGGCCTGTGTCAGTCGATCTGCGGCGCCTGTGCTCTCTCCGGTCCAACAGCTGTGGGCGAACTCTTATCGCCCCCCGGTTTCCCTTCAACCTCAGGGATCTTATCTGGGCTAGTTACCACCGGGTCCCCACTAGCCCCTAGCAGTTTGGGGAAACTCTGTCATTTTCCCTCTCCCCATTTCCACGACCCCTTCGGGACCCCTGGACTCGCCTATCGGGCTTGGGACAGTTTCTGGCCATGTGGCCATACTCAGCACAGTTATAGCACTGCACCGAGGCCATCCAGTCTGCTCTGTCCCTCCGTCTCCCTCTCCCTCCTCCAGATTGATTTCTCTGCTGGGGAACTCCCCTCCCCGATGAGCCAAGACTAGGCGGGTCCGCTTTCAGGGCTTTGGCTAGGCGGGCGACTATGGCATCAACTACGCCGTCGCTAGCTTTACCCTCATCGGGATTGGGATTGGAAGGGGAAGCCTCAACCCTGGCGACCGTAGGCTTACCAACCCCAGGGTGCGGATCCGCGTGGCTTTCGGTCCTTTCGGCGATACTGACCAATCGCTCCAGCGGGATATCGCCCGCTACGTCACATAACAACTTGCTCTTTTCGTTTGTAAGGCCAAATACAAACTGTTCACGAATGTGCAACAGGCGACTGGCCTCATCGATTCGAGGATAAGCCTGCCCAGCCAGGTCGGAAAGAGCCCTGGCGTACGCACGCAGAGTCTCCCCCTTCCTACAGGTCCTGGCCCGGAATTTCCTCAGGGACCCAATAATTCCCTCGGGCGGAGCATATTGCCACAGCAGGGCTGCCCTGATGGTCGCATAATCCTGTCCCGCCTTGCCCCGGATCACTAGACGATGTGCCTCCCCCTGCAAAGCCATTTCCGCATTTAGAGTGCACTGCATGATCTGCGGTCCACCCACACATGTCTGCGATCTTCTCAAACTTGTGTAGGAAATCCTGAACTTCCCCACCCTCTGGTTTCCCATTAAAGGTCGGGACTTGTGGACATTTCCCAAACCCTGCCAACCAGAGCCTGTCCTTCACTTCAGCCGGGGTTAACGGAGTCGCGCCCACCCTAGCTGCAGGCATAGCAGGCCCGTGCATGCTCATGCCAAAGGGGCTATCCCTCCTGCTTACTCCCGCACTACCTATCCAATGCGCCATAGGGGTCGAGTGGTGCTGGGGGGGCTGGGCGTCTGACAGGAACTCATCACCATCCCACCTCTGGGTGTCACTTCCATGAAAGACTGGCCCCACTTCACCTGTCACCCTCCTATCTGCCCCTAAACACCCAGCTGGCTCGCTGATAGGCCTTCTCTGCGCACTGGCCCCCCACTGTTGTCTTCCCCTCTCTAATCCCGATGGATTTCCCTCGCGGACTAGCTCTCTGTCGGGGGAAACGTCTTGAAAACGCACCGAATATTCGGTTTGTTTACATTCTGAGGGCGCGGCCATTTTGGGTCGTGGCGTGCACTCGCTGCTCTGGGCCTCACAGCTGATCGCCGCCAGCGCTTGGGTGTACTGGCTAGGCTGGACTGACTGCAGTCCGCCCGCCCGGCCCACCCCCACGCCTATCGCACGCTCAGGCGCTGAGAGCCAAGCGCCACGCCCTACCCCAAACGTCTGCGCTGGGCTGTACTGGCTGGGCCGGACTGAGTGCAGTCCGCCCGCCCGGTCCACCCCACCGCCTGTTGCACGCTCAGCCTCTGGGAGCCAAGCAGCGCGCCCTGCCGCCTGCGCTGAGATGTACTGGCTGGGCGGGACTGACTTCAGTCCGCCTGCCCGGCTCACCCCACCGCCTGTCGCCAGAGGAGGTTACAACCGCTGCAGCGCCCCCTATATTTTGAAAGATATATACGGCGCACGAACGTGTTTTGCGTCAGTTTGCAAGATGTCTGCAGGCGGAGCGGACAACAAAGTTGGAGAGAATTGTTTCAAGTGGTACGGTGAAAAAGAGTGTGTTAAAGAGGAATTCTTCATTCCTTGTCAACTTGTGTGTTACAATTATGCTCTCAGTTGTATCAAAAGGCGAATGTGGGATGAATTTAGTTGTGTTTTTTGCTTCCATGTTGTAAAAGTCCCCATTATCGCTCGCTTCGCTTCATAGCGACTTGGGCCGCTGGCCTCCTGGGCCAGGCTGCTGGCCACTCTCACCTCGGTACCTATGCTACGGGCCATATTCCACCACGGGGCGCTAAATATATTTACTGACACTCCTACTCCTAGTCCCTGGAGACCCACCCGTAAACTCTGTATTTATCCATGGTCAATTCTGGTAGAATACCTTATAAGTTACACAATTTTAGTTTATGCCAATATTGACTGCTGGACAATTTGACCGTCAGCCGGGTTGGCGGGTGAACTTTGTATTGGGTATGAGTTGGTCCATGTTAGAGGGGGTAGAGGTATGCCCAGATGAAGAGGGATTGAGATCATTAATCAGGTGAAACATGGTGGCAGGGGTGAGCAACGGGAGAGGGCGTCACTGGACAGTGGCGTCAGTATCAGCGACATCAGTCCCAGCTGTGGGAATACAGGGTTGTGCATCCCAGGGTCTGATGAGCTGGCTGCCTGCCTGGAGTAGCGAGACAGGGTCCCATTCCCCAGCCCAATTTGAGGTCTACACCCCGTCCCCTCCACACATCCAAAGTCAGATCATCCAGCAGTCAAAACGAAATGCTGTCAAAGTGTGCCTAAAACCCTGAAATTTATACCATTTCATATATGAAAACCCAAAACTATGCCAACTTTCGAAACCCCCCTGTCCAGCATATCTGGATCCGACCCTGCAGTCCTGCTATTTTGGCAGAGGGGTAGAGGTAGATATGATAAAATATAAAAATATTTTACTTTTAGATAACCGGTACTCAATAACTCATTATTGAATACTACTAGTAATCATTTATTTAAAATATTAATTAAAGCATCTTGTATACTGGTATAATATTGCGCTATTACCACTGAATTTTTTTTTTTATTTTGGAAACTAACTTAAAAGTTTAAGTCTTGGATCCAAAGAGACTTTTAAGACATGAATCCCAATATGTTGTGCTATCATAAAGGAATATCCATTTTATTCGTGAGTACTATTAAAAATGATTTAAAGTGTGGTCTGATGTGATGCAGATAACCTGAGCTTTTGAGTTTACCTGGACAATGATAAAAAATTATTGTGACAATTCTTGTTCGAGGCTTTTGGCATTCCGTTATACTTTTGTATTTGACTTTAACGTAAGATTTAGTTTCTCGCACATTTTAATTGAATGTTGCTTTTGTTGGAAGCCCTTTGCATTTGGTTGGTTGACCATTGTGTTGACTGTGGGTTCAACTCCCACCTGGGTTTTACATAGCAGCTTCATAAAAGTGTGCATATATATGTGAAAACCTGTGTATATGTTGCATCTGACAATAAAACATATGCCACTTTATAAATGTAGTCATTTCTGGCTGAATAATCTAGTCCTGCGTCTTAAGTGTATTTTATGAAATGTGTATGAAATAAAAAGGCACTTGTAAGTGACATTTATATTATTACAAGAAAGAAACCAATGTACATATTTTCAGCTAAGTTTTCCATAACAGGTCTTCATTGATATTTAGGTTTATATATATAATATAGCAGGTAATTTTTTTTCCAAATGCACTTACACCAAAATACACACTGTATTCCACCTGGATTCATAAGGGAGCTTGTCTGGTTGGTTGACATACCTTGTGTGAATAGTGTCATATTTATCCAGTAAATTAGCTATGGCCTAAATTTCCTGAGAATGATACATGAGCAAAGCAATGGCAACACTCGAGAGCATGGTTTGTTTATCTCAACAGCTGGGTCAGATACATCAATATTCTGTTTGGTATGTGAACAGAGGCACAGAGTGGTGGCATAACTGAGGCAACAGGCATTTTATATATATCCCTATATACAATCTGCCAATAGAAACAGACAAAGAGTTTAACAAAATTAACACAAATGAATTATGAGTTAGAAAATGAAAGATAAAAAAGAGGAAGGACAATGTGGGGACAATCTAATTGAAATACTGGGGGTATACCAAATGAGTATATATCTGGGAAAAAATTTCTACCAGTGTTTCCAGCAGCATTTTACTCTGTCAGGCAATAATCATATAATGAGATCCTGTTTGCATTTATAAAAGACTATTGGTGATGAAAAAAATAATATGCAGATCACTCGTAATCTAAAATTGGATATCAAGGTAGATGTCACATATCAATTTATATGTCAACATAATAAATATATATTGATCCATATGCATGCATACTGTTAGAAAATCAAACTTACCTCTAAATAATTAAGGATAGACACTAATACAAAATTATTTTGTAGTAAGAAGAATGAACTATTCTTTGCTGCTATAATCGTAAAGCAGTCACTCAGCCAAATGCTCCTCGTAAATTTCACTTAGCCATATAGAAACATTGCATCAGTGTGGTGGTAGGGACGGGGGGGGGGGGGGGTTAGGTTGGTAATGGGTATTTCTATTTCCACGGAAATACAAAATGAGGGAAATAATTCTTCATGAATTGAGAATGGGCTATTAGTTGACCATGATGCTTAAGGATTTTCAGTTTTCGTGAACTGTAAATTTTAATATTAAATAGTCTTGAATCATAAACTGGCCACTTTATATAGCCAGCATCGACCCTTTAATTTTATTGTGACCTGGGATTAAAGATATTTATTTTTTGTGATCAGGGAGCATGACCCCCACCCACCCTCTGTGATCAAAGGCAGGGTAGCAGCTAGTGCTAAATCACTCCGTATGCCCCTTGTATGGAGTGATTTAGCACTAGGTAACAGCTAGATAGGGCACTATTTTCCGCTCAAACAGTCATCCACTTCCAACGGCAATCACTCCATTAATCGTGGAGCGCTTACGAGCGCTTTTACATTTTAAGAAAGAAGACATGACAGGCTATAAATGAAGTGAGTTTCATTGCTAGCGCTTTTTTCGTTAAGATGTGCGAGGCCTTGACATTTCACTCAAAAACAGACTTTATGAACCAACCGACCGGAGGGATCTGTCAAATGTTTGAAATCAGTTTTTTTTATTGAAAAAGACGATGTCAGTACCAATTGTACATACATCCATCAACATTGAAGCATAAAAAGACTTAATCGACAGTTTTATATTATAAATGCTTCACGGTGGCTGGTTACTAAGCTTTTACTTGTACGGGCCGCTTCGAAAATTTACCTCACTTTTCTCTTTTGTTTACAGCACCCTATTATCGCCCGGTATAGGTGGCGCTGCTGCGGTTGTAACCTTCTCTGGCCTGTCGCACGCTCAGCCTCTGCCACCCCCCTATTAGGGGTGTCACGTGGCTTGAGCGACCAATGAGAGACGTTCTCCCGCGGCGTGCCCCTTCCTCGCATCCTTGCAATGAAGGCGGCCGCCATTTTGTCTTCGCCGCCTCGTTGGGTCGGGGAGGTGTAATTCCCTTCCAGGAGGCTGTCTCCTGCGAAGGAATGCTCACTTTGACGGACTGTAGTCCCGTCAAAATTACCGTACACACCCCCCCTCTCCTCCTCAAAGCTGTCCCCACCCGACGTCGGGTTGGGGATAACTATCTGAGGCCTGCCCCACTCCGCCTAGCCCCAGTTCTGTGGCTGTAGACGGGCCCTGTCAGATTTTTGCCCGGCCTACAGCCACAGAACTGGGGCTACACTCCGCCATGACAGGTCAGACCTTCACCTTTGTTTTTTACCGATCCTGGTTCTTAGGCACCAGTGTAATATTTCTCGTGCCCGGCTTTCGCCGGGAAATACTAGGCGTACTTCTCAGCTACCAGGTTCGATCAGATCGGTATTTAGAAGGCAAAGGAACTAACGTCAACACTGGGAGGGGTACAGTTCACACAGACTTTAATATGTTGTAGGTAAAACCTAGAAGGCGAGCGTAGACTTTGACTTTGTTGTGAAGCAATTTTTTGGACCCCCACTGATGATAACTGGGTTAAACTGTTTCTCATAACCTTAGTTATGACTTGTTCTTTTTAAAGGTGAAGTTTTACATATTATGCTATTTTGTATATTTAATATCAAAGTTTTGGTACTGAAAAAGTAAATCTAGTAGTCTAGTAGTACATTTGATTTGTAGTCAAGTGACCTGCCCCTGACCGAATCTGTCATGATTTAGGTTCCTATTACCTTAGGTTGCTTTATTTGTGATCTGTAAAGTTTTGTTCGAGAGAAATTGCCATCTAAACATAGGCTAAGGCAATGAAATCAATTTCCATCCCCTGGTACATTGACTGACCGAAAATGTTTGTTCTCAAAGTTTAAAAGTGCAGTGTTTTATGGGGAGGGATCATTGCATGGTGTAGTTGGAGTGCCATGGTCAGATAGATGTGGCCGGCAATAGTTATGTTCCTGCCTTCCTGCTCCCTGATTTGGACTTTGATTTCACGACTCAGCTCATGTAATGAGCGTGAGTAATTATGCTCAAGATCTCTAGAATTTGAAACTGGACGACTGGTTGACTGGGTTGTGTTACGGTTACCCAGTGTGAAGCAAAGTACTGTGAATATTTTTTTAAGTAAGGGTGGTCCGCCCTCATTCAACGCAGCAAAACCAGCAAGAAGTAGTCTACGATAGACAGAGATCCCAAATGACACGCAGCTGTGATAGAAGCTTTTAGTTTTGAAGTAGATGTGCTAAAGAAAGGGAGCACAACTTGTTTTGATTTGATAATTGGACTACTGTAAGAACTTACTACTTTTTAAATATAATGAAGAATGCTAATGGATAGATTTTCGAAGATCTTGATAACTTATCTCTAGATGTAGGCTAATCTTAACTGAAGGGTTTGTTATAAACCAAAAAAAAAAGCAATTTTTGCGCCAAATTGTTTAAAGCTTGGATCCAGCTTTGTATATTACCTTCTAGCTAATCTATATTAGAAGTTAGTTATTTGACGGATCCTACACGGACGCATAATGAACTTTCAAACAACCCGTTTGAATGAACACAGATGTTGCTTTGATTCGATAATTAGAGTAAGGTTACTTTTTAAAGTAAGCTTATATTAAAGAATGCCAATGGATAGATGTTCGAAGATCTTAATAGATCTAACTTATCTCTAGATGTAAACTAAGCTTAATTAATAAAATTAGTTAAAAATCCGCCAAACAACAGCAATTTTTGCCTCAATTTTTTTTAAAGCTTTGATCCAACTTAAAGTTGCATGTGGAATTGTTTCGCTGTTTTTGAATGCCAAATTTGCGTATAAGAACACAAACCTTAGGCCTTAAGGTTCATAACAGACAATAAACACCTACCATATCGCTCACCAATTATCTGCCAATGAGGAAAAAATTTCAAATTCATGAATTGTCCGCCACAAAAATGAAAACTTGTGCTGATTTGAAACGTCATAAACGTGTGTAAGCAAGTCGTTTACCGGTGCCACCGACAGGGGGCCCAAGCGCTAAATTATATGAGACAATAGAAGCGTCCGGAGCGCCACTTTTTCTTTGGCGGTGGCCGTTGACACTGCTTGTGGTCAAAGGTAACATTTCCTGTTTATGTTTATTTTGGTACAGCCGTTGCAACGGCCAGCTCCACATGTAACTTTAAGCTTAGTAAGTCTTACATTAATTTCCAGCTAGATCTGCATTAGAAGTCTATTTTAATGAAAGGCTAAAAGACGGTTGTCCCAATCAAATGGTTCCCTTAGCTTGTCCAGGAACCAGTACAAATTTCTTGACGGATCCTGCACGGATGCCTGATGAACTGTCAAATAACCCAGTTAATTTAATGTGACACAAATAAGTGGTGAAAGTCATATGATTATAGCCTAAATGTGACGTTAGATCTAGCACCTTTTGGATCACCAACCTTGATCTATATTGACAAAAGCTGAACTAGATTGTAGACCTAACGGATCTAGATCTGGATCTAGGCCTAAGCTTAGATCTAGAACATGTAACGCGTTAACGAAGCAATTTTTGCCTCAAATTGTTTAAAGCTTACATCCAACTTAAACTAGATCTAGGGAACTTACATTAACTTAACTTCCAGCTAGATCTATATTAGTCAATTAGAAGTCTATGTTACTGAAAGGCTCAGTAAACATTAGCTAAAAGAGTCAAATGGTCCCCTGGTCAGGGTCAAAACTGTTCTATGGATCCTACACTGGCGCCTGATGAACTGTCAAATAGATCTAACTCCTAGGCTAGATCTAAATATTACACAAATAAGTTACCTTAGCACTTTAATGTATCACCAACCTTGATTTAAATTGACAAAGGCTAGACTTGAAAATGTTGTAACATCAACGAAGCCTGGTAAACTGCTGACAAATCTGAAACTGTCGTCTGCGCGTTCGACTTGTGCTGCCACCAAGCGAATGCATCGCGCGCGCGTGTTGAGCGCCCTCTGTCAGGAGAGAGGAGGAAACATGCATGTTGTCGCTATGATCAGCGTTTCATCAGTTGGAATTATGTTTTTGTATTTAAATTATCTACCAATTATGTACATTCGTTTGTTAATGTGGGGGTTTGAGCTGCATATAAGTTTTTGACAAAAAAAACAAACATGAAATTTCCCAGAATGCATTTAAACGCATGCGCATGTCACACCACTGGGGGTCGACTTCCCGTTGATTTTTTTTCGCGCTTTACAGTATGGGATTGAGATACAGATTTTGTCAGTTTTTTACGTGTGTGTTATCTAAAGAGCTCGCTACGCTCGCTATTAATTGCCCAAACGGCGAGGAACTTATATGTTGTTTACTTTTGATAAACCCTGCCTAATGGACTACCTCTAACTAGCTAAACAGGACCTGGGGCTGGAGCCTTGTTTGCACATTGCATAATACAATGTGAATATTGTCAAATGCAGTATGCACATTGCATAATGCAGTATGCACATTGCATAATACAATGTGAATATTGTCAAATGCAGTATGCACATTGCATAATGCAATGTGAATATTGTCAAATGCAGCATGCACATTGTCAAATGCAGCATGCACATTGTCAAATGCAGCATGCACATTGTCAAATGCAGTAAGCTTATGCACATTGTCAAATGCAGTAAGCTTATGCACATTGTCAAATGCAGTATGCACATTGTCAAATGCAACATGCCGCTATTCAATACGCAGCCTGTCATCCGCCTTCTGAAACTGCCCAATGGGCAGTGCCCATTACATATGCGCTTATTCGACTTGCGATTATGCGTGACCCCGCATTCTGCTTTGCCCCATTTTGACATACGGTGGCGCCACTGGTTCGAAACAGATAAACTATTCTGACAACAACGCAGTATGCAATGTGCATACTGCATTTGACAATATTCACATTGCATTATGCAATGTGCATACTGCAGTTTACAATATTCACATTGCATTATGCATTGTGCATACTGCATTTGACAATATTCACATTGCATTATGCAATATGCATACTGCAGTTTACAATATTCACATTGCATTATGCAATATGCATACTGCAGTTTACAATATTCACATTGAATTATGCAATATGCATACTGCAGTTTACAATGTTCATTGCGCATTGTGCATAATGCATTGTGAATTATGACCCTAATATCATTCCATAGTACCGTGTCACTGATTGACGAACAAAGTTATATATAAACATTAGTGCAATAATCGCATTGTACAGTTGCGTTAATCTACTTTTGTTGGTAGGCAATTCTTATCGTTCATAGGTTCTGGACCATTTGTTATCGAACATTACTCTACAAACACTCGCTGCTTGAAATTGTTTTTCAGGAGAAGCATGAATCACGACTCGAAAAGGTCCGGAAGGCAACAACATTACGCCGGGCAACGGAGACATTGGAAGAACGTAATGCACGACTCAAGAAAGATCGGGAGGCAAAAAAAATTAAACGTTCGAAGGAATCTCCAGAGGAGCGTGTTGAACGGTTTGCAAAACTTAAAAAGACCGCGCAATCACGACGTGCAAATGAGCCTTCTGAATAACGTAGCAAACGACTTGCAACAGTTCAAAAGTCAATGAGATCTATGCGTACCAACGAGTCCGCGGAAGAGCGTAACGAACGACGCGCAAAAGCTCAAAAGACGATGGCATCTGTTCGTATCAATGAGTCTTCACTTAAACGTAGAGAACGACTCTCTAAAGTTCAAAAGACTTCAAAATACGTGCGTGCCATACGTGCCAACCAGTCTTCGGAAAAGCGTAGAAACTACGCAAGAACCCATATGAAATTTTACTATGGTACTACCATGGTACATATACCATGGTAAATGTACCATGGGGTTTTTGACACATTTACCATGGTACATGTGAACCACAAAGATACCATGGTATATTTACCATGGATATACCACCTAAACATACCATGGTAAATTTACCATGGTACATTTACTAGGCCTACTATAGAAATTTACCGTGGCCATGGTAAATTTACCATAGTAGGCATAGTAAAGGTACCATGGTAAATTTACCATAGTACGCATAATAAACATACCATGGTACATTTACTATGCCTACTATGGTAAATTTACTATGGTACATTTACTATGCCTACTATGGTAAATTTACTATGGTACATTTACGATGCCTACTATGGTAAATTTACTATGGTACATTTACTATATGCCTACTATGGTAATATTACCATGGGCATGGTAAATTTACTATGGTAGGCATAGGAAATGTATCATGGTAAATTACTATAGTATTTAAGGTAAACATACCCTGCTAAAAATGTTCTATAGAGTTTCTATAAAAAAAAATCTATAGAGTTTCTATAAAAAAAAATCTATAGAGTTTCTATAAAATATTTCTAAAGAAGTATTCTATAGAACTTTAGGACAAAACTCTTTAGGCTGCCTATAGGACGCATCTATAGAACTCTATAGACATGCTATAGGACGCACCTATAGAACTCTATAGACATGCTATAGAACTCTATAGACATGCTATAGAACTCTATAGACATGCTATAGGATGCATCTATAGAACTCTATAGGCATGCTATAGGATGCATCAATAGAACTATAGGCATGCTATAGGACGCATCTATAGAACTCTATAGACATGCTATAGGACGCATCTATAGAACTCTATAGACATGCTATAGGACGCATCTATAGAACTCTATAGAGGTGCTATGGAACTCTATAGACATGCTATAGGACGCTTCTATAGAACCCTATATACATGCTATAGGACGCATCTATAGAACTCTATAGACATGCTATAGGATGCATTTATAGAACTCTATAGACATGCTATAGGACGCACCTAAAGACATGCTATAGGATACCATCTATAGACAAGCTATAGGACACCATCTATAGACATGCTATAGAAGTCTATAGACATGCATGCTATAGGACACCGCTATAGATATCTAGATATGCTATGGGACACAGCCATAGAAATCTATAGACATGCTATGAGACAAGTGAATAGAAAGCTATAGACAAGCTAAAAGACACATCTATAGAAGTCTATGGACAGGCTCTAGAACAAGTCTATATACATCTAAAAACATACCACTGACTCTGAGGTCGTCAATGCTATGCTGACAGGTATACCATTACGATCCCGATGGTATGCTGAAAGGTACACCACTGAGGTCCCCAATGGTGTGCCGAAAGGTAAGCCTACGCATGTGGCTATACCACTGGCACTGAGTTTGTCAATGAACTGAATGGTATAGGCTACTGAAAGGTATATACCACTCAAAACATCAATGGTAGGCTGAAAAGTATGCCACTAAGCCGAGGGTCTCATTGGTATACCTTTTACTATATCATTGGGAACCTCAGATTCTGGTAATCCTTTGTGTGAAGCCACTGTTGTAGGTGAGGTAGGTTCTCGTAACGTCGTCAGTCAATGTGTAGGTATCTCTTCCTAACCCAAGGCTAAGCTGTCACCTGTGAGTGTGACACTGTCACTGGTCACCGGTCATGCCAGAGTATGTCGAAAAATATGGATTACTGCATAAATATGTCCTTCATGTGTGTAAAGTGTAATCCGCCTAGTACACCGGTTTCGTTGGTATACCACTATGCAGACAAGAATCGCAAAAAGAAAAGAATAAGAAATCCAATATTGATTATCCACATTTCCAAATATATATTTTAAAAACTAGGTACAGAATGTAAATAATAACATAATGCACTGATATGAACTGTACAACATTCTAGGAATATTGACCTACCCAACATAAAATATTCAGCATGTTCAGTGCACTACAATTCAAATTACATATTCGTCCCAGAAAGAAAATCCAATATTTTCCTGACATATATACCTTGATATACCTCACACAGTGAGGTAATATCACCTTAAAGCAAGTTATAAGAAAAACACGGCGATATCTGTATTACTTTTTCTTTCCATGGCAACGAAGCCAATGGCCTAATGATAAACATACAGATTCTTGCCATTAAAAGAAAAATCGTCAAAAATCAGATAAAAATGCTAAAATTGCCTTTTTTCACCAATTAGTTGCCAATAAGCATCTACAGATCACTTAATGCTTCAATCAGGCGGATGTTGCTCAGTTATGGCGCTAGAGCGCTTCAAAGTGGGACGACACCTTTGTGGGGCCACCAATGATGAGTGAATGGAGATTGTGTCCATCTTTAAAACAACGTCAACATTAAGAAAAACATGCCAGAGCTGTGATCTTTACGCCAAATGGTAGGGACCATTGATCGGCAGAGAACTAGTAAAAGAAACAAATGAGTTGCTATATCACTTCGCATGCAGTGTTCTTTGTTCTTGTCCTAGGTCTCCGTGTCTCCACAATGATAAACTAATGCAACTTTTGGCCATTTCGTCAGGCCATAGCTGAAGGACTATTCTTTCTATCGCCTAGCTCTTCAATCGAATAAGTTGTGGCAGTAAACTTTGGCGTATTGCCACTTGAACGTTGTCGTGCGTCACGTCATAACGTCACTATGACGTCATGACGTCACACATCTTTAGTAAGCTATTACTCAGCTATTATAAGGTATGGCGACTTTCGGGTCGCTTTACGTTGCAGGTCGTGTTCAGGGACAGTTTGTGCCGTGTGTAACTGTTTTGGCGCAGGGGATAAGTATGCGTCAAAAATGACGTCATAGCTAACGTGCCCCTACGAAATGTTGGGTTTGCTTTACTTTTAGCCACTTTGGCAATAGCTGTCATAACCCGAGTTGATAAGTAGACATATTAAAGAAATAGAAGCCATCATGAGCATTTGCGCGAACGTCAAATGACGTCATGTCACGTCACGATGACGTATTATTAGATAAAAAGTAAAATTCGTAGCGCCATTCATAATGAGTCAAGCAATCGCTCTTGAGAACAAAATTTCATGTTCACTTAAACACGTCGTCTTCAGAGACACCTATGGCGAGGGGGCTAAGTATGCGTCAACGTGATAGCTTACGTGCTCCTACGAAAGTTTGGGTCTGCTTGATGTTCTGCTAATTTGGCAATAGCTACCATCACCCACAAGTTCATGAGTTCACCCATGATTTCGTAAGTAGGTATCCTTAACAAAATAGAAGCCATCGCGAATATTGTCGTGATCGTCAAATGAAGTTCGTGAAGTCACGAAGACATAATAAATAAAAGATACGAAAGTACCGTTAATATTGCTTCCAGAGAAGCGCCTTGGCTTCAAACTGGATGTCCAATTAAGCTCCGCCTACAGTGCCACACTGCCTGTCGAAGGCAGCATTTAGCCCAAATTGCCCCTATAAGGCCCTTTAGCCAAAA
The DNA here is from genome assembly GCA_964019135.1 of Arenicola marina. Taxonomy (NCBI): domain Eukaryota; kingdom Metazoa; phylum Annelida; class Polychaeta; family Arenicolidae; genus Arenicola; species Arenicola marina. Next base: position 22,760,549 of record OZ025256.1, on the reverse strand, counting down.
TTGGCCCTGACGACTCGTTACGTCGCCATTAATACAGCTTCCAAATGTACTTATGTATTTTCGTCCTCGACCTATGGTCGAATATCTCTTGTTATTATATCTATTTTTTTGGCTTGATACCAGTCATGCATCAGTGTGCAGCATGACAAGGGTCTAACGGCAAAGTGTCCGAGGTTAGGCAAAAAACCATGTATAGAATAGTTATGCATAATTCTACCCCATCGTACAAAACTACTCAAATAATGCGTTGATATTGAGCAAAATTAAATATACATTCAATCGATTTTGCCAGTATGTATGATATGATCTGTATTATTTAAAAAATCTTTTAACTTTATGCGATGCAATTTGTTACGATATGTTACTCGATTACCTGATTAAAGGTATTAGTTACTGCGCACCACATATTATGAGCAAAACTAGGTCTCTTTGTGAGCCGGTTCTAATCACTATAGGGTCACCACATCTCAAACTAGGTCTCTTTGTGAGCCGGTTATAATCACTATAGGGTGACCGCACCTCAAACTAGGTCTCTTTGTGAGCCGGTTATAATCACTATAGGGTGACCACATCTCAAACTAGGTCTCTTTGTGAGCCGGTTCTAATCACTATAGGGTGACCGCATCTCAAACTAGGTCTCTTTGTGAGCCGGTTCTAATCACTATAGGGTGACCGCACCTCAAACTAGGTCTCTTTGTGAGCCGGTTCTAATCACTATAGGGTGACCGCACCTCAAACTAGGTCTCTTTGTGAGCCGGTTATAATCACTATAGGGTGACCACATCTCAAACTAGGTCTCTTTGTGAGCCGGTTCTAATCACTATAGGGTGACCGCACCTCAAACTAGGTCTCTTTGTGAGCCGGTTATAATCACTATAGGGTGACCACATCTCAAACTAGGTCTCTTTGTGAGCCGGTTCTAATCACTATAGGGTGACCACATCTCAAACTAGGTCTCTTTGTGAGCCGGTTCTAATCACTATAGGGTGACCGCATCTCAAACTAGGTCTCTTTGTGAGCCGGTTCTAATCACTATAGGGTGACCGCATCTCAAACTAGGTCTCTTTGTGAGACGGTTCTAATCACTATAGGGTGACCGCACCTCAAACCAGGAACGTGCTATGCACCCCAAGCCTTAGTTATGCCGAGGGCTCTGCTCGTTCACTTCAGGCTTCAGATGTACCTCTATAATGAACACATATTACATGTAGTCGCTTGGCAAGGTTAAACACGTTTCCCTGTTAGAACGCGTCTTCTTAACTTGTTAAATTGGAATGTTAAGAATCTCAACTTGAACTACATACCTGGTAACGTATACTGCTGATACTTGTTTTATACGGTGTGGTGTATATGAGTGTGTACTTAACAGATATTAAGGAATGGTAAGATGTACGTTGATCATTTTCCTTTCGTTATTGTGCAGACCATATGTAACAGATGGCATGACAAATCAGTCTTTTGCCGATTGGCTGTCTTTAATATACCCAGCGTGGAACTGAAGGCACTTCAATCCATCTATGAATTCAGGAGTTTGAATGTTTAGAACTGCAGATTAATTCAGTTAAACATTCCGTCCAATTTAAATGAACTAATCACAACAGCGATCCGGTGAGAGCCAATCACAGTAGTCATCCGGCAAGCGAGTCAAAAGCAAACGAGAGATTCGTCTAAACCAATCGGCGTACTTCATAAATACTTCGTTACAAATCACACCAGATGTTCTATTGGCACTTTACAAAAAGGACATCTCCACTTAGTGGTGAATATACTGGTGAAGCATATCAGTCAAACTAAACTGATCGTTTATTGGACGAATTGAGCCAAAGCGACAATTTCACTAATGGTGCGCTTTAAGTCTCATCACAGTGTTTTAGGCATATTGGTTGACGTGTGTGGGTTTTTTCACAATTATAAAGAAAGGTTTAATTATTTAGTGTCTGTCTGATGACGAATTTGTAACGAGTGTCCTGGATCTTATACGATAATAAAGTAGGAGTCGACCAGTATGCACGTAGTCTTCACTTTCGGTCAGGACCAGAACCAATTAGTGGTTATCCGGTGTAATAAGCCTTTTGAGAACCTTTACGGAATTTTCAGGTTTTCAGCTTCTCCTTTTTTTGTGGGTCCCTATATTATTAGTTGCAGTTGCACAAAGTTGCTGTTGAAATCAAATCTTTGCGCAACTCGTATTATACATATATGTGTATCAGTATTCTAGCTCATCTATCCAAAGATATTAGTATTAATATCTTTGATTTATCTGACCTACTTCTAGTATAGGTATTTAAGATATAGCTAAAGAAAACAGAAACATTCTTAATGAATGCTTGTGGTCGGCCATCTTGATAGGCAGGTCTAATTCCCAGTGAGCACTTCGGTTGTAAGCCCGTAGATTCATAACGCAGCAAATCCCTTGATATTTGTTCGAATTGACCGTTGGCGGTACTTTTGCAAATATACTGAACAGAAGATGAATTTTTCTATTTAATGTCTACTCTGATTTTTAAATAGGATCACGCCGTTATAGATCATGCATAGCTGTTGAATAATTGATTATTTACAGTCCTACATCTTTGGCTTCCTCTCACTACAAGCAAATGGTATGGCAACAAATCCGTATGAAGAATATACATGTATTTATTACAAAACAACTATCATGGACATGCTACACTGTTGAAACACTGTACAGGGGGGGGGGGGGGGAACTAAGGAAGGAACTAAGAAAGGGAAAAAAACTATAATACTGTAATCAAGTATTACCTGAACGCATATTCACTATGTAAACGCCTTGCCGGTATCGAAGGCCTTCAATGTACATCATATCAGTGGATTGCGGGGATCAGTTAACCCATGATTTGGTGATGGCGGGGATCAGTAAGCCCATGATTTGGTGATGGCGGAGATCAGTAAGCCCATCATTTGGTGATGGCGGGGATCAGTAAGCCCATCATTAGGTGATGGCGGGGATCAGTTAACCCATGATTTGGTGATGGCGGGGATCAGTTAACCATCATTTGGTGATGGCGGGAATCAGTTAACCCATGATTTGGTGATGGCGGGGATCAGTTAACCCATGATTTGGTGATGGCGGGGATCAGTTAACTCATCATTTGGTGATGGCGGGGATCAGTTAACCGTCATTTGGTGATGGCGGGAATCAGTTAACCCATGATTTGGTGATGGCGGGGATCAGTTAACCCATGATTTGGTGATGGCGGGGATCAGTTAACCCATGATTTGGTGATGGCGGGGATCAGTAAGTCCATCATATGGTGATGGCGGGGATCAGTAAGCCCATCATTTGGTGATGGCGGGGATCAGTTAACCTATGATTTGGTGATGGCGGGGATCAGTTAACCCATGATTTGGTGATGGCGGGGATCAGTAAGTCCATCATTTGGTGATGGCGGGGATCAGTAAGCCCATCATTTGGTGATGGCGGGGATCAGTTAACCCATGATTTGGTGATGGCGGGGATCAGTTAACTCATCATTTGGTGATGGCGGGGATCAGTTAACCATCATTTGGTCATGGCGGGAATCAGTTAACCCATGATTTGGTGATGGCGGGGATCAGTTAACCCATGATTTGGTGATGGCGGGGATCAGTTAACCCATGATTTGGTGATGGCGGGGATCAGTAAGTCCATCATTTGGTGATGGCGGGGATCAGTAAGCCCATCATTTGGTGATGGCGGGGATCAGTTAACCCATCATTTGGTGATGGCGGGGATCAGTTAACCCATGATTTGGTGATGGCGGGGATCAGTTAACCCATGATTTGGTGATTGCGGGAATCAGTGAGCCCATCATTAGGTGATTGCGGGGACCAGTAAGCCAATCATTTTGTGATTGCCGGGGACAGTATCAGATTGACCGAAAAACACCTTTCGTATTGATGGCTATCAGCATAATAAATACATGGCTGAGAACCTAGCAATATCTTTGTTATAAATGCCTTTTAAATGTCCCCAACATCTTGACCGGTTGGTTTTGACATTGCCGTGTGCATACCGTATATAGCGTACATGGAGTCTCTCAGGTACAACAATAACCTTCTTAAGAACAGCGCAACGAATCGAACAAGACAGTTACAATTTCAGATCAACATAAACTTTCATCCTGTTATATATATTCAGTTGCTTGATGACAATGAGACATTCCACCAAACCAGGACCACACGCCGGTCACGGCCGGTCATTACCATACATGATAAACACCAATTCACATATCGTCATGACTGGGTCATTTTAATACTTGTTTTCCATTAATTAATGAAGTTCGGTAAAGAATTTCCCGTCATAGACGCTGCTTCTGGTTAGTTTCTTAGCCAAACTTTTCCCCTTTTACTGTCAACTCTGTTCCGGGATGCTACGGTTTCATTTTGGCTGAAGCCAAAATCATTAGTTCTTCGCCTTCGACTCGTTTGAATTCGAATCGTCCGAGTGCCAACTGACCGAACCGAAACTGACGTCATCATCGCTGCTGGTTTCTCCCGCCTCTTTAACGCTCTCTTCCGGTTCTGGATCCGGTCCGTCCGTCACCAGCTCCGTGACAACCGAACTCTTCGACGGCCGCCCTCTCTTCCGTGTTTTAGTGACCTTCGGATCCGTTTTCAATTTACGCTTCCGCGTCTTCCCGCGGCTTTTGGTGTCATCCTCGGATTCAGATTCCTCTGTAGCCTCGACTTTCACTTTCGCTTTGCCCCTGCCCTTTCCCCTGCCCCGCTTCCCTTGTTTCTTGGACGCGCCGGTCCCGGTGCCGGAACCTCCCTCTTCCGCTTCCTCTTCCGCTTCCTTCGCCCGCTTCTTCTGCGCGCGGCTCCGCTCTCGCGCCGAGCTGTTCTCGATCCTCTTCACCTCGCGCTGCGCCATGAACTGCGCGTCGTGGCGGGCGCGCTTGTGCAGGATGAGCGACTCGCGGATGCGGTACACCTTCCCGCACACGTCGCACGGGAAACGCTTGTTGGGGTCGTCCACGTGGCGGCTGTGCACGTGCAGCTTGAGCTGGTGGCTGGTGTACAGCTCCTTGCCGCAGAACGAGCACTTGAACGACTTCTCCCCCGTGTGGTACGCCGTGTGGCGCTTCAGCAGGTCGGCCGTCGAGTACGTCTTCCCGCAGGATTCCACCGTGCACAGGAAGGTCCGCAGCTTCAGATGCACCTGCTTCACGTGTTTGCCCATCCCCGTGCGGGTCGCGAACGCCTTGCCGCACTGATCGCACTCGAACGGCTTCAGCCCGGACTCCCGCCTCTCGTGGTCGTTCAAGATGCCCTTCGTCCGGAACGTCCGGGCGCAGTACTTGCAGGAGAAGGGCTTCTCCCCAGTGTGGATGCGCACGTGGTCGTCCATCAGGGCCTTGTAGTTGGTGGAGTAGTCGCAGTGCGGGCAGCGGAAGCGGCGCGGCTCGACTAGGCACAGCGCCTTGTGCGTCTTGAAGCGGTGACGCTCCAGGAAGTCGGCGGCCGTGAAGGAGCGACCGCACAGGTCGCACTGGAAGGCCTCGCCAACGTGCTTGGGGGCTGCAATCACACGGTGGACTGGACGTTAGCTGGACAGGTTCATTAAAGAAATGTGTTTATATATATCTATTAAGCTTATACCCCTATTAGCCTATACTCAAATTCATTAATGCCGTTCACACTCCTTTTGGCCGATATCTTCGTTAATATTGGAGTAATCACCGAGATATTTTCTGCAGCCATTTTTGCTCAATCTGTTCCGGAGTTGGTTGTTGTTGCATAATTCTTTATTTGTCGCGACTACACGGCGGTACAGGTATCGTTTACTTATTGATGAAATAGATAAGTTACTTAGATATCGGATTTAGGCATTTACGGGGCCCGTCAAGCGCGGAATAGGTGCGATATTGGGGGTTGAAGCGGGTGCCTGTCGCTCAGTTCCAGCTAGAGTTGGACACCTTGTGTGTTTAGTATACGTTGTGGGGCCCCCTACCCCCCCCCCCCCCCACCTCCCCCCTCCACTGATTTACTGTGCCTGTGGCGGAGTCCGACTACTCCGCTCGCATACCCGTAGCCCCAGTTTAACTGCCTTGCCTTGCGTGTCAATCACAGGGTGGATTCGGCCCTGTCAGATTTTTGCCCGTCCTACAGCCAAAAACTGGGTCTAACCCGAACCCACCCTGTATGACACGCAAGGCAGTTAGAAAAACAAAAGAGGTCAAATTACCATTACAAAGTACAATCTATTGACCATTGCAAAGGAACATTGTTTTCTATTGAAACGTTGAGCGTAATGATGCCGGACCTCGAAATTGACTCACCCTTGACAGGTTTATATACTGACCATGAAGGCTGAGGCTTAACTCATGGTGTTGCCCTCATTTTCTGCCGACATATGCGATACCTTTGTATGATCTATCGTAGTAGCGCTATTATATGATAAACATATGCTTACTCATATATTTCGCGATATTATGACATTAATATTGTGCCAATATGTCTCTTTTTAGACCCCCAGAGTGTCAAAAGGTGGCGTTGGCAAACGAAATCGGCCAGAATGCAGCCATGCAGTCGATAATGTTTTTTCATACAACCGCTACGCGGCGCTCACAGCAGGGGCGCGGTCATTCTGCCAGCAGAGGGAGCCCGTACCTCACATATTAGCAGCAAGCGCTCTGCTGGGATATCCGGGCGCGGACGGTCGGCTGGAAGGAAGCGATTCGCGAGTCAAGCCAAATTCAGTAACGGGGGCCAGGTCAAGATTGGGGCGGGGAAGAACAGGGTATGGATTAATCTGCGACCCCCGACGTAGAATCTTGGGAGGCCGGGGAGGGACGGGGGAGAGGGGGGGGGGGGGGGGGGTGAAGCCGAAATGACTGTCCAACGAAAGTCATAAAAGCTGCAGGAATCTAATGAAGCAACTTGACAGGTAGGCACTTCATATTTATTCTGTTAGGACCTTCAACTTGAGCCACCAGTCCGCGATTTCTAATTTTAGGCCTGGTGAACGGCATGGCTCTCACCCTTGCTCCGTTTACGGGCGTGGTCAGAGGGGCATGTACCAGGGCTAGAATAAACCTATCTGAGACAGAGCTTCCTAGTCCTCGTTTCAACTATTATTTCTCAAACCAGGATTCGTGGTGCAGCACAGAGCTAGAGCTACCAGATCCACGCGCCTGCCAGAATCTCACATGCAAAACGTAACCTTAAAGAAAACAGCAATTACCCTGGCTACTTGGAATCGGTGTGATACGCGGAAGTGTCCCCCCATGCCCCCCCCCCCCCCCATGCGCAGCTGTCCCGCTTATATAAAATACATGTAATTGAGACCCTCTCCGCTCCATGTGTTTGTACGGTGCATTATGACAGATGTAGTGGGGGGGGGGGGGGTGGGGGGGCGGGGGCACAGTCTTCGGACGCCTAAATAAGGGCACACCCGTATGCTGTAAGGCAGTTATGTCATCTTTAAAAAGTCTTTTTGCCCCCTGGATGACGTAGTATAACAGATCCACATCCAAAGCTCTACCGTTCTGCTGGCCTATTTAAAGCACCACTTGTCCATCTTATATCTAAAAATTATTGTGTTGGTGCGACATTATGTTGTGTACAAGAAGCACAAATACGTTTTCATTAGAGTACATTTTATTCACATTTCCGAGTATATACACGAAATGGATAAAACTCCATTCAATACAGCGACATTCATGAATCCTTGAAACATTCTGTGGCCACAACACGCAAGATGCGAAGCATCAATATTTCAACTTAATTAATAACAATCATTCATAATTATTATTTTCGCGCTCTTAATTTTAACAAATATTAAGCGCCACAGTTCGTGGCATCAAAATTCCAACACTGACACCCAACAAGCTTACAAATGCAAACACATTACTAGGGTTGGAGTAATAAAAATAAGGGCTTTTTTCTCGCACGATTAGCAAATTATTTGCTTTTGCCACCCCAATGGCCGACAAACCAAGTCCTTTAATAATAAAACCGGTCCTCATCGCATACTTCACACTTAATCATAAGGAAATAATATAATAAAATCAGCGGACGTAAGCTTAACTGTTAATTGTGAAATTTAACAAGAAAACATGATATCCACCAATGTAGACCATTTACCCCGATTCGCTTCATTGTCAGCATTTGTGAAAGTGTTAAACACTTGCAACGTGTTAAAGATACTTATCATTGTACGTTCCACGGCACACAACAAATGTATACAACAGCATACAACACGATCAACAGGCAAACAAACAATACGTTTCGTCTACTTTTGGCAGAAAAAGGAAACAATTATGCTATCGAGCCAAACTCTTTGCTTTCACCGGTTATTGATTAAAGTTTGTTTGTTTCGATCATAACACACAACTTGTGACAAACAGTTTACAAATATCAGCGAAACGCACGAACATTTATTCAACGTTATTCATATAACAACCATTCTTGTGCGATATGAGCTGTGTTTTCACGTTTGACCTCATGACCTTGCTCGACATCATAAACTGGCCCCCAAGAACAACGCGTCTCGGATGCTAATTTCGTTACCATGGCGACGTATGTCCACATTGGTCGGCGCACAATACATGGCCTGCTAATTACTCCGAAGCGCGAGTAGACATTCCACAAAGGATCCTATATCCAGCCCCAGAAAACTAAGGGGCACTTAGGTATTTTAGGCCATATCAAGCCACATGGCTAAAAATACAAGTATTGGGAATAAATATCAAACGACTTGGAAGATATTTAATTCAAGCTAACTAGAACATATAAAAGCCATTAGTGCCCTTGATTAAAACGGGCCGTCATGGTATTTTTGGCTCAAACACACAATAGACAAAATATGAAGTAAAATTTCGCGTTTTGGCCATACGAGAACAAAACAGCTATATATACAGAGGGATCGCACTTTAATCAATCTCAAATTTTAGCCTATACCTAAACATTGGCCTGAGCCCCGCTTAAACCATTTGTAACCACGACCACCCACATTATGGCAAGTTGTTCCCGCTCATGTTTACCTATTGGATCACAGTGGCCAAGTGGGAAAGCGGTGCACACTGATCAGCAGGTCAATACTGTTAAGTCGTACATTTGTGGATATATATCTGGTACTTATCACAAGTTCGATGCGCACGTTTGAAAGCTATGCTTGCCACACCAGTTGCATGGCACAAAACGACGAGCTCCTCCTACACACGCCCGCGACAGCAGCAGTAGGCCAAGCAGGGGTAGCCAGTTAGTAGGAATTGGGGTCATCCCGCCCCCCATTTCACACCTCATATCGCAACCAACAGCTCCTAAAACACGGAACAGAGTCAGAGCGCCACGCACGAAACAGTAATAAAATACACACAGCACTCCGTATCATTATTGACCGCGGAGCAATGGCGCAAACTCAACTCATCACAATGCAATAAAGTCACAACATAAAAGCAGTAACACTGGCTGAATTTGAAAGATACCAGGAAATATCGGTCCACCTAGGTCACCATAGACGAGGAGTTGCTACTGAACACACACAGCACATGAGTACAGACATTCAGACATCCGAACGGTGGACTCACTTCGACGTCTGGACAGGGGATGGACTGTTTTTGATTTTAGTCGCGCGTCATCAGCCGCAACTCGTTCTCGCACCGTAGTACATAGCGACTTCTGGCGTTAACTACATCTACTACGGTCAGATTGGTTGGTTGGTTGTATATTCAGGACGCTTTAGCCACTTTTGGTCCTACCTCGTCAATGGGAGAAAGAAAGGGAGAGTGGAGCCATGTCTCCGGGGGTAACCCCCTACTCTTTGCGAAGAAGGACATGGGATCTTTATCCTGCGATCACACATACACTACGGTCAGAATATGATACCGAACACCCGTCACTATGGTTACAGAAGAATGAGTTTGAAGGATATTGAAGTCGCTATTGTCAGCACGTATAGTCGCCATTTATCTCCAGACAATAGATTGCCTACCGAGTCCCCCTCGTCTTGCCCGGTTTGCTAACATGATGAAACAACAGGAAGACATGTAAAAGTCTGAATACGATAACAATACTTGGGAGACTTTGACAATGATATATAATAAAGACGAGCAAATGATTACCAGATAAAAGAGGCTTCGACGTCTTCATCGAAATCAACTTATAGAAATGGCCGCGGTATGGTAAACGCGAAGCTATACAAAAGAAATGACGCGTTAATAATAATTGCTATTATTACTATAAATAAGTAGTAACCACAGCACGTAACTAACGGCATGCTCCAAATGACACGTGACTTGATCACACCTAATTAGCTGGGTCACGTGACTGCTATGCCTTTTACATCAGGTATCACACAACGTACCAAACGTTACGGATTTTGGTCAAACGCATACGAGAAATAAACATACAATAACAATTGGGAACAAGCACAGTTTGGAAAAAGTACCAATGACATTTGCGAATGATATCAAGGTCATATTAGGGTAACAATAATATGGACGTGAGCCAATAAAAATCCATGTACAAATATATATATATATATCGAGAGAGCGAGGGGGGGGGGGGACAAAAAAGGACGGTAAAAATCCATCAGCACCTTTTGATTTACAGATGCGCATTTTAGAAACCCTACTGATAAGAAAACACGTGTGTTATTTCGCACCAACACGTCCAATGCTACGAGGAACACTGCTCAACTTACGCGAGACATCCGCTAACCGTTGAAGTTAACATTTTACTGGATATGCAACACTGAAAACGAAAACTTTAAAAATACTACAACGGAAGAGATTGAAACATACAACCGAAAACAACACGACTTTATACGTTAATTTAAACAACCTTTTTGGCACAGAGGCAATAACAGAGGATAATTTGATCTTTTGCTGCCGCGCATCTATTTTTGAGAGAAAGGATCTACATATGTTATATTGAATAGACAAGGGGCTGGGGTAATAACATCCACATCAGCACCACTGCCTTGAATAGAGAATTAAGACCAACATCTGTACCACGGCCTTGAATAGAGAATTAAGATCCACATTTGCGGCAATGCATTGAATACGGGGTTAAGACCTGCACCTGTCCATATGTAAAGACTCACATCCGTTGTTCCAGCTAAGGTAAGCGACAGAGTAAAGTAATTCACATCTGTCGCCCTGATAGCACTTTACTGCACTGCACTTTTACCGAAAGCGACTCACAATAAATGGATAAGCGCTATGGCATAATATTCCGCATCCACGGCCAAAACGAATATAAAATTTACCCATCATTTTGCATGTGTTTAAATAGTTGTAAACATATAAAATATGCCTATGCACACCGCTCTCCATGCAAGCAACAGTAAAACGTGTCGGTTGAGTCCGACCTTGAGCAGTTTCTCTTACAGTATTATGATCAAGATTGGGTGATAACATAAAAAAATAAAAAAGCATGGTGAAAAACTCAGATGTAACACTGAATACAGCTACAAACAACACTCACCTTGTACAGCTCTGTACACAGCACATGGAGAACATTTGGTTAGTGCACAGATCTACGGAGCCACCTAGGGAATGAGGCTGAATTTAAGGTCATTATGTTGAAGTCCTCTCTGACTAACTTCTTGCGACAGCCCACTCCTAACTAAAACGTCACTGCCTCAGCTTGCATATGTCTGCCCACTACCTCGGTAAGACTATAGGACTAGAACTGCTGTGAGACCATCCAAGCTGAACCAATCTTACACGTGTATCGTGACATAGGAGACGCAGTAGGCATTGGATGTTCCATGGCTCTCTGAACTGTCTGCTATGACCCAGGGTAGGGCAATCCATCAGCAGCCATTTTCCGTGAATCAAATCCATGCCCTTACGGGGTACCGACATATACCTCCTAGGTCCGACAAATCCTGCCAGCCTGTAAGCTTGAAATATACACGTCACCATGAGCTGTTTTTATGCCACTTTTGAGAGGATACGCGAGGGTTATATTTAGCCCAGACAATGGAATGGAAGGGATGACCCATGCCCCAGACAATGGAATGGGAGGGGTGACCCATGCCCCAGACAATGGAATGGGAGGGGTGACCCATGCCCCAGACAATGGAATGGGAGGGATGACCCATGCCCCAGACAATGGAATGGGAGGGATGACCCATGCCCCAGACAATGGAATGGGAGGGGTGACCCATGCCCCAGACAATGGAGTGGGAGGGATGACCCATGCCCCAGACAATGGAATGGGAGGGATGATCCATGCCCCAGACAATGGAACCCATAACTTCTGAATCTATTATAAGTCGGAGTCACCCCCAGTGACACGTCATTGCGCTAGAGTCGGAAGGTCAGGTTTGGAATTCCCAAAATCGGTTTCAAAAAGATATTTCATTACGTTACGTGGCAAGGATCTTTATCCTGCCAAACATACAGCACAGATATTTCGCAGAGTGGCCGTGAACCTGTAATTGCGGCACAAGTTGTCTCGGGAGAACTATCGAAATGACGATCATGATTGAATATCGGCCAAGGTTCTCAAGACCTGCTATCACTCAAGGACAAGATTTCGAGGGATGTGGGTCATCATACAGAGACTTTATCAGCATGTAGCAGGAAATGTTTGACGGAAGTTACGAGTGGCTTCCTACAAAAAAAAGTCTTCCTCCGACGATCAATGGCTGTCCCCCGGGAAAGATATCATCGTGGCGGCGATGCACTCATTTACATATCACATCAAGCAAGTCTTTCATTGGACGGTGCCTCCGCGTCAAGTTTGACCTACATAACCTAGGTTGTTACTAAGGTTTGTTTGGCCGCCAACACTACAGCTCTAGAGCCAGGCTAGGCAGAAAGCGGGTTACCTTAAGCAGGCGATTGAGCATCGATGGTTATCTTTGGCATAAAGAAATGGATGGATTGGTACTTTCTATTACAATAGGTGATAAACCCGGAGCGAGAAACCTCCTGGGGTTCATGCCGTGTAAAAAAAAAGAGGAGCGGGGGAGTGGGAGGGGGGGTGGGAGGGACACAAAAAAGCGAACCCCCCGCCGAGAAGATCAGTCACACCGCGCGATTAGACAGACCTGCAAATATCGGTTATCGGACCCCCCCCCCCCCCTCAACCAGGTCTTGATGCCACCTCACTGTTTGCCTATTTGATATCGATCCACGATATAATGTGAGCCAGTCATTCTGGGCTCTTCTGCATAGTATCCAGTAGCAATTAGAACTGATGATACAGCCTGCAGTCTTATGCGTGCCTTACACTATGGCGGGGGGCCCTGGATGTGCGAGGGAGAGAGGGGGGGAAGCACAGGAGACAGGGAGGGGAAGACAGAGAGGGGCTGGGGGGAGGGGGCAAGAGGAGGCTCTTAAGCCCTCACACGCCATAGTGGGCATCTTCTGACAGGCAAAATATGATGCCTCGACATACATCTACAATTATTGTCAAGATGCCATACCAAGCGGCAATTTAAAGTTGATATATCTACAAAGCAGAGATAAGCGGAGGCCTCTACAATGTCCAACCAACTGTTAAAAACTACTTAGGCAATTATGTTAAGAAAACACTTATAAACGAACGCGACCCAAGAACGCAGGTAGTTTAAATCTCGCGTACAAGAATATGAACAATCAACAAAGAAGGCCAACAAGGTCAGCTCAGCTGAACAATCAATCACAAATGATACATTATCCGATATTTTACCAGATACATATACTTTGACTATTAATAGTGTCATATAACAACTGCTAAGGATGCACATTTTTTTAGTTAGGCGTTTTTTTTCTTTAAAGACTGGGATACACGGAATAAAAAAACACAAGAATATTACATATTCAAGCAAACATATAGCCATTCGCCAGACTAACAAACTTGATTATAATACCATTTTACCATGGTTATTACTTATATGTCAAAGGGTCTAGGCGTAGTTTTGCCCACATTTGTATTGGCTTGTCGGAGTTCTTCCACCTTCTTGAAGTCTATTTGCGCGTACTGGAGCTCGACCGTTCCGGAGCCGCTTACAGCGCCGGCCGCTCCAGCTCCGGAATGATGTCGGCCTCGATCCTGAACGGGTGACAGTGGACCCCTGTCGTCCAAGGATAGCCCCGACAACAGTTCGTCCGGACTCGTGTTTAGGTCCAGAGTCGCATAATTCAGTTGAGGTTCGGCATCGGCATTTCCGGTTCCGGCGTCGCCTAGCATTCCGCTGTTAAGCGACGATGTCGACGACTTCCGGAAGGGGGCGCCACTATATATGGCGGGCGTAGCGGCGGCGGCGGCGGCGGCGGCCGACGAGACAGCAGCTTCCTGGGCTTCCTGCTGATTCAAGCTGCGTGCACTGCCCCCTAGAGCGGCCATGGGGGACGGCAGTTCGACCTTGGAACTGGCCTGGCCGGCCACAAGGGAACATAAACTGGGCGAGCTGCCGCCCCGCGCACCCAGGGAACTGGACTGGAATCCAGAGGCCTGAGTGAGGTTACTACTCGCGTTAACCCCACCCCCATCCCCAGTCTCCGGCCCGCCGCTGGCCTGTCGCGACACGCCCCCGACCCTACTGACGGGGCCTGCACACGGCGGCGACGGGGAGAGGGATATCGCTGGAGCAGTCTCCAAGGGCAACCGCGACGGAGACACCTCATCGGCCAAGAAGGGAGGCGGCAGCCTGGTCGACTGAGCAAGCGGGCTAGGGTTGGGAGACCTCACCCCGGGGGAGGTTGGCGTCTGTGGAGAGTGCATGCCGGTACGGATAGGCGTAGCAGAGGTAGTAGGGCTGGTGCAGGACATGGAGGCGGTTACCACGGGGTTTCTCCCCTGTAGAACTTCCCCCCTGCTTTGCCCCGTTAAAGAGGTCGCGATGAAACCTGAAGGTTGAAAAGGGGCCGCTGTCCTTTTACCTTGCGTTGCCATGACACCAGACGACGACGCCGCCAGCGAGTATGCTGTGGAGGAGGAGGAGCCCGAGGCTGGCTTATGGGTCATGTCTATCTCCATGTATTCGTGATCTCGCACGGGTCTCTTCGAGCTCGAGACTGGCGGCCCGGGTGACGTCATGGTGGCGGCCGGTGACGTCACTGTGGCGGCTGGTGACGTCGGCGATACCTTCGGCGACGTCGGTGACAGCCCCGGTGACTTCTTTGTCGTCAAACCTGAAGAATTACCGGGAGATCTCCACGGTTTCGGTTTGACGATATTAATAGACAATGGACCGGTTCTCGCCGCCGATGCCGCCATGGCTGGCGGCACGCCCGTTGATATCGATGATGATGATGACGTCATCATTGCACTGGCACGTACGGGCGCGGAATCTTGTCTCGCCGGGCAATTGTCAATTTCCATGTAATCTCCAGATTGTTTTTTTGATGTCGGTGCCTTGGGAATTTGCTTTGATTTGCCCCACGAAGAGGCCGAGGAGACGGGGGACAGGGGCACCGGAGAAGTGGGGGAGGTCGGTATAGAGCTTGAGCGCGATTGGCCCCCCGCCGAGGGCAAACTGCCGGTTACCCTCGCTGAATCCGAGGTGGTGGGCGCCGTGGTTCCCAGGGAAACGACGCGGTGGGACGCTGGCGTCGGGGTGGCCGCCGCCGAGGGTGGGGACTTGTGGCCGCCCAACACCATGTAGGCGGAATTCACATCGGAGACGGGGGACTTGACTCGGGGGAACGTCGAGTGCCCGTACGCCAGCGGACGGGGCGCGCCAGAAGCGGAGGCGCCCCCTGGCGGGTGACTACTACTAGATCCACTCATATTTGCCGCTTTTTGTTTACTACCTGCGTGGCTACTCGCATTGCTACCACCCGCGGCGAGCTGGGTAACTGGCGAAGGAGGCAAGGGCTTGTCTAGCACAGTCGACAATCGGGCCGACAAGGAACCAGGCAACTCAATCCGACCACTACTACTACCGCTGTCCGTCGTGGAGGCGCGTTGACTGGCCGTACCGCCTCCGAAGCTCATATAATCATCCTGCCTCCCACCACCGCCACCAGCCGGGGAACGAGGCGAAGACATTGAAACACCGGAAACACCTTTCCCGACTTGCCCGCCGCTCCCGCTAGGGCCCGCCACCATCGGGCACGAGCCAAACTTGGGTGCCTCGGCGTCGGCGCGGATGGGACTGGACACCTTCTGCAAGGTCACACTCGCACTAGAGGGCGCGGCGGCGGGCGCGGCAGTCACGCTCGGGTTGTAGAGGACGTACGACTCATCCGTCTGATCCGGCTCCGACCGCGACCTCTGGTGGTGAAAACCGGTGCCGGAAGCCACGACGGCCTTCGTACCCACGCTGATGTCCATATACCCGGAGTCGCTATCCGGATTCGCGTCCAGCGGGGGTTTCAGGACGCCATGATGTGGGTCGACCTTGACCGGTTTACCTTTGCCCTCGGATCCCTGGCTCGACGTGCTTCCGGTCAGCGACTCGGTGGAGGAGCTAGGTTTCGTCACCGCGGAGCGATCGCTATTCGTTCGCGATCGGGATTTGGACGACGATTTGGATTCCGAAACCCGTTTCGGGCGCGGTTCCGGCGTACCGGCGCTGGAGGCGGCGTTGACGTAGTCCGATTCGCCGCCGCTGGATTTGCTTCCTCCGGGATCCATGCTGAGATAGGCGCTGTCGTCGGAGCTGGGACCGCCGCTGGCCCCGCCGCCGGAGCCCCGCAAGCGCGACGTGCTGCGCGAGAGGCTCCCAGACTTCTCGGACGCCGTGAAGGAGGCGGTGAGGGCCTGCGAGGGCGTCGCCGACGACCGCGGGTTACTCATATCCATGTACTCGCTGGACACCGAATTGATGGAGTCCTGCGAGGTGCGCTTGCACAGGTTGGACTTGCGCAGGGAGTCACTGGAACCCTGCCTCCGCACGGTGCCCTCCTTCGGGTTGCGGCGTAACTCACGGAGCTTGGCGGCGCCGTAGCTGGAGGCGCGGGGACGCATGTCGGTGGACCCCAGGCTGGAGGTGCGCGGCCTCGAGTCCAGGCAAATGGTCGACGTGCGCGGCCGGTGACCCTCCACGTTGCTAGTTCGGGACGACGGATCCACGGCGCTTGCCGCCCCTGATGATCCCGCGGCTCCGATGGTGGATGCTCCAGAAGCGCCCCCGCCGCCCCCACCCCCCACCAGCCGCCGAGCGAGCGACGCCAGGACGTCGCGCGCACCGAGACTACCCAGCCGGCCTCGCTCCTGTTGCCCGGCGCTCGACGTCCGGGGCCGAAAGGGCAGATCCCGCGACCCCCCGCTGGACGCCCGCGGCCGCATATCCAGATAACCTTGAGCGTCCATCTTGGGCTGGCCGGTGAGGTGGAAGTCCATCTCCATCAGGCGGTCCTCGCCCTCCATCACCCCGCTGCGCCTGTCCCGTCCCGCCACCTGGCGGCTGCACACGTTACCCATCGACCCGAGCTCACCGCTCCCGCCGCCGCCGCCCACGGCCACTGAAGTCATCTTATTGTTATTTAAATGCGGCGCGCTGGAGCTCTTGGGGTTGTGCACCTTGTCGGCGTCCCGTTGCGTGCCGGTCATATCGACGTAGGCCTCGCTGAGAGGCGGGTTCTGCAGCACAGCCGCCTTGCTGCCCACGGAGTAGGCCCGCTTGGGCAGGTCCCCGCCTAGGCTGCACTGGTCGTCGTCCATCAGGTAGCTGTAGACCTTGTCTGGGCGCAGGTTGCGGTGGGCCTTGGGGCTGGATTGGCTCGGAGTCACGGACATATCCATGTAGCCAATCTCTATGGCTGTGAAGGGAAGAGATGAAAATTAAATGAAATGGGAACTTGAAATGGGAACACTTGTGGGAATAAGAGCCTAACCCGGGTCAAGAAACCACCCGCGATAATGAAATGGGGTGGGATGCAACTTGCCCCAGATGCAGAAACAAGACATGGAATCTTTATCCAGCACAAACATACATATTTGCATTTGTGGTATCCGAATCACGTACCGGCAGGCCCGCGCGCTACCAACTAGGGGGGGGGGGGCGTGCAAACAACGTTCTTATCACTATTACACTGAACATTGCCACTAGTAACTAGTAATGCTGGAGAGCACGGTGACTCACTGAACATATCCTGTCCGGGGGACAGCGAGGTCGATTTCGTCGACACGTCGAAGTAATGATTGTCGTCGTTGTCGCACACACTTCCGGTGGATGACGTCACTTCCGGTGACGCGGTGCTACTAGAGATGCTCGTGTCGAAGTTTTTAAAGCAGGGTGTGCCCCCCGGCGTCATGTCAATGTACCCCGTATCCTGGAGCGGCCCCCCCGCGCACGCCAACGACGAGCGGGTAACTATGGGTAACGGCGACGCCGTGATTCGCGTGGCGGTGGCCGTAGAGCCAGACGCCGAGGTGTCGGAGGCAGTCATGGCCATGTAGTTGGACAAGGACGGGGACGCGGCAGTAGTCGCCTCTTCCGCCGTGTCCATCTCCTGTATGGGGCTGATCTTGGCTTCTTTTAAGAAAATCAAAGACATGTGTTCATTATATTATCCGTTATTATTATATTATCATTATCCGTTATTATAATATTATCATTATATTATCCGTTATTATTATATTATCCGTTATTATAATATTATCATTATATTATCCGTTACTATAATATTATCAATATATTATCCGTGGTAATACGTGTTCATTTTATTGTAGATAGTAACCAACTGAAAACATGGTCTTTAAGCCCGCTTTTGTGCACATGACAACTAAACTGGGCCATTATTACAAATAGAAGTAATCACATTTCGGTGTTTCAGACCACTTTTGAGTCAAATGGCGTTGGTTAAAATATGCCCACATGATCGTTTGTCCCGCCAGTATTAATTAATATCCATATTACAACATCATCTGCAAGCCGTTAATCCTGAAAATGAAGCAGAGTCCGAAACGCGGCGAGTCTCACCTCTTGGCGTTGCCATGGGCACGTAGGGGTCGTTTTCCAGTATAGAGCCTTCGGGGGTGAGCGGTAAATGTTCCAGGAGGTCCACCTCATCCGCCGACACGCTTCCGGCCGTACTCCTCGAACCACGGGACTCCATGCTGTCCGTACGACCTCTGTGACCTTCAGCGGCGTTGAAACTGCAAATACAGTAGAACCCGGATGTACGGACCTGGAGAAAGTCCGATATGGACGAGACTACAGCGTAACTGAGGGTACCGTTTGCAAGATATGACGCTCCTCAATGCAGGAATTGTCAAACAAATCCGTAACTTCTATTCGCCTTTGATATTGTAAAGGCACAGATTATTCATTATTCATCGCATGGAAGAAGAACAACAACAACAGAATGAAAGTTACCCCATATGCCGGTGCCAGGATTTGTAACAACAACCGGTTAGGCAGAGAATAATCCTGAGAGCCAAACCAGAGTGCCTACCTAATGGGGCTGGAACCCATGGGAGAATGTCCCATGCTAAAACTAGAGTTTCTCTGAGGCAGCAGATTCTTTGTAGCACCTTTGCCGGGCGTGTGTGTATGCCTCTTGCCAAAAGGACTGCAACCGGAAAGAAAAACGACATTATTGCATTATTATCTCAGCTTCACAAAGTGACAAATTGTGCCTCACGTAAAATGCATGTCTTACACCAAGGATATCACTGGACCAGCCAAATAGCTTATTTAGAACGATAGATGCGGCCATTATATTATAAAAAAGACAAATATAATATCATGCCTAGTTATTAAGAAAATTGAAAGCACTAATTATTTACAGAAGGTTTCTTGGTACAAATTTAATCTCTAAGTGACAAAAAAACGTGGTCTATAGCTGATGGCAACATTTCCTTCCCGAGGTCAGTGGTCGCCTCGATAGCTGAGTGGGTTACTTGATTTGATTGGATTGGGGTTTAACGGCACTTTCAGCCTGTAAGGCTATATCGTGCCTGCTGAGTGGGTTAGAGCGCTCGCCTTGAGTGCGCTGGGCACCTCAGAGACTAACGAGCACGTGGATCGGTGGTTCGCGCCCCGCTGTGTTCGCGCCATGTCTGTGTGGTCGTAGGATAAAGATTCCATGTCCTTCTTCGCAAAGAGTATGGGATTACCCCGCGGGGACGTGGCTCCGCTCTCCCTCCCTTCTCCCATAGACGCGATATGACCCACAGTGGTTAAAGCGTCCTAAATGGACCACCAACCAGCCAACCTTCCCCTGGTCAATGCGGAGGACGGCTTACCTCCTCTGGTCGCCCCCGCCGATGGTGTTGGACCTGGCGGGGAGATTAGAGGACTCGTTGGCCGCCGCGCGACGCGAAGCTTGAGCTTTCTCCACGATGGTGATCGGCCGACTGGCCTTTTCGACAGAGCTATGGCGACGTGGGCGGATGTGGGGCTGGTCACTGGAATCATTCTTCCTCATCGAGCTGCAACAATAAGAAAAAAACACAACATTTGTTGGTTGGTTTAATAAAGTAGAACGCTTTAAACTTTTGTAGATCAAATCGTGACAATGAGAAGGGTCAAGGTAGAGCGGAGCTATGTGCCGGGGATAACGCCTAACTATTTGCGAAGGATCTACGTATGCTAGGGCATGTGAATCGGTGGTTCGCGCCCCGCTGTGGCCATGTCTGTGTGGTGGCAAATAAAGATCCCATTTCCCTCTTTGCAAAGAGTAGGGGGTTACCCCTGGGGACATGGCTCCACTCACCCTACCTTCTCCACCTGAATATACAACCAACCAATCAACTAAACTTTAATAAAATCACTATTAATTGAGTTAGAGTACTTGGGTTTCAACAAGACTTCTTAAGAGTACAGAGCCAACATATCTGAACGTATAGAACACTTCATTAAATTTCCATCAGGTCTATACCTTAAGATTGCTTCATGCATGTTTTGGGCGATCACAGTGTCTTCAGCCTGCATCCAGAGCTCCCCAGCCCCAGTGGGGGCTGAACGGCCCACTTCTAGCAGAAAGTGATCACCACTGTGTCCACAACGCCTAATACTCTCCAGCTGCAAATAGGTTTGCCAGAACAGCTGGTTTAAAGGTAGGATTATGCCGCAACATGTTATAATACCTACTACACATATCAGTTGACAGCTAACATCCGGTATTAATTGTATTCAGATCAAAATGGAATAATGCTAACCGTAGTACAGAACAAACCTTCCATGTGCACAGAAATAGTCAACTATTGATAATTGAATGAACTAGACTTATGAGCCACAAACCTGAAATAGACAGTCTGGCTCCTCGTGGTTGAGTCTGATGAAGCTAAGTTCCTTTTCTGTGAGACAGAGTCTGTACTGACCAGCTACCACATGGCCCTTGTTACACAGACCTCTATCCCGCATGGTCACAGGCCATATATGTTCTGAAAGAAAATAAGAAAGCTTTCAATATGATAAAGATAAGCCATTTAATCAAACCCAATTAATAGTTAACTTGAATGAACCATTATGGATGAAATGGGCATGCTTCTGCTTCTACTGGAGATGCTCCTGCTACCAAGAAAAAATGTGTTTTACATACACAATTGAGTGCTAACTGTAGATTATACTAGTACTATATAAAAAAAATCAGAGAATAACTCAACAGTGTTCATACAGGCAAGGTTCCATCAAATTCAAGCCTTGTTAAGGCAAGCACTAGAACAAATTTCAAGGACAATTTTTACCTTCTCTGGTCTATTTTAAGCATGCAAATTGTAAAACTTGGGACTAAATTTTTTTCTTTAACCTTTTCCAGGCATCAGTCAAAATTCAAGCACTTTTCAAGCCTGCACGCACACTGACTCAAGGATCAGGGTTCATACAGGCAAGGTTCCATCAAATTCAAGCCATTTTAAGGCAATTACTAGAAAAATTTAAGGACTTTTTAAGGACAATATTTACCTTCTATGGTTTATTTTAAGCATACAAATTGCAAAACTTGGGACTCAATTTTATGCATATAATTTTGATATGCGAAAGTAAGGGATAACAACAAAAGGGCAGTGCCCACGTTGATTTTTAACCAGCCAACAGCATTTATTAGAGTTCAATTCAGCCAGCTTTTGTTCGATTTGTTCTTGGGTCTTTGCCAGTGCCCAGTCCGATTTGAAATCAAGCACTTTTCATTGTAACTGCCCTATTTTCAAGCAAATTCAAGTATATTGGATCGCCCCCAAGGCCTATTTCTGTTTTTATGATCTTTTCCAGGCATCAGTCAAAATTCAAGCACTTTTCAAGCCTGTGCGCACCCTGAGGATTGATGTGTTGTCAATCAGGTAAAAGAGATGGCATCATTGACCACTTATATATAACATGCTCAGTTGCAAAGACATGACAAAGTTGCATCACTGTAAAAAACATTGATCTTCTTAAAATTTCAATTACCATACTAATTTATTGGATACATTGCATGGCCTTATTAAGGGTTGAATGGATACATATTAGTTGTCATTCTGGTATGCATATTGTGTACTTGTAATGTGGTTATTAATAACAAGACATTCATCTATTTAAGACTATGTCAGGGTGAAAGCAGCTTTCGATTGAATCATCATTTGAAAATGGTTTTTCCATATAATCACAACACACGTTGATTGCTAATTTGCAACTGGTAAATCAGCAGTAAAGTGTGCTCTGGGCTTCATGACCAGGACACTAAAACCTCTAACCATTTCCCTATTAAGTTATACAACCAAATTGCACTCCAAGGATTCTCAGATTGCTTAATTTGGCAAAATGATGTAAGGCCCTTCACCTGTTAAATGAGCAGTTATTAACTCATGAGAGTTGCAGACCATATCTCACTCACCAAACATGGGATATGCCATAGGACCGGCCTCTGCATAGCTTCTTAGATCTAGCATGGCACGCAGCCAATCTTTCTGCTCCTCCTCATTGTCAGCCACCATTACAAAACAGTCATCCTTTGTGTATAAAGCAAGACCATATTTGTGCTTTGCATCTGCTTTGGTATTAATACTGAAGCAGCTATTCAGTGTAATGGACCTCTTTGCCCGGGAAGCATAAAACTTCTTCTCTGAATCATAGTATTCAAGCCTTGCTAAACCCAAGGGGCTCTCTTCTCTTAAAACAAAGACTTTCTTCTTCATAGTCTGAAATATAAAAAGAAGAAATATCTGTAAGATTATACTGATTTTAAGGAGAAATTATAGTTGCAAATAAATAAATTTTCCATTCATATAGACTGACATTTTCAACAAATCAGTAAAAAATCTATATATTTTAATATCTACAAATATTTTATATATGATGGTAAGTATAAAAATAAGTCATATAATATATAAACTATTGATTAGGATATTATAATATATATAAGATAAATATTTAAAAATAGGTATACATTTAAATAAATTATTAACTTAATTATATTATATATTAAAAAGATTTTATGCTGCTTACTTGAGAATGTACAACTTACCTTCAATTTCTTTAAAAAGCCAAATTTACGGACATCCTTTGGCATCTTCTCCATCTTGATTTTTGATATATATATTATTTAACCGATCTATCAATTATATTATTTTAGTATAACTCACTGAATCCTATATATACAGATACAGAATTAGTATATCTTTCCTCTCTAACTAATAATATCTTAGATATTAAAAGGGCATATATTGTACAAGGCCAAATACACTTTATGTATATCTAGCACTGTAGCACTGGGCCAGTCACAAGAACAACTGCTCAACCAAAGGAAATGTCTATGAACAAGAATGTTTTCTTCAAGCATGTCTGGCATCAGTCCACAAAGGAGTTGGAATGCATGCTGAATTGGGGCTTCCTCATATTGCTACTCCAAGAACACATATCAGTGTCTTGTCCAGCCTGGCCACAGCGTGGAATAAAAACGTGCAACTTGGACATTGAGCGACACACGAATTGACCCCAGTTTGACAGCTGACATTGCCGTCTAGCGGCCACAGGAGCGTTAGTGTCGCGATTGTTCCATCAATTATGAAGACAGAAGCACGCTATGAATCCATCATAACTTGTTTCCATGCTGCTGCGACTTGTATCGGGTCAATTTCGTGGTGTTTCACATTTTTTGACGTTAATTATACAACTCTGATTACACCCCGACCGCCATAGTTAGGTCACGTGGACAGTGCTCAACTCGTAAACAAGTTGTACGCATGCGCGGGAATTTTGCATGTAAATTGGTAAAATTTCGATTTTCCTTGCTATTTGAAGCAACTGCACGGGCAAACTGAAACTGAAATGTTCTGCTTATGCATATGCTGAGTGGGCAGACGTCCATTTTCTCTGCATTGACAGATTGAGACACTTTGCACGCCAGACACTGAAGAGGGCGCTGCCAACCGGAAGTTTATTTTAGGGAGTGTTCAAGGTGAAGGCCACGCACCTGTTGCCCCCCGGGTCAGGCAAACAAATACAAGCTGAGCTGTGTTTGTGCGCACCTATGAAGCGCCAAAACCATGCATGTGTCATAAGCACAAGGGTCAAATAGGCGCGGCGTATCAGTTCCTGTGATATGTCACCTCAACATGTTTTGGCCGAAAATCGATAGAAAATATGTAAATATAGAAATGACTAATTAATTGGACTCACATCTGAGAAGTGCATGGCATAATATCGTCGACTTAATTCACAGAATTATAGCCCGACCAGTGCATGACTGCGCAGGTTCTATAGACATGCGCACGTGCATGCAGAAATAGGCCTACGTACACTTTCATTATTTTATTAACGGCATACGAATTAATATGGGTCCAGACATATCTTAATTGATGTTTGATCTAATATCTATTTTGCAATATTCTAAGCGACCCGCACATCATATACCTTGTTTTTGTCAGTATATACCAGCATATATATACCATGGTATAACCCCGGAGGGGGGCGGGGGGGGGGGGCGGTATAGTTAGATATATACGCCCAAAATGACCGCTATATATATCTATATATAGTATATATCGAGGCAACATTGTTGTTAAAATCAATATGGGAAGCAGAAAACAAGTTTTGAACCGTCTACCGACCCTTGTGTATATATTAGGTGCTTCGATCACTCCCGATCAACTGTTAACACAGTATTACGAAATCATTAACCAATTAATTTTGTTGCAATATTGTATCGATATTGCGAAGCTAGCTAAGCTGAGCCATTCCACAGACTTATGGTCGGGGTCGGCGGGGATGTGGGATGGGGAATGAGGATCGAAACTCCGTCTTTGTCCTCAGTCGTCCCAGTCTGCGTCCTCAGTCGTCCCCGTCTGTGTCCTCGGTCTTCTCCGTCTGTGTCCTCAGTCGTCCCCGTCTGTGTCCTCAGTCGTCCCCGTCTGTGTCCTCAGTCGTCTCTGTCTGTGTCCTCAGTCGTCTCTGTTTGTATCCTCAGTCGTCCCCGTCTGTTTCCTCAGTCGTCTCTGTCTGTATCCCCAGTCGTCCCCGTTTGTCCTCAGTCGTCCCCGTCTGTTTCCTCAGTCGTCCCCGTCTTTGTCCTCAGTCGTCCCCGTCTGTGTCCTCAGTCGTCTCTG
Source organism: Arenicola marina (assembly GCA_964019135.1). NCBI lineage: Eukaryota > Metazoa > Annelida > Polychaeta > Arenicolidae > Arenicola > Arenicola marina. The sequence goes on along the minus strand of OZ025256.1, from coordinate 22,735,190 downwards.
TCTGTGTCCTCAGTCGTCTCTGTTTGTATCCTCAGTCGTCCCCGTCTGTTTCCTCAGTCGTCTCTGTCTGTATCCCCAGTCGTCCCCGTTTGTCCTCAGTCGTCCCCGTCTGTTTCCTCAGTCGTCCCCGTCTTTGTCCTCAGTCGTCCCCGTCTGTGTCCTCAGTCGCCCCCGTCTGTGTCCTCAGTCGTCTCGGTCTGTGTCCTCAGTCGTCCCCGTTTATGTCCTCAGTCGCCTCTAGCTGTTTGTGTCCTCGGTCGCCTCTAGCTATTTGTGTCCTCAGTCGTCCCCGTCTGTGTCCTCATGCAGTCCTCCCCGTCTGTGTCCTCAGTCGCCCCTATAGCTGTCTGTGTCCTCAGTCGTCCCCATCTGTGTCCCCAGTCGTCCCCGTCTGTGTCCTCAGTCCCCTCTAGCTGTCTGTGTCCTCAGTCGCCTCTATAGCTGTCTGTGTCCTCAGTCACCTCTAGCTGTCTGTGTCCTAAGTCGCTTCTGGCTGTCTGTGTCCTCAGTCGCCTCTAGCTGGCTGTTTCCTCAGTCGTCTCGGTCTGTGTCCTCAGTCGTCCCCGTCTGTGTCCTCAGTCGTCCCCGTCTGTGTTCTCAGTCGTCCCCGTCTGTGTCCTCAGTCGTCCCCGTCTGTGTCCCCAGTCGTCCCCGTCTGTGTCCTGAGTCGACCACACGGCCTGCGCCATATGGGAGCAAATATAGTTTCACACTGTGTCTCGATCGACGAGTCTATTGACGGGGGCTATGAATATATAGGCAGTAACTCTTCAGTTTCAGATATGTATATAAGTGATTTAATAAACGATGGATTATGGGCCAGGTATCACCCCCCCCCCACCCCCGGGTCTATCCTTTAGAACCTTCTACTGCGAGCAAATTTAGATTTCCTTATTTATCTGCGCTCTATTCGCAAATTTCGGCCTCCAAGAAGTCACTAATTGTCAATCACTTCTTTAACCTCAAGTGGCCCTGCCCTGTCTCCTTTACTGAGTAACATTAATTAGAGCAGGGTTGTGTTGACGATTACCGGGATGGTTAAAGTCAAAGTTAAGACTGTGTTCTTCATTTTACCATGCCTGACGTTTTCGTCACCTCTTCTTATTTTTGGCAAAAAAACATGTCACGCACTTAATTAACATCATGCCGCTTTTTAATTTATTGGAGCAAAAGTAACATATCTTCTTTTTTCACCATGACGGTATACAAGTTCCAGCAGGGAGTTTTTTGTGCGTCTGCCGCACAGTTTTTTTAGGGGGCTTCAAAATATTGAAAGAAATACACATTTAAAGCATTATCCTAGTGACCGCCATGTTAAAGCCAATTTGACAAAAACTTTTTACTGTTTTATTAAAGTAACATATATTTTTTATTAGATCTACGTTTTTAAGTAACTCCATACACGATACTTATTTCGGAAAAGAGAAAAAATTCTGTGGGTAACATTTTTTAAAATTCCCATCCGCTCTCGACCTTAAATTTACTTATTGTCGGTGTTCCATAGCACCCACAAAATTAGGTGAACGATTTTGTGTACATTTTTATTTGGGGCGCCTAGCGTGGTTCCCGGACTCCCATCAAATGCTACAGCGGGGTACCCACCTAACGTTTCGCCGGGCCCCTTTCTCTCGCTAGATGGCGTGCTCGCTTTAAAGACATGCCTCATCTGTCATTGAATTGTAAGCACCCCAGCGCCAGCTCGACGAGGCGACAACCATCGAAGCATTCGTCTTGACCACCTACCTACCTGCAGGAAGCGGTAAAGGCAAATGTACACTGATTACAGAAGTCGCTTAGCTCAAAACGACAGTGGTGCAACATCCAACAACATGGCAAAAGCTGGGGGCCTTAAAATGATTGTGTTTCTTGGTAGTGTAAGAGAAAATCGTTTGGGACTCAGGGTCGCCAAATTTGTAAAAGCTCAGTTGGAAAAGGATCAGCATCAAGTAGAATTGTTTGGTAAGTGGCCTGGTCAACCAGTCAACACAGTCACAGTCTTCACTTTCACCGGTCACCTGTCACCTGTTCAGCTTCAGGAAGGCCTAGTCCCGTGTGACCTTTTTTAGGGAAAACAATACCCAAATAAGGCAAAGTGGGCTAATCTCGATCCTTGGGTAACCTCGACCTCCATGTGCTATATTTATTGATGTCATCATTCCTTCTTTTTTCGTAGATTTGATTTTTTTATAGCCTAACAATCTTAGAGATGCCCCTGGTAACTAGACACATGGATTATAGATATGTAATTTTTTATCCAATTTGAATTAAATAAGTCATGCAACCCTACATTAATATATGCTTTTGCAGCTTATCTCAAAAGTTTAATACATGAATTTCAAAAGCAAGCAGTATGCCTGATTAATACTGAGGATGATCATTTATTTACAGTGACAGCAGACGATGTTTACAACATATGTGACATCGTGACAGTTCTTCCCTAGATCGACCTTGACCTTGTGGGAGATCGGAGGTTACCCTACCTTTTTAATGACCCTGGTCTAACCTCGATCCCCTCTTTAATTTAACGTCATTTTCTAACAATATGTTATAAAAATATATAATGTTTTAGCAGTGGATGGTCACAATTACATGCAACAATAACTGTCCGGCCCTGCTTCCGCATATTCTGACGTTGACTAATATTTAGATGTGTTGTAACATAAATGAGTTATTTTGGCTTTGTAACGCAGCTGTTCCAAATGGCATTCCCTTGGCATGATGGCCCATGAAGTATTCTAACTTTGCGTTATGACTACCCGTGTAATAAGACTAATAAATATAGTTTCAAGGGATTGCTTTATCTATCGTTGGGCATAAGAGGCACAGTTATATGAATTAATATTGTTGCTTTCGCACACTAAGAATCACGATATGCAGATTAAATCACCCACCTATCCCAGGGGGTCGAGGATAGACCACGGGGGTCGAGGTTTGACCATGGCCCCCACTGCCTTTCAGAAAATGAACAGTCCCCACAATCTGCCTAGGTTTTCGTTTTTTCTATAAAATCATATTATTTGAATACCATGGTTGACTGTTTGAACAAAAAATAACTTAATTTCACATTCTTAAAGAAAATAAATGTGTTTTTGTCTTAAGGGGTCGAGATTAGCCCACTTTGCCTTACCTATTCTTTGAATTGGGCGACTTGGGGCTACTGTGCAGGCTGTTGTCATTTTTTTTGCAATGTCATCGTGACAAGACATAAAGTCAAATTCATTAATGCCATTTAAATGGTCTTGAATGGAGCTTTATCATGTGCAAGATTATTTGCATATTATAGGAAGAAGAGATTGCCACAAAAAGGAAGTTTGATTGAATCGGTTGGGTCTCTGGGCCCTGCAGCCTGTCTGTAAATTTGTGAGCGCTCATTGAATTAGCGAAGATATCAGCCAAACCTCAACAAGAATTTGTCTTTAGTCAGTTTAGATCCAGGCCTAATCAGCTAATCACAAGTTAATTGATTTATCTGACAGATATCAGTTAACTTATATATTTATCTGACAGATATCAGTTAACTTATATATTTATCTACACAGACAGAACTCATTTGATTTCTAATAGGCGTGATTGATATTTATTCTGTGATATTAACTGATTAGGCCTAGATCTATATCCTGTTACAGTGATATTGCCAAAAAAAAGGGACAACAGCTTGAACAGTATTCTGTTTTGGTATTTTGTCTGCATTGCCCTCTCACTGTGGTTTGACAAACTGATAAGAAAACTGACAGGCCTCCTGTACATTGATAATAGCGAAAAGTGTCTTGCGAAGAGATCGGTTAAAGGTTAATAATATAGGTTTAAACCCTCAGTTTGAGTTGCTGATCACGCTGATTGGGTTTCTAATGTCTGTACTGCTAGCAAGAAATAAAATATATTATTTAACCGTATCTGATAAGTTTATTATAAGGTTTTGATGACTTTTTCATCTCATGGTTTGTGCATTTTAGGATCATTATTACTATTTTTAATGGGTGTAGTGTAGCTACAGGATTGTATTACAATAAATGTATAACCTTTCAGGCTGGATGCAGAATACTGGTACAAACTGACCCTTGGAGCTGACTATTCAGCATCATGTCTGAGGCCATCCCTTAAGCCATACCCCTTAGTATACAACTAACCTTGATACTTTTATATCTTGAGACAGTGAAACAATAAGAGGAGATTTAATATATGTTATTACAGTGGTCCCTGCGTTATACAGTCCCTCTATTATATGACTACCTTTGTTATCTGGTCTTTTTCTCTGTGCATGGAACACTTTTACATGTTAAAGCCCCTTTATTATGCGACCCTCGCTAAAGGGGCTTATGACAGACATTTCGGCTTGTTATGCAGCCAGCAATTTAATTCCTTTGTTAACTCGCTGCGTGGCAATTGGCCCAAATGGCTCTGAACAAGCAACACATTGCGCTAATCTGACTGGTTGTTAATGAGCAGACGTCTAAGAGCGCATCCTGGTTATTCACACCTTTTGTGTACATGCAGACAATTGCTGGAAGATGCAATCAAATGTTGATCTTAGGATACGATTGTTGATGCAAGTTAACAGCACAAAGCTAGAGAAACCATAATCAGCATACAAGCTTAGCAACTTAGACTGAATGCTGATGCTATCCTGGATAAGAGGGAAAGAGGAGCCAGACCTGCATCAAAGACTGTGAATCTTACGAAAATATTGTATGATGAGGTTAAGACTGATGTTTTACTGGTTTAGCACAGCACAGTACAAAAACATTTCTTTGATAGAAGAGCTATTACATTGCTCTTCTCATTGGACCTAGGCTTAGCTGATTTCTCCGCTTTCAATGGATGCACAGCTTTAGTTTTCAGCGACGCCACAGTATAAAAGCATCAGTGCTGAGTGAACAGTCAACTGAAAGTTACCCGGAGACGGTTGCTGATTGGTGTTTGCGATACTTGGGCGAAAACTGCCCATCTCTGGGCATCCCTCTATCATATACGACTCCCTCTGTTATGTGGTCTTTTCGGGCTGGCAGAACAGAAGTTGTATAACGCAGGGACCACTGTATTGTTATTGTATTGTTTTTTTGTATTTTTCAGATCCAATGGAAATGGAATTTCCATTGCTGCATAAACCACTGCACTTTTACCGTGGAGACTCCACTCCTCCACAATGGCTGAAAGATGCCAATGAGAGGATCAAGGATGCTGATGCATATGTTATTGTATCTGCTGAATACAATCATAGCATTCCACCGGCATTGGCTAATATGATGGACCACTTTCCTGGCAGTTCCTTTGGTTACAAGCCAAGTGGCATTGTCTGTTATTCTCCAGGTATACACTATAGATGCAGGTCGATCTAGCTAAAACACAGTTCAATTTATATTGTAATACACCTAAGCACATCGATATTCACTTGTGGATCTATATAGCCGCTTATGATCACCAGTGTACTGTAGTGAACTGTGCAGTGTTCTCAGTAAAATATTTAGTTATGTTAAAGACAAAAACTTCGTTTACTAGGGTATTGATGTTGTTTCCATGTTTATCTTCTTACAGGTTTATATGGGGGCATGCGTGTCGCTATGCAGCTGCGGGCCTTTCTGGGGGAGATTGGGTGCATCAGTGTCTCAAATATCTTCGGTATCCCAGAGGTTCATAAGGCTCTGGATGAGAATGGTGGGCCGCTGAACGACCACATGGAGAAGGGGGCACAGCGCTTGATTCAACAGCTGACATGGCACGCCCAAGCTATGAAGACACAGAGGGAGGCAGTTGGAGTTCCGAAGTGATGATCTTATGCTTTGCCTTGATCTCTTACTTTAGCGAGTGGTATGTCAGAGCGTGTGACATAGAACCTTTCTAAAACATATTTGTAAGAGCCGACTTAAATAACGAGACTATAATTATCGTCAGATGGAGTAATTAATCTGTTGCAGATGAGTTTTATGGATGTTGTCCAAGCTTAGTTTCCTTTATATTTGAAAAGAAAAAATTTCACTGTTTTACGCAGTATCTTTCCAGCAGTATCATGCCATACTGACACGCCCAACAGTAGCAATACAAGGTGTATGCAATGTACTGCCCAATTAATTACCACGCACTCGCTTGTGTCTCAACCGCAGGCGCTCCGTCATCGGCAAATTCGAAACCCCGTAGTCGAAGATCTAAACAGGAATATAAATTTGACATCATATAAAGAAGAAATAATGACATTATTGTTTGTCTAAAGATATAATGCAATTGTGCCGTGGACATTTCCCGGGCGAGTTGTGCCCGGTGATGGCCGGTGTTGTGTGGTGCCGGCACTTCTGGTGGTGGCTATAAGTGCTCTATAAGTGACGAAAAGGCCTTTTGAATTTGTCCACCACCCATTTTTGATTATTTCAGCAAGCAAGTAGAGAAGAGATTCTCTGTTCGCATCCCACAAAGAAAGAAAAACAGTTCAGTGGCGATGAGCTGAGTTAACAATTAGCGACCTCAGGGAAAATGGGTCCAGCACGATTTACATAAACATATGTTCGCCCACTTTTCAGACTCCGCATTGTCATTATTTATCCTTTTGGATGTTCACTTTATTAAAGCAAGCATATAGCATATTAACATTGCAAATTACACGCGGTTGGTACGTTGTTGCTACAATCATTGATGGTCGCCATGGTGAACAGACAAGTCCAGCACTGTCGCCGTGTTAACTAGACAACAGCACTCTACTGTTGCTAAGGTGACGACACATACAACGCTGTTTCGACACTGATATGTATTAGTTTAACGGGTTTGTTGACCATTTTACCTGCGATGACCACTTTTGTTATGGCTTTCAAAGTTGTACATGGGGCATGTGCTATTCCTATAATCAGTTCGACGATGATGCACCGAAACACTGCCGCGTAGGGATGTAACCGTATTAAACCATGCCTACTACTTTTCTGCATAATGTTATTCATAACGTTTCGTTGGAGGCCCCAACAGGCTTTTGTTATTGATGTATCATTCTTGTACTTATTATCAATTTTGTTTATTTGAGTTCATTTTTTCAACCAGTTTACCCAACGTTTTTTGTCTGTTTAATTTACCCTGTGGTTAATCAGAGTTCATTTAAAAGATCTCCAGAGAAAAGGAGTCCATAGGACCTGCCAGTTGTGAACCAGAGAATATAATTAAACAATATTGGTGCCATACAAATTAGTAATGCTTTGTGTGCTTATTTGGTTTATTTATACATCGGATTTTCTGGGCAGGTTTCCCTTTGCGGGCGTTGATTACAGTACAGATGGAGCTCATTATATATTTGCGGAAGTTCTACTAGGCATGTTTCTTCAACTGGGGACCAATGCGCTTTCGTCGTTCTCACTGTTCTGTCTCTACCAGAATTTTTTACTATTTGCATTTGTTGTATACGTATTGTTCTTTCCAAAATAAAATCTTGATTGTTGCAGTGAGTAAAGTTTGCTTTTCATTGTGTTACGTGACGAATAACGTATTCCACCTATTCATGGTAAATTGAAGTTTTTACGTGATCAATTTGGAAAAACAAATTTGTCTTAATTGTTCATCCTGGCACTTAATGGAGAAAAAAACTGTGACGTTGACGCAACACCCAACCAGCCGTCACAACTTGTTCACTGTATGCAAAACTAACAAACACAGTTTTACAAAATACAATTGTATTTTCTATAGTATGTACATAGACTGATATAGGGATGAAGAGATATCTTGAACTCCACAAATACCCAACTCACGCGTAGCGTCATAGACTTCCTACGCGAAGTGCGTTGAATCGCTATATTGATACGAGTTCCTCCTTTATATATATATATATGAAAGTGGATTTACGGCTTCTACTCCGCAACGTAACATCCACTCGTCCGTTGCCTAAAAGTTTCCTCGGCACGAGTATCACGAGGTAACCGTGAGCACTTCTCATAGCATAGTTGCTGCATCCCTATATAATGCAAAATCTGACTGGGTAATCTTTTGCTCTCGACCATTCTCCCAGCGATCTCCCGTGAGGACGCGCATTCCGTCATCGGGGGAGATGTTTTTACAGCGATGACTTCCGGGCGGGGCGCGAAACCACTGCGAATCAACATCTGTTTACCTTCAGTTACCAGGGTTACGCGCATGCGAGTAGGCATGTCACGTGACCGTGCTAGTGGTGCAGTAACAACCACGCCACGTGCTACTCAACAAAGTTCATTGCAGGTAAACACGGTGCTCGAACCTCGTCGGCGTTGAGTCCTCCTGATTGATGCAGGAGTACCATTAACAACATTCAACGTCTTCTCTACGTAGACTTCGACATGCTACGGAGGCGTTACTTGGCCGGGTCATAACGAATGAAGGTTATTTCATGAGGTGTGGCAGCTGAACACATCATACGTCGTGCTATTCGATTTCTCCCAGGTATAATCTCTTGTCACTGGAGCAGGAGGCAACTAAAACAAAACAGAAATGTTACTGTAGTATCGCGCTCATATCACCCAAAATCAAACGCGAGGTGTGACGAAAATATACCATTACCCTTTCCTTTTTCAAAACCATAAAAATAAGATGAGTAAAAGACGTTTTCTTTTTGCAGACACGGAAAGTTGCCTTTTTTTCTGTATGCTAAAATGTCTTTTTGCACCTATTTTGACACATAATTCATACATTTCTAATGTAACATTCTTACCTCGTTCTTAACTTTCAAATGCCTACATTTTTACGTCATCACCTTCCTAATATAGCAGTTTTATTCGTTTTATTTTATATCCAATGCTTGTGATCATTCCATGAACTTCTTTCTCTCACACTAAATTCCTTTCTCTCACACTGAATTCCTCTCTCACACTGAATTCCTTTCCCTCACACTGAATTCCTTTCCCTCACACTGAATTCCTTTCTCTCACACTGAATTCCTTTCTCTCACACTGAATTCTTTTCTCTGACACTGAATTTCTTTCTGTCACATCGAATTTCTTTCTCTCACACTGAATTCCTGTCTCTCACCCTGAATTCCTTTCTCTCACATCGAATTCTTTCTCACACTGAATCCCTTTCTCTCACACTGAATTCCTTTCTCTCACACTGAATTCCTTTCTCTCACACTGAATTCATTTCCCTCACACTGAATTCCTTTATCTCATACTGAAGTCCTTTCTCTCACACTGAATTTCTTTCTCTCGAATTGAATTCCTTGCATCACCAAAGACAGAAAGGTAAGCTCACTGATAGAGTCGAAGGGATGGAAGTCGACCTCGTTGACGGAGCCGGCGTGACCGGGCAGCTTGTAGAGGATGCGCCTGGTGGTTGTGTCCCACACGTAGACGAAACGATCGCCGGACCCCGCTGTTATCTTGCTCCCATCCGGGCTCCAAGCGCAGCGCAGCATATTCTAAATACCGGAAACAGACAACGAGATCTCGTGCTGCAGTTTATTGGGTTTTTGAATTCTTAGGTTATGAAATTTTGTTTTGTTTTTCAGAAACTTACTCACTTTCACCATGGTTCGGTCACGCAGGCATGCATTGCGGTGGAGGAAAAATATTTCTCACCAAAAAAACCAAGAAATTTGTCAAGAAGATTACATTTGTGAATAAACAAACCTTGATATTAAAAAAAAAAATGGAATTGAACTAAATACATGTCCAACACATCAATATATTCTTAACCAGTTTCGGGCACGATGTAGACAAGAATTATTAGGAGTCAAAATCGTATTTTACACGAGAAAACACATCAAATCACTGCCGTGCATACTTCAGAATACAGATAGAGATGCTAGGGGTAACCATGCGTACGCCGACCGTCCACCTACTACGCCCAATCGACTGTCGCCTACGTCCTTGTAAAAGACTTCCCAAATCACATTTCCGAGTATTCCAATGTGAGGCGCCACTGCATGTGCAATGCAATCTGGGTGGTAGTTCGGTCTTACCGCAGAGCAAAGATGGCGTCATCACATGACAACTGATGATTTAGACAATTAAAGTTATTTTTTTCTTCAACGCGAATAAACATACCTAAAAACATATAATTTGGATAATATCATTAATTTTAAACAGCCTGCGCCATTTCGCCAAGAATTTTTAATGCAATATTGAAGAAACAATTGCGTCAGTAATGCTATTTCGGAATAGGATAAATGCGTAACATTAACATACAGCGAAGCACACAGTACCTTTTCAAACGTATGCTGGTTTCCTTGGAATATTTTGACACATCGCTCCTGCGGCGCAAATGGTCGTACATCCCATATTCGAACTGCAACCACGAAGCGTGGCAAGAGAAGGTCACACACAACCAGGTAACATCTCCGTCAGAGCAGCGAGAAAATCACTATCATGAAGAATGCATCTACTTTTAGACGCTTGCGTGTCAAGTCACTTGGTAAACTTAAGACTTGAAGTCACTTTCACTTAATTACCCCTTGCGGTTCAAGGCGCATTCGCAATAGGCGTTCACAACCGATCTACAATGGTGATACTCCCCTAGCGGAGGAGAGAATACATTACAGCCTACCGTGAGAACCTCGTATATCGAGATGGGGGAGAAGATGACTTTCTTCATGCCCGAACAGAGCTGTAGATCTGTTTACAAAATTTGTCTTCGGCGGCCCAAGGTACATCAATATTACTACATGTACACGCAAAATTAGCCTACAATACCATGTTTCTATCCTTACTTTGAACGTGCCAACTTCGTACCGCGGATACCCGTAATTAGGACTTTGACAGTAACATCTTCGTACTATGAATACCAGCAATTTTGGCATTGCCATTTTCTTACAGTGACCACATGGGATATATTGCCAGTGGCATCTTGAGAGATGTACTGTGGATACTAGCGAGTGATGGCGACGCCAACTTGGTGCTACTGTAGATAGTGAAATTACGTGAGATTGGACTGCCGTGCATCAAGGTGCCACCTACCAGAGTTGTCCATGGCGGTGGACAGCAGGTAGGAGCCGTCAGGGCTGAGCTCGCACCCTGTCGGGGTATCCGTGTGGCCCCGCATTCTGTACAACATATCTGACTTACGAAGGTCCCACACCTGAAGCAGAATAGACCGATCCAGGCTGGCAATCATTCATTGACGTCACTGTTGCTTTCATCAAATCATGTGGCGAAAAAAGGGTGTCCGAGAAACAAGTCCGACAAACAAAGCAGCAGGTCACTTTCTTGTTAGTTTCAGACATGAATACTTCTCACCGGCACCTCTCATCCGCTATGATTGTCAATTTCATACTCCCGCTTAACGACAAAGGACATGGGCGAAGCTTAGCTCGGAGCGTGGAACGGTGTATTAGAAGTGTATGTTGATCAGCCACATACGCCACCCGCTCGGAAGTAGGTTTCTTGTTTAGGAGGTGGGCCAGAAAAACGTACCCAACTTTAGAAAATACTGGACCACGTGGCGACTTCTCGAACCACGTCGCATTCAGTTGGAGATTTACTACACCGTGATCTACTCTCATTGGTTTGTTGTATATTCAGGACGCTTTAACCACTTTTGGTCATATCGCGTCAATGGGAAAAGGAAGGGAGGGTGGAGCCATGTCCCCGGGAGTAACCCCCTACTCTTTGCGAAGAAGGACATGGGGTCTTTACCCTGCGACCACACAGACATGGCTACTGCGGGGCTCGAACCATCGACCCACGCGCCGTTAGGCTATCAGGTGACCAGAGCACTCAATGCGAGCGCTCTAACCCACTGAGCTACCGGGCCGGCCCCCCAGTGCAAGGATTTTCAATCGTAAATTTCATAGCAAAAAAATCATTTGTACATCCGTCAGATCTGGTTAATGTCTTCATTATACTACAGAACAGGTCTGTGTTCATCATCATTGGTGTACAGCGAATTCGTGATTTCTTCAATTCGTTAGCCAGAACTTAAATTCTAGTCTCACTGGAGTGGTCTGCGTACAGATATGAAGTTTACTCACTTTGACGTCATTATCGATACCAGCGGAGATGATCTGTTCTGCTGTATCACTGAAGCAACACGTTGTGACTTGATAAGTATTCTGCAGTGACAACACGGGCACTTTCTTTCTAGAATCCCACAGCTGGAACAAACAAAACACACAGTTTAATTATGATCTTCCACTATACCGAAGCTATGTCTCACAGTGATACTGCCTTCTACAAGTCAGAAGATTCTTGTTGTATATATACATATGCTAGTCACTTGCATACATGTATATCATAAGGGCGCTAAAATGTCACTGATAGTCCAGTATGTTCATTTTATTAATAAGTATCTACATATATATAACGATTTTTTTTCTCGATATAATGCATAACCGGGAAAAAAGAAAAAAAAAGTAACGATGGCGTGGCAACGCATAACCATTGCGTGAGACCTAATAACCATGGCGTGATAACTGTTAACCATGGCGTGGGAATGCATAACCACAGTGGGGCCCTGAGCGGAGGAACGAAGCTGCACCTAGCGAATAGGCCTTGTGTGCGAAGGTGTGGCTGTTAAGCTTAAAGGAATAGACTAGTCCGAGGATTTGTGCGTTGGATTGTCCTTTTCTTTTTAGCATATGCAAGACACGTAAAATATCTATTGAAATGATCAAAATTGAATATCAAAAAAAAATTAAGTAAAAAGTTACGAAGGTTCTGTTGTGCAAAAAAAATTTGGCGCGAAAGTTGGTTTTCCAAGGATCGAGTGAGAAATCGACCTTGACCTTGGATCCCGCGTCATTGGTGCTTAAAATGTTTTGAGCGCCCAGGTCAGCCATTCGTTCAACACTCAAAACAAACAAGGACATCTGGCCTTAAAATGCCGACGTGTTGTGCTCCTGGTTGTGTCCGAGTACAGTAATCAAGCCCAGATTGTTCTTTCTTCCGCTTACCATGGGATAATGCGCCAAGGTCTCGTTTGTGGCTGGCAAAATTGAATCTTGTTCACCCCACCTGCCCACTAACACGGGCTTTGTCACCTCCATTTTGAAGAACGTTTTCTCGTCATGGAGCCGCATCGCCCCAGAGTTATACCTGTCCTGAGACCTGTTCACAAACTCACTGCGGATATATTTCAACACAAGTCAGTGAAGAAAACAAGAAAAAAGCTCCTTGCATCGGAAGAGAACGCGAGATCACGAAGAGGGGAAGGTTCGTAGGCCCACAGCGGCTTGATACGGTCCGTTCACAGGTTTGTTGACAAACCACCAAGGCCAGGGTCAAGCACCTAAGCCAAGGCTAATGCTAAATTGGGCCCTTTTGACAGTTTGATAAGCTTAGCAGGCCCCCTGTCTCAACTTATAATAATATAAGTGTGGTAGTGTCAGCCCAAGTCTATGATATATCAAGTAAGCTAAGTTACTAACTTATCATGCTTATATGTTTATATATTAGATCTAATAAATTCAATATAAGCTTATTTCAATCCTCATCGACCGGACATATTTTTTAAATTGGAAATGAGGGAAATAATTCTTTTCAATGGAGAATGGGGCATTAACCGACTGCTGTCATCAATTATGTTCAGTAATCGTGAACTGGAAATTTTAATATTAAATAACTGAATATCCAGAAATAGCCAATTCTCCTTTTAATTCATCATGACCTCCCCCCCCCCATAGATCTACCGGTACTGAGAACTGTTACCCGGCTAAAAAAACACATCCGTGAAATCCTTCATAGCCATAATTTAAAAAAAAACTGTGTTTAGTTTTTATTTCAGCAAATTACAATATGTGAATAAGTATTGAAATATGTCTTTTTCTACATTTCAGATCCTTCAGGAGCTTGAAAAAATACCAAGCATTAATGAAACTTCTGTTGTTGAGTCACACAATAAACTCAATGACCTTCCTGTGAAAATCAGTAGACTTTTTTTTTCTTTACAGTCATTTTTACATCAGAGCAAATAGATAATTTGCCATGATTAACAAGGCATGTTAAATGCAGCTTTTTGGCTAGTTTAGGGTTGATATGTCATGATGAATAGTGTGACGACATTTTTAGCATCTTAGAAGGTTCATAGATTGGAGTATGATGATTGTATTAAAAAAGGGCGGCATGAGCAGAATTACACAAGAGATACTGTATAGTATTTAATTACATATCCTTGACCTGTTGACACATATTGTGGGGGGAAATACAAAACCCTGGATGGGTTATTCTCTATAACGTGGGATATACTGACCCTATTGTCTAGCTAATTGCACATGGATTGCCAGATGCAGTTACCTTGTTTGGCAGAATGGGACCTGACCTGAGGGGAGTAAATATAACTATATATAGGTTACATAAGATGCCAGGTCCAGATTCATTTTATTATGGTTTAGCTGTATCGCATATATACATACACAAGCCATTGATTTGTTTAATAAGGATATTGTAACCAGTGTAATTATTCATCGACTAGTTGGAGAGACTGACCCAGATCACTGAAACAATGTGCAAGGTTTATTCAATGTTGATCATATACAATGTAGTGTTCTTTTGGCTAATTGAATTAAAAGCCATTAATTTTACTGTGCCAATTCTAATTGCTGGATGGCAGTTATTGTGACTTGGATAGAGCTTGCTTGATCTTGATATCCTTCACATAATCAATTGGACTCAGCAGTGACTTACTCCAAATGTATCCTTATGTTTATCAGAATTCGAATAAACTGTGCAAGGTGCTTTTGATATAATGCCCATGAAAATGTAGCCATCAGTTTGATTTGTTGTGATTTTTATAAAACAAATAACTGCTTCCTTTGGACACCATCACAGTATGGGTGAATAAAAGATTTACTTCAAGCGTAATATAAGTTTCATGTTTTTTTTTCATATTTCTTTTGCAAAATTTTATGAAATACTTTCATTTGGGAAAATCAGTGCCTTGACAAAAAAAAAGTCTATTCACTACAAAAATTAGTTTTGGACGAAGTGAATACAAAATTGAAATATTCCATAATATTAAATATTCTATAAAGTGTTTTAAATTTTAATTTACATTATTAATTAATTATTATTGCATCCTTAATCAATTTTACACACAAAACTGTTACATTGGACACAATTTCCACCTTACGGTCATTTTCAAGCAGTGTCAGATTTACCATTGCACTCGCAACAAGTATTACAATTCTGTTAAATGGTAATCACTATTCCTTAAATTCAGTATACTTTGAATACTGTTTTATGTAGCGGGAAACAACTGTTTCCGACAGGCCTGCAGTTTTAGGTATAAGTCACACATGTCTTCTACATGTACTGCTGTCGTGTATCGAAAAGAGGCCGAGTGTCCATACATCTCTGTCAAGGCATCTCTCGCTTGAGACGATGTATTTGCTCGCCATTGAGTGGAAAGTCATTTTGTTGCATACGGGAGTGATTTCCTAAACCAGCAGTTGGTTTTGCCTTTTAATTTATTATTCTTTCACGTTTGACCCGCGTTCACCGCGGCTACGTTGCGTTCATGATAAGGCTGAGACAGGGCAGGCTGTGTGGCCGCCTGGAATCTATGACGCGTTTTTTACGCAGCGCGCTGTTTGGCTTGCGTTCTGCTCAGCATGCCGACCTCACAGTCGAGCGGGAAGCGGTAAATGTGAAGGTTTCAGTGCCAAATACTAATACTTATTGCTGGAGCCGGTAGCAACATACATTTTAGACTGATAGTTTGCATGTTGATCTATATGTAACATGTTACGCCTTGCTGGCCCAAAAACCGGACTAAACTATTCCTTTAAAGCTGACCTTTAACGTGCCGTCGTCGCTACCGCTGCACAACATCTGGGGACCACGGCGGGCGACATTGCAGGAGTTCACAAAGCCTTGGTGACCTCGATATTTTCGGATGCGCACGCCAACCTCACAGTCCCACAAACCGAGCATCGTGTCAGTGGAGCAGGAAACGAGCTGACTGAAATGGACAGCATCAAAGCATGAATAAAGTGTTCATCGCTCTTTTTCTTCTGATCTTTCAAAGTTAAAGATATGATAAACTGTTGAACTTTGTTGGGTATAATCATATAATGTAGGATAGCTGCCTTGGATAGGTTGACCAACCTTGCCCACCATATATGCACTTACATATGTTTTTGTGCAGAAGAAAAATCACATTTACTGGTACATTGGTTTTGTTCTAGTGGTAACATCAGTAGAAGTAATTAACTAAGCTGGAGAATAAGAAAACCCGCCTTTGAGTCAGGCATAACGATGTAGGGTTGGTTAACTAACCTGCCATCAGTGTTGTAGTTTACTTCCAGGACAGCTCCAGTGTGACCCTTTAATACTCCAAGGTTTTCACACTCTCCATACACACTCCAGAGAACTAAAAAGAAAGATGTTTTCTTAAAAAAAGACATGTTATGTATGGCAAACTACCAGATACTGGGTACAACAGTTCACAGTACATTGTATCAGTATGGTATGCAATATATAATTTTAGTAGTTCATCTGATAACAAAAGTCACATTACCAATGCATGCAGTGATGAGTAGGTCTTAATTATAAAAGGCAGTGGACCAATATAACTAATAATAATTTAGTAACAATTTCAAGTATTGTATTTCGAGAAAGTACACTTACATATGTGGCGATCAAATCCGCCAGATGCCACAACTTTGCCAGAAGGTGAAAACTTCACAGTAAATATTTCTCCTTCATGGCCAGTGAGCAGCATAATTGGGGCAAGAAGATTAGATGTTCTCAGGTTGCCCTGTAAAGAAATATTATATTAGCTTCAAGACAATATAAGAATAAAATTATATGTGGCTATTAAGTAAACAGTTACCTAATTTCTGGTGTATTTTTGTGGGGGGGGGGCTATCCTAATAAGTAAGACATGTTACTGTTATGATTGTAGCCCTAAGTCACCCAATTCGAAGAATTGTTTTAGAATAGTCGGCACGTTTAATATCTGCCGCCTCGCGTTTATAAATATTTTTGTCCGTGCACCATTTGCAGCCACAATTTATGTATTTATTTGCTCCATTACACAAGACCCTTGTGAATTTAACTTTCTTGAAAGTGTATCTTGTTTATTAACAGCACAACACGATAGTCTCTAGCATAAAGTATAGCAGATGAAAGTGTGTTGACAGCCGCCTTTTTATGACATTGTAAGGTGAAGGTCATTTTACTATGTTTTCATTGGTTAAAAGCAGTAAGCCCACTGAAGAGTCTAATATCAGGCACTAGACTAGTGGGCAGAGCATTATGTGCCGATGCAAAGTTTCTATACTAACAGTAATTTTAGCATCACAAAGCAAAAGCAATGCAAAAGGAATGAGTTTGTAGCTTCAATATTCATATATATGAGAGGAACTATAAAGGCATGTAAGCTTAATTCAAGTTACGGCTTGACATTGATACAACCTAACCTCCCTGCCCAAAATACCAGCAATACAGGGACTATTTGATCGCTGCTTACGACAGGCCACTTCATCACTCACAGGCTCGCATTAAAGTGGCAGCCGACACCAGCCTTTTTGCCTGTGAAACGCTCCTGATGGCATAAAAAATGCAATTTCACGCTAACATCTTTGCTATTTTCATATTTCTTTAAAACAAATATAACTACAAATCATTCGACTTTTCATTTGTAGCTTGCTTTCCTGCAAAATGTCTTATGTACGAATCGCTGGGCTTCATAACGAGAGCCCAACGCTTAGGCGCCATGATTGTTTTCAACGGTTGGTCAAAGTGACTTTTTTTCGTAGGCCTGAAAGCAGGCAATTTAAAACTGCATGCGATACACAGAGTAGGGCCACTAATATTGGCCACTTTAGACTTCAGAGCACAACGGCAATGGCGGCTGAAAACAGTCCTTGCGACAGGGTGCTCTGACAAAGAGGAGCGCTGAGTCTTTTACAAAAGTCACTGAGACTAATATACAGATATTTTGGAATTATAAAAGGTTTTCAGGTAGGCAGGTATTAATATATAGGAGGCAAACACATGACATAATTAAGCTCTCACGATCGCTGGCTTTCAGCAAGCTATCCGCTCTGGCCTTTAGTCCAGCTCTGGTCTAAAGGAAACGAGACCTGTACTGTTGCATAATTCTTTATTTGTCGCGACTACACAGCAGTACAGGTCTTGTTTACTTTTTGATGAAATAAATAAATTACTTAGAAATCCGACTTAGGCATTTACGGGGCCCGTCAAGTGCGGTAAAGATGCGATATTGGGGGTTGAAGCGGGTGCCTGTCACTCAGTTCCAGCGGGAGTTGGACACCTTGTGTGTTTAGTATGCGTTGTGGGGCCCCCTACCCCCCCGGCCTCTCCCCTCCACTGATTTACTGTGCCTGTGCTGCCAGAATTTCAGAAAGACAGAATTATGGACTTATTTAACTTGTACCTGAGAATTAGTTGTGCCCGCAATGACAAGGTCATGCTTGTGTTTCTTCACGGAAACTAACGCCCCATCCGTCGCCTTGCGTTTGAGATCCATCACAACCTCCAGTCGTTCAAAAACAAGGAAATTGTAATACTGTTGTTGTTTCGAGTTGACCGGCGAATCCAAAACGCGTGCCGGAAATAGATTTGTTTAGTCGCGTATTTGAGCACGCGTGCTGTACATTTAGTTCCAAAGTTTTTTTGGGGGTTGGGGCTCGGCCAGATTTCACGGTGACCACTGATGAAAGTTACTAATATAGCACACTAATTTCCATATGTAAAATGGCTTTATAGCTTATATGCACATGATTCTTATGTCAACATTTTCAAAAAAAATTATAGTGTTCAGAATTAACTACGACGATATCTGGTTAAGACGGTTAGTGATTAAGTTTTATAGACGTTAACTTCAGTGTTACTCGCCATGAGTTACACAATCGCATATAGCAATATTTTCTCTGGGAAATCTTTAAGCTGCTTTCAATGAATATGACGTAAGTTAGTTAGATATATGTGGTAAAGTGCAGCTTTCTAGTGCACTGGCTGCGTCATCAAAATTTTAACAGCCCCGATCCCGCTCACCCTAACCCGCCCCACTCTCCCCTGATTTTAGCATTGGGGGAGTAAGCTTAATTTGCCTCGAGGGTGGGCGCGATCGATCGAGGATACGAGGCAAGAGTTATTAAGAAATGCCCTTTTGTTATTTCTGCTTTGTAACTGCGGCATACATGCATGCGCAAGCTTGATTGGCTCTCGCCAAGGATATCTGCACAACTTGACCAAAGGGTTAATCCGCAAGATCTCCGGCACGGACATTGGTGTGATATTCCCCGGAGCTTAATTCCCCGGAGCTTAATTCCCCTAAATTTAACTCTCGCTGCGGCCCTGACCAAGGTGCGAAAGCGCATGAGACTCCGATCACCACTGGGGTGGAAACGCAAGCTCCTTGGGGCAAGTGGCCCCAGGCAACCCCACTTTCGCCAACCTCGTGGGGTGCCAATTAAGGAATATTCCCACAGTGACGCAGCATATTTGAAAAATCGACATTCACCACAGAGGCAGTGGCATTTACAAAACGCGTGACACTGAACGTCGATCGTGGAAAATCGATATTCGACACTGAAAATTGTAAAAACTGGACATAGCCCCGGGAGACCACTACGACGGTCAACGGCGAAACAGAGTGGGTCTCCCGAGGCTACACTAGACACTGCGCCCCCCCCTCCCTCTCCCTGCGCGATTTCCTTTCCAGACCCCTATACTAGGGCCCCGGCTGGGGCCCTAGTAGAGAGGCTTTTTCGACACGGCGAAACGGCGATTTTTAAAATCGACAACGCGACATTGGGGTTGTCTTAGAATCGACATGCGACACAAGACTTAGTGACACGCGACATGGACCTTTTCTTAAAATCGACACGCGACATGGCTACCCCCACTCAGGGTCCCTGATACTATAACAACCTATAGCACACCCCAGGCGTCGGCAATCCACGGGTGGTGAGAGTAGTGGTCTTGGGGTCCTTCCCTTCTTTTATTAGCAAGGATGCTCTATTGCATTGGTAGCCTAACTATTCATAAATGCCGTGGAGTGATGTTTCGACCCTATGTTCCGCGAACTTGCCGTTATCTCTTTGAATATCCCTGAGGTGAGTAAGCAACGTCTGATCGTTTAAATGATACCAAACTCAAGCGGCAATATGGCCCTTTGACAAGCTAAATCTAGTTCCGAGCAAAAGTGGCACTCTCGAGGAGCGCCACTGTGCGACGAAGTATGGCAAATCGGCCCGATCTCCGGCAGAGGGCATTACGCTTCAGGAACGAGTTCCCTCTGCCGGCAGAGTGAAAGCGGCCAAAGTGAAGTCCAAGGTGAAGGACGCGAATGTCACAGGATGGCCATGTGGATTTGTTGTTAAACTGTTTGTCCTGAACAAGACCTGTCTTCTTACTCTCTGGCTATGACTATTGGATAAAAAACTTCAATGCGACTTCATCTAGGGGAACAAGATCTCAAATGTAAGCTTATACAAATATATTTAAGACTTCAGTCAGATCCACAGGCACAGTAAATCGACTGACACAGAGGGGGGGGGGGGGGGGGTCCGCACGGCCTACTAATAAACAAGAAGGTGTCCAACTCAGCCCGCTGAGCGCCTACCCACCCTCGCTTCAAGACCCCAAAGCCCCCTCTTACCGGCTTTGCCTCGTCCGCTCAATGCCGTAACCTGCTTCCCGGGTAATTTATCTTGCTTTTCAGCCAAAAAACTACATCTCTAACTCATCCAGAAACCACGACACAAGCATTTATTCCGCTTACGAGGTAAACCAGCAAGTTCCTTCGTTCCCTGGTCGGCCATTTCGCGCGACAACGTGAGATTTCAGCCGTGATTTTGAAAGGGACGACTGTGATTGGCCAGACCGCGAAAGTTTGAAATTACGGTGACAGCGCGTGTTTGTTATGGCAAGCCGATGTGGAGTTTAATAGAGCAGTCGCACACATGTTCAAATATTTGCACATGTCCCAATAAAATACATATGTTCAAATTAATTTTACATATGTTCAAATACATTTTACATTTGTTTAAATTAATTTTACATTTGTTCAAATATAATTTTACCTATTTGAACATACGTGCCATTCATTTGGATACATGTATAATTTAATTACACATAAGTCCAATTCATTTAACATATGTAACATTGAATTGTACCTATGTCCAAATAACTTATGTGCAAATAATTTGTCCATAAATTACAATTGACTTCTACATGTGTCCAGTAGGCACAATTTCAAAATTATTGAGACCATTAAATCAACCGTGAGTGGTACCCGAATGTGAAGCATTTCTCGTCCAAATGGAGGCAGCTGCTTCCCGGTATGAAGCCCAGCAGGCTCAAACAGGTGAATAATGCATACATAAAAGGATAAACTTATTACGTATACAAGCTCTGCAAGCATAATCGGAGCATGTACATTGTACATGTAACAAATCGTGACACCATGTCTTTGGAGGGAGTAATATTAGCATGATCAAATTCCAGGTTGAATGTAAATCGATGCTGAGACCCAGGTGCCTTACCGCGTGGTTTAATTAACCTTAAAAACTAGACTCATGACTCCATTTTCCAAGCATACAAATTAACCTTTTTCAGACTATTTAGACTCTGCGGTGACTTAGACCCTTGAGTGTCTTTCAGATCCTTGCAATGAGTGTTTTCAGACTATTGAGTGTCTTTCAGACCCTTCTAGAGTATCACACCCCTGGCTATATCTTCAATGTCGGTGTCTGTCGGACCCCATGTATTTGTGGGACCCATAGGTACCTCTCGGACTCCATATTTCTGTCAGGTCCTATAGGTTTCTGTCGGACCCCATGTATTAATTTCTTTGCTCGTAAAATTATGATATGTCATTAAATTAGCATATAAAATTACGGTTATGAGCTCGTAACTCGTAAAACCAGGCCCAGAACTTCTGGCATAAGATTATTTAATCTGAATCGTCATGAATTAATCATATTAGGATATTATTAACCACATAAGACAGGGAAGATATTAGTAATAACTGCGATGGAACCTTAACCAAAATATGACCTAGGCTTCTGATATTCCCTGATTTTTGCCTTATTTTTTTCTAAAATGAAATTCCCAGGTTTTTCTCTGCAAGGATTTTTTTGTTCATTTTCCGTTTTCCTGATCTGTAGGAACCCTGATATGGGCACATTTAGATATGCGAAAATGATTTGAACATTTGTGCAAATGATTTGAACATTCGTGCAAATGATTTGAACATTTGTGCAAATGATTTTTGTGAAAATGATTTGAACATTTGGGAAAATGATTTGAACATTTGTGAAAAAGATTTGAACATTTGTGAAAATGATTTTAACACTTGTGAAAATGATTTGAACATATGTGCAAATGAATTGGACATGGGCAAATATTTGAACATTAATGTGCAAATACTCCATTAAATTTCACTTTGGCTTGCCATCGCTTGTGATTGGAAGCAGCCAAAAGTAAACCGGAAGTTATATCAGTCTCGTAATGGCCGACCAGGGAACGAAGGAACTTGCTGGTTTACCTCGTAAGCGGAATAAATGCTTGTGTCGTGGTTTCTGGATGAGTTAGAGATGTAGTTTTTTGGCTGAAAAGCAAGATAAATTACCCGGGAAGCAGATTACGGCATTGAGCGGACGAGGCAAAGCCGGTAAGAGGGGGCTTTGGGGTCTTGAAGCGAGGGTGGGTAGGCGCTCAGCGGGCTGAGTTGGACACCTTCTTGTTTATTAGTAGGCCGTGCGGACCCCCCCCCCCCCCCCCCCCCCCCTCTGTGTCAGTCGATTTACTGTGCCTGTGGTCAGATCTAAAAAAAATTGCGGTTTGGATGCATGTGGCCTTGGCGCAAGTGCCCCCAGGCAAGCCCGCTTCTCTAGGGGCATGAACAATCATAGTTTTTACATATTCTATTTACCGTGTTCTATCATCTGACATCAATAAAGTGTGTCGACACTAGGTTGTTTCAGTTATATTTTCGCGAAGAAATGTTGGAGCATACAACTGTTCCCAACCAGCCATACATCCACCATATTTGTTTTTGGCGGATGCCGGTACCTGTGAATGTGACTTGGTTCCTCCTCTCCAATAGCATAGGACTCTCCGCTAGAGGGCCTTGTCAGTCACTCACTTTAATCTTAAGGACAACAGCAGCGCCCTCGTTCACAGGTCATTGACTGTTACAAAGTTTGGGACCCAGGCTACAAATGGTTCAAATGGCGGCGAGATTCACCAGGTGGCGCTGCATATGCATGGCAGTTGGTAGGGAAAAGTTGCATGCTTTAACACTTGTTCGCGAAAATATGACTGCAACAATCTAGTGTTGACACACTTTCTTGATGTCAGAAGATAGAACAAGGTATATAGAATATGTAAGCACTATTATTGTATGCACCTGCATTATAATAAAAGCTACAGTCGATTCCCTACTAACGTCAAAGGATTTTAACATTATTACCGTTGTGCCCCTACAGAAGCGGGCTTGCCTGGGGGTACTTGCGCCAAGATGTAGCCCAGAATCCTAGGCAGTGTGGGCTGAAACACAGCCTAGTAGCATTCTATAATAAAATTCTGGTCTGGAACAACCCCATTTCAGAATTGTTTGACTTTGAGCAAGTGTAGCTCTGATTGTCCTTTGCTGTGGGAAAAGTTTGATGACAGAAACAAACCTTAATCCTTTTCTTATTACTTCTTGACTAATGACTAATCATATAAGTAACCTTTCTTGGAAGGCAAAAATAGTCTAGTCTGTCACCAGAAATTCATATGAAAACATGTGTTTTCACTGACCCAATGACTGGGTCCCTGAACAATGAACCAATTAGCATGGCTTATAATATGTGCAGTGATCAACTTCCTGTAAAAAAATTGTGGCATGTTTTTGTCCATTTTTATGCCAGTAGGCAATTATGGATCCTTTTGAAGAGTTTAACAACTTTGGAAGAGTTCATACATCAGTAATTGTATGTAGAAAAGTACAGCTGTACTGTTTACATTGTTGAAACTAAAGCTGTACTTAAACAATTCAATTTGTCATGTGAAGTTGATTTCTCACTATAGAATGGTACATAGCTATGATTCTTCAACCAAAGCTGTGGATTCATGGCTAGTTAGATGTCTTAAGTATCTAAGTGTCTGACACTGTGACAGTGACAGGCTGCAACAGGCTGTCACAGTGTGGGCCAACTTTGACTGCAGTCTGTTTTCCGCTGGATCATTTAACTGTGGGAGTGTGGAGAGGAAGGGGGTGTAGGTAGCCATGAATCCATGGCTATGGTTGAAGAATCATAGGCTGTGTTTCAGCCCACACAGCCTAGGGTTCTGGGATAGGGTTTAGGCCTCATATGTGGCTGGTAAATGGGATCATGTCTTGCTGCTCCAGGCAAGCAGGCCAGCCAGCTCATCTGAATCATGGGATGCCTAACCCTGTCTTCATGCCACTGGAGCTGATGTCGCTCAGCTGATGTGGCTGATGCTGCAGCCCAGTGATGCCCCTTTCCCATTGCCAAGAACCAGCTAGCTCAATCCCTCTTTACCTGGGCATGTTTCTACCCCCTCAAACATTGACCACCAAACCCTGTCCCACCATCCGCAAACCTTCTTCCTTCTCCTTAGTAATATTTGTGACATGGCCATCATCATTTGTGAAGTCTTTAATATAATTCAATATTATTCTTCCACTTATGCTTTATTTACTGTGGGGTAATTTGGTCTTATTGTTGAATATGCATCTAGCCTGGAGCCACAGAGATTAAACTCCCTTAGTTTCACCCAGCATTTAGAGAACATACCCTCACTTTACCTGAAGTAGAGAAGTTAGGCAGAAGGGCCACAAGGAATCTGGGGCCTGTAACCAAACCATAACCTAAGTTAACCTTATTTCAATAAAAATATTAACAATATTACCTTGTGCCTGAACCTATGCCCGAGCCAAATGTAATGACAGTCCAAGGCCAGACCGGTAACTACAGTGAGGTGAAAGTAACTAGCTCATACTATTATTCTCAAGTAACTGAATCACTACAGAAGCTTAATCTTCTGCCTACAAACATTCTTACACAATTGTGGTGGGTGACTGGCCATTTTGTTTGCAATTAATTTGTTGTGAAATATATAATATATATAAGAATATATAATTATTAAAAAAATATATATTAATAATTATAAGCAAATAATTATAAAAGTACAATTATACAAATATGTAATTATATGATTATTCCAGGTTGATGATGCTTTGGAAGGAGAGTTTACTCCAACTTTCAAAGACATTTAGAGCATTCTCACCAGCAGTGACCTCCAGGAGATGTCTATCTCACCATGGCATTGAACGCCAACTCTACATCTCTACATGCCATGATGTATTTTACAACTTGGCCCTCGAGGACTGGATCTGTGCCAACGTCAACCTGGACACAAGCCATGTCCTACTTTTATGGCGAAATGACCCATGCGTTGTGATCGGGCGACATCAAAATCCTTGGGCTGAATGCCATGTGCACGAGGCGTCCGAGCGTGGCGTGCAGGTGGCGAGACGGCGAAGTGGTGGGGGCGCGGTGTTTCACGACCGCGGAAACGTCAACTGCACTTTCTTCACTTCCCGGAAACTGTATGACCGCTCGAAGAACTTGAACGTCATCACGAAGGCACTGAGAGCTAAATGGGACCTTGATGTGGAAGTCACGCCGAGAGACGATATTCTATTGGATAAACAATATAAGGTCGGATATAACTTGATCACATCTTTTGGGCGTACCATGATGGATGCTTCATATGTTATACATGCAGGGCCGCCCCGATAGCTAAGTGGGTTAATTAGAAATATATAAAATTGGGTCGGAGATATGTAAAATACGAACGTATCGTTATTTGGTGAATTATAATAAAATCCTTTCCTAGACACGGTCTGGCCACCTGAGTGCCTAGCTAACGGCACATGGCTCGGTGGTTTAAGCCCCGCTGTGGCCATATCTGTGTGGTCGCAGGATAAAGATCCCTCTGTCCTTCTTCGCAAAGAGTAGGGGGTTTCCCCTGGGGACATGGCTCTACTCTCCCTTCCTTCTCCCATTGACGCGATATGATCAACAGTTGTTAACAGGGCTCGACATTAATGCTTGTCCGCTTGTCCGGGACAAGTGATTTTACCTGTCGGACAAGTGAAAACTTCCCTGTACTTGTCCGATAGGACAAGTGATTGCCGGACTAGTACAAAGTGCATGTTCCAAACTTTTGTAACCAGAGTTTGTTTTGTCGGCTTTAGCTGGTTCATTATCAATAATACTCAGTCCCATTTGTTGATCTGTAAGTGTAATAGTTGCAAACGAAGTCTTATGATGCGACAATTGCGCATTATTGATTTCAGCGTAGACAGACGATGCAAACCAATGTATTACACCCTATAGCATGGATCCACCTCCAGTCCCGCATCACACCCACCCACGACAGACGCCCTCTCCCTCACTCACACTCACCCAGGGACCCCTCAGCGCCTCACACGGGACGGAACTCTCCCATCATACACACCTAGGAGGGACCCAACACCTCACCCACCCAGGACAGACCCCCCCTCCCCCTCACACGCACCCGATTAGACCTGTCTCTCCCCTATCCGTATCAATTTGGGATCTTTTGAAAAGCATGTCTGTGATTAACCCCTCACAAAAAAATTGGGATAAAATAGGGCCACTGGTGCCAGACAAGTAAGAGAAAAAGTAGAGAAAGGTAGGACTCCAGGAACAAATGTACGGAATTCTGATGAAAATAGCTACGCCTTTTCTGCATATTTACTTACCGAGATGACTTTTACCCTTACCATACAACTTATCACTTTGAGACCAGGCCAGATAACATGCATTCCACCACCACAGAGTACGTATTATACAGCATAATTCCTACTCTATAGTACCTACTCTGTGACAGTACCCAGTATCATAGGTCATCGGGCATCAATCAAACACTAGTGGCGTGATCCTGATGTACTCGAATTCCTTTAAACTATGGGTGGCTTTCATGTCATCTGGTCAAATCTTAGACATTTCAAAACTAGGTAGAAATAAAATAAAAGAAATATTTAAAAAAGTAGGGATTAGGGAGAACCTAAAAAAAGTAGTGAAAAAGTAGGAAAGTAAGGATCAATCACAGGCCTGGAATGGATACTGAGGCCGATTGGGTCATCCGTTTGGTTATAGCAACAACATTTCTGGGTAGTCGGAAAACTGTAGGTGGGGAGGGGTGGGGGACACTGATTGTTAACAATTGTTTCAAAATGGCAATGCGTACCGCAATCACTTGCACAATTAGTAGTTGGAATCGTGGCAGTTTAATCGGGACACTTTAATAAAATAATGTGTTTTGAGTTTGTTTTTTTTGTTTTTTTTTGTTTTTTTGTGGGGGCTGGGGGAGGACAAGTTAATATCAAGTGGGACAAGTAAAAAATTGAAAGTACTTGTCCTACAGGACAAGTGCATGCTAAGAGTTAGTGTCGAGCCCTGGTTAATTCGTCCTGAATATACAACCAACAACCATTATATATTATACATTACTCTATAATGATTTGCGACGGTCATTCTGGTAAAAGCTTGAGCTACCCGTATGTCTTGTATGTTTTCGGACACACTTACAAATAATTATTTTTACGGCTGTTCGAATATTAACAGGAAAAAAAACTCTCACATATCCTGTCCCAAAACATACATACATAAAAAAGAAGAATTAATAATTACGCCATGGCGAGTCGACTGAAGCCGGTTAAGTCACCCCGACACCTGCAATCACAAGCAGTGAAATTGCAATCATGGGGCCAGTGTTCCGCAATAACAAGAAACCTGGAGGCATTGTTATTTTAGGTCTGATAGTGTCCGAATACACTTGAAACATACCTGCCTCGGGTGTCCGAATACTTACAGCACGCTAAAGTCATCATTTTCCCGGCGTTGAAGGAGTGTCCAAAAACATATGTAGTGTCCGAAAACATACATGAACTACAGCACGTCAAAGTCAAACATTGAATTCTATGGTGCGAAAAAGCTCATCAGATAGATGAACTCTTGCCCTATACCGTGTTTGAAGAGGAAAAGAAAGATGTCACTAAGATGTCACTAAATATGGATGTATCTTTTTTAAATCTTACATATTGTAGTTGTCTGGAACTGCTGCCAAGCTTGGAAGAAATACGGCATTTCACCATTGCACATTAATCTTTGATGTCGACAAGAACCAGCTGAAGGATTTGCTCAGGCCCTGTATGGTGAGTAAATCCCCAAAAAGAGTCCATGTCATTCTTCGCAAAGAGTAGGGGTTACCCCCGGGGACATGGCTCCACTCTTCGCTTCCTTCCCTTCACATTGACGCGATATGACCCCAAGTGGTTAAAGCGTCTTGAATATACAACCAACGAACCAACCATAGCTCAGATGGATGGCCGACTCAGCTGCAGACTTACAGGTCATGGGTTCGAATCTTGGACCCGATATCTGGGGCACATTTCATCCAACTTTACTCCTTTGTCCCGAAATATTTCTTGGTCCACTAATTAGCCTTCGTGTGCAGAAATGTGGCATAAAATACCAAACATTTCCTGTTTTGATGTAATGTAATTCATTACATTGGTAATAACATTATGTGTATTATCCTTATTTATGCACAGTCTTGGTATTTCGTATTTATATAGAATACATGCAACTAATTTTACTGGCTTTTTTGTTTGTTTAACGTTTAATTTTTACAGCTGTCAAGCAGTTATCTTATATATCTTTTGTACACAAGATATATTTTGTCTTATTTAAGAATTTCGCTACAGTGACGTGCGTCTTATTTTCGAGTTAATGACTTGTTCTATGGGCCTTAGTCCTGACCTCATCATGTAATGATACTCTAATGATATGAAATTGGCACGGACTCTTAAATAATCGTACGCCTCTGTCCCCTATATGTGCATGGCGATGCTGCCTCACTCGATTAGCCTGGACTACAAAGCAAAGCCACTGCGAGCGTGCCTTCACCGGTAAAGAATCTCTGTGAAGTGGAGCCAGGAATCTCACATGACGATCTTGTCAAGGCGATTGGTGCCGAATTCCTGGGCGTATCAAATATTGAGGTAATGTATGTAATTTATTGAGGCAATTTAATTTATTTTGTGTCCATGGCGAGAATCAACTTGCTAGCGTTAACGTTTCAGTTCCGCAACCGTTTCAGTCCCGCTACCGTTTCAGTCCCGCTACCGTTTCAGTCCCGCTACCGTTTCAATCCCGCTACCGTTTCAGTCCCGCTACCGTTTCAGTTCCGCTACCGTTTTGGTACCGCTACCGTTTCAATCCCGCTACTGTTTCAGTCCCGCTATCGTTTCAATCCCGTTACCGTTTCAGTCCCGCTACCGTTTCAGTTCCGCCACCGTTTCAGTCCCGCTACCGTTTCAGTCCCGCTACCGTTGCAGTCTCGCTACCGTTTCAATCCCGCTACCGTTTCAGTCCCTCTACCGTTTTAGTCCCGCTACCGTATCAGTCCCGCTACCGTTTCAGTCCCGCTACCGTTTCAGTCCCGCTACCGTTTCAGTCCCGCTACCGTTTCAGTCCCGCTACCGTTTCAGTCCATTTCAGTCCTGCTACCGTTTCAGTCCCGCTACCGTATCAGTCCCGCTACCGTTTCAGTCCCGCAACCGTTGCAGTCCCGCTACCGTTTCAGTCCCGCTACCGTTTCAGTCCCGCAACCGTTGCAGTCCCGCTACCGTTTCAGTCCCGCTACCGTATCAGTCCCGCTACCGTATCAGTCCCGCTACCGTTTCAGTCCCGCAACCGTTGCAGTCCCGCTACCGTTTCAGTCCCGCTACCGTATCAGTCCCGCTACCGTTGCAGTCCCGCTACCGTTTCAGTCCCGCTACCGTTTCAGTCCATTTCAGTCCCGCTACCGTTTCAGTCCCGCTACCGTTTCAGTCCCGCTACCGTTTCAGTCCATTTCAGTCCCGCTACCGTTTCAGTCCCGCTACCGTATCAGTCCCGCTACCGTTTCAGTCCCGCAACCGTTGCAGTCCCGCAACCGTTTCAGTCCCGCCACCGTTTCAGTCCCGCAACCGTTTCAGTCCCGCTACTGTTTCAGTCCCGCTACCGTTTCAGTCGCCGGCTTCTGATCACCTCTTGATAGCTCAGTGGGTTAGTGCGCTCGTATTCAGCGCTCTGGCCACCTGACATTTGGCTCCGCAGCAGGTGACAGATAAAATATCCACACATAGCCTTCCCTCCTTCGCAACAGCCGTTTTTAGTAGGTTGTTATAGCACTAACTGTACTATTCCAAATTGTTACGTTTGTCAAGCAATATAATATCCCTCCCCAGTATCGCCCCTTCCGTGCCCTCCCCCCCCCCCCGTTATCCCACACGTTTTGAAATCGTTCTAGGTGTATATGAACCTTTTTTTCCCCATTTTTTTTTTCTTTTTCATACATTTTTTTTTTTTTTTTTTTCACTTAATATGTGTTATATTTGCCCCCTTATCATGCATATAATTCACTTCAGAAATCCGCCCATCGTCAATGTATTTATTGTAACTGAGGTGGCCCTCATGAAAGCGACCGCACAGGTCTTAATGGGGTCTCCTGATCAAGTCGCTGAACTTTTGTAAATGTATTATGTGTTCCACACTGTATTAATGTACTTGATCCAATAAATGACACTGATTCTTACTGAATCTGAAAGCCTTCAGACACGTGGGTCGGTGGTTCGAGCCCCGCTGTGACCATGTGTGCATGGTCGCAGGACCAAGTTCCCATGTCCTGCTCCGAATAGACCCCCGGGGACATGGCTCCACTCTCCCTTTCTTCTCCCATTAAAGCGATATGAACACAGGTGGTTGCAGCGTCCTGAATATACAACCAACCAACCAATCTGATCACCGCTTTAGTCTCGCTATGGTTCATGTTCTGGCCACGTTTGGAGCCCACCACCTGTCGACTCACTACCGCTTTGGTATTACCCACAACCGCCCAGCTCACCTTGCTTTCCCCAGCGCCCATTGCTGGTATTCACACCCTTGACGCTGTCTGTTAAATCTAATTAGCACTTGCTGTATTCCTGGAAACAAGTTATGTATTCATTATCATGTTGTACACTTAGTTTGGGGCGTGGTGGTGGGGGGGGGGGGGTGGAGTGGGGGGTGCATGGAGTGGTGGTGGGGTGGAGGGTGGTGGGGTGGGGTGGAGTGGGCGAGAGGTGGAGTGGTGGTAGAATGAAGTGGAATGGTGGAGGGGAGGAGTGGTGGTGGAGGAGTCGTCGTGGGTTGGGTCGGAGTGACGTTACTGAAGTAGTTTACCTAATCGGTGACATAAGCACCATATTCTGTTGTATTTCTCTTAATATATACGATTGGTTGCATATTGGGAACGCTTTAACCAATTCTGGTCATATCGCGTCTGTCAGACGGAAGAGCAGAGCGGAGCCATGTCCCCGTGGGTAACCCCCTACTTTTTGCGAAGAAGGACATGGGGTCTTTATCCTGCGACCACACAGACATGACCACAGCGGGGCTCGAACCAGCGATCCACGCGCGAGCGCTCTAACCCACTGAGCTCTCGGTCGTTGATCACAACGTGTATGTCAATCTGACTGTAGACTTGCCTGCCACACCATCTTTATGGTCATTTTTTGGATAACCAGACATTACAATACCATTACACCGTCTACGCACACTGGGGACTCGAACCTATCTTGTATTTATCTGATACATATCAGACATATAGACTGGTCACATAATTGATGCACCGAATTGAGTGTAGACTTGGAGATATCTATTGTATTTTTATGATATAAATAATACACAAGACAACCCATAAATTAAGATTCACCGACTTGAGTGTCGACCTAAATATATTCTATTGTATTTTTATGATATAAATAATACACAAGACAACCCATAAATTAAGATTCACCGACTTGAGTGTCGACCTAAATATATTCTATTGTATTTTTATGATATAAATAATACACACGACAACCTCTAAATTAAGACACACCGACTTGCTTGAGTGTAAATATATTCTATTGTATTTTTATGATATAAACAATGCACAAGACGAGCTATAAATATTATTGTTTCATTACCCATTTCGCTAAAAATACCAGTGATATACGCAATAATAGTGTCTACATCGGTGACGTTTTCTTTGTTCCTGGCAGGGCAAGGTGGTATTCTGTGACCCGTCCAATGAACGAATGCTCCCGGGAGTGTTCGAGGTATACCGAGAGCTCACTGACTGGGACTGGATATTTGGCAGGACACCTCCATTTTCGCTGAGGGCCACGCTCCCCGAGGGCGGAATTAACACTCCAGAGACAAGCCTGGTCGTCCATATCCGAAAGGGTCGCATTGACAGTATACAGCTGGAGGGGAAAATGGATTTAATTTCTGACGCCGCCGCCGCCGCGTTATTAAAGGAACTCAACGATACGTTAAAAGGAGAGAAATTCTCACCAGGCACCTTATCAAGTGTTATGCCCTCCTGGATAAGGGAATTGCGTGAAGGTAAGACCAAAGCAGTAGGGATCGAGGAAATGAGTGGGTCTTGACCATGATAAGAGATGGATGAGATTTGCTCGTAATCCATCCCATATTTGTGTCCTATATAGTTTCGCTGACTAAATATCATATCTCATGTGTATTAAACTTCCACCATATTGTGTTGAAGTATTTAGCCCCACACGCCATCATCGGGGAAAAGATTATGTATAATTATGAATCCTTGGTATAGTATCAGACCGCCCATCGTATGGTTATTATATGTAGTCAACTATTTTCTCCGAAAAATCTTTTGGTCTCCAAGGGCGCCAGGGTTTGAAGGAATATCCTCGATCCTAACAGTCATGTGATCTCTACGACTAATCGGCAGATTTGTTCATGCGGCCCCGCCGGTGCGCATATTTTAATTTAGTTGTAACAATATTTATTTGGGATGTAATACTATATGTCTAAACGAAAAGGTATTCTTCACAAGCTAGCATTTTCGCGCTTCGCAGTCGATCGCCATCCTTCACTTTATGTTAATCTATCCCTGCGTACCGGATTGACATAAAACTAGTTTATTCGGAATAAATATTTCATGAACAACACCTTGAACCAATGTTTTATTATTTTTGTGGCTACATAATATTATCAAACGTTCTTATCTGTTCTTACTGGGGTTGGGAAGGCGTATTTCCCGGGGTGGGGGGGGGGGGGGGCTTCTCATCTCACCGTGAACTGCGAATGAGGAAAATCATGAAATGTAGGGGCCATTGCCGAGGAACGGAAATACCCCTTGCCTCCCCCAACCTCCCCCTCCCCCCATATCTCCTCACGCTTAGCCTACTCGCTGTCGACTATCGGATAATCCACATGTGACAAAAGCCTCAAGGTGCAATGTCGAGCGACTTTGCACCTTGGGGTCTTTAACTGACTTCGCCTGAATACTGTTTAGCGAATCTAATTAACACGGTTAACGAGCTATCTATGGTAAGCCATAATACCTACTTCATTTAATTAGCAACCGCTCCTATTTCCTCCCCGCCACCAGCCACGTGTCCGGTTGCCATGGTTCCGCGTGCGAACACCTGCGCACAATATTCACGTTAGGTGGCGCTCTTGCAGTACATTGTTGATCGAGGAACAAATCTTGAACCACAAAACGACACTGGGAGATTTCTTTTGTGTGAACACGAGTCTAGATGATATACGGCATCCTAGGATTACAATCGGACTTCATGTGCCTCGGGAATTCAAACAAATAGAAATATGATCGTTATTATCTGTAGGAGATGAGCGGTCCTGCATTGAAAGTGCGCCATGGGTTGTTAAAGAGGCCGGGTTCAAGTCACTTGCGGCGTTGTTTACTCAGTTCCAGAGGAATTTGAAGCGAAAGGAAATTAAATTTGATCGGTGAAATCGCGGATATTATAATAGATGGTTTGACGTCAATTTAAACGTCGTCCAGTGCTTCTGATGACTTTCAGCTACTGACAACGAATTTACAATGGAAGATTATAATATCTCGCAGCGGTCGGGACGTGCTGATGCACCCAAGGTCAAGGACAACCAAGCGAAGTTTTTCAACCTCTGTCGATCCACTACATCGACCAACTCCTTCTCCAGTTCCAGTTCTAGTTATGATCCCGAAGATGTCACTCAGGCTGAGAGCCCGGCTTCAGGCCAAAGAGACTGCGTGCCCACTCCACGCGTCTCCCGGGTGCTGGCGAAACAGAGCCTCTCTTTGTTGGACCGGAACCTTTCCACATCCACTATTCAGTTTGACCTTGACAACGGAGGCAAGGTCACGGGATTAAGCGCGGTAGGGGACAATTATTGCAGTCACCGCGAGACTTTGGGGTACGCTGCGGATGGGAAAATTCGACACTGCGGGCGGCGATTCCGCCGGAAGACCGGAAACTCGACCGCGATGACGCTGGCTATGTATGAAGGCGGGGACGTTGTGTGTGTGCACCCTCCACCACCCATGGAGGCCAAACCGGACGCGGCTCGCTCATGTAGGGTAAGCGGGTCGTCAGCCCCCTCGGCCAGTCGGTCGGGTGCTGGTGGTAGCAGTAGCAATAGCAGCAGCTGCGCACGGACTGCGCATGGCTCATGCGTCTCCCAGGCTGTGGCTGACCTGGCAGAACTCGACGGAGGAGATGAACAACATGTAAATGACACGCGGGTGAAGATGTCGGGAAAGAGAATATTATCGGTTCTAAGCTTACAGAGACCGGGGGTGGAAGAGGTACGAGAATGCCAAGCGTCCCTGGGGCCGGCTAGGAGTGGACCTTCCGCCCCACCCGCCGGGAGGCGGCCCCAGACACTTCCTCGCCAACAACAGGGCGAAACGGGTGTTATTGACTTGAGACGACCTGGTGAGGACGACTTGCCGCTCAGTTTCCAGCCTCGCTCTCCGGTGCAGCCACAGCCTCCGCGCAAAAAACAGTACCACAGGCGTTCCCGGGTTGCCCAGCAGCAGCAGCAGCAGCAGCAGCCCCATCACCAGGCCGGCTCCGATGCAGAGATCGCGAAGGTCTCCCATGAGAGATCCCTGCAGGAGCCTCTGCACGGTGCCCCCGGTGGTGATGACGTTGGCCCGGTATCGCCCAGTCGCTCCACGCATAACCAGCGACGAGGCACGGGGCGGCAGTTGTCCTCCATCGGAGTGATACGCGCCTCACCCTCTCTCCCGCCCCTGCCGCTCGTGTCCGTCCCGGAGCACGGCAGCTGCCCCGCGGTCGGGGTCGGGGTCGGGGTCGCGGTCACCAAGCCCGCCTGGGCCAGTCCACCCGAGATGCGGAAGCCGTACGCGAAGCACTCGCTGCGCAGCACTCTGCTGCTCAATTCCGTGACGGTGGCCGGCATCTCCCCCGACATCCGTACCAGTTCGTATGGATCGGACACGCTGTCGGCCAGCTCCTACCGCTGCGGCTCTTCCAGCGAGAGTACGTCTCCGCTGCCACCGATCCGGAACGCTCCCCGGCTCATGTCACGTGACGGCCTCCTGCCACCCATCTCCCGACCCGGAATTCTAAGCCCGAGCTCGGCCTCGAATTGTTCCTCCATCAGATTCAACAATGCCTGCCCCGCATTTCTTCATAACCTCCACGACGCTTCTAGCCGGGTCAAGCTGCCGCTAGAGGACGCTGGTGTCGGGATGAATTCCCTATTCACGACGCTGCCACTAGAGGACGCTGGTGTCGGGATGAATTCCCTATTCACGACGCTGCCGCTAGAGGACGCTGGTGTCGGGGTGAATTCCCTATTCACGACGCTGCCACTAGAGGACGCTGGTGTCGGGGTGAATTCCCTATTCACGGCGCTGCCGCTAGAGGACGCTGGTGTCGGTATAAATTCCCTATTCTCGACGCTGCCGCTAGAGGACCCTGGTGTCGGGGTGAATTCCCTATTCACGGCGCTGCCGCTAGAGGACGCTGGTGTCGGTATAAATTCCCTATTCTCGACGCTGCCGCTAGAGGACCCTGGTGTCGGGGTGAATTCCCTATTCACGGCGCTGCCGCTAGAGGACGCTGGTGTCGGTATAAATTCCCTATTCTCGACGCTGCCGCTAGAGGACCCTGGTGTCGGGGTGAATTCCCTATTCACGACGCTGCCGCTAGAGGACCCTGGTGTCGGGGTGAATTCCCTATTCTGGATGCCACTAGAGGACGCTGGTGTCGGGGTGAATTCCCTATTCAGGATGCCACTAGAGGACGATGGTGGCGCTATCCGCGTTGAGGTCATATCGGACTGTTCCTTTCCGGAGTTTGGGTTGCTGCCCGCTGGGGGTTTGTGTTCTGCTCTTATGGAGAACAGTGTGCGTAGTGGACGTCCAGGACAGGAGCACGGCCGTCAAGGCCAACATGAGCCCAGCTCTGAGGGACCTGGTGGTTGTCGCAGCGACCCGAGACGTAGTTTGGACTCGCAGGTAAGCGTACTGGGCGATAATAGACGCATCAGTCGTCACCACAAGGGGCAGTTAGCTGATGAGCCGACTTACCCGACCTCTATCACCGATTGGTGTCAAGGGGTAACCCAGAGTAACGCATCTGAGACATTCGGCGGCAACCATGGTCGCCCCGGCAACAGCAACAGCAAATCACCTGCCAGAACCTCGTTCGCACAAGAGCGGGGGAAGCCCACTGATAGAGAAAAGAACAGGAAAGTATCCATGCGCGAACAGCCATCGCACGTTACCGGGAAATCATCTTCGGGAAGACTACCAATGGTCTGGGACTTGGGAAGAAGGCCCAACAGTTCGAACAGTTCCGGTACTCCGGATAGCTTTAGCGCGGCCGGAAATACGTCATCGGATGCGAGTCTCGACGTCGCCCCTCGAACACCTCCCTTCGCCTTAGAAAAGCCGCCCGTCGTCACATGTGCACGTGACAACAGTCGGTTGCCTAGCAACGCTTTCGTCGCACTGACGTCACCGTCCGGCGGTGGCGGTGGCGGTGGCGCGCGGCGCGACGTGTTCGGCCCCCAGTCGTCGGCGCCGCCGCAAGGATTACCAGTTTTGGAACAAGGCAAACAACGCTCGTCCTTCAGGGATGGATTAGTCACGAAGCAGACGAAGCAGAAACCGTCGTACTCCAAAGTGAGGAGTGATCACGATGACATCTCGCCATCGCGAGAGCGGGCCGGAAAGACCGAACTGGCTGATGATGACGAGGAGACCAGCAGCACGAGCCCTCACAGAACGAGCTCTTTGGGGGCCAATGACGGCAGCTTCAGGAGGAGGCGGAGGAGTAGCCGTTCCCGCTCGACGCGGCGTACAGAGGAGTCCTGTCGCCTCTCGCTGGGGGAATACTCTACCACCGGTCTGCTGAGGAGCATGGAACCAACCACGGGCATGGCACCAGCGAACGTCATCAGTGGCCAGACGCTGTTTCGTCGGCGAACCGGGCGTTGCGAGGGTAACGAGGTGGGCCTCAAGCTGCTGCGGCTGGGGCAGTTGAGCCTGGATAACGCGTGATATATTACAGAGGGTCCGAACACTGGGGGAGTCAGCTGAATACTTTATATATGGCATCAATCCTTGTTCAGATTGCCCCCCCCCCCCCCCACCGTGAGGCGATACTGCATGTGCAATGCAGTCTGAGTATAATTTACACATTCAAGCTCATTAATGAACTCTATTATAATATTCTTACTATTATAAATTTTCTGCCAATATCATGGAAATATTCTATGTTAAGATTCGTAGAACACCCCCAACATATTTCCCAGAACTCTACGAGTCGCTTTTTCCCAGATGGTGGAATATATTTGTGAAGTTCTGTGTAGCGATGATGACGGGTACAGCAGCCACTCCGATCCCCACCCATGGCACCCTGCTCTGGTTGAAGAAGACTCAAGAACATAATAAGCATTGGCAGCGTGCGGCGGACACTCGGGAGCTCACACGCGTACGTCCAAGCCACTCGAGCGTGCTGACCACCCGACCATACGCGTGCTCCCTCGTTGCATAACAACGGTGCACCCAGGCTCTTACGCCCCCCCCCCCCCCCCACCTCCCCCGCCGCCTTGGCGCTCCGGGCGGAGTGAGTTCTGTTTTGGCCGTACGTAAACATATCTTGTTAACTGGGGGTTTGTGTGTTTCTTTACGTGTTACCCAACCGCTAGGTGGCGACATCGCATGGTAGGCATTAATTCTCCTTAAGTTCCCTGTTATTGTACGGCAAACTGAGTGTGAAAATGCCTTAAGAAGGCGAAGGGCTTGCAAAGTGGACAATCTGGCATGAACCGTGGTCTGCTGGTAACGGCATGGCAATTTCATAATTATCACTTACCTATTAACACCTTCGTGTTTTCTGTCAGAACGATGCCTAATATGAATTTCCATAGTTATCTTTCAAGGATCTAATTTTCTAATAAAGTTGCATCACGCGACCACTCAATTCATATTTGTTTCTTACGCATGACGACAGATCTGGCATGACGTCACACCTGGAGCGCACAGGCCTATGGCCAAGTACTCTACAATTTTGTTTACTAATTTGTTTTAAGCAAGCGACCCCGTGGCCAGCAACGTGTATCTTAAATGAGTATTTACAATGTATCAAGTGCAGAAATATGTATAGTTTCGAAGATTATCTTCGAATAATTTCATATTGGACGATTAAGTTACATGGGCGTGTCCAGGCGGGGGGGTTGGGGGTACTGGGGGCAGGTGCCCCCCCTTTCAGACCCTAAAGTATATCTGTGCCCCCCCCCCCCCTTCTCAAATTTTGCCCCCCCCCCCGGTCGTCAAAAAAACACTGTGCCCTCCTTTCAAGGATTCCTGCACACGCCCCTTTTTTTGGGCTCCAACGAACAGTTCCAATAAGTTCTTGGGAGCATTACGGTCAGGTCTAACTGTCCTTTGTAAAAAAACGGATTGTTTTTAGCCAAATCAAGTACAAGCGATAAAAGAGACATTGTTCGGACGACTTCTTTTTCCTGCTATAGCAGGGGTCCGTCAGGGGTAAATGGCGACACGCGACACAGGAACATTTGAAAAATCGACATCGACCCCCAATTTCCGACACAGAGGATCTGAAAAATCGACATTCGACACTGATAATTTAAACAAATCGACACTGGACCCGCCCTTGCAGACGCCCTTATAACCAGATTTCATCATCTGCTTCATGGTACTAGGCTTTATGGTACTAGGCTTCATGGTACTAGGCTTCATGGTACTAGGCTTCATGGTACTATGCTTCATGGTACTAGGCTTCATGGTACTAGGCCTCATGGTACTAGGCTTCATGGTACTAGGCTTCATGGTACTAGGCTTCATGGTACTAGGCCTCATGGTACTAGGCTTCATGGTACTAGGCTTCATGATACTATGCTTCATGGTACTATACTTCATGGTACTATGCTTCATGGTACTAGGCTTCATGGTACTAGGCTTCATGATACTATGCTTCATGGTACTATACTTGATGGTATTAGGCTTCATGGTACTATACTTCATGGTACTATGATTCATGGTACTAGGCTTCATGGTAGTAGGCTTCATGGTACTAGGCTTCATGGTACTAGGCTTCATGGTACTAGGCTTCATGGTACTAGGCTTCATGGTACTAGGCTTCATGGTACTAGGCTTCATGGTACTAGGCTTCATGATACTATGCTTCATGGTACTAAGCTTCATGATACTATGCTTCATGGTACTAGGCTTCATGGTACTATACTTCATGATACTATGCTTCATGATACTATGCTTCATGGTACTAGGTTTCATGGTACTATACTTCATGGTACTATGCTTTATGGTACTATACTTCATGGTACTAGGCTTCATGGTACTAGGCTTCATGGTACTAGGCTTCATGGTACTATACTTCATGGTACTAGGCTTAATGGTACTAGGCTTCATGGTACTAGGCGTCATGGTACTATACTTCATGGTACTAGGCTTCATGGTACTAGGCTTCATGGTACTATACTTCATGGTACTAGGCTTCATGGTACTAGGCTTCATGGTACTAGGCTTCATGGTACTAGGCTTCATGGTACTATACTTCATGGTACTAGGCTTCATGGTACTATACTTCATGCTACTAGGGTTCATGGTACTAGGCTTCATGGTAATATACTTCATGGTACTATGGTTGATGGTACTATGCTTCATGGTACTATGCTTCATGGTACTAGGCTTCATGGTACTAGGCTTCATGGTACTGTACTTCATGATACTATGCTTCATGGTACTATCCTTCATGGTACTAGGCTTTATGGTACTATGCTTCATGGTACTAGGCTTCATGGTACTATGCTTCATGGTACTAGGCTTCATGGTACTAGGCTTCATGGTACTAGGCTTCATGGTACTAGGCTTCATACTATGCTTCATGGTACTATATATCATGATACTATACTTCATGGTACTATACTTCATGGTACTAGGATTCATGGTACTATACTTCATGGTACTATACTTCATGGTACTATACTTCATGGTACTATACTTCATGGTACTAGGCTTCATGGTACTAGGCTTCATGGTACTAGGCTTCATGGTACTATACTTCATGGTACTAGGCTTCATGGTACTAGGCTTCATGGTACTAGGCTCCATTGTACTAGGCTTCATGGTACTAGGCTTCATGGTACTATACTTCATGGTACTAGGGTTCATGGTACTCTGCTTCATGGTAATATACTTCATGGTACTAGGCTTCATGGTAATATACTTCATGGTACTAGGCTTCATTGTACTAGGCTTCATGGTACTAGGCTTCATGATACTAGGCTTCATGGTACTAGGCTTCATGGTACTAGGCTTCATGGTACTAGGCTTCATGGTACTAGGCTTCATGGTACTATGCTTCATGGTGCTAGGTTTCATGGTACTAGGCTTCATGGTACTAGGCTTCATGGTACTATGCCTCATGGTACTAGGCTTCATGGTACTAGGCTTCATGGTACTATGCTTCATGGTACTAGGCTTCAAGGTACTAGGCTTCATGGTACTATACTTCATGTTACTAGGGTTCATGGTACTAGGCTTCATGGTAATATACTTCATGGTACTAGGCTTCATGGTGCTAGGCTTCATGGTACTAGGCTCCATTGTACTAGGCTTCATGGTACTATGGTTGATGGTACTATGCTTCATGGTACTATACTTCATGGTACTAGGCTTCATGGTACTAGGCTTCATGGTACTGTACTTCATGGTACTATGCTTCATGGTACTATACTTCATGGTACTATGC
Organism: Arenicola marina; assembly: GCA_964019135.1. Classification (NCBI taxonomy): domain Eukaryota; kingdom Metazoa; phylum Annelida; class Polychaeta; family Arenicolidae; genus Arenicola; species Arenicola marina. The sequence continues at coordinate 22,694,138 of OZ025256.1, read as the reverse complement.
TTCATGGTACTATGCTTCGTGGTACTAGGCTCCATTGTACTAGGCTTCATGGTACTATGCTTCATGGTACTAGGCTTCGTGGTACTATGCTTCATGGTACTAGGCTTCATGGTACTATACTTCATGATACTAGGCTTCATGGTACTAGGCTTCATGGTACTAAGCTTCATGGTACTAGACTTCATGGTACTAGGCTTCATGGTACTATGCTTCATGGTACTATGCTACATGGTACTATACTTCATGGTACTAGGCTTCATGGTACTATGCTTCATGGTACTATGCCTCATGGTACTAGGCTTCATGGTACTATACTTCATGGTACTAGGCTTCATGGTACTATGCTTTATGGTACTATGCCTCATGGTACTAGGCTTCATGGTACTATGCTTCATGGTACTATGCTTCATGGTACTAGGCTTCATGGTACTAGGCTTCATGGTACTAGGCTTCATACTGTGCTTCATGGTACTATACTTCATGGTACTATACTTCATGGTACTATACTTCATGGTACTAGGCTTCATGGTACTAGGCTTCATGGTACTATATTTCATGGTACTGGGCTTCATGGTACTATACTTCATTATACTAGGATTCATGGTACTAGGCTTCATGGCACTAGGGTTCATGGTACTAGGCTTCATGGTACTAGGCTTCATTGTACTAGGCTTCATGGTACTAGGCTTCATGGTACTAGACTTCATGGTACTAGAGCTCATGGTACTAGGCTTCATGGTACTATACTTCATGGTACTAGGCTTCATGGTACTATGCTTCATGGTACTAGGCTTCGTGGTACTATGCTTCATGGTACTAGGCTTCATGGTACTATACTTCATGGCACTAGGCTTCATGGTACTAGGCTTCATGGTACTAAGCTTCATTGTATTAGGCTTCATGGTACTAGGCTTCATGGTACTATGCTTCATGGTACTATGCTACATGGTACTATACTTCATGGTACTAGGCTTCATGGTACTAGGCTGCATGGTACTATGCTTTATGGTACTATGCCTCATGGTACTAGGCTTCATGGTACTATGCTTCATGGTACTATGCTTCATGGTACTATGCTTCATGGTACTATACTTCATGGTACTAGGCTTCATGGTACTAGGGTTCATGGTACTAAGCTTCATGGTACTAGGCTTCATGGTACTAGGCTTCATGGTACTATACTTCATTATACTAGGATTCATGGTACTAGGCTTCATGGTACTAGGGTTCATGGTACTATACTTCATGGTACTAGGCTTCATGGTACTAGGCTTCATGGTACTAGGCTCCATTGTACTAGGCTTCATGGTACTAGGCTTCATGGTACTATACTTCATGGTACTAGGGTTCATGGTACCATGCTTCATGGTAATATACTTCATGGTACTAGGCTTCATGGTAATATACTTCATGGTACTAGGCTTCATTGTACTAGGCTTCATGGTACTAGGCTTCATGGTACTAGGCTTCATGGTACTAGGCTTCATGGTACTAGGCGTCATGGTACTAGACTTCATGGTACTAGGCTTCATGGTACTATGCTTCATGGTACTAGGTTTCATGGTACTAGGCTTCATGGTACTAGGCTTCATGGTACTATGCCTCATGGTACTATGCTTCATGGTAAGAGGCTTCATGGTACTATGCTTCATGGTACTAGGCTTCAAGGTACTAGGCTTCATGGTACTATACTTCATGGTACTAGGGTTCATGGTACTAGGCTTCATGGTAATATACTTCATGGTACTAGGCTTAATGGTGCTGGGCTTCATGGTACTAGGCTCCATTGTACTAGGCTTCATGGTACTATGGTTGATGGTACTATGCTTCATGGTACTATATTTCATGGTACTAGGCTTCATGGTACTAGGCTTCATGGTACTGTACTTCATGGTACTATGCTTCATGGTACTATCCTTCATGGTACTAGGCTTTATGGTACTATGCTTCATGGTACCAGGCTTCATGGTACTATGCTTCATGGTACTAGGCTTCATGGTACTAGGCTTCATGGTACTAGGCTTCATGGCACTAGGCTTCATACTATGCTTCATGGTACTATATATCATGGTATTATACTTCACGGTACTATACTTCATGGTACTAGGATTCATGGTACTATACTTCATGGTACTATACTTCATGGTACTATACTTCATGGTACTATACTTCATGGTACTAGGCTTCATGGTACTAGGCTTCATGGTACTATGCCTCATGGTACTAGGCTTCATGGTACTATACTTCATGGTACTAGGCTTCATGGTACTAGGCTCCATTGTACTAGGCTTCATGGTACTAGGCTTCATGGTACTATACTTCATGGTACTAGGGTTCATGGTACTATGCTTCATGGTAATATACTTCATGGTACTAGGCTTCATGGTAATATACTTCATGGTACTAGGCTTCATTGTACTAGGCTTCATGGTACTAGGCTTCATGATACTAGGCTTCATGGTACTAGGCTTCATGGTACTAGGCTTCATGGTACTAGGCTTCATGGTACTAGGCTTCATGGTACTATGCTTCATGGTACTAGGTTTCATGGTACTAGGCTTCATGGTACTAGGCTTCATGGTACTATGCCTCATGGTACTATGCTTCATGGTACTAGGCTTCATGGTACTATGCTTCATGGTACTAGGTTTCAAGGTACTAGGCTTCATGGTACTATGCTTCATGGTACTAGGCTTCATGGCACTAGGCTTCATGGTACTAGGCTTCATGGTACTATACTTCATGGTACTAGGCTTCATGGTACTAGGCTTCATGGTACTAGGCTTCATGGTACTAGGCTTCATGGTACTAGGCTTCATGGTACTATACTTCATGGTACTAGGCTTCATGGTACTAGGCTTCATGGTACTATACTTCATGGTACTAGGCTTCATGGTACTAGGCTTCATGGTAGTAGGCTTCATGGTAATATACTTCATGGTACTAGGCTTCATGGTACTAGGCGTCATGGTACTAGGCTTCATGGTATTATACTTCATGGTACTAGGGTTCATGGTACTAGGCTTCATGGTAATATACTTCATGCTACTAGGCTTCATGGTACTAGGCTTCATGGTACTAGGCTTCATGGCGCTAGGCTTCATGGTAATATACTTCATGGTACGAGGCTCCATTGTACTAGGCTTCATGGTACTAGGGTTGATGGTACTCTGCTTCATGGTACTATGCTTCATGGTACTAGGCTTCATGGTACTAGGCTTTATGGTACTATGCTTCATGGTACTAGGCTTCATGGTACTATGCTTCATGGTACTAGGCTTCATGGTACTATGCTTCATGGTACTAGGCTTTATGGTACTAGGCTTCATGGTACTAGGCTTCCTGGTACTAGGCTTCATACTATGCTTCATGGTACTATACTTCATGGTACTATACTTCATGGTACTATACTTCATGGTACTAGGATTCATGGTACTATACTTCATGGTACTATACTTCATGGTACTATACTTCATGGTACTAGGCTTCATGGTACTAGGCTTCATGGTACTATGCCTCATGGTACTAGGCTTCATGGTACTATACTTCATGGTACTAGGCTTCATGGTACTAGGCTTCATGGTACTAGGCTTCATGGTACTAGGCTCCATTGTACTAGGCTTCATGGTACTAGGCTTCATGGTACTATACTTCATGGTACTAGGGTTCATGGTACTAGGCTTCATGGTAATATACTTCATGGTACTAGGCTTCATGGTAATATACTTCATGGTACTAGGCTTCATGGTACTAGGGTTCATGATACTAGGCTTCATGGTACTAGGCTTCATGATACTAGGCTTCATGGTACTAGGCTTCATGGTACTAGGCTTCATGGTACTAGGCTTCATGGTACTAGGCTTCATGGTACTATGCTTCATGGTACTAGGTGTCATGGTACTAGGCTTCATGGTACTAGGCTTCATGGTACTAGGCTTCATGGTACTATGCTTCATGGTACTATGCTTCATGGTACTAGGCTTCATGGTACTATGCTTCATGGTACTATGCTTCAAGGTACTATGCTTCAAGGTACTAGGCTTCATGGTACTAGGCTTCATGGTACTAGCCTTCATGGTATTAGGCTTCATGGTAGTAGGCTTCATGGTACTATGCTTCATGGTACTATACTTCATGGTACTAGGCTTCATGGTACTAGGCTTCATGGTAGTAGGCTTCATGGTAATATACTTCATGGTACTAGGCTTCATGGTACTAGGCGTCATGGTACTAGGCTTCATGGTATTATACTTCATGGTACTAGGGTTCATGGTACTAGGCTTCATGGTAATATACTTCATGCTACTAGGCTTCATGGTACTAGGCTTCATGGTACTAGGCTTCATGGCGCTAGGCTTCATGGTAATATACTTCATGGTACGAGGCTCCATTGTACTAGGCTTCATGGTACTAGGGTTGATGGTACTCTGCTTCATGGTACTATGCTTCATGGTACTAGGCTTCATGGTACTAGGCTTTATGGTACTATGCTTCATGGTACTAGGCTTCATGGTACTATGCTTCATGGTACTAGGCTTCATGGTACTATGCTTCATGGTACTAGGCTTTATGGTACTAGGCTTCATGGTACTAGGCTTCCTGGTACTAGGCTTCATACTATGCTTCATGGTACTATACTTCATGGTACTATACTTCATGGTACTATACTTCATGGTACTATATTTCATGGTACTATACTTCATGGTACTATACTTCATGGTACTATACTTCATGGTACTAGGCTTCATGGTACTAGGCTTCATGGTACTATGCCTCATGGTACTAGGCTTCATGGTACTATACTTCATGGTACTAGGCTTCATGGTACTAGGCTTCATGGTACTAGGCTTCATGGTACTAGGCTCCATTGTACTAGGCTTCATGGTACTAGGCTTCATGGTACTATACTTCATGGTACTAGGGTTCATGGTACTAGGCTTCATGGTAATATACTTCATGGTACTAGGCTTCATGGTAATATACTTCATGGTACTAGGCTTCATGGTACTAGGGTTCATGATACTAGGCTTCATGGTACTAGGCTTCATGATACTAGGCTTCATGGTACAAGGCTTCATGGTACTAGGCTTCATGGTACTAGGCTTCATGGTACTAGGCTTCATGGTACTATGCTTCATGGTACTAGGTTTCATGGTACTAGGCTTCATGGTACTAGGCTTCATGGTACTAGGCTTCATGGTACTATGCTTCATGGTACTATGCTTCATGGTACTAGGCTTCATGGTACTATGCTTCATGGTACTATGCTTCAAGGTACTAGGCTTCATGGTACTAGGCTTCATGGTACTAGGCTTCATGGTATTAGGCTTCATGGTAGTAGGCTTCATGGTACTATGCTTCATGGTACTATGCTTCATGGTGCTAGGCTTCATGGTACTATGCTTCAAGGTACTAGGCTTCATGGTACTAGGCTTCATGGTACTAGGCTTCATGGTACTAGGCTTCATGGTACTAGGCGTCATGGTACTATGCTTCATGGTACTATGCTTTATGGTACTATGCTTCATGGTACTAGGCTTCATTGTACTAGCCTTCATGGTACTAGGCTTCATGGTACTCTACTTCATGGTACTATGCTTCATGGTACTATGCTTCGTGGTACTAGGCTCCATTGTACTAGGCTTCATGGTACTATGCTTCATGGTACTAGGCTTCGTGGTACTATGCTTCATGGTACTAGGCTTCATGGTACTATACTTCATGATACTAGGCTTCATGGTACTAGGCTTCATGGTACTAAGCTTCATGGTACTAGACTTCATGGTACTAGGCTTCATGGTACTATGCTTCATGGTACTATGCTACATGGTACTATACTTCATGGGACTAGGCTTCATGGTACTATGCTTCATGGTACTATGCCTCATGGTACTAGGCTTCATGGTACTATACTTCATGGTACTAGGCTTCATGTTACTATGCTTTATGGTACTATGCCTCATGGTACTAGGCTTCATGGTACTATGCTTCATGGTACTATGCTTCATGGTACTAGGCTTCATGGTACTAGGCTTCATGGTACTAGGCTTCATACTGTGCTTCATGGTACTATACTTCATGGTACTATACTTCATGGTACTATACTTCATGGTACTAGGCTTCATGGTACTAGGCTTCTTGGTACTATATTTCATGGTACTAGGCTTCATGGTACTATACTTCATTATACTAGGATTCATGGTACTAGGCTTCATGGTACTAGGGTTCATGGTACTAGGCTTCATGGTACTAGGCTTCATTGTACTAGGCTTCATGGTACTAGGCTTCATGGTACTGTACTTCATGGTACTATGCTTCATGGTACTATCCTTCATGGTACTAGGCTTTATGGTACTATGCTTCATGGTACTAGGCTTCATGGTACTATGCTTCATGGTACTAGGCTTCATGGTACTAGGCTTCATGGTACTAGGCTTCATGGTACTAGGCTTCATACTATGCTTCATGGTACTATATATCATGGTATTATACTTCACGGTACTATACTTCATGGTACTAGGATTCATGGTACTATATTTCATGGTACTATACTTCATGGTACTATACTTCATGGTACTATACTTCATGGTACTAGGCTTCATGGTACTAGGCTTCATGGTACTATGCCTCATGGTACTAGGCTTCATGGTACTATACTTCATGGTACTAGGCTTCATGGTACTAGGCTCCATTGTACTAGGCTTCATGGTACTAGGCTTCATGGTACTACACTTCATGGTACTAGGCTTCATGGTACTAGGCTTCATGGTACTGTACTTCATGGTACTATGCTTCATGGTACTATCCTTCATGGTACTAGGCTTTATGGTACTATGCTTCATGGTACTAGGCTTCATGGTACTATGCTTCATGGTACTAGGCTTCATGGTACTAGGCTTCATGGTACTAGGCTTCATGGCACTAGGCTTCATACTATGCTTCATGGTACTATATATCATGGTATTATACTTCACGGTACTATACTTCATGGTACTAGGATTCATGGTACTATACTTCATGGTACTATACTTCATGGTACTATACTTCATGGTACTATACTTCATGGTACTAGGCTTCATGGTACTAGGCTTCATGGTACTATGCCTCATGGTACTAGGCTTCATGGTACTATACTTCATGGTACTAGGCTTCATGGTACTAGGCTCCATTGTACTAGGCTTCATGGTACTAGGCTTCATGGTACTATACTTCATGGTACTAGGGTTCATGGTACTATGCTTCATGGTAATATACTTCATGGTACTAGGCTTCATGGTAATATACTTCATGGTACTAGGCTTCATTGTACTAGGCTTCATGGTACTAGGCTTCATGGTACTATACTTCATGGTACTATGCTTCATGGTACTATGTTTCGTGGTACTAGGCTCCATTGTACTAGGCTTCATGGTACTATGCTTCATGGTACTAGGCTTCGTGGTACTATGCTTCATGGTACTAGGCTTCATGGTACTAAACTTCATGATACTAGGCTTCATGGTACTAGGCTTCATGGTACTAAGCTTCATGGTACTAGACTTCATGGTACTAGGCTTCATGGTACTATGCTTCATGGTAGTATGCTACATGGTACTATACTTCATGGGACTAGGCTTCATGGTACTATGCTTCATGGTACTATGCCTCATGGTACTAGGCTTCATGGTACTATACTTCATGGTAATAGGCTTCATGGTACTATGCTTTATGGTACTATGCCTCATGGTACTAGGCTTCATGGTACTATGCTTCATGGTACTATGCTTCATGGTACTAGGCTTCATGGTACTAGGCTTCATGGTACTAGGCTTCATACTGTGCTTCATGGTACTATACTTCATGGTACTATACTTCATGGTACTATACTTCATGGTACTAGGCTTCATGGTACTAGGCTTCTTGGTACTATATTTCATGGTACTAGGCTTCATGGTACTATACTTCATTATACTAGGATTCATGGTACTAGGCTTCATGGTACTAGGGTTCATGGTACTAGGCTTCATGGTACTAGGCTTCATTGTACTAGGCTTCATGGTACTAGGCTTCATGGTACTGTACTTCATGGTACTATGCTTCATGGTACTATCCTTCATGGTACTAGGCTTTATGGTACCATGCTTCATGGTACTAGGCTTCATGGTACTATGCTTCATGGTACTAGGCTTCATGGTACTAGGCTTCATGGTACTAGGCTTCATGGTACTAGGCTTCATACTATGCTTCATGGTACTATATATCATGGTATTATACTTCACGGTACTATACTTCATGGTACTAGGATTCATGGTACTATATTTCATGGTACTATACTTCATGGTACTATACTTCATGGTATTATACTTCATGGTACTAGGCTTCATGGTACTAGGCTTCATGGTACTATGCCTCATGGTACTAGGCTTCATGGTACTATACTTCATGGTACTAGGCTTCATGGTACTAGGCTCCATTGTACTAGGCTTCATGGTACTAGGCTTCATGGTACTACACTTCATGGTACTAGGCTTCATGGTACTAGGCTTCATGGTACTGTACTTCATGGTACTATGCTTCATGGTACTATCCTTCATGGTACTAGGCTTTATGGTACTATGCTTCATGGTACTAGGCTTCATGGTACTATGCTTCATGGTACTAGGCTTCATGGTACTAGGCTTCATGGTACTAGGCTTCATGGCACTAGGCTTCATACTATGCTTCATGGTACTATATATCATGGTATTATACTTCACGGTACTATACTTCATGGTACTAGGATTCATGGTACTATACTTCATGGTACTATACTTCATGGTACTATACTTCATGGTACTATACTTCATGGTACTAGGCTTCATGGTACTAGGCTTCATGGTACTATGCCTCATGGTACTAGGCTTCATGGTACTATACTTCATGGTACTAGGCTTCATGGTACTAGGCTCCATTGTACTAGGCTTCATGGTACTAGGCTTCATGGTACTATACTTCATGGTACTAGGGTTCATGGTACTATGCTTCATGGTAATATACTTCATGGTACTAGGCTTCATGGTAATATACTTCATGGTACTAGGCTTCATTGTACTAGGCTTCATGGTACTAGGCTTCATGATACTAGGCTTCATGGTACTAGGCTTCATGGTACTAGGCTTCATGGTACTAGGCTTCATGGTACTAGGCTTCATGGTACTATGCTTCATGGTACTAGGTTTCATGGTACTAGGCTTCATGGTACTAGGCTTCATGGTACTATGCCTCATGGTACTATGCTTCATGGTACTAGGCTTCATGGTACTATGCTTCATGGTACTAGGTTTCAAGGTACTAGGCTTCATGGTATTATGCTTCATGGTACTAGGCTTCATGGCACTAGGCTTCATGGTACTAGGCTTCATGGTACTATACTTCATGGTACTAGGCTTCATGGTAGTAGGCTTCATGGTACTAGGCTTCATGGTACTATACTTCATGGTACTAGGCTTCATGGTACTAGGCTTCATGGTACTATACTTCATGGTACTAGGCTTCATGGTACTAGGCTTCATGGTACTAGGCTTCATGGTAATATACTTCATGGTACTAGGCTTCATGGTACTAGGCGTCATGGTACTAGGCTTCATGGTATTATACTTCATGGTACTAGGGTTCATGGTACTAGGCTTCATGGTAATATACTTCATGCTACTAGGCTTCATGGTACTAGGCTTCATGGTACTAGGCTTCATGGCGCTAGGCTTCATGGTAATATACTTCATGGTACGAGGCTCCATTGTACTAGGCTTCATGGTACTAGGGTTGATGGTACTCTGCTTCATGGTACTATGCTTCATGGTGCTAGGCTTCATGGTACTAGGCTTCATGGTACTATACTTCATGGTACTATGCTTCATGGTACTATGCTTCATGGTACTAGGCTTTATGGTACTATGCTTCATGGTACTAGGCTTCATGGTACTATGCTTCATGGTACTAGGCTTCATGGTACTAGGCTTCATGGTACTAGCCTTCCTGGTACTAGGCTTCATACTATGCTTCATGGTACTATACTTCATGGTACTATACTTCATGGTACTATGCTTCATGGTACTAGGATTCATGGTACTATACTTCATGGTACTATACTTCATGGTACTATACTTCATGGTACTAGGCTTCATGGTACTAGGCTTCATGGTACTATGCCTCATGGTACTAGGCTTCATGGTACTATACTTCATGGTACTAGGCTTCATGGTACTAGGCTTCATGGTACTAGGCTTCATGGTACTAGGCTCCATTGTACTAGGCTTCATGGTACTAGGCTTCATGGTACTATACTTCATGGTACTAGGGTTCATGGTACTAGGCTTCATGGTAATATACTTCATGGTACTAGGCTTCATGGTAATATACTTCATGGTACTAGGCTTCATGGTAATATACTTCATGGTACTAGGCTTCATGGTACTAGGGTTCATGATACTAGGCTTCATGGTACTAGGCTTCATGATACTAGGCTTCATGGTACTAGGCTTCATGGTACTAGGCTTCATGGTACTAGGCTTCATGGTACTAGGCTTCATGGTACTAGGCTTCATGGTACTAGGCTTCATGGTACTATGCTTCATGGTACTAGGTTTCATGGTACTAGGCTTCATGGTACTAGGCTTCATGGTACTAGGCTTCATGGTACTATGCTTCATGGTACTATGCTTCATGGTACTAGGCTTCATGGTACTATGCTTCATGGTACTATGCTTCCAGGTACTAGGCTTCATGGTACTAGGCTTCATGGTACTAGCCTTCATGGTATTAGGCTTCATGGTAGTAGGCTTCATGGTACTATGCTTCATGGTACTATGCTTCATGGTGCTAGGCTTCATGGTACTATGCTTCAAGGTACTAGGCTTCATGGTACTAGGCTTCATGGTACTAGGCTTCATGGTACTTGGCTTCATGGTACTAGGCGTCATGGTACTATGCTTCATGGTACTATGCTTTATGGTACTATGCTTCATGGTACTAGGCTTCATGGTACTAGCCTTCATGGTACTAGGCTTCATGGCACTATACTTCATGGTACTATGCTTCATGGTACTATGCTTCGTGGTACTAGGCTCCATTGTACTAGGCTTCATGGTACTATGCTTCATGGTACTAGGCTTCGTGGTACTATGCTTCATGGTACTAGGCTTCATGGTACTATACTTCATGATACTAGGCTTCATGGTACTAGGCTTCATGGTACTAAGCTTCATGGTACTAGACTTCATGGTACTAGGCTTCATGGTACTATGCTTCATGGTACTATGCTACATGGTACTATACTTCATGGTACTAGGCTTCATGGTACTATGCTTCATGGTACTATGCCTCATGGTACTAGGCTTCATGGTACTATACTTCATGGTACTAGGCTTCATGGTACTATGCTTTATGGTACTATGCCTCATGGTACTAGGCTTCATGGTACTATGCTTCATGGTACTATGCTTCATGGTACTAGGCTTCATGGTACTAGGCTTCATGGTACTAGGCTTCATACTGTGCTTCATGGTACTATACTTCATGGTACTATACTTCATGGTACTAGGCTTCATGGTACTAGGCTTCATGGTACTATATTTGATGGTACTAGGCTTCATGGTACTATACTTCATTATACTAGGATTCATGGTACTAGGCTTCATGGTACTAGGGTTCATGGTACTAGGCTTCATGGTACTAGGCTTCATTGTACTAGGCTTCATGGTACTAGGCTTCATGGTACTGTACTTCATGGTACTATGCTTCATGGTACTATCCTTCATGGTACTAGGCTTTATGGTACTATGCTTCATGGTACTAGGCTTCATGGTACTATGCTTCATGGTACTAGGCTTCATGGTACTAGGCTTCATGGTACTAGGCTTCATGGTACTAGGCTTCATACTATGCTTCATGGTACTATATATCATGGTATTATACTTCACGGTACTATACTTCATGGTACTAGGATTCATGGTACTATACTTCATTGTACTATACTTCATGGTACTATACTTCATGGTACTATACTTCATGGTACTAGGCTTCATGGTACTAGGCTTCATGGTACTATGCCTCATGGTACTAGGCTTCATGGTACTATACTTCATGGTACTAGGCTTCATGGTACTAGGCTCCATTGTACTAGGCTTCATGGTACTAGGCTTCATGGTACTATACTTCATGGTACTAGGGTTCATGGTACTATGCTTCATGGTAATATACTTCATGGTACTAGGCTTCATGGTAATATACTTCATGGTACTAGGCTTCATTGTACTAGGCTTCATGGTACTAGGCTTCATGATACTAGGCTTCATGGTACTAGGCTTCATGGTACTAGGCTTCATGGTACTAGGCTTCATGGTACTAGGCTTCATGGTACTATGCTTCATGGTACTAGGTTTCATGGTACTAGGCTTCATGGTACTAGGCTTCATGGTACTATGCCTCATGGTACTATGCTTCATGGTACTAGGCTTCATGGTACTAGGCTTCATGGTACTAGGTTTCAAGGTACTAGGCTTCATGGTATTATGCTTCATGGTACTAGGCTTCATGGCACTAGGCTTCATGGTACTAGGCTTCATGGTACTATGCTGCATGGTACTATGCCTCATGGTACTACGCTTCATGGTACTATACTTCATGGTACTAGGCTGCATGGTACTATGCTTTATGGTACTATGCCTCATGGTACTAGGCTTCATGGTACTATGCTTCATGGTACTATGCTTCATGGTACTATGCTTCATGGTACTATACTTCATGGTACTAGGCTTCATGGTACTAGGCTTCATGGTACTAAGCTTCATGGTACTAGGCTTCATGGTACTAGGCTTCATGGTACTATGCTTCATGGTACTATGCTACATGGTACTATACTTCATGGTACTAGGCTTCATGGTACTATGCTTCATGGTACTATGCCTCATGGTACTAGGCTTCATGGTACTATACTTCATGGTACTAGGCTTCATGGTACTATGCTTCATGGTACTATGCCTCATGGTACTAGGCTTCATGGTACTATGCTTCATGGTACTATGCTTCATGGTACTATATTTCATGGTACTATGCCTCATGGTACTAGGCTTCATGGTACTAGGCGTCATGGTACTATGCTTCATGGTACTAGGCTTCATGGTACTATGCTTCATGGTACTATACTTCATGGTACTAGGCTTCATGGTACTATGCCTCATAGTACCAGGCTTCATGGTACTATACTTCATGGTACTATGCTTCATGGTACTATGCTTCATGGTACTAGGCTTCATGGTACTATGCTTCATGGTACTAGGCTTCATGGTACTATACTTCATGGTACTAGGCTTCATGGTACTATACTTCATGGTACTATGCTTCATGGTACTATGCTTCATGGTACTAGGCTTCATGGTACTAGGCTTCATGGTACTATACTTCATGGTACTAGGCTTCATGGTACTAGGCTTCATGGTACTATACTTCATGGTACTATGCTTCATGGTACTATGCTTCATGGTACTAGGCTTCATGGTACTAGGCTTCATGGTACTAGGCTTCATGGTACTAGGCTTCATGGTAAATAAATTGCTGGTTTCGATCCCGCTTCCCTTCTTAAAACATCTGCATGGATTGGACAGTATAATATTTGTAATTACCGTTTGTAAATAAATGCTTTTAAATGTCATTGTTTGATTCATTATCTTCAGTGGCGGATCCAGGGGAGGGGGGAGGGCGACCCGACCCCGCCCCGCCGGTCCCCGGGCGGGGCGACCCGACCCCGCCCCGCCGGTCTCCGGGGTGGCCGACCCGACCCCGCCCCGCCGGTCCCCGGGGGGGGGGCGACCCGACTCCGCCCCGCCGGTCCCCGGGGGGGGCGACCCGACCCCGCCCCGCCGGTCCCCGGGGGGGGGGGCGACCCGACCCCGCCCCGCCGGTCCCCGGGGGGGGCGACCCGACCCCGCCCCGCAGGTCCCCGGGGGGGTGCGACCCGACCCCGCCGCGCCGGTCCCCGGGGGGGGCGACCCGACCCCGCCCCGCCGGTCCCCGGGGGGGGGGCGACCCGACCCCGCTTCATGGTACTAGGCTTTATTGTACTAGGCTTCATGGTACTAGGCTTCATGGTACTAGGCTTCATGGTACTAGGGCTCATGGTTCTAGGCTTCATGGTAATATACTTCATGGTACTATGCTACATGGTACTATACTTCATGGTACTAGGCTTCATGGTACTACGCTTCATGGTACTATGCCTCATGGTACTAGGCTTCATGGTACTATACTTCATGGTACTAGGCTTCATGGTACTATGCTTTATGGTACTAGGCTTCGTGGTACTATGCTTCATGGTACTAGGCTTCATGGTACTATACTTCATGGTACTAGGCTTCATGGTACTAGGCTTCATGGTACTAAGCTTCATGGTACTAGGCTTCATGGTACTAGGCTTCATGGTACTATGCTCCATGGTACTATGCTACATGGTACTATACTTCATGGTACTAGGCTTCATGGTACTACGCTTCATGGTACTATGCCTCATGGTACTAGGCTTCATGGTACTATGCTTCATGGTACTATGCTTCATGGTACTATGCTTCATGGTACTATGCTTCATGGTACTATGCTTCATGGTACTATGCTTCATGGTACTATGCCTCATGGTACTAGGCTTCATGGTACTATACTTCATGGTACTAGGCTTCATGGTACTATGCTTTATGGTACTATGCCTCATGGTACTACGCTTCATGGTACTATGCTTCATGGTACTATGCTTCATGGTACTATACTTCATGGTACTATGCCTCATGGTACTAGGCTTCATGGTACTAGGCTTCATGGTACTATGCTTCATGGTACTAGGCTTCATGGTACTATGCTTCATGGTACTATACTTCATGGTACTAGGCTTCATGGTACTCTGCTTCATGGTACTATACTTCATGGTACTAGGCTTCATGGTACTATGCTTCATGGTACTAGGCTTCATGGTACTAGGCTTCATGGTACTAGGCTTCATGGTACTAGGCTTTATGGTACTAGGCTTCATGGTACTATACTTCATGGTACTAGGCTTCATGGTACTATGCTTCATGGTACTAGGCTTCATGGTACTAGGCTTCATGGTACTAGGCTTCATACTATGCTTCATGGTACTATACTTCATGGTACTATACTTCATGGTACTATACTTCATGGTACTAGGCTTCATGGTACTAGGCTTCATGGTACTATACTTCATGGTACTAGTCTTCATGGTACTATACTTCATTATACTAGGATTCATGGTACTAGGCTTCATGGTACTAGGGTTCATGGTACTATACTTCATGGTACTATGCTTCATGGTACTAGGCTTCATGGTACTAGGCTTCATTGTACTAGGCTTCATGGTACTAGGCTTCATGGTACTAGACTTCATGGTACTAGAGCTCATGGTACTAGGCTTCATGGTAATATACTTCATGGTACTATGCTCCATGGTACTATACTTCATGGTACTAGGCTTCATGGTACTATGCTTCATGGTACTAGGCTTCGTGGTACTATGCTTCATGGTACTAGGCTTCATGGTTGTCATGAAGTCCATGTACTTGATGTGCTCAGTTTGATGTGCTCAGTTCTCAAATCTACCGGGAGGTCAGTTTCATGGCTAGCAGGGTTGAGCGCTGCGACCATCCTTAGATTCGGCCCTGTCACTCGTGACTCGACTCGGCCCTGTCACTCGTGACACTGTCTGGGAGTGGCCATACGCCAATATAAATACGGCGCCAGTCCCGAAGAGGCTAGACTACCTTGGGGACCGGTCAAGACAGGACACCCGGCATCACAGGAACTACCCACATCGCGGCGTCAAGCGGCGCTGCTGCTGCTCGGCCGGATCGTCAGGGGTTGTCCTTTGGTGTCCCTGTTTGCACTTGTGGACTGTTGCTGTCCATGCCTCGTGGTTACTGAGGCTGCCGTCCGTGCCTCGTTGTTACTGAGGCTGCCACCCATGCCTCGTGTTTATTGAGGCTGCTGTCTATGCCTCGTCGTTACTGAGGCTGCTGTCTATGCCTCGTCGTCGCTGGAGCTGCCGGTCATCGCTGGGACGTCGCTGGATCCGCCGGTCGTCGCTGGGACGTCGCTGGATCCGCCGCACATCGCCGGGACATCGCTGGAGCCGCAGTTCGCCTCGGCATGCCGTTCGTGCTTCACAATTCCTGGGGCTGACAGTCATATTTAACCTTTGTTATCGCCGGGACATCATATATTATCCTCCATGTTACCTTAATGTAAATAAATATTATACTTTGTACAACCCCTGTTGTCCATGGATATTCACTTCGTGACAATTGGAGGTTCCGCCGAGATTTAAAAAAGTGAAATTCATGGAATTTTATGATAAATTGTTTACCATACATATTTGTAGGTCTCATCAAGAGTGCTTCGAGATCTGCTTCGCGGCAGGGGATCTGCATTTCCGCGGACACGCTCAGGTGGACACGGAGGAATCCGGAGTATTGCGGTAGGCCTATATACATTAATCTCATTTAAAACCTGGTTCTTGTCATCTGCTTTGTGGCTGTATTGGGTTGTTTGTGATCATGTGTGTAACGGCGGGTAAATAGGTGAGCGAAGTGTCAATTACAGGTCCCCAGTATCGAGTGAGTCGCTGGCACGTGGTGAGTGCCGTGACGGGAGGGCGAGTTGTGCTCATTCTGATGGGTCAATTTGCATAGCTCAGGGTTTTGACTCTGAGACACTCGATAAGGTAGTCTCGGCCCGTTAGGGTGGCGGCTCGTGAGGGAATGGAATGTTGGTGTTTTAGGCCACTTTTGTGCACATACAGGCTAAATTGGGCCAAGGAACCTCCCGAGACGATGAAGGATGAAGGAATGAAACATGCCCCAGATTAGGTGCCCGAGCCCGGATTCGAACCCAGGACCTATTGATCTGCGGTCTAGTGCGCTAACCACTACACCAGGGAGGCCCCCGGCTCGTTAGGGTCGTGGTGGCCCGTTAGGGTGGCGGCTCGTTAGGGTCGTGGTGGCCCGTTAGGGTGGCGGCTCGATAGGGTCGTGGTGGCCCGTTAGGGTGGCGGCTCGATAGGGTCGTGGTGGCCCGTTAGGGTGGCGGCTCGATAGGGTCGTGGTGGCCCGTTAGGGTGGCGGCTCGATAGGGTCGTGGTGGCCCGTTAGGGTGGCGGCTCGATAGGGTCGTGGTGGCCCGTTAGGGTGGCGGCTCGATAGGGTCGTGGTGGCCCGTTAGGGTGGTGGCCCGTTAGGGTCGTAGTGGCTCGTCAGAGCGGTGGTAGATCGTCAGAGCGGTAATAGCCGCAAGTGCGAAATTAAGCATGGCTAGTGTCAACCTAGTAGAGGAAAGAAAAGCTTTCATAGCTTTAGGACGAGAAATGAATCTCGAAGGGGGCGCTTTGAATTCGTATGTTTCCGAGTGTGTTGCTGACTCTAAAGTTCAGCGTGAAGCAGAGGCTGAGCGACGTACAGCTGAGCTCGAGGCTGAGCGACGTACAGCTGAGCTCGAGGCTGAGCGACGTACAGCTGAGCTCGAGGCTGAGCGACGTACAGCTGAGCTCGAGGCTGAGCGACGCACAGCTGAGCTCGAGGCTGAGCGACGCACAGCTGAGCTCGAGGCTGAGCGACGCACAGCTGAGCTCGAGGCTGAGCGACGCACAGCTGAGCTCGAGGCTGAGCGACGCACAGCTGAGCTCGAGGCTGAGCGACGCACAGCTGAGCTCGAGGCTGAGCGACGCACAGCTGAGCTCGAGGCTGAGCGACGCACAGCTGAGCTCGAGGCTGAGCGACGCACAGCTGAGCTCGAGGCTGAGCGACGCACAGCTGAGCTCGAGGCTGAGCGACGCACAGCTGAGCTCGAGGCTGAGCGACGCACAGCTGAGCTCGAGGCTGAGCGACGCACAGCTGAGCTCGAGGCTGAGCGACGCACAGCTGAGCTCGAGGCTGAGCGACGCACAGCTGAGCTCGAGGCTGAGCGACGCACAGCTGAGCTCGAGGCTGAGCGACGCACAGCTGAGCTCGAGGCTGAGCGACGCACAGCTGAGCTCGAGGCTGAGCGACGCACAGCTGAGCTCGAGGCTGAGCGACGCACAGCTGAGCTCGAGGCTGAGCGACGCACAGCTGAGCTCGAGGCTGAGCGACGCACAGCTGAGCTCGAGGCTGAGCGACGCACAGCTGAGCTCGAGGCTGAGCGACGCACAGCTGAGCTCGAGGCTGAGCGACGCACAGCTGAGCTCGAGGCTGAGCGACGCACAGCTGAGCTCGAGGCTGAGCGACGCACAGCTGAGCTCGAGGCTGAGCGACGCACAGCTGAGCTCGAGGCTGAGCGACGCACAGCTGAGCTCGAGGCTGAGCGACGCACAGCTGAGCTCGAGGCTGAGCGACGCACAGCTGAGCTCGAGGCTGAGCGACGCACAGCTGAGCTCGAGGCTGAGCGACGCACAGCTGAGCTCGAGGCTGAGCGACGCACAGCTGAGCTCGAGGCTGAGCGACGCACAGCTGAGCTCGAGGCTGAGCGACGCACAGCTGAGCTCGAGGCTGAGCGACGCACAGCTGAGCTCGAGGCTGAGCGACGCACAGCTGAGCTCGAGGCTGAGCGACGCACAGCTGAGCTCGAGGCTGAGCGACGCACAGCTGAGCTCGAGGCTGAGCGACGCACAGCTGAGCTCGAGGCTGAGCGACGCACAGCTGAGCTCGAGGCTGAGCGACGCACAGCTGAGCTCGAGGCTGAGCGACGCACAGCTGAGCTCGAGGCTGAGCGACGCACAGCTGAGCTCGAGGCTGAGCGACGCACAGCTGAGCTCGAGGCTGAGCGACGCACAGCTGAGCTCGAGGCTGAGCGACGCACAGCTGAGCTCGAGGCTGAGCGACGCAAAATAGAGCTCGGGGCTGAATTTGAGGAGGCCGAGGCTAAGCGGAAGTTTGAATTGGAGAAGATTCGCTTGGAGGCAGAAGTATCCCGGTCTATGCGGATTAAAGCTGAACAGGACCAAGAGGCGGGCGTCGGTCCCCCTTCGCCGATAATGATGGTCCCGAAATTCAGTTTACCTGAATTTGATGAGAATCGGGAGAGTTTCGATGCATTTATATCTCGCTTTGAGACGGTTGCCAAGAGCCAGAAATGGCCTTCCGATCAATGGTCGATTGTTCTCAGTTCATTGTTACGAGGGAAAGCCTTAGAGGCCCTACATTGCATGAATGCTAACGATTCCCTGGATTATAGGAAAGTCAAAAAGGTATTGATGCAAAGGTTCAGGTTAACGGAAGAAGGCTTCCGACACAAGTTCCGGTCGAGTCGACCAGAGAAGGGCGAAAATCCCAGTCAGTTTTGTTCTAGACTTCAAAATTGTTTTGATCGTTGGGTAGAATTATCCAAAGTCCCTGAAACTTTCGATGGGTTATCAGATTTGTTGATCCGTGAGCAGTTTTTGACGTGTTGTAGCAGGGAAATGTTAACGTACATCAAAGAAAAGGATCCGGGATCAATTGAAGGTGTTATCAGGTGGGCTGAAACATATGTGCACGCACATGGGTTGTCGGCTTTTGTAGCTCCAAAAGGCCCAATACAAAAAGTATGCAGCACAGAGATTAGTCCAAAAGCTAGGGTACAAACTGTCGATCGGGTTGAGAAAACTGCAAAACAGTATGATCGTCCGTCCTTCAATTCAAGGGCAAAGGGATGCTTTAAATGCGGAGACCCTAAGCACTTCGCCAAGAATTGCCCAATGAGAATGCATACGGCACAAGCTCTAATCACGCAGTCTGAACCTACCGTGTATCCTCCCATGACGGGATCTAACAGTGAAGGAGAATGGGTTTGGAGGCCTAAAGCTGAAGGGACCAACCCGACCTCCAATGAGCAGAACGTGAGTTCACTGGGTGCCTGTCTTCACATGGAGACACGGAAATCTGGTTGTGCAGAAGTGACTGTCTGTAGTCAACCAGTGAAGTTAGTACACACGTTGGGGATGGCGTCGGAAGATGCACTCTCTTTGCATAAGCACTTGCCAGTAGTTTCTGGTCGTTTAGCTGGAAATATCCCGGTTTCAGTTCTTAGAGATACTGGGTGTAGCACATGTGTTGTAAGAGCCAGTCTGGTTCAGCCAGAACAGTTCACTGGAGTGAAACAAGTAGTCGTGTTAATCGATGGAACTACTCGGGAATTCCCTGTCGCTTCAGTATCGGTAGACTCACCATATTTCCGTGGCGAGGTAGAAGTATTATGCATTCCCAACCCCATCTGCGATGTAGTGGTAGGGAATGTGCCTTCCGCACGTGATCCAGGTTGTCCAGATTGCAACTGGCAACCTCCTGCAGAGTGTGAAACTATCCCAATTGTCGGTGAAGACAGTTGTGTCCCAAGGGAAATAGCTGATTGTCTAGAATGTTTCGATTCAGAAAATGTATCTGATGCAAATAGGGATGAATATTGCTCGGTAATGACCAGAGCTCAATCGTCTCGCGAGGAGAAAGATCCCAAAGAGCTAATAGCTGCCACCGCTGTTCCTGACGTTAAACCGTCTGAACTAAGCCTGGCCCAGAAAGATGATCCTTCTCTCGCTCCTCTTTGGGCGAAGATTGGGGAGAATAACCCAGACGCAAAATATAAATTTCTGGACCACCAGGGTTGGCTATGTAGACAGATGAGGGATTTATCCAATCCAGAAAACGGAATTGGTCCGATGGTTCTGCTGATGCCTAAGAAATTTAGGGATCATGTCCTCAGAATTGCTCATGAATGTTTACTTTCAGGCCATTTAGGCGTCGCAAAAACTATGCAACGTATTCAATCTCAATTTCATTGGCCTGGTATTGCAGATGATGTGTCAAGATTCTGTGCCTCGTGCGATATATGTCAGAAAACGATTGACAAAGGCAGAGTTCCTAAAGCACCACTGGGGAGGATGCCAGTAATAGGTGTTCCATTCGAAAGGGTAGCCATGGATCTAGTTGGGCCCTTATACCCGCCTTCTGAGCGAGGCCATAGATATATATTGACTATAGTAGATTACGCAACAAGATACCCTGAAGCAATACCCCTGAAGACTATTACGACTGTGGAGGTGGCTGAAGCAATGATGACACTTTTTAGCAGAGTGGGAATCCCGAATGAAATCTTGACCGATTTGGGGACTCAATTTGTGTCCGACCTTATGAAAGAAGTCTCCAGATTGCTATCAATACGGAACTTGATGACGACGCGATATCACCCAATGTGTAACGGGTTAGTCGAGAAATATAACTGACTCATAAAAAAAGTTCTCAGACGAATGTGTGTCGAGCAGCCTCGACAGTGGGACAGGTATCTCCCTGCCCTCCTGTTTGCACTCAGGGAATTACCAACGTCTAGTCTTGGATTCTCACCGTTCGAGCTCCTTTACGGGAGAACGGTCAAGGGTCCTCTCGCTATCCTGCGAGAATTATGGACCAACGAGCGATTGAATTCAGAATCACAAACTGAGTATCAGTATGTCATTGATTTGAAAGATAAGCTCACGAGTACTTGGAAATTAGCGCAAGAAATGCTAACGAAAACATCGTCAAAATACAAGAAGTATTACGACATAAAAGCTAAAATCCGAAAATTAAAAGCGGGTGACTTGGTCTTAGTTTTGCTTCCAACGGACAGTAACAAACTTTTAGTTCAATGGAAGGGACCTTTCAAGGTCATAGATGTCAAACATGAAAACGATTATAAAATAGACATGAATGGTGTTCGAAAAACTTTTCATGTGAACCTGTTGAAACGGTATTATAATCGTTCGAAGGGAAGCAATCACATTGCTAGTGCGATGCAGATTCTAGAGGATATATCGGAAACTGGAGTGTTTGATGCCGGGTGTATCGATGAGAATGACCGGATCATAGAGTTTCCCAATCCAGATCAAACAGAGTTTGTGAGTCATGTTAAAATCAGTTCAGAATTGAAGTCTGACGAGAAGCGCCAAATAACCCAGCTCCTCTCTCGTTATCAAGATATCTTTTCCGATGTCCCACGTAAAACGTCTATGGGCGAGTGTGAGATAAATTTGACAACGGACGAACCCATTAGGTCCCATCCCTACAGTGTTCCGTACTCTATGCGCGAAACTATTCAACATGAAGTTACGAATATGTTGCGCCTGGGCGTAATTGAAGAATGTAGTTATCCATATGCCCACCCAGTAGTTATTGTCCGTAAGACCGATGGAAGTAATCGGTTTTGTATTGACTTTAGGCGGTTGAACAAGGTCACAGTCTTCGATCCAACTCCCATGCCCAATGCTCAACAGATGTTCGCCTCATTAGGTAAGAGTAGATACTTCACCAAAATTGATCTCACAAAGGGATATTGGCAGGTTCCTATGAAGGATTCTGACAAATCAAAAACTGCCTTTGTCACTCCAGATGGTCAATATCAGTTTAGGTTTATGCCATTCGGCCTTGTAAACGCGGGGGCCCAGTTTACGAAACTCATGCGTAGAGTTCTCAAAGGAGTACAGAATGTAGCAAACATCATAGTTGACATTTTAATCCACACAGAAACTTGGGACTCTCACATAGCTACAGTCGAGGAAGTCCTATCACGGTTGCGGGAAGCCAATCTTGTGGCACGTCCCAAGAAATGTATGTTGGCATTCCAATCTCTTGATTTTGTTGGATTCGAAGTCGGCCGAGGGGTTATCAAGGCCAAAGCAGATTTTGGCCATAAAGTCGTTCAGACGAATCGTCCTACTACTAAGAAGGAAGTGCGGTCCTTTTTAGGGTTGACTGGATTCTATCGGGAATTTATCCCCAAGTATTCTGACATCGCTTTCCCTCTTACTGAGTTGACCAAAAAAGGGAATCCTGATAAAGTGCGTTGGGGTAGTGACCACGAGGAGGCGTTCTCTCGATTGAAAATAGCCCTCACGAGCCCTCCAGTATTGAAGCTGCCAGATTTTACACAGCGTTTTATGCTGAAGGTTGATGCCTCTGATGTGGGTTTAGGGGCAGTACTTATGCAGGATGACAATGGGAAAGAATTTCCCATTGCATACGCTAGCCGGAAGCTTCTTCCTCGGGAAAGAAATTACTCGGCCATTGAGAGAGAATGTCTGGCTATCGTTTGGGGAGTGCAAAAATTCGAGTTCTATTTGCTTGGACACGAATTTGAAGTCCATACTGATCACAAACCGTTAACTTATATTGCCACTAAGCAGGTTGCTAATAAACGGGTAATGAGATGGGCCATGACCTTGCAAGAATTCCGCTTCCGTCTCGTTTCTATCAAGGGTCGTGACAACGTGGGAGCGGATTTCCTCAGCCGGGAGAACGATCTCTGAGGCCGGTAAGTGATGAGACCCTAACTATGGACGCAATTATATAATTTTGTAACTCATATGAAATGCCAAATATGTCGAATGTATGATGAATATGAATGTTACAGAAGGTCTCTCAACTTGTGTAAAAAGATAATACGAGAGATGTGGTTTAGTAATTGCTATATATATTATAATTTGGTAAACGATTTAAGTAGTTACACTTACGAGATGTAATCTGCTGTAAATAGGTTTAGATGGGGGGTATTGTCATGAAGTCCATGTACTTGATGTGCTCAGTTTGATGTGCTCAGTTCTCAAATCTACCGGGAGGTCAGTTTCATGGCTAGCAGGGTTGAGCGCTGCGACCATCCTTAGATTCGGCCCTGTCACTCGTGACTCGACTCGGCCCTGTCACTCGTGACACTGTCTGGGAGTGGCCATACGCCAATATAAATACGGCGCCAGTCCCGAAGAGGCTAGACTACCTTGGGGACCGGTCAAGACAGGACACCCGGCATCACAGGAACTACCCACATCGCGGCGTCAAGCGGCGCTGCTGCTGCTCGGCCGGATCGTCAGGGGTTGTCCTTTGGTGTCCCTGTTTGCACTTGTGGACTGTTGCTGTCCATGCCTCGTGGTTACTGAGGCTGCCGTCCGTGCCTCGTTGTTACTGAGGCTGCCACCCATGCCTCGTGTTTATTGAGGCTGCTGTCTATGCCTCGTCGTTACTGAGGCTGCTGTCTATGCCTCGTCGTCGCTGGAGCTGCCGGTCATCGCTGGGACGTCGCTGGATCCGCCGGTCGTCGCTGGGACGTCGCTGGATCCGCCGCACATCGCCGGGACATCGCTGGAGCCGCAGTTCGCCTCGGCATGCCGTTCGTGCTTCACAATTCCTGGGGCTGACAGTCATATTTAACCTTTGTTATCGCCGGGACATCATATATTATCCTCCATGTTACCTTAATGTAAATAAATATTATACTTTGTACAACCCCTGTTGTCCATGGATATTCACTTCGTGACAATGGTACTATACTTCATGGTACTATACTTCATGGCACTAGGCTTCATGGTACTAAGCTTCATGGTACTAGGCTTCATGGTACTAGGCTTCATGGTACTAGGCTTCATGGTACTATGCTTCATGGTACTATGCTACATGGTACTATGCTACATGGTACTATACTTCATGGTACTAGGCTTCATGGTACTATGCCTCATGGTACTAGGCTTCATGGTACTATACTTCATGGTACTAGGCTGCATGGTACTATGCTTTATGGTACTATGCCTCAACTAGGCTTCATGGTACTATGCTTCATGGTACTATGCTTCATGGTACTATGCTTCATGGTACTATGCTTCATGGTACTAGACTTCATGGTACTAGACTTCATGGTACTAGACTTCATGGTACTAGACTTCATGGTACTAGACTTCATGGTACTAGACTTCATGGTACTAGACTTCATGGTACTAGGCTTCATGGTACTAGGCTTCATGGTACTAGGCTTCATGGTACTAAGCTTCATGGTACTAGGCTTCATGGTTCTAGGCTTCATGGTACTATGCTTCATGGTACTATGCTACATGGTACTATACTTCATGGTACTAGGCTTCATGGCACTATGCTTCATGGTACTATGCCTCATGGTACTAGGCTTCATGGTACTATACTTCATGGTACTATACTTCATGGTACTAGGCTTCATGGTTCTACGCTTCATGGTACTATGCTTCATGGTACTATGCTTCATGGTACTATGCTTCATGGTACTAGGCTTCATGGTACTAGGCTTCATGGTACTATGCTTCATGGTACTATGCTTCATGGTACTATGCTTCATGGTACTATGCTTCATGGTACTAGGCTTCATGGTACTAGGCTTCATGGTACTAGGCTTCATGGTACTAGGCTTCATGGTACTAGGCTTCATGGTACTAGGCTTCATGGTACTATGCTTCATGGTACTATGCTTCATGGTACTATACTTCATTGTACTAGGCTTCATGGTACTAGGCTTCATGGTACTATGCTTCATGGTACTAGGCTTCATGGTACTAGGCTTCATGGTACTAGGCTTCATGGTACTATACTTCATGGTACTAGGCTTCATGGTACTATACTTTATGGTACTATGCTTCATGGTACTAGGCTTCATGGTACTAGGCTTCATGGTACTATACTTCATGGTACTATACTTCATGGTACAAGGCTTCATGGTACTAGGCTTCATGGTACTATGCTTCATGGTACTATGCTTCATGGTACTAGGCTTCATGGTACTAGGCTTCATGGTAAATAAATTGCTGGTTTCGATCCCGCTTCCCTTCTTAAAACATCTGCATGGATTGGACGGTATAATATTTGTAATTACCATTTGTAAATAAATGCTTTTAAATGTCATTGTTTGATTCATTATCTTCAGTGGCGGATCCAGGGGAGGGGAGAGGGCGACCCGACCCCGCCCCGCCGGTCCCCGGGGGGGGCGACCCGACCCCGCCCCGCCGGTCTCCGGGGGGGGCGACCCGACCCCGCCCCGCCGGTCCCCGGGGGGGGCGACCCGACCCCGCCCCGCCGGTCCCCGGGGGGGGGCGACCCGACCCCGCCCCGCCGGTCCCCGGGGGGGGGGGCGACCCGACCCCAGGCCGCCGGTCCCCGGGGGGGCGACCATACCCCGCCCCGCAGGTCCCCGGGGGGGGGCGACCGGACCCCGCCCCGCCGGTCCCCGGGGTGGGCGACCCGACCCCGCCCCGCCGGTCCCCGGGGGGGGGGGGCGACCCGACCCCGCTTCATGGTACTAGACTTTATTGTACTAGGCTTCATGGTACTAGGCTTCATGGTACTAGGCTTCATGGTACTATGGCTCATGGTTCTAGGCTTCATGGTAATATACTTCATGGTACTAGGCTTCATGGTACTATACTTCATGGTACTAGGCTTCATGGTACTAGGCTTCATGGTACTATGCTTCATGGTACTATGCCTCATGGTACTAGGCTTCATGGTACTATACTTCATGGTACTAGGCTTCATGGTACTATGCTTCATGGTAATTTACTTCATGGTACTAGGCTTCATGGTACTATGCTTCATGGTACTATACTTCATGGTACTAGGCTTCATGGTACTAGGCTTCATGGTACTAGGCTTCATGGTACTAGGCTTCATGGTACTAGGCGTTATGGTACTATACTTCATGGTACTATACTTCATGGTACTAGTCTTCATGGTACTATGCTTCATGGTACTAGGCTTCATGGTACTAGGCTTCAAGGTAATAGGCTTCATGGTACTAGGCTTTAGGGTACTAGGCTTCATGGTACTATACTTCATGGTACTAGGCTTCATGGTACTATGCTTCATGGTACTAGACTTCATGGTACTAGGCTTCATGGTACTAGGCTTCATGGTACTAAGCTTCATGGTACTAGGCTTCATGGTACTAGGCTTCATGGTACTATGCTTCATGGTACTATGCTTCATGGTACTATGCTACATGGTACTATACTTCATGGTACTAGTTTTCATGGTACTACGCTTCATGGTACTATGCCTCATGGTACTAGGCTTCATGGTACTATACTTCATGGTACTAGGCTTCATGGTACTATGCTTTATGGTACTATGTCTCATGGTACTAGGCTTCATGGTACTCTGCTTCATGGTACTCTGCTTCATGGTACTAGGCTTCATGGTACTATGCTTCATGGTACTAGGCTTCATGGTTCTATGCTTCATGGTACTATACTTCATGGTACTAGGCTTCATGGTACTATGCTTCATGGTAATTTACTTCATGGTACTAGGCTTCATGGAACTATGCTTCATGGTACTATACTTCATGGTACTAGGCTTCATGGTACTAGGCTTCATGGTACTAGGCGTTATGGTACTAGGCGTTATGGTACTAGGCGTTATGGTACTAGGCTTCATGGTACTAGGCTTCATGGTACTAGGCTTCATGGTACTAGGCTTCATGGTACTATACTTCATGGTACTAGGCTTCATGGTACTAGGCTTCATGGTACTAGGCTTCATGGTACTAGGCTTCATGGTACTAGGCTTCATGGTACTAGGCTTCATGGTACTAGGCTTCATGGTACTAGGCTTCATGGTACTATACTTCATGGTACTATACTTCATGGTACTAGGCTTCATGGTACTAGGCTTCATGGTACTAGGCTTCATGGTACTAGGCTTCATGGTACTAGGCTTCATGGTACTAGGCTTCATACTATGCTTCATACTATATTTCATGGTACTATACTTCATGGTACTATACTTTATGGTACTATACTTTATGGTACTGGGCTTCATGGTACTAGGCTTCATGGTTCTAGGCTTCATGGTACTATGCCTCATGGTACTAGGCTTCATGGTACTAGGCTTCATGGTACTATACTTCGTTATACTAGGATTCATGGTACTAGGCTTCATGGTACTATGCCTCATGGTACTAGGCTTCATGGTACTATACTTCATGGTACTAGGCTGCATGGTACTGTGCTTTATGGTACTATGCCTCATGGTACTAGGCTTCATACTATGCTTCATACTATATTTCATGGTACTATACTTCATGGTACTATACTTTATGGTACTATACTTTATGGTACTGGGCTTCATGGTACTAGGCTTCATGGTACTAGGCTTCATGGTACTATACTTCATGGTACTAGGCTTCATGGTTCTAGGCTTCATGGTACTATGCCTCATGGTACTAGGCTTCATGGTACTAGGCTTCATGGTACTATACTTCATGGTACTAGGCTTCATGGTACTATACTTCATGGTACTAGGCTTCATGGTACTATGCTTTATGGTACTATGCCTCATGGTACTAGGCTTCATGGTACTAGGCTTCATGGTACTATACTTCATGGTACTATGCTTCATGGTACTAGGCCTCATGGTACTAGGCTTCATGGTACTATACTTCATGGTACTAGGCTGCATGGTACTGTGCTTTATGGTACTATGCCTCATGGTACTAGGCTTCATACTATGCTTCATACTATATTTCATGGTACTATACTTCATGGTACTATACTTTATGGTACTATACTTTATGGTACTGGGCTTCATGGTACTAGGCTTCATGGTACTATACTTCATGGTACTAGGCTTCATGGTTCTAGGCTTCATGGTACTATGCCTCATGGTACTAGGCTTCATGGTACTAGGCTTCATGGTACTATACTTCATGGTACTAGGCTTCATGGTACTATACTTCATGGTACTAGGCTTCATGGTACTATGCTTTATGGTACTATGCCTCATGGTACTAGGCTTCATGGTACTATACTTCATGGTACTATGCTTCATGGTACTATGCCTCATGGTACTAGGCTTCATGGTACTATACTTCATGGTACTAGGCTGCATGGTACTGTGCTTTATGGTACTATGCCTCATGGTACTAGGCTTCATGGTACTATGCTTCATGGTACTATGCTTCATGGTACTATGCTTCATGGTACTAGGTTTCATGGTACTATACTTCATGGTACTAGGCTTCATGGTACTAGGCTTCATGGTACTATACTTCATGGTACTAGGCTTCATGGTACTATGCTTCATGGTACTAGGCTTCATGGTACTATACTTCATGGTACTATGCTACATGGTACTATACTTCATGGTACTAGGCTTCATGGTACTATGCCTCATGGTACTAGGCTTCATGGTACTATACTTCATGGTACTAGGCTTCATGGTACTATGCTTTATGGTACTATGCCTCATGGTACTAGGCTTCATGTTACTATGCTTCATGGTACTATGCTTCATGGTACTATGCTTCATGGTAGTAGGCTTCATGGTACTATGCTTCATGGTACTATGCCTCATGGTACTAGGCTTCATGCTACTATACTTAATGGTACTAGGCTTCATGGTACTATGCTTTATGGTACTATGCCTCATGGTACTAGGCTTCATGGTACTATGCTTCATGGTACTATGCTTCATGGTACTATACTTCATGGTACTATGTCTCATGGTACTAGGCTTCATGGTATTAGGCTTCATGGTACTCTGCTTCATGGTACTAGGCTTCATGGCACTATGCTTCATGGTACTATACTTCATGGTACTAGGCTTCATGGTACTAGGCTTCATGGTACTAGGCTTCATGGTACTAGGCTTTATGGTACTTGGCTTCATGGTACTATACGTCATGGTACTAGGCTTCATGGTACTATGCTTCATGGTACTAGGCTTCATGGTACGAGGCTTCATGGTACTAGGCTTCATGGTACTAGGCTTTATGGTACTAGGCTTCATGGTACTATACTTCATGGTACTAGGCTTCATGGTACTATGCTACATGGTACTAGGCTTCATGGTACTAGGCTTCATGGTACTAGGCTTCATGGTACTAGGCTTCATGGTACTAGGCTTCATGGTACTAGGCTTTATGGTACTAGGCTTCATGGTACTCTACTTCATGGTACTAGGCTTCATGGTACTATGCTTCATGGTACTAGACTTCATGGTACTAGGCTTCATGGTACTAGGCTTCATGGTACTAGGCTTCATGGTACTATGCTTCATGGTAATTTACTTCACGGTACTAGGCTTCATGTTACTATGCTTCATGGTACTATACTTCATGGTACTAGGCTTCATGGTACTAGGCTTCATGGTACTAGGCTTCATGGTACTCGGCGTTATGGTACTAGGCTTCATGGTACTATACTTCATGGTAATAGGCTTCATGGTACTATGCTTCATGGTACTAGGCTTCATGGTACTAGGCTTCATGGTACTAGGCTTCATGGTACTAGGCTTTATGGTACTAGGCTTCATGGTACTATACTTCATGGTACTATACTTCATGGTACTATGCTACATGGTACTAGGCTTCATGGTACTAGGCTTCATGGTACTAGGCTTCATGGTACTATGCTTCATACTATGCTTCATGGTACTATATTTCATGGTACTATACTTCATGGTACTATACTTTATGGTACTGGGCTTCATGGTACTAGGCTTCATGGTACTATACTTCATGGTACTAGGCTTCATGGTTCTAGGCTTCATGGTACTATGCCTCATGGTACTAGGCTTCATGGTACTATACTTCATTATACTAGGATTCATGGTACTAGGCTTCATGGTACTAGACTTCATGGTACTATGCTTCATGGTACTAGGCTTCATGGTACTAGCTTCGTGGTACTATGCTTCATGGTACTAGGCTTCATGGTACTATACTTCATGGTACTAGGCTTCATGGTACTAGGCTTCATGGTACTAAGCTTCATGGTTCTAGGCTTCATGGTACTAGGCTTCATGGTACTATGCTTCATGGTAATATGCTACATGGTACTATACTTCATGGTACTAGGCTTCATGGTACTATGCTTCATGGTACTATGCCTCATGGTACTAGGCTTTATGGTACTATACTTCATGGTACTAGGCTGCATGGTACTATGCTGTATGGTACTATGCCTCATGGTACTAGGCTTCATGGTACTATGCTTCATGGTACTATGCTTCATGGTACTATGCTTCATGGTACTAGGCTTCATGGTACTATACTTCATGGTACTAGGCTTCATGGTACTAGGCTTCGTGGTACTAAGCTTCATGGTACTAGGCTTCATGGTACTAGGCTTCATGGTACTATGCTTCATGGTACTATGCTACATGGTACTATACTTCATGGTACTAGGCTTCATGGTACTATGCCTCATGGTACTATGCCTCATGGTACTATACTTCATGGTACTATACTTCATGGTATTAGGCTTCATGGTACTATGCCTCATGGTACTAGGCTTCATGGTACTAGGCTTCATGGTACTATGCTTCATGGTACTATGCTTCATGGTACTATACTTCATGGTACTATGCCTCATGGTACTATGCTTCATGGTACTATACTTCATGGTACTAGGCTTCATGGTACTAGGCTTCATGGTACTATGCTTCATGGTACTAGGCTTCATGGTACTATACTTTATGGTACTAGGCTTCATGGTACTATGCTTCATGGAACTAGGCTTCATGGTACTAGGCTTCATGGTACTAGGCTTCATGGTACTATGCTTCATGGTACTATACTTCATGGTACTAGGCTTCATGGTACTATGCTTCATGGTACTATGCCTCATGGTACTAGGCTTCATGGTACTATACTTCATAGTACTAGGCTTCATGGTATTATGCTTCATGGTACTTGGCTTCATGGTACTATGCTTCATGGTACTATGCTTCATGGTACTATGCTTCATGGTACTCTACTTCATGGTACTCTACTTCATGGTACTAGGCTTCATGGTACTAGGCTTCATGGTACTAGGCTTCATGGTAAATAAATTGCTGGTTTCGATCCCGCTTCCCTTCTTAAAACATCTGCATGGATTGGACAGTATAATATTTGTAATTACCGTTTGTAAATAAATGCTTTTAAATGTCATTGTTTGATTCATTATCTTCAGTGGCGGATCCAGGGGAGGGGGGAGGGCGACCCGACCCCGCCCCGCCGGTCCCCGGGGGGGGGGCGACCCGACCCCGCCCCGCCGGTCCCCGGGGGGGGCAACCCGACCCCGCCCCGCCGGTCCCCGGGGGGGGCGACCCGACCCCGCGCCGCTGGTCCCCGGGGGGGGGGCGACCCGACCCCGCCCCGCCGGTCCCCGGGGGGGGGGGGGGCGACCCGACCCCGCCCAGCCGGTCCCCGGGGGGGGCGACCCGACCCCGCCCCGCCGGTCCCCGTGGGGGCGACCCGACCCCGCCCCGCCGGTCCCCAGGGGGGGCGGCCCGACCCCGCCCCGCCGGTCCCCGGGGGGAGGGCGACCCGACCCCGCCCCGCCGGTCCCCGGGGGGGGGGCGACCCGACCCCGCCCCGCCGGTCCCCGGGGGGGGGGGGGCGACCCGACCCCGCCCCACCATTTCCACAGCATTTCTGGCTCCGATCCTGAAACCGGCCCCCCCTATCCAGCATTTCTGGCTCCGATCCTGAAACCGGCCCCCCCTATCCAGCA
The DNA here is from genome assembly GCA_964019135.1 of Arenicola marina. NCBI lineage: Eukaryota > Metazoa > Annelida > Polychaeta > Arenicolidae > Arenicola > Arenicola marina. The sequence continues at coordinate 22,661,860 of OZ025256.1, read as the reverse complement.
TTTCTGGCTCCGATCCTGAAACCGGCCCCCCCTATCCAGCATTTCTGGCTCCGATCCTGAAACTGGCCCCCCCTATCCAGCATTTCTGGCTCCGATCCTGAAACCGGCCCCCCCTATCCAGCATTTCTGGCTCCGATCCTGAAACCGTCACCCCCTATCCAGCATTTCTGGCTCCGATCCTGAAACCGGCCCCCCTAACCAGCATTTCTGGCTCCGATCCTGAAACCGGCCCCCCCTATCCAGCATTTCTGGCTCCGATCCTGAAACCGGCCCCCCCTATCCAGCATTTGTGGCTCCGATCCTGAAACCGGCCCCCCCTGTCCAGCATTTCTGGCTCCGATCCTGAAACCGGCCCCCCCTATCCAGCATTTCTGGCTCCGATCCTGAAACCGGCCCCCCCTATCCAGCATTTCTGGCTCCGATCCTGAAACCGGCCCCCCGTATCCAGCATTTCTGGCTCCGATCCTGAAACCGGCCCCCCCAATCCAGCA
>OZ025256.1:22598720-22661169 GCA_964019135.1 Arenicola marina | reverse complement strand
TATCCAGCATTTCTGGCTCCGATCCTGAAACGGCCCCCCCTATCCAGCATTTCTGCTCCGATCTGAACCGGCCCCCCGTATCCAGCATTTCTGGCTCCGATCCTGAAACCGGCCCCCCCAATCCAGCATTTCTGGCTCCGATCCTGAAACCGGCCCCCTATCCAGCATTTCTGGCTCCGATCCTGAAACCGGCCCCCTATCCAGCATTTCTGGCTCCGATCATGAAACCGGCCCCCCTATCCAGCATTTCTGGCTCCGATCCTGAAACCGGCCCCCCCTATCCCCAGCATTTTCTGGCTCCGATCCTGAATCCTGAAACCGGCCCCCCCTATCGAGCATTTCTGGCTCCGATCCTGAAACCGGCCCCCCCTATCCAGCATTTCTGGCTCCGATCCTGAAACCGGCCCCCCCTATCCAGCTTTTCTGGCTCCGATCCTGAAACCGGCCCCCCCTATCCAGCATTTCTGGCTCCGATCCTGAAACCGGCCCCCCCTATCCAGCATTTCTGGCTCCGATCCTGAAACCGGCCCCCCCTTCCCAGCATTTCTGGCTCCGATCCTGAAACCGGCCCCCCTATCCAGCATTTCTGGCTCCGATCCTGAAACCGGCCCCCCCTATCCAGCATTTCTGGCTCCGATCCTGAAACCGGCCCCCCTATCCAGCATTTCTGGCTCCGATCCTGAAACCGGCCCCCCTATCCAGCATTTCTGGCTCCGATCCTGAAACCGGCCCCCCTATCCAGCATTTCTGGCTCCGATCCTGAAACCGGCCCCCCCTATCCAGCATTTCTGGCTCCGATCCTGAAACCGGCCCCCCCTATCGAGCATTTCTGGCTCCGATCCTGAAACCGGCCCCCCCTATCCAGCATTTCTGGCTCCGATCCTGAAACCGGCCCCCCCTATCCAGCATTTCTGGCTCCGATCATGAAACCGGCCCCCCCTATCGAGCATTTCTGGCTCCGATCCTGAAACCGGCCCCCCCTATCCAGCATTTCTGGCTCCGATCCTGAAACTGGCCCCCCCTATCTAGCATTTCTGGCTCCGATCCTGAAACCGGTCCCCCCTATTCAGGATTTCTGGCTCCGATCCTGAAACCGGCCCCCCCTATCCAGCATTTCTGGCTCCGATCCTGAAACCGGCCCCCCCTATCCAGCATTTCTGGCTCCGATCCTGAAACCGGCCCCCCTTATCCAGCATTTCTGGCTCCGATCCTGAAACCGGCCCCCCCTATCCAGCATTTCTGGCTCCGATCCTGAAACCGGCCCCCCTATCCAGCATTTCTGGCTCCGATCATGAAACCGGCCCCCCTATCCAGCATTTCTGGTTCCGATCCTGAAACCGGCCCCCCCTATCCAGCATTTCTGGCTCCGATCCTGAAACCGGCCCCCCCTATCCAGCATTTCTGGCTCCGATCCTGAAACCGGCCCCCCCTATCGAGCATTTCTGGCTCCGATCCTGAAACCGGTCCCCCCCTATCCAACATTTCTGGCTCCGATCCTGAAACCGGCCCCCCCTATCTAGCATTTCTGGCTCCGATCCTGAAACCGGTCCCCCCTATTCAGGATTTCTGGCTCCGATCCTGAAACCGGCCCCCCCTATCGAGCATTTCTGGCTCCGATCCTGAAACCGGCAACCCCCTATCCAGCATTTCTGGCTCCGATCCTGAAACCGGCCCCCCCTATCGAGCATTTCTGGCTCCGATCCTGAAACCGGCCCCCCCTATCCAGCATTTCTGGCTCCGATCCTGAAACCGGCCCCCCTATCCAGCATTTCTGGCTCCGATCATGAAACCGGCCCCCCTATCCAGCATTTCTGGCTCCGATCCTGAAACCGGCCCCCCCTATCCAGCATTTCTGGCTCCGATCCTGAAACCGCCCCCCCCCCTATCCAGCATTTCTGGCTCCGATCCTGAAACCGGCCCCCCCTATCCAGCATTTCTGGCTCCGATCCTGAAACCGGCCCCCCCTATCCAGCATTTCTGGCTCCGATCCTGAAACCGGCCCCCCCTATCGAGCATTTCTGGCTCCGATCCTGAAACCGGCCCCCCCTATCCAGCATTTCTGGCTCCGATCCTGAAACCGGCCCCCCTATCCAGATTTTCTATGTCCGCCCTTGATCTTCATGGATATTTTATTTCATTCCACTTTGCGGTTTTGAATAGATATGGACGCGGGACGAATCTAAAGCACGAAAACGATGCCTTATAAGTAAAGAACGACTTTTCTTTTGTGAACGAGAAACAATTTTATTAGAGATTCAGTCTTCAACTTTCTCCGGCTACGGTTTGTCTACATAAAGAGTGAAAGTTACATTATTTCAAACAGCGGACTGTTCAACAGTTTAAGTTATAACTCAAAAGATCTAAATACATCCTTTTCACAAGTTTTAAACAATGTATCGCAACTGTTAAATAAAAAGTCTATCATCAGTTGAGGTACAATCCAACAAAAAAAATATGATCACAGTCATGGCGTCAAGACCAGATAAGAACTGGTCACATGGCCACCAATATATAATGCAACAAATTAGTAATGTACACGAAGAACAATTAAATAAAGTTTTTCTCTCACCCGCCTCAGCCCAAGTGATATTTTCATATTTTCAAGCACAATATAGGAATACTTATTCCTACGAATAATACCTTCTTGCACCAATATATCTCATTCTGAAGATAAGAATATTGTCGTTTCTGTGTTTCGTGGGTTAACAAAGGCAGATTAACGGTACTCTGCCAGATGAGCGTTCGAACATCCCTTATCATAAATACCACCTGTTCGGTTGAGGTCGCACGAGTTATTTTCACCGGAATAGTATGCAATAATGCTAAGTGCGTGTCATTGTATTCAGTTTATCATAATCCATAAAATGCAGAGACCCTTACCATAACTAAAAGCCGCAGATATCAGTGTTATTGAAGGAACCCCTTTACAGCAAACAGAGACATCAAGAGCTATTCAACGAGATTTCAACGGTTCCTGAGTGTTTTACCCAAACCTCTCGAACAAGAATAAAGATTACGTGACGATGACTGTCCCTTGCGGTCAGATTTGTCGTCCCTATTAGGATAGCTGGTTCCGAGAGAGGTTCAAATGGGGAGGAGGGCGGAGGGGCTTCGAGGGGGCGGGGGGCGCGCGAGGTCAAAAGAGGTGTGGGGGGGGGGGGTCAAGAGAAGTGGGGGGGGGGGGGTGCTGCCACCCCATTATAGTACATGGATATATAATGTATATGTATTTACTTTTTACTTGTTTTTTACTTATATATATGCCGAATTGCAAATGGTTCGGATGACCTTTCAGTTTGGCGAAACCGAATGTGATTTTGCTCAGGGTAAGGGTTTGAAAACCCAGGGGTGGCATTCCCTCATACACATATAACCCGCACGCCCACCGGAACATGCCAGGAAAATATGCAGCATTTTCTTTCCTCGAGGATAGGGGAAAATACCTACTTTAAATAGTGCATGCCCTTCCTCCCCCCCACCCCCCACCGGATATTATATCACACCACTGTATGATTTCCTGGCGTGGTCAAACCTATGTCTAATCCAAACCATGTGTAGGTTCAAGACAAAAGCGTAAGAAGTTATGGAAGAGAAACAGTACTCGAGAAATTTGAGGAACTTTAACACATAATAGGGTTGCGGAAGAGTTGAAAGAAACAAATTGTGCCAGTTGGTTGCAGCCTATTTCGTACTGTAACCAACGGCCATTTGATGAATAATATCATGACTTGTTTGGTTCTAGTGATTCGAATTCAAGTGTGTAGTTGGTTTTGCTTAAAAAGGGAAACCACAGATACGATAATGATGCATTATCAGTTGTAGAAGAGTCATTCCGAATGCACCCATAGACTCCACATGAATGTCAAAAAGTGCAACAACGGGGACGTTATGAGATCCCTCATTCGCTCTCACGACAGATGGCGTTGCACTAACGCTGCAGACCCTGGAGCCGCCTCAACTAAGCAAGTTTAATTGCCACCAATATCCTTGAACGACAATATTGCTAATGATATTTATTGTAAGCAGAAAATGCATAAGTTTTTTTCAAATGTAGTCCTATCATTTTCTCGAATTTGAATCGATGAAGGTCAAGGTCGTGATAAATGTTCACCGATTCACGTTATTACACTGCCGAAACAACCGAATGAAAGTAGGGGGGGGGGGCTTTCTTTTAATTTCTTTGCCGAATTCCATATTTCGCACAGTGCTGCCATCTTCTGCCCGAACCATTCAACGTCACCATTGCGTAGAGAGCGACGATTTATGATTATTTGCAAGGTCGAGACGCTTTTCCCTCGTGCAGATGATTCATATTGTCCACTAAGCAAGGGCGGATCTAGAGGGGGGGGGGGGGGTAGGGGGTTGCCCCCCCCCCCCCCAATTTCCAAATTCATAGATCCGCCCCTAGTAATTGCGGAGTCAGATTCCACAATTTCTGCCTTCTGCTCCTGCCTTAAGTTTACAATACTTGCAGTCATTGATTTCCTAATTACTAGATATCGTTGATGGCCAGACCACCCAGGAATGTGTCTCATATTCGAAGTGACTCCAAAGCTTGTTTCCGCTTGAATATAATATTTGAATATTATTATCGTATTCAGGAAGTATCCCATATTGAGTAGTAGCAGTACCGTTACGTCATTCTAAATGGTACAAGTGCCCCATTCGAAGATAGTGACAAACATGTTCCCTTTTTTTCACAAAGTAACTATCAAACGGCTGAACATGTTAGATTTTTCCACTAAGAAACTGTTAGACTGCTCAACATGATTGATTTTTTCCACAAAGACACTGTCGAATTGGGGAAAGTTGAAAGCGACGGCGACGGCGACGGCAGAGCGCCAGTGACACGAGGCGCTCTCCTCTCACGTTATCCAGGAACAATATACCACAACATGTCGTCGAAGATCCAAAATGACAGGAGGTCCCACCCAGCCTCCCGTCCCTTACAATAGGACTGGGTGTGCAGGCGGCCATACGGTTCACAGGTCCCACCCAGCCTCCCGTCCCTTACAATAGGACAGGGTGTGCATGCGGCGATACGGTTCACAGGTCCCACCCAGCCTCCCGTCCCTTACAATAGGACAGGGTGTGCATGCGGCGATACGGTTCACAGGTCCCACCCAGCCTCCCGTCCCTTACAATAGGACAGGGTGTGCATGCGGCGATACGGTTCACAGGTCCCACCCAGCCTCCCGTCCCTTACAATAGGACAGGGTGTGCAGGCGGCCATACGATTCACAGGTCCCACCCAGCCTCCCGTCCCTTACAATAGGACAGGGTGTGCATGCGGCCATACGGTTCACAGGTCCCACCCAGCCTCCCGTCCCTTACAATAGGACAGGGTGTGCATGCGGCCATACGGTTCACAGGTACTCGGATATGCAGGAAATCAGCGAATACATCTGCTGGAGGTCAAAGTAACGTTCACAAATAAAACGTGACTAACACGTGGTTTTGCGGAGTTTGAGCACTTCAGGGCGCATGAGCAATGACCTACTCTCCGGTCGTCTTTTGAACTTGTGCTTACTGCTCTCCTTGGTTTCGGAGCCGATGACGTCAGAGGTCGGGGTATCCTGATTGCGCGAGTCCGGCTGATCGCCCTCCGTCTCCGCGTTGCCGCTGCCGGGTTTGGCGGGGAGCAGAGAGGCGGACGCTGAGCCGCCTTCCGGAGCGGAAGCGTCCTCCGCGTCGCTCGCGCACTCCGACTCCATACTGGCGTTGTAACCGGAAGTACGATCAAAACTGGGCTCAGTAATTCTCGAGGCAGCCGAGGAACGACCTTCAGACTCTCGAAAGAGGTGCTGGCGATAATGCTGTCCTGTCTGATGCGCGGAGACCGACTGACCTTGAGTGTGACCTTGACCTTGAATATGACCTTGACTTTGAATATGACCTTGACCTTGATTATGTGTCTGACCGTGATCTTGACCATAGCCTTGACCTTGATGATGGCCTTGACCAAGGCCTTGACCAGGCATGGTCGTCTGGGCGTCGGGTTCGCCTACACCACCTCTTTCCGCCGGTTCAGGGAGAATCACTACAGTGGAAGAATACAGAGGAGGTGGAAGAAGGTGATGCGAAGGAAGGGGAGCTGTATTACTATCAGTGACAGCCCCGGAATGCGATGAGTAGTAGAAGGGCAGATCGTTGGAACCGACGGCCGGTGGCGGGAAGCAATCCGCGTCCGAATCGTCCGTTTCCGGAAGCGAAATGACTTCGGAAATTTCCGGTTCCGATGGCACCTGCTGCACTTTGGGTTTTTTCAAGATGGAGTGCGGCAAGGGTGGGTCGGCGTCGGAGGAGAAACTGGCGCAGCGGTAAGTGACTCGCTTCTTGATGCGGGGACCTAGGTCCGACAGGTTCCTGTGCATGGGTTTGGTCGGGTTCTTCACCACCGGAGTATTGGGCTCGCTCTGCTGTTTATCCACCAGGATGGAGCGCAGTTTAAGGTGGGCTGGATGAGAAAGGACAGGTACGGCGAACTGTGGTTGATTCATGCCCTGCTGTTGCTGTTGCTGTTGCTGTTGTTGTTGCTGCTGTATGTCCTGCCACTCTTGCAGGTGGTGAGGTGAAACATGTTGATACGGTGCCTGATAGAACGGGAAGTGACTACCCACGCACACCGCGGGTGTCACGTGGCTCGCTGCCAACGGAAGTCCCGGATGTGTCTGCGCCGGCGGCAGCGGGCACGGGGCCGACGAAGCGACATTTTCGGCCGGCACGGCGCTGGCGCAATGGGTTTGTACCTGGGACGGCGGAAGGCTGCCGCTGACCGAAGCCTCGGCGCATTGGAAGTAGGACATGGGCTGGGGCTGGGGGTACGGCGTCTGGCGCGGGGGATAGGCGCCGTAACTGTACGACTGGCGATCCGGCGCCTGCGACACAGGCGGCTGCGGGGACAGAGGCGGCGCCAACCCGTCTGGTTGCCATGGCGCCGGCGACGGCGGGGGCGGGGGCGACTGATGCGGTGGTTGCTGCTGCTGTAGGAAGAGCCAGTGGCCCTGTATTTGGTGGGTTAGTTCGTTTCGCCAGTATTCTCGGTCCTCTTTGTACCAGTCCATCAGGAGCTCCAGCTTCGTCTCGATGTCGTCCACCTGCGAGATTCCCGTGTCACTCTTATAATAACATCAAGTACCGTACATAGAAAACAAAGTGTCCAGTACACAATGCAACCATAACATGTGAGGACCTCTACTCATTACATGACCAAGCTAAAAACACTCACCTTAGAATGGTATAGTATTATACTACTTTGCATATTTTTGTGGTGCCTGCCGTTAAGACTTATCAATGAGTGCCTATCTTTAAGCCTTATCAATGAATTCCTGTCGTTAAGACTTGTCAATGAGTCTGTCGTTAAGACTTATTAATAAGTATCTGTCTTTAGAAAAATGTCAAAATAAAATTACAACAAGTATTATATATATATGTGTAGTTAGATCTAGTTAACGGTGGCTTACCTGTCGCTCCACTTTGACAACCCTGGATGCCAGGCTAATTTTGGAGTCATAAACGTCGGGTTTCTTGGAGCCTACCTTGCCAAGGATCATGTCCAATCTGAATAAGGTATGAATAAATTATATTGTATGTATCGTTGAAATAACGTTGGCTTGGCCATGGCGCATGGTCAACCAGGGGCCAGTCAAAACCATAACCTTACCAAGGAGCGTATCCCGGGTGGTGGGGGGAGGTGACGGGGGGTACTTAACTTAATACATTTCTGGTTTTTTTTGTTGGTGGGGGGGGGGGGCGCGGTAAAGCCCCCATTTTTTACCGCCAAAATCCGCTCGGAAAGGGTATTTTTCGCGGCAGCCGGCTCTATGAACGCACATTTTCAGAGCCCCCCCCCTCCCTACCCCGGTCGCAACTATGAAACTATTCCGACCCCCCCCCCACCAGGTTTGTATAATAGTGCCCCTTCCCCGGGGCCGTGCCCAACCAAGGACCACACAATGTCATGACGTACCGGTATCCATTTTTACGGGCTCAAATCCAGTTCAAATCAGGACAGGTAAATGCTTTAATAAACACTTGGATTACAAGACGAGACGCATATATAATATAAATTGTTGCAGAGGGTGTAGCGGTGGATTATGAAACTACCCAAATATCGATTACCGGTCTGATGCCTTCCTTAATTGACCTTGACATTGCATTCCGCGAGGGTGTTTCAACAATGAATTTTGCCTGGCCTTAACCGAGAAAATAACAATAGCAATGTGTAATGACCATTTAAATGCGATGGTATGTAAATGAAGTGAACCCTTTGCATAATTGAACATACATGCTTGTCCTTGACCTTCGTGCCACGTGGCGGATACATACCTGGCCTGGAGACTTTTGATTCTAGTCAACATATCTATGTGACCCGCAGAATACTGCTCGATGACGTCTTTGACGTCATACGGACGAAATGCCTCCTTGAACTTCTTGCGAGCCACAAAATACTTGATCTTGCGCAATGCTCGGATCGCCCGCTTGTGTGTCTCCGTCAGCTTCGTCACGCGCTCTGTTTCCTCCATGTCGTCTGCTCGCGATAGAGAAAAGGGCGGGAAAGCGATTACCGGCGCATATTCATGAATTATTACTATTTTAGTTTTGTCAATCGTTTGACGTGACGATATTATGCCTATATGAATTAATAGGAAGAAAACTCTGTTATATAGTTGACCAACGTCTGGAAAAATAATCTAAAAGTAATACTTTTAGGTGAGCATTTTCCATAATTACACATAGCAGGTACACGGCGTGCCCCGGGTCACTAGTTGTCAATACTTCCTATGCCTTTTTTAATATATTTATTGCTCGAACGATATGTAATGCATAATACACTTACATTTACTACTGTTAGAAATACATTGATAACCACTGAGGATCATCGGCGATATGGCCTTGGACTGAGCGAGCCCGGTCTCCATTATAAAACCCACCTTCACACTCTTTATACTCGGCTTTTTTCAGCAGCGATGTCAAAGAACTTTCTCTGTGATCGTTGAGGCTAAGGTGACTTCTGCAATGGCAAAGAACAAATTGAATTGGATCATATATATCACATTAGTAGTAGTTCTCGTTAGATTCCTACTATATCGGTATAATAGTGTTGATATTACATCATTCAGGCGCTGATCAATAACAAGCTGCCATCGCTGCTTTTGGCACCATACTGCCCTACATTCATGGAGTCTGGATACAAGTGGACGCCAAATGTGTCACAAAAGTATATACGTATGGAGGATCAGTGTCCCATAATCTAGTTTATTACTTTGGTTGATATAATATGGAGTAATGAGCGTCAACTACTTCCAATTTCGATTTGACATGATCATGATCCATAAATTTCATAAAGTTGCACATCAGGCTCTTTCCCGCCAAAACTAAAGAGGCCAAAATACAAGTAAGAATCAGTCCTTGAATCGTTCAAGATTTCTGTTGTCTATACTCCAGCCATGAGAGACTGCCAAATAGAGTCTCTTGGCCTTGCCCGTGATATCAATTTACCACAAGTTTTCAACGTCATCAGTTTGTGTGCTTCGCGACAGAGTTCTGTGGTGTCACGCGATAGGCACGTTTGCCATGTCACAGCCGAAACGGCGCTGTTTTTCAGGTTTCTGGCGGGAAAAAGCTCGATATGCAACTTTAAGTTTGATAAATGATTGACGCTGCAGCTCTGGAGCGAAAGACAGTGACATCAACTTGCAGGTGGTAATCGTTTCTATGTGCATCCCTTATCGATAAAAAATCTTGTAAAAAAAAGGCAAAGTTTATATTCAAAGAAACAGATAAGTAGCACTATTGCGTGTCGCAACAGGCGCCAGTATAGATGATATGTTCGGTTAACGTGCAAATAATATCTATTATTTACCTCTCCAACAACATGCATGTGACATTATAGGTATCAAGAGTTGCAAAGGTATCACAACAGTTCTCTTTTCGACACCACGTGAATACGTAGACGACCCTTAGAGTGTCGAAGGTGAGAGTGTCCAGTCTATTATCAGGGGTTACGTATGTGCGCTCCAGCTGTGACGTATGTGCGCTCCAGCTGTGACGTAATGCCAGATCTGTCGTAATAAGCTGCCTGTCTGCTATTTCCTACCACGTTAAGTCGTTAGCTTTAAGTACCCTATTATTGTATGAAAAGTTGAGTGTGAAAACGCCCCAAGATGACGAAGGGCTTACAAAGTGAACTAGCTGGCATGAACCATGGGCTGCTGGGGGCGCATGAAATTTAGTAGTTATCACTTACTTGTTGACACCTTACATTCATGTTTTCTGCCAGATCGATGCATGTTATAAACTTCCACTATTAACTATTTAGGAATTGAACTGTGTCACGTGACTCACTCGATTCATACGCACTGAACTGCGAATTTTGTCCTTATTCATTGCGACACTTCTGGCATTACATCAAACCTGGAACGCACATACGAACGGCAAGTGAGAGATGTCAGACACACGCAATGTTAGGTGTATAGACACATAACGAATCCTCCGACTGAATGATATAGTTCACGAAGAAGTTATGTGAACATATACTGTGAACGGTGTAACAGAACTCTACCTCGGTGTAAGAAGCATTCAGCAAGTTCGTCTGCATCTTAAGACATGTTCTATGTCAATATTAAAAGGGTCGACACCCTTTTTTTTTTTTAGCTGGCTGGGAAATGAGATGAAACTAACCAGTACGTCATGATAAATTCCAAATAAATAATGTCCAGTATAAGTGCTCATATCTCCAACAAAAAGTGGGAGGCTGCAGAGAAGAGGAGGACACCAAGTTGTGAAATCCAGGAAGTTGTGGAGACTGGCTGGAGACAAGGGTAGCCAAGGGGAGGTATGAGTTGACTATATATACATGTACAAGATGGACTGACTTTCCGATTGCGTTTATACGACTCGACAGAATGTAGAAAGTACCTTGCTAAAAGTGAATTAAAATGTTGCGACGCAAGCATCTTTCTAGACCAAGTTGGTAATAGGAAACTCAGCTTTCGCAAGTTCGACACGGTCGGTAATTAGAAATAGGGGCAGCTCGAAAGGGAGTTAAAGCTAATATTCTGCGATATTATTAATGATCAAAATGCAGTCCACCTTAGTTTGTGACCTATGGATAGATGTCACAGAAACAACTGAACGACAGCTCATACTTTACCTAATATTGGGGAAACACAACAGGCTACTGTGGATGTATTGGGTAGGGGGTTGCCAGGGGGAAAGAACATATGTCGGTAAGATACAGGCATTGATGGAAAGATGAGGGGTTTGTAAGGACAACAAGTCTGCAGGATAGATTAGCAATGAGGGGGAGTGAGACGAAGGTACACGAGTCGGACAAAATGGTACCGGGGTATCGATGAGGAGACGAATAGTTGATGCAAGAGTCCCACAGTAGTGTTTAAATGTGGGGAAGTTGGATAATAATTGGAGTTTACAATGGAGAAAAAGTGAAATTAATTGATTGCAAATGTAAGAAGGGGTGGACATGGAGCTAGTGGTGGGGCAGGAAAGGGTTTGAAAGAGAATGAACGTCAGTTTCACATTTTGATAATTATTCCGTTGTACGCGGTGGAACACGTGTATGTGTGACATACATATATGTTTGCTAATGTTTACATTATTACTCATTTAAATGTTAAGCAATATTCAAATATACAGCGAAAATCAGTTTAATTCACACCGAATGCTTCGTATCACTTCTTTGTTGACCCAGTTGGCCGCTACATGGTTAATCGATGGAAATAAAGCCTAACACACATATTGCTGGTAGCTTTAGGCAGAGGGTCAGATGTATTACAACGGAGCAGGATGCTATACCGATGTGCCCATCCGCGAATTTTCCTCTATTCTCAAGGAAAGAACATGATCCATATCATCCTCACTATTCCCGTGATTCCCGCGCCCGGAGACCTCAATCAGCTGGCCCCTACCCCTATATACGTTACATATACCTGTCGGTGTCGGTATTACTTGGATGCCATTTGTGCACCAAGGGCAATCTTAGATTGGCACAATCTTTAGTCGTTGTGAGAGATATCCCTGGATCCGATGATCTATGGGGCGGCTCCAGTGGTAGGGGGGGCACAGGGGGCACGTGCCCCCCCCCCCTTTCCCTAGAAAATAGGCGCAAACAGGCCCGTGCCCCCCCTTCTCTGATTGAGGGGGCACAGGGAGCACGTTCCGTATTCTTTCTGTACAACTTCACCTGCACCCCCACTCCCCCCGATCGCAAGTTTCTCGCTGCATCATCGCCGGGATAGTACTTAAATAAATGGTGCCGCCGCCTCTCCCCACTTTCGTAAATTCCTAGATTCGCCACTGCATGATGCTTACAAATCGCAGGAGATAATTATCATTTATAGGCGCTTAACGTACGGGAATATCTTGAAATGTTGCTTCCAGAAGGTAGTTCGCGGCATTGCATAACATAACTCACGGTGAACGATTTTACCAGACAGGGTCTGTTATTATTCACTGATCACATAATGTCATCAGGCTCGTTTTTGGGAATGTGAGGTTGAATATCCCCAACCCCTATTCAAATTTAGCGTTGTCTTTTATGGGATTTCAATATATTCAACTGTGTTTTTTCAAAGAATAATAAAAACACGCGATTTTGGGGGCAATGTGAGCCTAAATCGTCCTACTCGAAGCCCCTATGTAAACTCAACATTGTCATATACGGAATTTCGGAGATTAAAAATCCCCGTGTAATATATGGTCGAAGGTCCTGATTCTGTTATTTAATATTATTTACTGTTATTTACATTGGATTAATATTGAAATATCGAGATGCAAAAATGCTCGAAATTTGAAGCGACGGTCACATAGAAATAGTACTCTGTTCAGGACAGTGATGTAACAGGACATAAAACGCTTCCCAAATAAAACGTAAATACTGGCTTTTCCTAGTATGCGGCATTATACGACGACGTATAGCTAGATTAAAGGACCCATAAGACAAAACAATATTCCAGTAAGCGTCTACACTTGAAGCTGACGAATTATAAAGGTATAGACAACCTTTAATTCGCTATTTTGATTGGCAATAATCCGTTCTGTGCCTGTATCAACGTTATACAATTATCTTGACTGGTCACTGAGGTCCCAGCGTTAACCGTGTTAAACTATAACATTATATATCGGGATCTGAATCTCTCCCCCCTCCCTCCCCCCCACCCCCCGAACCCCCCGAACCCACACCATCACTACCTCGCGTTCAACCCAAAGGCGAAACGTAATCAACGAAAATCGCGATTATAGTCATTGAACGTAATCTACTTCCATAATATTTGTTAGTATTATGCAGCTGTGATACACTTACATATATATAATTATATACCTATATATGTATATATATATTTACCGTATTATGTCATGGCAACACTCGCAGTCAGTCACGTGACTCACCTGTGTAGAGTGTCGGGTGTGTCGGTGTCTCGGTCGTCAGAGGGCGCTGTTTGGTTGCTGTTGGATCGTCGCAGGATGCCGTGACGTGGCACGAGAGGCGATGGTGACGTCAGACCGGAAGTGGAATTGTGATGGGAGCGATCCTTCCGCCGTGTGGAGAGGCGACTCATAAAGGAAGAGTTGTGCTTGTATTTTGATTCCCGCTCACTAAAATTGTAACAAATTATCGTTTTCCTCTTTACGTACTTATATGTATAGATTAATTTTATTTTATTTTCATCCAACAAACGTGAAACTTTTGTTAAATCCGCATTTACCACCACATGATATGGAGTGACCCACAAGGAATGGTGAAAAGCATGGCGAGTTTGTAGTTTCGTATTCAAAAGATTGAGTAATTCACATTCTGATACTTATAAATATACGTTGAATGCGGAGCCACATGGCAGTAAGTGATTCACTGTCCAATGTAACCTTGCAGGGGAAGATTTATATGCCAAAGTAGATAGCGCTGAGTAGACAGAACAACACATCAGTGAGAGAAATGCCACGCAGGTAGCGTAACCCATAGCGGTCGTAAAGAGAGGATCAATACGATAAATATGTAACTTTTTTATCTGAAGAACGTAATGAAGTGTGACAGTGCAGTGCAGAAAAAAACCACTTTGTAAGGTGCAGAAATCTGTAAGAAAAACAAAACTTACGAAGGTGTTATAAATCAGCGAGTACATGAACATCAGCAGAGTTGTAATGGCGGTCCCAGTAATCATAATGCCATCATATATTTCTTAACACACCCTCTTGCTCAAAAAACGAACACAACTGCTACAATACTACAATCTTAATTTGTTGCATTCGATAAAGATCCAATACAAATAGCGATAGGATGCTGATGAAATGTCAGAGAAAAATACAGACATAGAAATTGCTTGGAAACAAATAGCCAACTAGTGACAAATGTGACGGAAAGATTGCAATCAATCGTTTGTTAGATAGGCAGTTGGAGATAAATTCCGTTGTCTTCTTCTCCTAGTTCTTATATATTTCAGAGTGGGAATACACTATTGGAATAGTGGGGCTTGCCGACTATTGCAATGTAGGAAATAACAGTAGAATGCATTAAAGTGACATTTCACAGCTCCAATATTCCCTTCGCCGCTCAGAGCGCAAGTGAAATGAATGAATATGTGTAAATTCGAAGAATAGAAAATAATGACGTCGAAAAAAACAATTTATAAGGTGAAGAACTGCATATAACTCAAATTAATGACCCTGAAAACGACGCAAGACGAAGTGTGAGAGGCGTATGCATATACATACATATATACATATAATTAAGAGAAGATATTGAAAACAACCAAAAAGCCGGAAATATATGTGACGCGTCGGCAAATGCCTAAAGATAAAAAAAACGGAGAAAGAGAAAAAATGTATTAGACTACATATATATATGTTGTAAATGATTTTGCTATTAAAGGAAGTCCAATTACTCTTCTGCCTCGTCTTCAGCATTCTCCTCGTCGTCTTCGCTAGACGCCGTGAAGGACCATTTGAAGACATCCCTCATCTTCGACCAAGCCGGGCTGCGACCGAGACGGGCCCGTGGGGGCACACTGATAGGGGCGAGACCCAGGGGCAGGGGAGGAGGAGGGGCCGAAGGGAGGGGGGGTAACGAAAGGAGAGGCGCGCATCAGGAAACATTTGTCAATATTCAACGTCAGGATGAGTTGGTTGATTTATTACGTTGCATTTTTGGGGGTTTTTTTTTTTGGGGGGGGGTGAAAAATCGGCGGCACATTTGTGGTGGATCATATTAAAGGAGAACGAGAAGCCAAGATGTCTCAAGGTAAGTTAAGTTGCAGTTCACATGGACGCGTTTAGATGCGTAATAAATCGCACAGAATGAGACATATGGGCCATGTAAAAATATAATAGAAACGAGGAAACAGCGACCGTTAAAATAACGGATGTCCATGTTAGTAACATAACATAATGAGTTATGAGGTGAATTGAAAGGTGAGTTGGTGTCATGCAAGACGAATGGCGTGAATCCGAAGACCGCAAGAGCAGAGACGGGGCAAGCAGAAGGCAAGTTATAAAGTGAAAGCGAAAACGAGGCCATATCCGGGGTCCGTATGTTCCATCAAGGTGATTTGGAAGGTCACGTGGCATGGAATAAGAAACACAAACGTGTCAGTCAGTACTACTATCACGAAAAGCCATCCATATATTTCACATCTTTATCCTGCACAACCTGCAAATCACCGCAGTTAAAGCAATATGTTCTGTAATTTTGATATTACCAATCTCTACTCCATGTCAAATAAGTATATTCTGAGAGAAGCACATTTTTTCACCGGAGCTTTGTTGGTGGCCGGTTTTATATCCTTGCGCGCCAGTTCGCCGTTCAGTATTCTGTGTGATGTCGACAGCGACTCGCTATAGGAGGTTCGAGCGCGATAAACTAGTCCGCGTTTTATGTTGAAATTGTTACAGACTCAACGAAATATAAAATATATATGCTGTATATAATTTTGAGATACTTTTAGTGTTGATTTTAAAATTTTCAAAATCTAAGAGGGCGCATGTAAGTAGGCTGCTTTAATTAAACCACCGTTGCGGAGTAGCGGTTTGCAGACACCGAAAGGTAAACCGCCGGACTACCGTAGAACCGTCAGTGCGTACAAACGCGTGTCTATAAATAGCCAAACGGGTGGCTTCTGCTTCCTGCACAAGCACACCGCATGAACGCGTGACGGCGGTTCCACGGCAGTCTAGGTCTGGCGGTAAAGGACATACGAAAAGTTATTGCATCTTCTTTGCTTTCAAGTGACGTTTCATTCCGCTCTGTGTAATAACCCTGTTCATAAATCATTCAGACGCTTCAGATTAACAGACCGTAGGACCCTGGGTTGTGCAGTGGGTAGAGCAGGGGTCATTTCACTGTAGGGTTGTGAGTCTGGGTTGTGCAGTGGGTAGAGCTGGACCCACTGTAGGGTGGTGAGTCTGGGTTGTGCAGTGGGTAGAGCAGGGGTCATTTCACTGTAGGGTGGTGAGTCTGGGTTGTGCAGTGGGTAGAGCAGGGGCCATTTCACTGTAGGGTGGTGAGTCTGGGTTGTGCAGTGGGTAGAGCTGGACCCACTGTAGGGTTGTGAGTCTGGGTTGTGCAGTGGGTAGAGCAAGGGCCATTTCACTGTAGGGTGGTGAGTCTGGGTTGTGCAGTGGGTAGAGCAAGGGCCATTTCACTGTAGGGTGGTGAGTCTGGGTTGTGCAGTGGGTAGAGCAGGGGCCATTTCACTGTAGGGTGGTGAGTCTGGGTTGTGCAGTGGGTAGAGCTGGACCCACTGTAGGGTTGTGAGTCTGGGTTGTGCAGTGGGTAGAGCAAGGGCCATATCACTGTAGGGTGGTGAGTCTGGGTTGTGCAGTGGGTAGAGCTGGACCCACTGTAGGGTTGTGAGTCTGGGTTGTGCAGTGGGTAGAGCAAGGGCCATTTCACTGTAGGGTGGTGAGTCTGGGTTGTGCAGTGGGTAGAGCAAGGGCCATTTCACTGTAGGGTGGTGAGTCTGGGTTGTGCAGTGGGTAGAGCAGGGGCCATTTCACTGTAGGGTGGTGAGTCTGGGTTGTGCAGTGGGTAGAGCAAGGGCCATTTCACTGTAGGGTGGTGAGTCTGGGTTGTGCAGTGGGTAGAGCAAGGGCCATTTCATTGTAGGGTGGTGAGTCTGGGTTGGGCAGTGGGTAGAGCAAGGGCCATTTCACTGTAGGGTGGTGAGTCTGGGTTGTGCAGTGGGTAGAGCAAGGGCCATT
Source organism: Arenicola marina (assembly GCA_964019135.1). NCBI lineage: Eukaryota > Metazoa > Annelida > Polychaeta > Arenicolidae > Arenicola > Arenicola marina. The sequence continues at coordinate 22,643,955 of OZ025256.1, read as the reverse complement.
TCACTGTAGGGTGGTGAGTCTGGGTTGTGCAGTGGGCAGAGCAGGACCCACTGTAGGGTTGTGACCCTGGGTTGTGCAGTGGGTAGAGCAAGGGCCATTTCACTGTAGGGTGGTGGGTCTGGGTTGTGCAGTGGGTAGAGCTGGACCCACTGTAGGGTTGTGAGTCTGGGTTGTGCAGTGGGTAGAGCAGGGGCCATTTCACTGTAGGGTGGTGAGTCTGGGTTGTGCAGTGGGTAGAGCAAGGGCCATTTCACTGTAGGGTGGTGGGTCTGGGTTGTGCAGTGGGTAGAGCTGGACCACTATAGGGTTGTGAGTCTGGGTTGTGCAGTGGGTAGAGCAAGGGCCATTTCACTGTAGGGTGGTGGGTCTGGGTTGTGCAGTGGGTAGAGCAAGGGTCATTTCACTGTAGGGTTGTGACCCTGGGTTGTGCAGTGGGTAGAGCAAGGGCCATTTCACTGTAGGGTTGTGACCCTGGGTTGTGCAGTGGGTAGAGCAAGGGCCATTTCACTGTAGGGTGGTGGGTCTGGGTTGTGCAGTGGGTAGAGCAAGGGCCATTTCACTGTAGGGTTGTGAGTCTGGGTTGTGCAGTGGGTAGAGCAAGGGCCATTTCACTGTAGGGTTGTGACCCTGGGTTGTGCAGTGGATAGAGCAAGGGCCATTTCACTGTAGGGTGGTGGGTCTGGGTTGTGCAGTGGGTAGAGCAAGGGTCATTTCACTGTAGGGTGGTGGGTCTGGGTTGTGCAGTGGGTAGAGCAAGGGCCATTTCACTGTAGGGTGGTGAGTCTGGGTTGTGCAGTGGGTAGAGCAAGGGCCATTTCACTGTAGGGTTGTGAGTCTGGGTTGTGCAGTGGGTAGAGCAAGGGCCATTTCACTGTAGGGTGGTGAGTCTGGGTTGTGCAGTGGGTAGAGCAAGGGTCATTTCACTGTAGGGTGGTGGGTCTGGGTTGTGCAGTGGGTAGAGCAAGGGCCATTTCACTGTAGGGTGGTGAGTCTGGGTTGTGCAGTGGGTAGAGCAAGGGTCATTTCACTGTAGGGTGGTGGGTCTGGGCTGTGCAGTGGGTAGAGCAAGGGCCATTTCACTGTAAGGTGGTGAGTCTGGGTTGTGCAGTGGGTAGAGCAAGGGCCATTTCACTGTAGGGTGGTGGGTCTGGGTTGTGCAGTGGGTAGAGCAAGGGTCATTTCACTGTAGGGTGGTGGGTCTGGGTTGTGCAGTGGGTAGAGCAAGGGTCATTTCACTGTAGGGTGGTGAGTCTGGGTTGTGCAGTGGGTAGAGCAAGGGCCATTTCACTGTAGGGTGGTGGGTCTGGGTTGTGCAGTGGGTAGAGCAAGGGTCATTTCACTGTAGGGTTGTGACCCTGGGTTGTGCAGTGGGTAGAGCAAGGGCCATTTCACTGTAGGGTGGTGGGTCTGGGTTGTGCAGTGGGTAGAGCAAGGGCCATTTCACTGTAGGGTTGTGAGTCTGGGTTGTGCAGTGGGTAGAGCAAGGGCCATTTCACTGTAGGGTTGTGACCCTGGGTTGTGCAGTGGGTAGAGCAAGGGCCATTTCACTGTAGGGTGGTGGGTCTGGGTTGTGCAGTGGGTAGAGCAAGGGTCATTTCACTGTAGGGTGGTGGGTCTGGGTTGTGCAGTGGGTAGAGCAAGGGTCATTTCACTGTAGGGTTGTGACCCTGGGTTGTGCAGTGGGTAGAGCAAGGGCCATTTCACTGTAGGGTGGTGGGTCTGGGTTGTGCAGTGGGTAGAGCAAGGGCCATTTCACTGTAGGGTGGTGAGTCTGGGTTGTGCAGTGGGTAGAGCAAGGGCCATTTCACTGTAGGGTTGTGACCCTGGGTTGTGCAGTGGGTAGAGCAAGGGCCATTTCACTGTAGGGTGGTGGGTCTGGGTTGTGCAGTGGGTAGAGCAAGGGTCATTTCACTGTAGGGTGGTGGGTCTGGGTTGTGCAGTGGGTAGAGCAAGGGCCATTTCACTGTAGGGTGGTGAGTCTGGGTTGTGCAGTGGGTAGAGCAAGGGCCATTTCACTGTAGGGTTGTGAGTCTGGGTTGTGCAGTGGGTAGAGCAAGGGTCATTTCACTGTAGGGTGGTGAGTCTGGGTTGTGCAGTGGGTAGAGCAAGGGTCATTTCACTGTAGGGTGGTGGGTCTGGGTTGTGCAGTGGGTAGAGCAAGGGCCATTTCACTGTAGGGTTGTGAGTCTGGGTTGTGCAGTGGGTAGAGCAAGGGCCATTTCACTGTAGGGTTGTGAGTCTGGGTTGTGCAGTGGGTAGAGCAAGGGTCATTTCACTGTAGGGTGGTGGGTCTGGGTTGTGCAGTGGGTAGAGCAAGGGCCATTTCACTGTAGGGTGGTGAGTCTGGGTTGTGCAGTGGGTAGAGCAAGGGCCATTTCACTGTAGGGTTGTGAGTCTGGGTTGTGCAGTGGGTAGAGCAAGGGCCATTTCACTGTAGGGTGGTGGGTCTGGGTTGTGCAGTGGGTAGAGCAAGGGTCATTTCACTGTAGGGTGGTGGGTCTGGGTTGTGCAGTGGGTAGAGCAAGGGCCATTTCACTGTAGGGTGGTGAGTCTGGGTTGTGCAGTGGGTAGAGCTGGACCCACTGTAGGGTTGTGAGTCTGGGTTGTGCAGTGGGTAGAGCAGGGGCCATTTCACTGTAGGGTGGTGAGTCTGGGTTGTGCAGTGGGCAGAGCAGGGGCCATTTCACTGTAGGGTGGTGAGTCTGGGTTGTGCAGTGGGTAGAGCAAGGGCCATTTCACTGTAGGGTGGTGAGTCTGGGTTGTGCAGTGGGCAGAGCAGGGGTCATATCACTGTGGGGTGGTGAGTCTGGGTTGTGCAGTGGGTAGAGCTGGACCCACTGTAGGGTTGTGAGTCTGGGTTGTGCAGTGGGTAGAGCTGGAGCCACTGTAGGGTTGTGAGTCTGGGTTGTGCAGTGGGTAGAGCAGGGGCCATTTCACTGTAGGGTGGTGAGTCTGGGTTGTGCAGTGGGTAGAGCAAGGGTCATTTCACTGTAGGGTGGTGAGTCTGGGTTGTGCAGTGGGTAGAGCAAGGGCCATTTCACTGTAGGGTGGTGAGTCTGGGTTGTGCAGTGGGTAGAGCTGGACCCACTGTAGGGTTGTGAGTCTGGGTTGTGCAGTGGGTAGAGCAGGGGCCATTTCACTGTAGGGTGGTGAGTCTGGGTTGTGCAGTGGGCAGAGCAGGGGCCATTTCACTGTAGGGTGGTGAGTCTGGGTTGTGCAGTGGGTAGAGCAAGGGCCATTTCACTGTAGGGTGGTGAGTCTGGGTTGTGCAGTGGGCAGAGCAGGGGTCATATCACTGTGGGGTGGTGAGTCTGGGTTGTGCAGTGGGTAGAGCTGGACCCACTGTAGGGTTGTGAGTCTGGGTTGTGCAGTGGGTAGAGCTGGAGCCACTGTAGGGTTGTGAGTCTGGGTTGTGCAGTGGGTAGAGCAGGGGCCATTTCACTGTAGGGTGGTGAGTCTGGGTTGTGCAGTGGGTAGAGCAAGGGCCATTTCACTGTAGGGTGGTGAGTCTGGGTTGTGCAGTGGGTAGAGCAAGGGCCATTTCACTGTAGGGTGGTGAGTCTGGGTTGTGCAGTGGGCAGAGCAGGGGTCATATCACTGTGGGGTGGTGAGTCTGGGTTGTGCAGTGGGTAGAGCAGGGGTCATTTCACTGTAGGGTGGTGAGTCTGGGTTGTGCAGTGGGTAGAGCGGGGGATACTGTAGGGTGGTGAGTCGGTTAGTGAGTTGTAATTGGATCTAATTTTAAAATATGTGCTTTGTCTGTCAATTTTCTTCCTAAATCACGTATGACAGAAATCACTCTTAGCACTAGCGGTTATAAATCTAGCACTATATCACCTCCTAAGATGCATTGCGATACCACACGCATAGTAATAGGACACAATGAGCTGCTGATGACATCGATTTCTAGAATTATACCACGGACTTGGACAGTAATAAAAGTGTGATTGATAGTGACTGATATGTGACGCCTTATACCCAAAATTGGTTGTTACCCTTTTTGATATTAGAGGCCATAATATTATTCGATTCAGTTTTCCGTTGCCTGAATGTCTATTAGTCGTTCAGACTGTTTGTATGAACACTTCCGGTCGCCGCAGCAGATAGAGAAATAAGCGTTTGGTTTAATTACTTTAGGTCCAGTGAAACACTTAACGGAGGAGTGATGCCAAACTGCCCCACATGAAGCTCTGATTAATATATCGATAATTCGCTTGGCGCAAATGATCAATCTTGTTAGACAATCGGTGATGAGATAAATCCAAGCCTTCATATTTATATGAGAATTGACGTTTAGAATCATACTCAAATTGTGTAGACACGGATCATCTCGAAGTAATTGCGTACATAACGAATGCCGTCGCATATCGTTTTGCAGCGGGCGGTAAAGCTTTTAACAACTCCCTCAAAATGTCCCCGGCCGGAGATAAGATTTAAAGCGATAATAAACCTCGCTTGATAACGACATGATATCGCGTCCATATATAGTCCATAGCGAGGCGCCGCCGAGCGGTCGTTGGCGGAACTAGATGGTGAGATTGCCGAGGGGACCATGTGGGGGAGAGGAAGCCGTTGTAACGGTTAAAGTCACGGACATATTGTATGATGAACCACGACACGGAGATATACGATTTTATCCAGGAAGTGTTGCAGCATAGCATCCGGGGGATGAAGAGATGTCAAGACGATAATTGCACCAGTAACAAACGACGTGCGGCAACACAGCCATCTTGTGCCGTAGTAGGAAACCATGATGCCTTGTACTGACCATTTTGTCCCGTAGTACTACATATTCTGTCACCCTGGTAACCATTCTGTCCTACATTAGTACTTATTTTGTGCTATATTAGCAACCATACTGTCGCCCTTGTAACAATTTTGTACTATATTAGCACTTATTTTGCGCTATATTAGCAACCACAATGTCTCCTTTGTAACCATTTCGTCCCATATTTGCACTTATTTTGTGCTATATTAGCAACCACAATGTCTCCTTTGTAACCATTTCGTCCCATATTTGCACTTATTTTGTGCTATATTAGCAACCATACTGTCGCCCTTGTAACAATTCTGTACTATATTAGCACTCTTTCTGTCCCGTAGTAACTTATATACATTAGTCATTTGGTATATATATAGTCATATAGTAGCCCCCATTTTGTGCTATAGTAGCAATCATTCTGTCCAGATTAAAAGCATTTATCTCACAGTGGCACATATTCTGTCGCCCTTATGACCATTCTGTCCTAGATTATCGCTCGTTCTCTCCCGTTGTAGCCTTGTTGTCCTACAGTAGCACTTAATTATTCTGGCCTATAGTAACAACGCTCTGTCGCCTTTTATGAGACAGTTCGTCCCATAACAACCTTTTTCGTCTGGTTACCAGTGCGTCCTATATCACCACGTATTTCGTCTTATAGTGTCATTGACTCAGAACCGTAGTAGCCTTAGCATATGATGTTAAAGTTGCTCATACAAGAATTTGCCACCGATTGTCTTCATACCATAGATTTGCACCTAAGGAACGATTTCGCCAACATTTGCCACAACATATACTGGATGCGTTGTCTAAACTTGTTAGAGCAATGTAGGTTCATATCATTGAATGCTTTCATTGTTAACAGGCAAAACAGCGATGTGTTAGTCTTGATGACGTAGTACACAAGAAATCCATGCGAGATGTATCATTCTGCCACAGCGTGTCTTTAACAGCGGTTTATTTCTGGCCAACGATAATTTGTATTTTAGGCAATAAGGACCTGTCTGTTATAGATGCCCACTTAAAATATTTTAGGTGTCTCTCAGGAGGAACACATTGCTGTTTGAGCAGCTTTATAATAGATAGCTTTGCATTGTGGGGGCAGTTTGGAGGCCGGTGGGGCCTAACGACGCTTTCATATATAGATACATTCATATTGGGAAGGCTGCTACTCCGAGACAGCCACTGACACAGGACTGCACGCCTGTTGTTCGGCGTTACACCAGATGACCAAACCACAGCTTCCGGGTCCGTTCGCAATAAAAAAAATGGGGTAACGTACGCACTGAAAACGCATTCCACGACCAGATCACACTATAACACAGACTACCTGGTGAGGATTCATTACCACAACCGGAATGGAGGATAATCTATATAGCATTTGCCAATACAAGAAAACTTGGTCCACCATATATAATTAGTACATGCAACTTTTAGATTTTATAAGGAGATATTTTGCTATGACAACCACGGAGTGGTACTTACGTCGGGGGGCTGCGGCAGGGCTTAAGGTGTGGTTTCCACGTGGCCACCGACAGGGAGTGCTCGTCTGCGGCGTAGCAGCGCCAGAGACTCTGGATCAGTGTAGCGGCCGGGACCCTTCTCCGGATCAGGTGCTTCTGGCGTTGCTGCTGTTGCACCTTCAAGGCGAAGCCCGAACCCAGGATGCCCTGTAACAAGGAAATGAATTCGTATTTTAGGCCGCTCACAGGTCTCACAGGGGCTAAACGTACTGGGCTAAGGTACGGTGAAGAATGAATAGACGGCGCAGAATGAATAGATCGCGAAGAATGGATAGACGGTGAAGAATGAATAGACGGTGAAGAATGGATAGACGGCGAAGAATGAATAGACGGTGAAGAATGGATAGACGGTGAAGAATGGATAGACGGTGAAGAATGGATAGACGGTGATAAATGGATAGACGGCGAAGAATGAATAGACGGTGAAGAATGGATAAACGGTGAAGAATGGATAGACGGTGAAGAATGGATAGACGGTGAAGAATGAATAAACGGTGAAGAATGGATAGACGGTGAAGAATAAATAGACGGTGAAGAATGGATAGACGGCGAAGAATGGATAGACGGAGAAGAATGGATAGACGGTGAAGAATGGATAGACGGTGAAGAATGGATAAACGGTGAAGAATGAATAGACGGTGAAGAATGGATAGACGGTGAAGAATGGATAGACGGTGAAGAATGAATAGACGGTGAAGAATGAAAAAACGGTGAAGAATGGATAGACGGTGAGGAATGGATAGACGGTGAAGATTGAATAGACGGTGAAGAATGAATAGATGGTGAAGAATGAATAGACGGTGAAGAATGGATAGAAGGTGAAGAATGAATAGACGGTGAAGAATGGATAGACGGTGAAGAATGAATAGACGGTGAAGAATGGATAGACGGTGAAGAATGGATAACCGGTGAAGAATGAATAGACGGTGAAGAATGGATAGACGGTGAAGAATGGATAGACGGTGAAGAATGGATAGACGGTGAAGAATGGATAGACGGTGAAGAATGGATAGACGGTGATGAATGGATAGACGGTGAAGAATGAATAGACGGTGAAGAATGGATAGACGGTGAAGAATGGATAGACGGTGAAGAATGAATAAACGGTGAAGAAAGGATAGACGGTGAAGAATAAATAGACGGTGAAGAATGGATAGACGGTGAAGAATGGATAGACGGCGAAGAATGGATAAACGGTGAAGAATGGATAGACGGTGAAGATTGAATAGACGGTGAAGAATGAATAGATGGTGAAGAATGAATAGACGGTGAAGAATGGATAGAAGGTGAAGAATGAATAGACGGTGAAGAATGGATAGACGGTGAAGAATGAATAGACGGTGAAGAATGGATAGACGGTGAAGAATGGATAACCGGTGAAGAATGAATAGACGGTGAAGAATGGATAGACGGTGAAGAATGGATAGACGGTGAAGAATGAATAGACGGTGAAGAATGGATAGACGGTGAAGAATGGATAGACGGTGAAGAATGAATAGACGGTGAAGAATGGATAGACGGTGAAGAATGGATAAACGGTGAAGAATGGATAAGCGGTGAAGAATGGATAGACGGTGAAGAATGGATAGACGGTGAAGAATGGATAAACGGTGAAGAATGAATAGACGGTGAAGAATGGATAGACGGTGAAGAATGGAGAGACGGTAAAGAATGGATAGACGGTGAAGAATGGATAGACGGTGAAGAATGGATAGACGGTGAAGAATGGATAGACGGTTAAGAATGGATAGACGGTGAAGAATGAATAAACGGTGAAGAAAGGATAGACGGTGAAGAATAAATAGACGGTGAAGAATGGATAGACGGCAAAGAATGGATAGACGGCGAAGAATGGATAAACGGTGAAGAATGAATAGACGGTGAAGAATGGATAGACGGTGAAGAATGGATAGACGGTGAAGAATGGATAGACGGCGAAGAATGGATAGACGGCGAAGAATGGATAGACGGTGAAGAATGAATAGACGGTGAAGAATGAATAGACGGTGAAGAATGAATAGACGGTGAAGAATGAATAGACGATGAAGAATGGATAGCCGGTTAAGAATGGATAGACGGTGAAGAATGGATAAACGGTGAAGAATGAATAGACGGTGAAGAATGGATAGACGGTGAAGAATGAATAGACGGTGAAGAATGAATAGACGGTGAAGAAAGAATAGACGATGAAGAATGGATAGACGGTGAAGAATGAATAGACGGTGAAGAATGGATAGACGGTAAAGAATGGATAGACGGCGAAGAATGGATAGACGGTGAAGAATAGATAGACGGTGAAGAATGAATAGACGGTGAAGAATGGATAGACGGTGAAGAATGAATAGACGGTGAAGAATGGATAGACGGTGAAGAATGGATAGACGGTGAAGAATGAATAGACGGTGAAGAATGGATAGACGGTGAAGAATGGATAGACGGTGAAGAATGAATAGACGGTGAAGAATGAATAGACGGTGAAGAATGGATAGACGGTGAAGAATGAATAGACGGCACAGAATGAATAGATGGCGAAGAATGGATACACGGTGAAGAATGGATAGACGGCGTAGAATGGATAGACGGTGAAGAATGAATAGACGGCGAAGAATGAATAGACGGTGAAGAATGGATAGACGGCGAAGAATGGATAGACGGCGAAGAATGAATAGACGGTGAAGAATGAATAGACGGCACAGAATGAATAGATGGCGAAGAATGGATAGACGGTGAAGAATGAATAGACGGTGAAGAATGGATAGACGGTGAAGAATGGATAGACGGTGAAGAATGGACAGACGGTGAAGAATGGATAGACGGTGAAGAATGGATAGACGGTGAAGAATGGATAGACGGTGAAGAATGATTAGACGGTGAAAAATGGATAGACGGTGAAGAATGGATAGACGGTGGAGAATGGATAGACGGTGAAGAATGGATAGACGGTGAAGAATGGATAGACGGTGATGAATGGATAGACGGTGAAGAATGGATAGATGGTGAAGAATGAATAGATGGCGAAGAATGAATAGACGGTGAAGAATAAATAGACGGTGAAGAATGGATAGACGGTAAAGAATGGATAGACGGTGAAGAATGGATAGACGGTGAAGAATGAATAGACGGTGAAGAATAAATAGACGGTGAAGAATGGATAGACGGTGAAGAATGAATAGACGGTGAAGAATGGATAGACGGCGAAGAATGGATAGACGGCGAAGAATGGATAGACGGTGAAGAATGGATAGACGGTGAAGAATTGATAGACGGTGAAGAATTGATAGACGGTGAAGAATAAATAGACGGTGAAGAATGGATAAACGGTGAAGAATGAATAGACGGTGAAGAATGGATAGACGGTGAAGAATGGATAGACGGTGAAGAATGGATAGACGGTGAAGAATGGATAGACGGTGAAGAATGAATAAACGGTGAAGAATGGATAGACGGTGAAGAATGGACAGACGGTGAAGAATGGATAGACGGCGAAGAATGGATAGACGGCGAAGAATGGATAGACGGCGAAGAATGAATAGATGGCGAAGAATGAATAGACGGTGAAGAATAAATAGACGGTGAAGAATGGATAGACGGTGAAGAATGGATAGACGGTGAAGAATGGATAGGCGGTGAAGAATGAATAGACGGTGAAAAATAAATAGACGGTGAAGAATGGATAGACGGTGAAGAATGGATAGACGGCGAAGAATGAATAGACGGTGAAGATTGGATAGACGGTGAAGAATGGATAGACGGTGAAGAATGGATAGACGGTGAAGAATGAATAGACGGTGAAGAATGGATAGACGGCGAAGAATGGATAGACGGTGAAGAATGAATAGACGGTGAAGAATGAATAGACGGTGAAGAATGAATAGACGGTGAAGAATGGATAGACGGTGAAGAATGGATAGACGGTGAAGAATGGATAGACGGTGAAGAATGGATAGACGGTGAAGAATAAATAGACGGTGAAGAATGGATAGACGGCGAAGAATGGATAGGCGGTGAAGAATGGATAGACGGTGAAGAATGGATAGACGGTGAAGAATGGATCAACGATGAAGAATGGATAGACGGTGAAGAATAAATAGACGGTGAAGAATGGATAGACGGCGAAGAATGGATAGACGGTGAAGAATGGATAGACGGTGAAGAATGAATAGACGGTGAAGAATGGATAGACGGCAAAGAATGGATAGACGGTGAAGAATGAATAGACGGTGAAGAATAAATAGACGGTGAAGAATGGATAGACGGTGAAGAATGGATAGACGGTGAAGAATGGATAGACGGTAAAGAATGGATAGACGGTGAAGAATGGATAGACGGTGAAGAATGGATAGACGGTGAAGAATGGACAAACGGTGAAGAATGAATAGACGGTGAAGAATGAATAGATGGTGAAGAATGGATAGACGGTGACGAATGGATAAACGGTGAAGAAGGAATAGACGGTGAAGAATGAATAGACGGTGAAGAATGGATAGACGGTGAAGAATGGATAGACGGTGAAGAATGGATAGACGGCGAAGAATGAATAGACGGTGAAGAATGAATAGACAGTGAGGAATAAATAGACGGTGAAGAATGGATAGACGGTGAAGAATGGATAGACGGTGAAGAATGGATAGAGGGTGAAGAATGGATAGACGGTGAAGAATGGATAAACGGTGAAGAATGGATAGACGGCGAAGAATGGATAGACGGTGAAGAATGAATAGACGGTGAAGAATGGATAGACGGTGAAGAATGGATAGACGGTGAAGAATGAACAGACGGTGAAGAATGGATAGACGGTGGAGAACGGATAGACGGTGAAGAATGGATAGACGGCGAAGAATGGATAGACGGCGAAGAATGGATAGACGGTGAAGAATGGATAGACGGTGAAGAATAAATAGACGGCGAAGAATGGATAGACAGTGAAGAATGGATAGACGGTGAAGAATGGATAGACGGTGAAGAATAAATAGACGGCGAAGAATGGATAGACAGTGAAGAATGGATAGACGGTGAAGAATGGATAGACGGTGAAGAATGGATAGACGGTGAAGAATGAAGAGACGGTGAAGAATGAACAGACGGTGAAGAATGAAGAGACGGTGAAGAATGAAGAGACGGTGAAGATTGAAGAGACGGTGAAGAATGGATAGACGGTGAAGAATGAAGAGACGGTGAAGAATGAAGAGACGGTGAAGAATGAAGAGACGGTGAAGAATGAAGAGACGGTGAAGAATGAATAGACGGTGTAGAATAAACAGATAAATCAATCTTCAGAGTAGGTTCCCGGGCCTACGAATTCGAACACCAGACCCAATAATCTGCGCATGACCTCCAGCGCGCTAAGGAAATATAAATAAAAATAAACATTTATCATAAAGACAGGTTCCTTACTGGCATTGTGGGAGGCGACATCATTTATGCCGTGACCATACACGTTAAAAACGCATAATACGATTACATGTATGCGAATAAATCTTAGCTTGACTTAATTGTGGTAAACTGGCTTTTGTTACAAGGAAAGGGGAAAATGCTTGTGACCCGGTAACAGTGCTAGGGTGTGTGTGGGTGTAGAGGGGGGGGGGAGGGGAGTGCAATGGGAGTGAAATGGGGACCCATGACATTCGCCATAAAATCTCGCTATAGATAATACATGGTAATCTCCCATGAGGGTCAGAAACAGTGTGTGCGTGAGTGTGGGTGTCGGGGTGTGTACAGATGTATTTATATGTATCAGGAGAAAGGAGGAGGGGGTTAAAGGTGAGCAGGTGGGGGGGGGGGAGGGTATATATTGCACCAGATACGGGGATGTTATTCCCCCAGGCCCATATAACATCTGTCAGCCGCCGCAAGTCGGCCACTGGATGTGAATAATGCAATTGGTTCCCCGGTGTGGCCACGTGATCGGCAATCCTCGTTTTAGGAGTCACCACCCGACTGCCGACGGCGGCGCTATATAGTCGAGTCACGGCGCGGCACGCGTTCCAGAGAAAATAAATAATATCTTCCTTCTTTCCCCCACATCAAGACGCAGCTGCCACTTGATTTGTTGGCTTATTAATTATGCAAATCGGACGGACACAATAAGATACCCAATAGGATTCACCATACCGCCAGGAGAACAACAAACGCCGCTTTTAATAAGGTCACATATCAGTGTCCTGTCAAGGTTACATGAGACGCTTCAAGCGCCAGCTGAGACACTGCTGAAGTCTCGCGAGATGGTTGTGGATAAGACTTTGCCTCATAGGCAGATGTAAACTGTATATTGCTTTACTTATACTTCAAAGGATGTGTCTGTCTCTCTCTATCATACTCTGTCACTCTCTATCGCTCTATTTACATATATAATCTCTCTTTCACCGTCATTCTAATTATACATATTGTTATATTAACATACGTGTACATTCATCAAGAATATAAGAATTAAATTACCAAGCAGATATTTCCCGCTAATTAAACAAAATCTGCAAAGTCTAATGACATGAAAGACATTTAACACAACTGTAACATTCCTTTAATTCGTCGTGGTGAACCTTCCGGAGAGCTTATTGTTGCAGGACAGCATACAGTAAGTTGGAAGCTATGTGTACTACGTCACAGATTTGTGTGTAGTGTATCCCACCATTTGAGGGACATTGAGCAGGCTCCAGGCAATGCATTTCAGCGATAATTAAGTGATAAAAATAGATAATTATTGCACCAATCATCTGTACAATTTTATAGATCCTGACATGGTTTCGACGGGCAAAGACTGGCTGAATAGCTTTAAGCTCGCCACGTATGCCGCCATCATCTAATGGTTAAAACATGGCCTAATATTGACGAGTATCGGTTTAAGGGTTAAAATTATGGTATCATTATGAGACATTATCAGTCAGAACTTTCGTCGCGTTCATCGGTATTCTCCACCTCTCAGGCACACGACACCGTGTTGTCATTAAACAGACTCAAATTAACACTTCTTTGCCAACACACCTACAGAGTCTGCAGAGTATAAACCCATAAACAGTGAAGTGCCATTGGGGCAACCATTGCGATGCGACACACGGCATGGCCGCCCTCATAAACACCGAGGATAAAATTCACCCCGATGAATGATTATCGCCACTCGTTTCCTCGCAGATGAGATCTTGGTGGCTATTTAGTTTTTATGTCTTTGCCCTCCTACCCCCCCCCCTCATTCGACGGTTTCAACATTCTCCTGTGCGTAAATTGAGCTGTAGATAGATCTCCGCGATTTGGTTCAGTCATGCGCAATTTCTTTCGGTGTGCCCATCGGACAACAATTTTGTTTTCAAAATTGCAGCTCTTGACTATATATCACCATTTGGATGCCTTTTTTTAACCAAGAATGTATATCTCAATGACCACAACATCTCGCACTGTTCTTGCGCTCTCCGCATGTCCTCTATGGCATGTTCTCTATGGCATGTCCTCTATGGTATGTTATCTATGGCATGTCCTCTACGGCATGTCCTCTATGGCATGCGTGGCACAACCCCACCACTGTACTAATGTGAAGCCCCCTGGGGTATGGGGTCTAGCTGGGGTACAGGGTCAAGCTATGATGCCGGGTGCGAGGTTAACTCTGAGGGCGGGGAGAGGTTGCGGCGATGGGCATCATATCTCTCTGATACAACGTGCCTTGCCCGTGACCTGAATCCAGCGACCCGAGATATATAACCGGATATGATCATGGACGATGCCTCAACAACCACAACTCAGTACCGCTACATATTTTAGTCGGGGTCTCCCCGTGGCCGAGTAGGCAGCGTGTCGGATGTCGAGTGTGATCTGCTAGGCCAGTAGAAATTGCCGGCGCTGCGTCGAGCTTCCACCCACATCTAAGCGTGCGCAGGATAAATATCTCATGCCTTTTTTGCGCAAAGAGTAGGGGTTATTTACCCCTGGATACATACACGTTTCTTCTCTTGACCTTCACCCTTCTCATTGTCGCGATATAACGTAAAAAGGTTACGGCGTCCTACTTAAGGGAAATTAAACATGTATAAACCAAGATGGCGGATGGTTAACGACACGAGAGAGTATTTCCTTGTGTTCATCGGTCTCTTATTCGAAGTTCTATATTATAAATAGCAGTTCACATATATTTGGTGTATGAATTGTGTGTGTATTGTATCGTAGGTATTAGTATATTACTGATATGGACGACATCTTGATACAGTTGCATAAAGTAACGTTTGATGCAATGTATGTGCAGCTCAGTCAGTACCATTTGAATAGTGTTCAAAATGTATATTGAGTACTATTTATAATATCATTACGACATAATAAATAACTCATTATAAAACATCAGACATGCTGTCAAGGCCATCTTTGTAAACATATCGACGTTTCCTTAAACCCAACCAAACCGAAAACAGATTAAAAGATGGTATTTAAGACCGCTTTTGTGCACATGAAAGTTAAATTAGGCCAAGAAACCTGCCGCGACATCGGAATGGGATTGGATGAAACTTGCCCCGGATGCGTGTGCCAGAGTTAGTCCCCACGATCAGTCGATCAGCACCTCAGTCTGCTTACCAACTAATCTAGGGATGCCCCCAACCCCGCGAAACCGAATCTAAAAAGTGTACTTTGGTCCACTTACCGCCGGAAGCGCGAAGAAGGAGATGCCCAAGATGGCGCAGAAGGCAGCGATGAGTTTTCCTGCCCACGTGATCGGCACGGTGTCGCCATAGCCCACTGTACAAAGCGTGATCTGAAACAAACAGGAAATCACACCTGCACCTGCTGTGGCTAGGCCGCTATTTGGTTCATCAGACGAGGCGGATTAAGTCCGTGTATTCCCCGAAAGACTTGGTGGATAAATCGCTATTTTCTTCATTTGTGTGCGTGCTTTTCTTAGGCCACTTCTGTACATGTGAAGACCAAACTGGGCCCCAAAACCTCATTGAACAATGGAATGGATGGGGTTGGACGCCCCATATGCAAGGCTCACGCCAGGGTTCGAACCCAGGACCTGTTGTTTTTTTGTCGGAACATATACATTGTACATCTACCTTTGTTTTTTCGTATTCACTATGAATAGTATGAAAACTGAAGGTAACAACGATTAAATATCTCAGGCATGTATATCACCTGCCACAGAGAATCGTATGTGTGTTTCTTTCTAACAATTGAAGGCTTTGACTTGATTGGTGATATCAACGTAAATTCATAGTGCATATGATACCCATATGATACCCATATGATACCCATATGATACCCATATGACGCTTTGTTTGAAACACAATACAGTCTTGTAAAGACGGGGTCATAACACGAGGATTCTTCCCTAAGGACTAAATGAGTATTTCATCTTTGGCGGCTCGACATATTAAGAATCGGTTGAGGAATAATACCCGAATGATCCTCACTCTCGCCATGTTTTAATTTTCACTAGACATGGATCCGAACACAATCTCGAGACTCACCACTCCCCACCAGAGGGCGTCAGCGTACGTGCCAAATCTCTTTGGATTCTTTTCTTTCTCCGCCAGGAATACGAGGAAAGAGGAGAAGATGAGGCCAAGAAAGCCTATGTACAATGTTGTGAATAACTCCTGCAAAGCAACAAAGAACAACACAACGTGAAATGAGTAATCAGTTAGACACATTCATAATATACGAGATCAGACAGGTAGCCCATGGACTGTTTTATAGGGTAACCAAGCTAATCAAGCTGGAACAAAATGTTCAGTAAAACGGTTGTTATCTAGTATATACAATCCCTACACTTTAGGCGGATCACGTCTTGTGCAGCGTGTAAGGTGTAATTGTGTTTCCTAGTCCATCCTCTCCAATATTAGCCTTTCTGTCCACGTGGTTATTAAAAAGAACATGGCTTGCATCATCGCACGCGTTCGACGATGGATTAACATGTACAATTTTGTATGTAATAACACAAAAAAATATAGAATGTATAGCGCCGGATTAAGCGCTGGCTTAAACGTCACCGATATGACATCAGCAACAATTCACACATGACACCTTTAGAGGGACGGGGCGCTACTGGCCACGTGCTCTCACTGACCTGTCGATGCGCCCAGACGACAGAGCCGAGCAGTTTCCAGGACCCCCCACGACGGTCCACGCGAACCATGCGCAGAATTTGGAAGAAGCGCAGGCCACGCAGAGCGGAAGTGGCGAACACCTGGCCGCTACTGCCCAGACACAAGATGATGATACTGGCACTGATGACAACGACATCTGGCGGTGATAGAGCAGAACAATTCCCCATGAGTTATACACTGGTGGCGAAGATGATACAGCATGCTATCAACAACATGGCATAAAAGTGAATGATATATGAAAAAATCCTGAATAATATATGGCATAAAAGTGAATAATATATGGCATAATAGCTAATAATATATGGCATAATAGCTAATTATATACGGCGTAATAGCTAATAATATATGGCATAATAGCTAATAATATGTGGCATATTAGCTAATAATATATGGCATAATAGCTAATAATATATGGCATACTAGCTAATAATATATGGCATAATAGCTAATAATATGTGGCATATTAGCTAATAATATATGGCATAATAGCTAATAATATATGGCATACTAGTGAATCATATATGGTATATTAGAGAATAATATATAGCATATTAGAGAATAAGATATGGCATAATAGCTAATAATATATGGCATAATAGCTAATAATATATGGCATATAATAGTGACTAATATATGGCATATTAGAGAATAATATATGGCATAATAGATAATAATATATGGCATAATAGCTAATAATATATGGCATATAATAGTGAATGAGTTAGCGGTTCTAATTGGAATATTGATATTACTAGTAATAGCATAACAGTGGCATCAGTAGCTATTTTCGTGATAGCAAGAACAAATAACAAAAGATCAATTTTTTATCAGCACCTTAAATTTTGATCGCTTAATGTTATCCTGCGAGAGTACTACTTTGGTATATAGATTATAATTGCGTACAACACGTGCGCAATACAGGACTTTTACCATGTTTAAGGAGCAATAAGTGAAGTGGAGAAGCACATTCTATCACTTAACAGATCATATATAAACATAACAAACCGGACAACTAAGCTTAAATAACACCCTCAAATCATCGTTCTTACCACAAGAAATTATATCCAGTCGTTCGCAGGGAATGACTACTTATTAACCTATATCATATGCCAATGGGTACTTTGACCGATTAACACACTCGCAACAAAACACCGAGGACGAACAGCAAAAGACAAAGCCCTCGACCAAGGATTTTCTTTTCCGTGCTAATATTTATGTTATGCAGTTACAAGTTGGTGCTTTGCCAAGTCCCAATATTGGTCATGATATTGGTACTACTGTTTAACAACATCAAGTCCCTATACAATTCTGATACCATGATTCTGATGCACATGCACTGTTCAAATTTTAAAAATATTTCGGATCCGTCCTGTTCCGTTTATGAAAGCATCGCACCATAGAGTAGATATCAAAACATGTTGTGTCACAGCGGGAGAGTGCTAAATTTTAGCGCTAAGAACCGACTTTCCCGCCAATAATCCTAGTTTCCTGTCGAGAAACCGAGATTTTCGGCGAAGAAACCAGGTTTCTCGAGCAAGAATTACTCGAATTACGATACAAAAGGCTTGCCATTGACGCCATGACTGTCCCTGATATCGATTGCAGTTGAATGCAAAGACGAGCTTGTTGCATTGAAGCATGGGTGCTTCTTGTGCGGAGAAAAAACCAAAGAGAGTCAAAATTCAGAATCCTTATTTTGAAATGGCATGCATGCTAAAGGCTTATGTTTGTTTTCTTACAATGATTGTCTAGTCCGACAAAACGAAAGTGTTATTACATCCTAATTGAATTTCTCATGAAGGAGTCTTTCACGAAAGGGGTGAATTTCATCAGTTCAGATCGGTGATTCTACCTACAGTGATCAACGGGTATCACCAAAATACTGTATTATTGCGAATAATAACTGCGTCATGTGTAATATTGTATGTTAATTATTATGAACATGAATCGAAAGGGACAGCATTACACCAAACTCATTGGGGAAAACATAGATATGTCCGCAGACTAATTTACAGTCAATGTACTACATGATTCTTGTTTTTATCAACGTATATGTGTCTTAGTTCGTTAGAAATAAAGAACATGTAGACAACGAATATTTATCGTTTACTTTACTTACAACAACAAAATTCATTAATTAAGTCTTTAGTTGCAAATGTTAGTATTAATATTGAAATGTTTCTTATAATTCGTCATTTAGATTTTTCTTATTTAATTAAAGCTTTGCAACCTATAATCATAGTTGTTCCCAACTTGGTAATAGACGGTCATTATTTTCCAACTTGGTAATAATAAATGGTAATAATAAATGGTAATAATAAATGGGCTCCAGTTGTAATTTTAATAATAACTTAATTAAACTATAGAAAAGAATTAAAAATACTTATTGTGAACTGGAATGATTTTCTTTTTAATTTCTGGATCTGAATTAGCGAAACATATTTTCGTAGGATTTAGTAGTTTATAGATGTCACAGAGCGTATGTGATATATAACGTTCTATATATGAGTTAGGTATAAGTTTTATATCTGTTTTCAAAAGGATTTGAACCAAATATGGTCCCGTCATCGTAAATTGATAGCTTGATTTATATTAATCATATATGGGATCTACGTATTAGTGGTTTTGCTTTCTGTTGTTGTTAATTAAATCACATGCATGAAACATTCAACGCTTCAAAGCGGCAAAGATATATATATATATATATATATATATATATATATATATACATATATATGTGTGTGTCAATGTTTGTCAGGCCAACGTCAACCATGCTCCACAATGAATATTGAACAAATATTCTTTTTTTTAAACGCCGACAACTGTTTAACAACGACACAATCCTGGAGATCGAGACCGATAGATGAGTGTCCAAAAAAGGGTAAAACACGACAACACCAGACAAAACGACATCGTACGATGACTTTAAGAGGACAATACGCGCCCATGGCGGTTAAATGAAGATCAGAACTGGAGATCGGAGGCGAATAAGACGACCAACAAAGAGCATTGAAAAGAGAGACGATAAAAGCTGTTTCCATGGGAAACAGATAACCATAGCGATATTGTTTCACTGATAGAATAACAACTGCAAAAGACGTCGATGATGGAAAGAAAAAAACAAACATACGTGGAAGAAAGTGGAAACGTGAGTGACCGAACAACACTGAACCCGACAACCAGAGAATTGGCTTAACTTTGCAGTTGAAAGAGACTTTACAAAACAACTGTTTGCAACAGATGGACGCCGGAGAAAGAAAGCACATCTGAACAGAGCGGAGCATGGGTGGCAGAGGTCAGCGGCTTGGGGAGAGAGAGAGAAAGAGAGGTGGGGTGGGGTAGACCCTTACCTACAATGCATAGAGGTTTCCTGGCAAACCTGAGTCGCCCCCTTATATCCTGATAGCGGAATCTACATCCTGATGACCATAATCTTAAAGCATACTCTACTGCGAACCACAAAACCATGACCATCTCCTGCAAAAACCATGATAACCTCGGATAAATCTTCAACTAAATATGATACATATATATATATCTATATATATTTATGTATATATATAGGTATATCAATATATTGAGATCCCCACGAAGTTTCACTTCCATCAGCCGTGTACGCCACATTGTGACTTCGGTGTTTGTGTTGTTGTTGTTGTTGCTGTTGTTGGATCACATCTACGTCACATGCAGATTGACATGCTGCAAACCTTCAAAGTACTAAGTGGAAAAGGCGTGAGTTGATATAATGCTAGGTCGACGTTGTAACGATAAGTACAAATTTTGCTCGAACAGCATCGCCAGCATTTCTATTTGCCCAATAGTTGAAATCCTATTATAGTTTCCAATGCTTTAACAACAAAGTTTCTGTCACCCAAACATGGGGGCCAGCGTCGAGCAAATTCGTACTTCTTATAGTGTTCAAGATACGCCGAAACTGACAAGACGAATTTAACTCTAGGTAATACCTAGTAATATTAAATATAGGAGGCCGGAAATAAGGCACATTACCTACGTCGCTTGATAATTTTAACTTTACATAGCACGTTTTAATTGTTTATAAAAACATGCCTTTAAAAGCTCAGAAAGCAACGTGTCAGTTTCGGCGATGATTTCAAACACCACACGTCAGTGAAACCAAATTCCCTACGGTTGGTTGGTCGTGCAGCTACGAGGTCTTCTCAGTCAATCAGGGTGCAAACAATAGCTAATACGCAATACTTACCCACAAGGCAAAGCGGCCTACGAATGAATGCCAAGCGACCAAGCACGTGTTGGTAGCGAGACCGACATCCGGCCGACCAGACACGTGTGACGAACTCAGAGGAAAACCACACCGTCATTACTATTTCCTGAAAAACCCAGCCAGCCGTTGTAACGCACAAAAACATTCTGCTGCTTGTTTGCTTCGCTGGAAATGATAAAATATCAACGTTCATCGACCTAGGAAGAGTTTCGACGCGGCGTATCCCACACGGCTGCTCAGCAATGAAATTAAAAGGAAATAGGATAGAAGTCATGTTTCCCCGGTTGAGGCGAAGATGTGGACTTTTTGCGAGCGATTCATTACTACACGGGTCGGGTGCAGTATTGGTTTGTAGCCGCATGTTGGCCGTACTGACGTAAAATCAATAAATGAGAACAGATCACCTTCAATTACATCCAGGTATAAACAAAATGGTGATTCACTTCAGCAAGCACTAGACAATCTAAGCAAACATTCTGCTTTTATCGCCCAAGAAGAAATAAATCTGTCCGATATAGCATTGATAGCTAGATCCATATCTTAGGAAGGGAGAAATGCCAAATTGCACATTGTTGTGTAAAACTTACACATAAAACGTGGACCTAGTAGTGAATTAAGAGACTGCTCCGTGATTATTGAGTGCTATTTCGGCATTTCGTTTAGCTTTAGGGGGCGGGGGGGGGAGGGGTGGGGAGGGGTGGGGAGGGCGCCGCCATCCAGAGGTAGCGTACCTAAATGCAGAGCAAAAGAAAGGTCGCGGGTTCAAACCTCACCCGTGCCTGGAGCCGCTTCACTTTTTCAGGTGATTGTCCCAGCGGTTCATTGGCCGCGTTTAGTCTGTGACCCCCCCCCCCCCCTAACCCCTCCCCCGTCCACCAAACACCAATCGATCCATAGCTTTACTTCGATATGCTCGACGGCTGTATTTTATTACGCCAACAGAGATATCAAATTTACACCATTTGCATTAGAAACTTCGTCCATTCATAGGGGGCATAAATTGTGTATGAATATATGAATATCTATTAAAGTAATGCACGCACATGCGGCAGCACGGAGACTCAAATACCCCACCAAATCTGTCATCATGCGGACTATTTGCATAACAAATATTCCACACAGGAGAATGTGTGTTTTTCTCATCGCATCACGTCTCAGTCATTAATTAATCTCGATCTGACGCTAATGCCGGACCAAAATTTGGCCGTCAATCTCCCGTCAATCTATGACGTCACTGGCGTTGTTTATACTGCTGGCCTAATACAACCAATCGGCAGACGAGGGGCACTGCGGTGCGAGATCATTACCCTGGCCACCCACGCGCTCCCCAGGCTGGGGGTGTGATGTGTGGCGGAGTGGGGAAGGCCGGAGGAGGGGGGGGGGAGGGTCATATTCACAGTAAAGTTACACATATCGTCCGTTTCACGTGTAGTTAATGTAGACTGTCCGGCCAATGTAGGCTGTCCGGCCAAAGTGTTATCTGCATAAGCTAGCCTAGGCGGCGGGTACTTGCTTCGAATCCCACCCGTGCGTATAGCTATATGTCAGCGCAGACCCGGGTCTTCCCTCGCCAAGAGTAAGGAGTTACTCTCGAAGCCATGGCTCCCCTCTGCCTTGACCCTTCTCGTTGTCGCGATATGACTAACAGGTTGAAGCGCCCTACATAAGCCAACTATGCCAAGCACGTGCAGCCAGATATGGCGTGACGCAGTCATGATCATGGATTGGCTAAGATCTGGTCACGTGTCAGAACGTAACGGCAGTCCTCATTGGCTGTTACATTTGAAGTCGCCTTTCTCTAGATGTTGGATCGTTGTATATTTCTTCGGAAAAGTGCAAGTATGGCGTCAATTCCAGTTTTATGCCCTATTCCCCAATCATCTATCTGTCACCACCTGAAGGAGCACGTGACAAAGCGGCCCGAGCTGGCGTTGACAGTTGTATGCGTCAGAAAAGGCTAAAACGACACGTTGTATAGTTAAACCCATCACCAGGAGAGGGATTTCGGGCGGCCAGGCATTTCTGGTGGCCAGGGATTTCGGGCGGCCAGGCATTTCTGGTGGCCAGGGATTTCGGGCGGCCAGGCATTTCTGGTGCCCAGGGATTTCGGGCGGCACCAACAATCTCGACTTTGAGATGAAGATGAAGCCCAGTGCGGAGAACCATTCACTCGATTAAACTGATATATTTGCCACAAGATTTAGGGGGTGTCAGAGCTGAGATTTTCAGTGAGTGCGTGGGGCGGGAGTAAATTGGAACGACCATATATGTTGCGGCATTATAACACTGTGCATTTTGTAGGTAGGCTGTCCCCGCACTAAATGTGATGATGCAGGCTGCGTCACATTTACTGACGTTACGTATACGTGTGCTAGGACACAAAACGTCATAGTGACGAAAACATGAGGAAAACGTCATACCACACGGCATGCGCCATCTGGGAGCAAATGTGCAGTTTCACATTGTGCTTCAATCAATATATGAGGCAATAACTTCTCAGTTTCACACATATCGGCTGATGTCCGTATTTTGCTGCGCCGTATTCGCGCATATCGGCCTCCAAGAGGTCATTAGTTGTCAGTCAGTCACTTCTTTGCCCCCAAGTGGCCCGCCCCGTCTCCTTCTGAAGCGTTACGCAGGGTGGCGTGGGCAAGAACCGGGAAGGTTGAAGCCAAACTTAAAACTGTTCATTTCATTCTTCCAAGGTATGACGTTTTCGTCACTATGACGTTTTGAGTGAAGCCTTCAGTATTTCGCGAAGTGTAAGTAAACATATTAGACAAAATAATACATCAGCAAAGCCATGAGTGGAAGGTTGGACATGGAGGGGGTGCAGTTAACAGAGGACCCATTTGTCCAGGCTATTCTGGGCTAGGAGAAGACGGTACCGTGTCGGATATAGATGGTCCAATATTCGGTCATTCACATCATCTATCCTATATCAAATTCATATTCAGGTATCAATATTAATTCTTTTCCTCTGAATTCCTCATTGTGATCGATGGGCCAAAAATGCAGATAATGCAAAGTTTATGTAAATGAGCTGGGCTCTTTTCGCCAGCCACCGAGTGTGGTATCGGACAGTTAGGTCAGGAATCAGACGTTTCATGTGGTTTTCTACGGAATTCGTTATCGGATAGAAAGTCTCATTATTCCTAGTTGCAAGGGCGGATCCAGGGACGGGAGGGTGCAGGGGGTCCGGACCTCCCCTCCACTTTTGAGGAAAAATTCCTTTTTTCGATGCAAATTTAGGCCATCTGAGGCCATCTGGACTCCCCCCCCACCACCCTGTTTTGAGGAAGAACGCTATGTGAGGCGCCGTGGACCCCCCCCCCCTGGTCGCACATTTTTACTGGACCCCCCCGGTCGCAATTTTGTTCAGAGCCCCCCCCCCCCTCCCCGGTGGCTAGTTTGGACCCCCCCCCCCCCCCGGTGGCTAGTTTGGACCCCTCCCTCCCCCCCCCCCACTCCCGATGGCTAGTTTAGACCCCTCCCCCCTTTTTTAAATTCCTGGATCCGCCCCTGCTAGTTGCCACGCCCTCACATAACGCATAACACCAATGTGTAGACATATGGTTATAGTGTACGGTGGTGAACCTGGCATTAATCCGGTAAATAGTAAAAATCCTGTCCAAAAGTACCAATGCGTCTTTGCTACCAGCCTGTGATTCATAAAGCTGTCCCTTGATCAGAAATGCCCGTGTGTTTCTCCAGGCATAGAAAAAATAGGGCTAATCAGGCTAGTTATCTGCCCAGTATGTGTGGTTTCGTTATTTTTCTTCCTGTCGGTTATTGGATTTTAATATATCTCGGATTCCAACTATTATGACTTGTGGCACGTGTTCCGGCATTAGTCTTGCTGGAGACTGCAGGCGCGCCTGTTCTATTAACATTTCGTTGAATAGCGAATGGTGGACAAGTTAAACTTTGGTTAACGCTGTTTTAACGTTCAGCTTTAATAAGCCAGTTAAGCGCTATTAATGAGCACTGTATTACTCCTTTCACTCCATTTCAACATAATAAAAAAAAAACTCACTGGGTGACCAAAAAAATAATGTTAGTCTGCCTTTTAGATGAAGAGCCATCCCCACCAAGGCGTGTCGGTGTTAACTGGCTTCTTCATGCGCCTTATTAAAATGGCTTCCTTGGAGGCTATGCCTTAGCTCTGCAATTGCTTGGACCGAGGCATTAGCCAATGCCTCAGCGCTGCCAGCAACGGAGGACGTCTCCGGTTGGGTACTGCTCTCGACAGGGGACACCCATAAAACAAACGGGAATTCTCCCTCTCATCTCTTCACGCTTCTCCATTCAAGACACAAAAAATGTGGTCCACCGTCGGCGAAAACACGCCATGATTACGAGCCGCAATCACTAACAAAATTACCGGCTGTGTGGACGGCCATGACACAAAACTGACAGCGACATCTGTTGAGAGAGTGATGAAGGAGGACCCCCCCCCCCTATGTGCCCCCCCCCCCGTGCCCCACCCCCACACACTCCCTGACGACGAGTCCGGCGCATGGACGACTTCGCAAATCGTAGTTCAGATCACCTCCACTGTGAGGCGCCACTGCATGTGCTATGCATTCTGGGTATTATTTTGCCGACCGCCAGAGAGGCGTCATTGTGTCACAGATCTATCTCGACAGTGAAACCCTATATCTCGCCATCAGGGTAAGAGGGAAAGACATGTCTTTACGCACATCATTTAATATATGCCATTCACCTCGTAAAATTATGTTCTGTTATATTAGCGCAGACATCTATGGCTGCGTCATATTCGGTTGGTGCATGATGGTAGAAGCAAGGCGCTTGCGGTTATGCACGGTACCAGCGCCTGAAAGTATAATCCGGGCTCTTGTGAAATTAGGGCCGATGTGACTGCGTGCTGCGCTGGTGAGGATCACAGAGAAATGACATGATAACTTACTGGATGGCTATCAGTGGCGGATCCAATGGGGGGGGGGCTACTGTGGCTTAAGCGCTCCCCCCCCCTCACCCCCTGGTCAAGCCGCAGAAGCACCCCCCCCCCACCCCCCACCCGACAGGTTTAGCCCCCGAGAATAAGAATCCTATTCGGATCAACCTGATGCTGCAGAAGGCCCAGTGCCCCCCCCCCCACCCCCACCCGCTTCCGCCGTCTATGCACTGTAATCGCGAAATTCAAGCCCCCCCCCCCCCCTCACCCCCTAAATTATGGATCCGCCCCTGGGCTGTGTTATGTCCCCGCTCTTTAACCGGGTCCATGATGCAAGCGCCTCGATGTCCACACAGAACAGGACTCGGAACAATACTCGGACACTGTTTATGTGGTCGTCCAGTGGTGGTAGTTCATGGTTGGTTGGTTGTATATTCAGGAGGCTTTAATCACTGTTGGTCATATCGCGTCAATGGGAGACGGGAGGGAGAGTGGAGCCATGTCCCCGGTTGTAACCCCCTACTCCGTGCGAAGAAGGACATGTGATCTTTATCCTGCGACTACACAGGCATGACCACAGCGGGGCTCGAACCATCGATCCACGTGCCGTTAGGCTCTCCGGTAGTTCATGATAACATGTTTCTTCGTGGGACTGCCTGACAGCAACGCGAACTTCATTAAGCGCAAGATGGCGTGCCTCCGTCCTAAAAACCATAGAGACCCAGAGGCGGATCCAGGAATTTGCAAATGGGGGGTCCATTCCTACGAGGAGCGGGGCACGTTGTCCCGACACCCTGGACACCCTCCCCCCCTCCTCTGGATCCACCCTTGGAAACCCGAGCACGTCCTGCGATCCGACTACGGCTTACCAGCGCTATGTCACTATGTCTGAACTAGAATGAATTCAAGATGCATGGATCACAAGAGACAGCGCCCCCTTGTGGACCAATAAGATCTGACGGTGGCCCTCAGGGACTCGGGAATGGATGGATGGTAGGCCGAATGCCTTCGCTGTCATTGTAAAGCCATCTTCTTCACGGAGTTTTCTCCTCGGTCCACTTGCAATGTTTTCTTACCTATTCCCTAAGACTTGTTCTATCTTGCGCTCTTGCCCAGCAAAAACGTGACCATAGCATCAAATCATCACCAGGTTGTTAATCCCATACATCTGGCTTTTAGTAAGTGTACCCGTCGATTTATATTGTTTTGGGCGTAGGAATCAGGTAAATGCAGAGCACAGGAGTGTTGTTTGATCCTCCTCAACGTTCACAATACGTGGGCATAACACCATCGATTGCCGCTTGCCCCCCCCCCTTTCTCCCTCCTTCCGGCCCGCCATTTTTTTGGAGCCGCCTCGGTTGTCCCTCAACCAAACCCAAACGGAATATATTCCTACGTCAGCTGTAATGGTGGCTTGACAGGGAACTGCGGGAATGGGGGGAGGGGGGGGGGGGGCAACGGAACTTAAGGCGACCTGCCGATAACGTTTACCTTATTAACCCCTTACCTTATACGCCAAAGTCAATAAGAGCCATACCCTCTCACAAATCCCCTTTTCTACTCCCCACAAGTAATTAGTACGTTCTCGCTGTATAATTCAAGATAAAAACAATTTTCTCCGACAAGAGATATATACACTTGAACATGCAAATATTCATATAGGCACTATGTCAACGCTCTATCTGAAACATACCTGGCGAAAACCAAATTGGATTAATGTAGTCGATATTTGGAATATGATTTCATTCCAATTATGACATAAAAGCTGCACATTTTGGGGAAATATCACACAGGCTAAATACACAGTAAACAAATTTGTCAAACATTGCAACAAATGAATAAGCCATAAATTTAAATGTAATCATCAAGTATCCTTAAGAGAGCCCAAGGCAATGCGCGACATCATATGGTTTAATTTAATGCAATGAATGTTAAAAAAATGAAGTTATAATTACAGTGCCAATTTAACTTTAGTTATCATTAAAAGTTAGGCATTTTACGGTGTATATATAAATATAATACAATTTTTCATACTTATGCAAATAACTTATGATGTATACATGATAGCTGTCTCAATAGACGAGTGATGACCATGCAAGAAAGGAATTGTGACAATTAATTCTAACAGCGTGACTAGAAGAAGAAACGTGACGTGTCGGGAAGCAAGAATATCGCACTCACACTACGAACATGGATTCCGAAGAGAAATAAATGAAAATCAATTCTAAACTAAATTCTTAGGGAGAAAGAAAATCAACTGATGTGGGTTTGGCGCATGAATGAACTGTCGCTGCGCAGTTAGTACATAATAATTATTTTACACATTATCTACAAAAACCTACAGCTATCTGCGAAATAGAAAGAAATAGATCATATGGATACACATTCTCTACCGTTTGTAGGCATCCATGTAAGCTTATCTTCCAGACAATAATGCGTTTGTCAGATACCCACACCGCCTAACAGAGCTTGCTTACATAGATATCGTTTTTTTATGGGTATGTAAGATCCATATCGCGTGTTGGTGTTAAAGTCCTTCAAGCAACGAACATTGTTTACGACACAAAGGTTTAACAGGGCGGGCCGGGGAGCTAACAATTCATGAAGATATCGTGGAGCACGCCACAGTCCACCTTGACACTCTACATGGGTTTCTTGTTATAAACCTGAACCACTGCCTGTGGGAGAGAGACTGTGTAGCGAGTGCGGTTTGTTAGATAACGAAGTCCACTTTGTTCTTGAATGTCGCTTGCACAATAATCCCAGCGAGAGCTTAATCCCACCGTATTTATGGAACTACCGGATAAAGATAAATTTATAGCACTGGTCATGTCACAGAGCTCGAAATTACCAAACAAATTGTCTGAATATGTTTATCTGGCCAGCAAGATGAGAGAACCTGAATAGTGTATCAGTGTACTAATGTATGAACCCGCCACATGTCAGTGTGTTGCATTTTTGCAACACGAGGGCCTCGGGCTCATTGAAATAAACTTCTTCTATTATAACGCAATAACAGAGACCAATTGTCTTTGAAGCTATATATTAGATATAAATGTCGCACTTCCTGTAATGGTAATACGATTCTAAATTCCCCGGGTAGCAAACACACATGCGCTACCAGCCCTTCATCCTCTAACATATGTGTCCATAAATTACTAATTAAGCAATGCAACCCCTCCTTTCATGCTCAGACAAATCGTGCGCTGACTACTGTTCTACGGCCCTATGACCAACATCACTGTTCTACGGCCCTTTGTCCAACATCACTGTTCTACGGCCCTTTGACCGACATCACTGTTCTACGGCCCTTTGACCAACATCACTGTTCTACGGCCCTTTGACCGACATCACTGTTCTACGGCCCTTTGACCAACATCACTGTTCTACGGCCCTTTGACCGACATCACTGTTCTACGGCCCTTTGACCAACATCACTCTTCTACGGCCCTTTGACCAACATCACTGTTCTACGGCCCTTTGACCAACATCACTGTTTTAGCAAAACCCCACTAGAAATTTGCTTCGTTAAACATTGTAACGACTATTTTCTTAGCCATTAATCTATTATCGCGTTTAGTGTGCATTCAAACTGTTGGCCAATAAATGAAGATAAATTTTTTTTGGATGTTTTACTCCACTCTTTCGGTATATTTATTAACTATAGGCCGATAAGATCTATATATAATATCGATGCAACTTGTTTGCTTTTATTATTTTAATATATCTCATACGCAATATGTATATTGATTATTAATGTTACTGATCTAATATTGATGTTAACTACCCGGTGTTATGCGGAATGTTATGCGGAATGTTATGCGGAAGGGTGAACACCAGATTAGTAGGTGATAATATTAGTAAACTACAGTACGGGGTGCTCCTAAAAATTACTAGAAAAAGGAAAACGCGCTAGCGACCAACTCTCTCAAAATTACTCACCAAAAAATACAGTATTGTACCCGATAGTTCCTCATACTGTTGTACAGTGGAAAATATACTGAGCAGAAGGCAAAGGAAGACCATCAAAAACCTGCAAGGAGGGAATGGAAGAGAACGACGCTCTCATATTAAACCGACCATCCAAAAGCAAGATGCAGAAAACATATACATAACACATACTTGTATGTATACATATATACACCAACATAGTGAGATGTACATAATGACAAAGATACACACATAGTTATTCGTATATTTCCCACATACATAAATGTAGAATAAAATACGTCTGTGCTTGAATTCATAAACAAACACACACACAAAAAAATACATTCAGAATACATGGAACGCCATTATTGAGATATATGAATAGATATAAGGAGAACGACAGCCAGAGATTCAAGGGCTGGGGACGATCTGGCCTAATTAAAGATATGACCTTGATATGTTGAACAGCGTTGGTATATATATATATATATATGCATACGTATATAAACCTATGTCTAAAGCAGCAGTGGTGAGACTACCCAAGGAACAGGCGTTTGAGTAGAGGGACACAAAACATATATACATTGTGCGTGCGAAAATCCCGCGTAAATATGTCTGCGGTAAGATAATGAAATCAGCCATCGCTTAATAAATTAAATGGTTTCGCCGAAGTTGTCTGTATAGTAAGAACATGACTCGCGCGATAGTAAGGTGAACGTATAAGTGGATATGCATCGCGCGCATCTCTATCAGTAAATTCCTTTCTTTTTCGTGTCGGTTGTTGTGGGAGCGGACATGACCTCATGTCTTTGATTAGCCATAGCTTTAGGAAGCTTTCCTATAGCTTATTGTTGTACGCAGGCTGAGCTGTAAATCAACAAGTCGTGGGTTCGAACCTTGGCACCTGCTTCTAGGGCAAGTCGCATTCAACGCCATGTAATTGTCCCATGTAAGCCTTCATATGCACAAACGGGGCTTAAAAACGAATCCTCCACGCGCGGTAGCCACTAATTTTACAGTGGCATGACTTGAGGAATCCACTGGGGAAAATAGGACTCCAGGTACTGACCTAAGGCTGTGGATTGGTGAAATCTAATACTGCACTAGTTTTTTTGTGAAATTGTGTTATAGATTTATCTACTTAGTCAGATGATAATTAATCTATCTAGTTATGGGAACACATATGTTCACATAATTATATTCACAATGTGACGGCTTAGATTACTTTATGGCTGGTATTTCTATCGATTGAAGCAAGAAATTCCCTAATGCGCCTGACAAGAAACATCCTCACAAACTAAGAATTGCCTTCTGCTTTGCTGTTTGTTTTGTTTTACAAAAAACGTAGCGAAACAAATCAACAAAATGGAACAAAAGTGAAGACAAGGCGCATTTTGCAAGCGAGGGATGGAGATAAGAGGGGTTGGAGGTGGGTTGAAAGGTCACAGCGCAAGTTACATTGATCACGCGACAAAATCGTTACAACGGCTACAACGAGACTTGCGGTGGGCGACCGAGTAGGCCCATCCGGTTCCCAGAAGCCAATGCGTCGGCCCGCACTCACCATATAGTATAAAACCGTGCCTGATATGTCTTCAAATATTGGAATTGTAGCAAAAACACTCAAAACTAGACACAGAAAGACCACCATAAACCTGAAAGAGACAAAATTACAAGAGATCGTTAATCTAAGGAAATGAAAATGCCGCAAATGTCATGGCATAGATGAAAAATAAAATTTGCGAGGGTGATACCGTAAACACGGCATAGTATAGTAAGTGGAACCTGGTTGTACCTGGAACCAAAAGAAATCGTTATTAATAGACAAAAAACTATATTTGTCTTCAGTTCATCGAGTATTACTATTAGACTCAAGTTTTGTTTTGGTTTTCCCGCGTCTATTTTATCACATCATTACCAACAGCACCACGCCTGTGTCTGTTTCAACATTTATTGACACTCTACTCGTTGTTTAGTCTGTATTAACAGAGGTCACGTGTCCCGTCATGTGCGATTTGATTATTTCTCCTCCCGTGTGTCCCTCACGCTCTCTCATTGTGCTTCATATCCATAGCTCCACACCACCACTTTATAGCTTGGCTATATCTGTTATTACATAGCTCCACACCACCACATTATAGCTTGGCTATATCTGTTATTACATAGCTCCACACCACCACTTTATAGCTTGGGTATATCTGTTATTACATCTGTTCATTTTCGCTCTCAACCGCATATGTTGAAACGTCCCTTTTTCAATTTTTCGATGTTGATACACATATTTTTTGACTTCCTTTACACATTTTAAAAACTGATTATGTATATATATATATATATATATATTTTCTATATTTATTAAATTATTCACATATAACTGCTTTGCCCTTTTCGCGAATCATTTGAAAT
The DNA here is from genome assembly GCA_964019135.1 of Arenicola marina. Classification (NCBI taxonomy): domain Eukaryota; kingdom Metazoa; phylum Annelida; class Polychaeta; family Arenicolidae; genus Arenicola; species Arenicola marina. Next base: position 22,612,097 of record OZ025256.1, on the reverse strand, counting down.
TTGTACACGACTCAAGATTTATTTATTACCTTCTCATCTGTAACATGAACGCTACACCACACGTTGGCCAGGCCAACTATGGCTAATATAAGTCCCCATTGAAGGCTACAATTTAGGAGTTGGCCGGCCACGTAAATTGAGCTGACTCCGGTCCCAGGTCGCCCGGTCTTCAGCAAGGGTCAGTCATCGACTTGGCTCTGTCCTCCCCCCAATCAAACCCTCTAATGGTTTAAGACCCCCAGGGGGGTCACTGTCGCCTTAAGCCGCCTCATTGTTATCGTTATAGAGGCTACTAGGTCCAAGAGGGCTACAAATCAGACTCTGGATGCCCGATCGCCCTCGGTCCCTTTCACCCCCCCACCCCGCCTCCCCACCCCATCACCAGGTACCAATGTCCTTGAGGCTAAACCCCCATCCCGCACCCTGGTTATTCCTCAATCTCTGTCTCCCCTCTCTCCATGTCTCCTTCTCTATTTTTCTCTCTCTGTTTTAGCATATCTCTCTTCCTCTACTTCTCTTCCATCCGCATCTCTCTTTTTTTGTATTTCTCTTCCTTTTTCTTTACTATATCTCCCATCCTTCTGTATCCCTATTTCCTTCACTTTGCCGCCTTCTCTTTTCTTCTACGCCCTCGACTTCTCTCTCTCTCTCTCCCTGGCTGTTCTTGTTGTCCATTACTTCAACTCTTTCCGCACTCTTGTCCTCTCTCTCTCTCGCTTTCTCTTTTCTTACTTCTCGGTCTCCCTCTACCCCTTCCGTTCTCTGTTGCACAATCGATCCATATATGCCTCTTTCTCCCCCAATCTTTCTCTCTCCCCTGCCATACTCTACCCCTAGTTGCCTGACCCCCAAGATCCACGCAGGCAGAAAGTGTGTGTGATAGCCAAGGGACATTGGGACGTACTCTATTAACCATTGGTCACGTGACCACGGCGCGTTCCCGCGTCTGTCCGAGATCTCAACGAGACAGAACGAGAATCACTGCGCCGCCTCCGAATCTTACGCCTAAGTACGAATTGCGTATGGGTGTGCGCGCGTGGTGGGTTGAGGGGGGGGGGGGGGGTAGGGGTTAGGGGAGGGGAAAGGGTGCCTAAACTTGTGTCCAGTGTCGTTAACCGCGGCTGTGCGGCGGCGTTTGGCTTAATATTTGGAGTGAAGGTGCAGCAGCCCTGGCCAGTCCCGTCCGAGAGAGGGGCATGGAGGCATGGAGGCCGTGGGTGACGGGGGGCGGGGAGGGAGGAGGGACGCTGGCGGCGGGACGGGACAGGGCGAAGGGAGACGGGGAGATGGGGCATGGCGAATGGCAGGCAGAGGGACGGAGCTGGAGAGCTGGGTGCTTCGGGGACTGGGTTAGAGGGGCTAGGCGGGATACTGGGGGCGGGGGAGCACGGCATGGTGCTTTGGGGGGGGGGGGGGGGGGCAATTTGACGAGGGATGGGATAGGGGGGTGGAACGGGCGGGGGGGGGGTGGTGGCGATGGGACGGGCTTGTAGGGCTAGGTGCTCAGGGGCAATAGGGCTGCCATTGGGATGTGTGAGAGGAAAGCGGTGATTTGGATAAGGTCGGGGTGTGGTGTTGGGGCGTGGGAGGGGAGGAGGAGAGGGGAAGTCGTTGCCTCTGTCGTTCATGGCGGAGTGTCGCTGGTGGTGTGGTGGGAAGGGCGGGCTAGGGGGGGGGGGGAGGGCGAGACGGTGTGGTAAGAATGATTAGAGACCAAGGATTTGATGGCCGTCGACTACTTGCTAGTCGTAAGATGGTTCGTGACTAGAATTGCCGGCCAGTCTGAATAATAGGACAAACGATCATTATTTACAGCCTGACAGGTTAGAGCGTCCGTTGCCAACAGATTGCTCCTGTTGATAGCATGGAACTGCTATTTTGTTTTCGGGGGATTTACTCTTCGCAATGGCGCTCTGTCGGTTGTATGTTCCTGACAATACGACCCTCTGATTCTGCAAATTAGTTTTCAGGTTGAGGGCCGGGTTATTGCGTGGGCTGGCGATTCAGCATTTATAGGTTGGAACAGCATATTAGAAAAGATCAAACAATTGCTGCAGTGTAGTTAAGAAGTACAATTAATTTAAATTAAATAATACAATTAATTAAAATTAAGAAACATAATTTATTGAAATTACCGAAAGTAATTCAATGAAATGACCGAAAGTAATTCAATGAAACTACCGAATGTAATTCAATGAAATTACCGAATGTAATTAATCGAAATTACTGAATTGAAATAAACTAGTGGTCCCATCGTTAATTGAAATTAAAGTATATTAATTGTAGTGAACACAATATAAATAATATGCTTAATTTGATATCAAGCAAATATTAAATTTAAATTAGGGAGCATAATGAATTTAATTTATAGGGAAAAATGAATTAAACTCAGAGATGAACTGAAGCGTAGTAAAGCCATAAGCGAAGCATCGCGTTTCGTCACACCTTTATGCCTGGATGCCACACCACAATGCATCAAGGACGACTGTCTATAACAACTTATTGCTCCTCAGCACAAACACTAGCTGTCAGCATTGTGCATCTAAACGATTTGTAGCGTGCTATAAATCTCACCAGGCTTTACAACCGGCTTTGTGGTGCGTACAATGCGAACAACAGAGAGTTGTATATATTTCAATCATAGACGTTTTCTTCAATGGAGTCTTGAATTTTACAGAAATGAAAACTGATTGTTGACCTTTGGGACAGTCACACGGGATCGGCCAAAATAACATGATGATTGACAGATGTAACCAACCTGGGATCCGTAAGGTCCCATAGGCGGAGCCTGGATCTACAACCGCTAGAGCCAGCGATACCGGAGCCTGGATCTACAACCGCTAGAGCCAGCGATACCGGAGCCTTGATCAATAACCGGTAGAGCCAGCGATACCGGAGCCTGGATCTACAACCGGTGGAACCAGCGATACCGGAGCCTTGATCAACAACCGCTAGAGCCAGCGATACCGGAGCCTGGATCTACAACCGCTAGAGCCAGCGATACCGGAGCCTGGATCTACAACGGCTAGAGCCAGCGATACAGCTTCAGGTCCCATAGGCGGAGTCTGGATCTACAACCGCTAGAGCCAGCGATACTGCTTCAGGTCCCACAGGCGGAGCCTGGATCTACAACCGCTAGAGCCAGCGATACTGCTTCAGGTCCCACAGGCGGAGCCTGGATCTACAACGGCTAGAGCCAGCGATACTGCTTCAGGTCTCACAGGCGGAGCCTGGATCTACAACGGCTAGAGCCAGCGATACTGCTTCAGGTCCCATAGGCGGAGCCTGGATCTACAACGGCTAGAGCCAGCGATACTGCTTCAGGTCCCACAGGCGGAGCCTGGATCTACAACCGCTAGAGCCAGCGATACAGCTTCAGGTCTCATAGGCGGAGCCTGGATCTACAACCGCTAGAGCCAGCGATACTGCTTCAGGTCCCACAGGCGGAGCCTGGATCTACAACGGCTAGAGCCAGCGATACTGCTTCAGGTCCCACAGGCGGAGCCTGGATCTACAACCGCTAGAGCCAGCGATACAGCTTCAGGTCCCATAGGCGGAGCCTGGATCTACAACGGCTAGATCCAGCGATACTGCTTCAGGTCCCACAGGCGGAGCCTGGATCTACAACCGCTAGAGCCAGCGATACTGCTTCAGGTCCCATAGGCGGAGCCTGGATCTACAACGGCTAGAGCCAGCGATACTGCTTCAGGTCCCACAGGCGGAGCCTGGATCTACAACCGCGAGAGCCAGCCATACTGCTTCAGGTCCCATAGGCGGAACCTGGATCTACAACCGCTAGAGCCAGCGATACTGCTTCAGGTCCCACAGGCGGAGCCTGGATCTACAACCGCTAGAGCCAGCGATACTGCTTCAGGTCCCATAGGCGGAGCCTGGATCTACAACGGCTAGAGCCAGCGATACTGCTTCAGGTCCCACAGGCGGAGCCTGGATCTACAACCGCTAGAGCCAGCGATACTGCTTCAGGTCCCACAGGCGGAGCCTGGATCTACAACGGCTAGAGCCAGCGATACTGCTTCAGGTCCCACAGGCGGAGCCTGGATCTACAACCGCTAGAGCCAGCGATACTGCTTCAGGTCCCACAGGCGGAGCCTCGATCTACAACGGCTAGAGCCAGCGATACTGCTTCAGGTCCCACAGGCGGAGCCTCGATCTACAACGGCTAGAGCCAGCGATACTGCTTCAGGTCCCACAGGCGGAGCCTGGATCTACAACGGCTAGAGCCAGCGATACTGTTTTAGGTCCCATAGGCGGAGACTGGATCTACAACGGCTAGAGCCAGCGATACTGTTTTAGGTCCCACAGGCGGAGCCTGGATCTACAACGGCTAGAGCCAGCGATACTTCTTCAGGTCCCATAGGCGGAGCCTGGATCTACAACCGCTAGAGCCAGCGATAATGCTTCAGGTCCCACAGGCGGAGCCTGGATCTACAACGGCTTGAGCCAGCTTCAGCGGTTCACAGACGATTCTGCTCAGCATATTGACGCAATGAAACGTATACTGGTACAAGGAATATAAATCCTGGATAGGAAGTACGTATTCCAGAAAACGCGTGCGCGATATTAGAGCCTAAAAGTCGAACAGAAAAGTACGTGGTCCATAAAATGACGCGTGGGCGATATTAGAGTATAAAGGCCGAAAAGACAAGCACGTGGTCAACAAAAGTCACATGGTCAATACAATCAAAATGTTAATAATATTCGATGCATATATTTGTGAGCATTTGTGTGCATATATAGCTCTTGGGGCATAGCTGTTCTGTGCACGAAGACAAGGAGTTGTGTTTTGGGCCGTTTTAATTCTCGTTAATGCACGAACAATTAAGCATTGCTTCTGCGTAGATTGCGGTGTTACCGGTTTTATTAACGTTACTATCGTTATCGCTTGGTAAGTTTTCGGTCGTCCATTTTATTTCTCAATGCTGCGTAATCAATTACTGTCCCTCACCATGAGATTGAAATTTATTGGCTATTATATATATGCTCTATTTGTCCTTAGAGGCCCCTGGTAAAACACAAAATGCCATCAATGACAGTCGGTATCGCTATATTATGCTGTGGTTCCATATAACATTTCCAGACGTCACTGGTTTTGCGTTGGTTAAATTCAGAATTCTGGACAATTTATACGGGCACGAGTTTTTTCCACGCCTCCAAGCCTCCATGTTTTATTCATGTCGTTCGAGTGTCCATACTTGAAAATGGATTTGTTTTAATATGAGCCGCTTCAAGTAGGCAATTGATGGAAGTACACGTTGATGACCGAGTTCAAATGTCGCCATATTTTGGCCATTGATTATATGACTGATGGCAGACAAATTGGTGAAAATCAAACCCAGGGCCTTCCATATCAATCGAAGGGGGAATACATGTACATAACCATTGGAGCAGTATCCAACCTCACATAATTTACTTAGGGCCTATATCGCTCCTTTCTTTGGATATTTACACCAACACTTAGCTCTTGCAGATCCCAATTTTTTTAGGGGTAGGGGGATGGAGTTAGGACGGGAGGTAATTAAATCTTTACATACCGATGGACAGAGATCCATGCCAAAGACCAGCCGGAAGTAATGTTCTCAGAAGCCATCAAACTTGCAACGCTCAGGTTTAAACGTACCCAGCGAACGCATTTGGAGGGGGGAAGCTAAATATAGTCTCTCGTCCCGGCTCCCTCGCGTCCTGGGCTAGCTGCTGCCGACACCACAGAGGTCTCTGGGAGTTACGTGGATGAATCCGTTCCCGTATTTCCTCTAAGCCTGTTTATGGTAATTTGGTCGCCGGGACCACATCTGTATCGAGTTGTTTGATCTCTATGTTACAAGGCGGTCACTCCGCTCGCTGTAAATACTCCAAGTGGTTTCCCGATGGGAAAGCGAGTGAACAAAAATGGCCCTTGGCTTAAATAACGGAAATGCTTTTTGTGACTACGTAAACCAAGTCACGATAGGTGTGTGTTTTTTGAGTAATAGTTGCAATCTCGGCAGTGGTGTTTTCTCGGCATTATTGGGCATGGACGCGTCAACCCCTTGGGCCCTTAATTGCGACTACGCGAATGCAATGGGTGATGCAAGGTTAGATAGATGATCCTGCGCCTATTCAATGTAGAGGAATTTAGTCAGAATGCAATGGGTGATGCAAGGTTAGATATATGATTCTGCGCCTATTCAATGTAGAGGAATTTAGTCAGAATGCAATGGGTGATGCAAGGTTAGATATATGATTCTGCGCCTATTCAATGTAGAGGAATTTAGTCAGAATGCAATGGGTGATGCAAGGTTAGATATATGATTCTGCGCCTATTCAATGCAGAGGAATGTAGTCAGAATGCAATGGGTGATGCAAGGTTAGATATATGATTCTGCGCCTATTCAATGTAGAGGAATTTAGTCAGAATGCAATGGGTGATGCAAGGTTAGATATATGATTCTGCGCCTATTCAATGTAGAGGAATTTAGTCAGAATGCAATGGGTGATGCAAGGTTGGATATATGATCCTTTCACTATTCAATGTAGAGGAATTTAGTCAGAATGCCATGGGTGATGCAAGGTTAGATATATGATCCTGTGCCTATTCAATGTAGAGGAATTTAGTCAGAATGCAATGGGTGATGCAAGGTTAGATAGATGATCCATCATGATCCGGCACAATTTCAACAGCCTGGGGGGGGGGGGGGTGCGTATTGTGAAGAAATAACACAAATCATGATTTTATTTTTAAGGCCACCCTTTTCAACCGGAAACATTTGCTTAAACAACGATCAGTTCTGTTCTGGATATTGTGTTAACATTATACAAAAATGTATCATGCGCCGCATATATCACGTCTTCGGCATAAGAAGCTTTCAAGTGAATCGCTATAAAGCGATTTGAGGAACACGATTTGTAGCTTCGTCTTTCCCGCATTTATTACAAGAAAATAAAAAATAAAACCGCTGCAACTACGCAACGGGGCTTTAAAGGCCTCCATGATTCCAAAGAACTCTACAGATCATGAATATTAGTCAGCACAATCAGGATAAAAGACGAAAAACCGCCAAGATTCCAAGAAGAGTATCCTTAATCCTATTAACGACGTTTCAATGAAAATTTATCTTCTTTCCTTTTTTCTTTCATTACTATTTTTCGGGTAAGGAGCTGACGAAGGAGGCGGGAGCGGGGGTACAGAGAGCTATTCATTTGATCATTTAATAGGTCTAGGGCCTCTTGTACCGTAGTGCGGCATATTATCGCGTCTCAAAGAACCATTGAGCGTTCCGTTTGAAACTTTTTTCCATCTTGACGTTGAAAGTCGGTGATTAAATAGTAAAACAGGTCAAGCTCCTCCTTCTATATAACCTGGGCAATTTTCCAAACTACCTACATCGGACTTATATGTTATGCCCCATCACATCTCCACCTTTGACTGTCTTTTCTTCAAACCGTTGGATCTTATTCGCTGTGGGTCTGACGGTGTCTTTATATTGTATTTTACGGCCAAAGCCTTTCACGCGATACCTAATTGCCGGAAATCAAGTTTTTAGTCTTTATATCAATATGTTTTTTTATTAGATTGTGTTGTGTCTGTGTAGTCTAAGATCAAACCGCGTGAAAATTTGCATTGACATCGGCCATTGACCATAATATGTTAAGCGGCGAGGGTTAAATGTAAAATCGAGAACGGAATCGTAGGTGTTTATGCCTCCTATCATGTCTGCGTTACGACCTTCCCGACACCCATAAAGTAGTGCCATCCCTGAACCCCTGATTTTTATTACTGTAACTCCTATCCTCAAGTACCCTCCCCTTCCTACATTTTCTCCTGTCCTCTCACTCTGTCCACATGTCCCCGCTGCCACACGACACTCCTCCATTTGGGGGGGGGGGTGTATTTACGAGAACCACGACCCCCTCCTCACCCCCCCCCCCCCCACCCAACATCCCGCCGCCAGGCCGTTTTGAAGACATTATGGATGTCGGCTTTCGATTAATGATGTGGGCTTTATGGAAGGAAGTCAGAGGTTCCGTCATACGGAGCTAAGAAAGTTATAAAAGGGAATGTACTATGGCGGAGGCAGCCGGGGTTGCGGGACAAATTGGGATCTGACTCCACCTCCCGCGCTTACCCGCGTCCCACGTTTATTTTCACCGCCCGGCTTAATACCGCAAAACTCAAACCATTCAAGCGGAAGTTTTGCTGGACCATTATGACCTGCCGGTTTTTGCTTTTTTTTGTTCCTCTCTTACTATGGGATTCTGCTCCACGTCCTCAGTGAACGCATCAAAGCTGTCGAAACAAACATCGTGGCCACGAAGGGAAGGCGACGCCGGGATAACCGTGGCTGGTAATATAGCACGAGCGATCATGGGGAAATCCACCTTAAAACCAGTCAATGTGGAAGGTGGAGCCGATTCCCACCACCGTCGTAACGTCCCCGACTCCTTGCCATCTCCACACAAACTGAAACAAAACAAAACTCTCCCGGAGTACTGAGGAGATATCAAATCCCGTTATTCCCTACTCTCGCCGCCTGCCGCGAGACCTTTCCCGTCTGCTCCAGTCCCTAATATGGCCCCCCCCCCACCCCACCCCACACACCGACCTCCACCCTTAACCATCCTTCCAGCAAACAACAAAAAGCGCCGGGAGTAATAGTCTGATGTTACATGGCATGAGACAATTTACGGCTGTCACCAAATTTGTTCACTGATATCCATCCGCCAGGCTTAGCCAATAACACGCGCAGACCGAGAGTCGTGAAGCTGTTGACAACATGAACGGGACTCGCGAGCTTCATAAGCCTGCTCACGTCCCTGAACATGCCCCCAACCACTAGACCCCACCCCCACCACACCCTGACTATTTCATCCATCCCGCACTTCTTTACTATACGACTATACAGTAAATGATAAAAAAAAACGAGTTGCAGTTAACTGGACGTATATTAATCCTGTTGGATCAGCTCAAGCAAAGCTGACTTTCTGATGAGGTGTCCTTCTGCCCTGCTTTATCCTATCTCTGCTGTCTGGCCGGCAAGGGAACCAATCGCATTATCTCAAAAACGAAACCATCGTCGTTAGTTAACGTAAACTGCTACTTCCTGGAATTGAAATGAAATATTGGTGTTTTACACACTTGAATGGTTTTATTGGGGGGGGGGGGGGAGGGGGGCAAGCACCCGGGACAATGACAAGGGGTGAACCATGCCTCAGGTGCACGTGACAGGGCGCGATCCCACGACCATTTGATCTGCAGCTCACCCCGCTTGCCAACTGAATGCCCATCGGAAGGAAAACCACAGACTGAAGGAAAGGCTGCGCACGGCGCGCAACGCATGAGCGATAATTCAGGTGATCTTGCTTGATACAGTTTTCTCTGTCGTCATGGTTTAAGCCGAAGGGTGAAAGTAACACACAAAACACAACAAAAGTCACGACCCTTCAAAAGATAAAATAAGACCAAGCTCGAATATTCGCAGCTCTCCTTGGCGCTTGTATGGTTTGTTATTGCCAAATAACACAGATTCTAGAACGATGTATGGTAATCCTGTCGATAATAACGATTAGGTAGATATGTTTTTTAAACATAAAATAAAATGGTAATATAATTATTCTTGAACTGGCCAATTATTTAAGCAAACCCATTTATGAATTATCGTGTTTATTGCCAGAAGGGGATTGTTATTGTGTTTATTGCCAGAAGGGGATTGTTATCGTGTTTATTGCCAGAAAGGGGATTGTTATCGTGTTTATTGCCAGACGGGGATTGTTATTTTGTTTATTGCCAGAAGGGGATTGTTATCGTGTTTAATGCCAGAAGGAGATTGTTAGCCTGTTTATTGCCAGAAATGGGCTTGTTATCGTGTTTATTGCCAGTAGGGGATTGTTATTGTGTTTATTGCCAGAAAGGGATTGTTATTGTGTTTATTGCCAGAAGGGGATTGTTATCGTGTTTATTGCCAGAAGGAGATTGTTATCGAGTACTTGCTGTGCAAAGAGGAGATATATTAGATCTGATTAAATCGTTTATAGGGTCTGATCCACTCAAACTTCTCCTATTGTTGTCTGAATATCGACTATCCGTCATGAAGAATATGGCTCGTTCTTTCTTTCTTTCTTTCTCTGTCTTTTGGAATTCTGCGTCTCTTTTTTTCTATATGTGGTTCTTTCTCTTTCTCTCTGTCTTTGTCTCTGTATCTTTCTAACTATTACTCTGTCAGTCTCTCTCTTTCTTTCTGTCTGTATCTATCTGACTATTACTCTGTCAGTCTCTCTCGTTCTCTCTGTTTGTATCTGGCTGACTATTACTCTGTCAGTCTCTCTCTTTCTTTCTGTCTGTATCTATCTGACTATTACTCTGTCAGTCTCTCTCGTTCTCTCTGTTTGTATCTGGCTGACTATTACTCTGTCAGTCTCTCTCTTTCTTTCTGTCTGTATCTATCTGACTATTACTCTGTCAGTCTCTCTCGTTCTCTCTGTCTGTATCTGTCTGACTATTACTCTGTCAGTCTCTCTCTTTTTCTCTGTCTGTATCTGTCGTTCCGTCCGTGAGTCTCTCTCTCTCCGTATCGCTCTGTCTAGTTCTCAAAGACGTCCGCTGCTGGAAGAGGTCCACCCAAGAGGGGTTTCGATGCATTGTCGCATTTCCGTTGGTCATCAGATCCGTTACATAAGCGTCTGTTGCCCCCCCCCCCCCACCCCCTTGACGCCGTCCCCATCCCCCTCTGGCCGACCCCCACTAGCCGACCCATGGCACAGGCCAAAAATACGGGGCAGGCCATAATTCGCCGCGATGCCGTAAGTAACACTTGAGAACTCCTCTGGGAACGGCTACGGAATTGAACAAATCTCTCACGTTGCCAGCGCACAGACTGACTGACCAGACACCAGATTATTGGTTACATGCACATCCGCCAGCACCTCCATCGGCTGTGCCGCCAGTCGTCCTGTCCCCCTCGCCCTACCCCACCCCCCACCCCCACCTTACACCCTAGCAGCACGCTCAAGTCCTCACCCCCCCCCCTCTCTAATCAGCCCCTGGCCAGCCCCCGAGGAGGTGATGCCCGTCGACCAGAGGTTATCACCCTGGGCGATCCAGCCCGACTATTTTGCGTGGCGGACGTGGCCAGCATACTAGTGCTTCAATTATGTCATCGCGCTCGTCTCCAGGGGAACGACGACAGCGGGCAGACTTTAGCCACCAATCAGGGCCGAGGTATTCTTACGCCGTCGGCGGGGTGGAGTGGCGGGTGGGTGGGGGTGGGGAGGGGTCCGGTGTCGGGGATGGAGGGGTGGAAGGTTGGCTGTGGGTGTTGGTGGTGGTTGAGGGGTGGGGGTAACGGGTGGTGGTTGAGCAGAGGAGGAGGGGGAGGGGAGGAGGGGGAGCGGAAGGAGAGGGGGAGGGGGGATGGGGAGGGGGAGGGGGATAGGGGGGGGGGAGGGCGCATAAGCGGACGCGATATTTCAACGTGGTTACGACGCCAAACAGGGCAGATAACGCAATTATAATTGCCACACCACGTGACCCCGGAGGTCTGTCCACGCCGGCCCCCTCCTCCTCCCCATCCTCCCTCCATCCCTCCTCCTCCTCAGCTCTCCCCTCCTTCTCCTCCTCACCTGCCCCCTCGTTCTCCCCCCCCCCCCCCCACCTTTCGCTTCGCCTCTCCCCCTCCATAATCCTGTTCTGCCCTTCCCCCTCCATACCCCCGTTCTACCCCCTCCCCCCTATCTCCCTCTCGCTCTCACACTCTCACCCCACCCCACCCCACCCACCCGACCCCACCCTACCCCACCCCACCCAGCCTTCTCATTGCCTATGTACCCCTTGTCTCCCCTGTCATGCAACCAATAACCCTAAGCGTCACCCCAGCCAAGTGATCTCCTCACCTCACAGCAGGCTTCGCACGCTCCCACCCCCCTGCCCCCCCCTCTCCCCCACTCCCCAACCCCCCACGCACCCCAGGGGTCCCTATCAGCCGGGGATTTTATATAGCAGTCACGTGTCGCCATGCCTCCCGCCTCTTCACCCCCACCCGTAACCCCTCTCACTCGCACCCACCCTTATTTATCATACAGTAAGCTGGATAATATAGGGTCAGGCATGATGGAGTGAAAGGGATGGGGTGATGAGGGAAGGGATCTGAACGTAATTTTATATACATATGACGCGATTTTAAATTGCCTCACATTACTACATGAACTTCGTGCTATAGTGCTGTATAAAGGCATGTTTTCAATGTTTTTACCATTCAAAATGTTTGTTCTTCTACACCGAAGCACATTCCGCAAACCCGCCACAACCACGTCATGCAGACCCATTCCCCACCCAGCATGTGCACCTCAGTCAGTAAAAGAAGTTCCGGGAGACAAATCTAATGTAATTGCTGGAAAACTGGAGAAGTCAATTACACGACAGAAATCTGGCTCATGGCAATCGTGTCGTTTTCGAAAATAATGGTCCTGGCGGTGAGCGATAATAAGGAACTTTGCAAAACGAATCTCTCCCGGAACCGGAAATGGAGGTGATCCAAAACAAGTAGCACGTGCGACTCAAATGTCCTTCCATTAAATAGCGTTATATCCCCGTCTTTACACACGGTGACTGTGTCACCTTGTCTCGTTGCTCTTTTTGCGTTATTTAATGGTATTATGAATGGGATGTCGATGCCGTGGCTTCACGACTAAACTCCCCGTGTTCTGATTCCGAGCTCCAAACAATGGATTAACATCACAAACAATGGATTAACAGCTCCAATGGATTAACATCACATTCTGTTATTATTTTTTTCTGCTACTTATACAAATGATTGTAATGTCATCTATTTCAATCCGATTATTTTCGTCAGGTTACATAGTTTGTTTCTCGCGATTGTGGCATCCATGGGGTCTTTGGCATTGACATTCAAACTTAGAGTACGTACCACATGCACAATCACTCCGCCGGCAAAAGTTGTTGACGGGATCGAGGAAGGGTTGGGGGCGGTCCAGGGGTGGGGGGGGAGGTTGGGGGTAGGGCAAGGGAGGGGAGCCGTTGGCGGTTGGGTGGGTGGGGGGGGGGGGGGCTGTTGTCGGGCGCATCGCAGCCGTCGAAGTGACAGTTCCGACAGGGGGTGCTAATGGGGCGAATCCCCAGTAAAGCTCCCAGAGTTCCCCATTGCCGGAAGCGGAAGTTGTTTGGCGGTTGGCTACTACCCGCTGGAGCTGTCACCCCGGTGACAACGCGCCATTCAGGAAACGAACATGTTAGAGAGGGGGTGGGCGTGTGGGGTGCGGGGAAGCTGCCGGGTGGCAGGGGAGAGGATGCGATGGGAGGGGGGGGGGCGTGGAGGGCAAGTTAAGTGGCAGGACCGCCAGCTGTACCAGGGGTATCAGAGTAAGTAG
>OZ025256.1:22577139-22598520 GCA_964019135.1 Arenicola marina | reverse complement strand
CATGCAACCAATAACCCTAAGCGTCACCCCAGCCAAGTGATCTCCTCACCTCACAGCAGGCTTCGCACGCTCCCACCCCCCTGCCCCCCCCCCCTCCCCCACTCCCCAACCCCCCACCCACCCCAGGGGTCCCTATCAGCCGGGGATTTTATATAGCAGTCACGTGTCGCCATGCCTCCCGCCTCTTCACCCCCACCCGTAACCCCTCTCACTCGCACCCACCCTTATTTATCATACAGTAAGCTGGATAATATAGGGTCAGGCATGATGGAGTGAAAGGGATGGGGTGGTGAGGGAGGGGATCTGAACGTTATTTTATATACATATGACGCGATTTTAAATTGCCTCACATTACTACATGAACTTCGTGCTATAGTGCTGTATAAAGGCATGTTTTCAATGTTTTTACCATTCAAAATGTTTGTTCTTCTACACCGAAGCACATTCCGCAAACCCGCCACAACCACGTCATGCAGACCCATTCCCCACGCAGCATGTGCACCTCAGTCAGTAAAAGTAGTTCCGGGAGACAAATCTAATGTAATTGCTGGAAAACTGGAGAAGTCAATTACACGACAGAAATCTGGCTCATGGCAATCGTGTCGTTTTCCGAAAATAATGGTCCTGGCGGTGAGCGATAATAAGAAACTTTGCAAAACGAATCTCTCCCGGAACCGGAAATGGAGGTGATCCAAAACAAGTAGCACGTGCGACTCAAATGTCCTTCCATTAAATAGCGTTATATCCCCGTCTTTACACACGGTGACTGTGTCACCTTGTCTCGTTGCTCTTTTTGCGTTATTTAATGGTATTATGAATGGCATATCGATGCCGTGGCTTCACGACTAAACTCCCCGTGTTCTGATTCCGAGCTCCAAACAATGGATTAACATCACAAACAATGGATTAACAGCTCCAATGGATTAACATCACATTCTGTTATTATTACTTTGGCATTGACATTCAAACTTAGAGTACGTACCACATGCACAATCACTCCGCCGGCAAAAGTTGTTGACGGGATCGAGGAAGGGTTGGGGGCGGTCCAGGGGTGGGGGGGGAGGTTGGGGGTAGGGCAAGGGAGGGGAGCCGTTGGCGGTTGGGTGGGTGGGGGGGGGGGGGGCTGTTGTCGGGCGCATCGCAGCCGTCGAAGTGACAGTTCCGACAGGGGGTGCTAATGGGGCGAATCCCCAGTAAAGCTCCCAGAGTTCCCCATTGCCGGAAGCGGAAGTTGTTTGGCGGTTGGCTACTACCCGCTGGAGCTGTCACCCCGGTGACAACGCGCCATTCAGGAAACGAACATGTTAGAGAGGGGGTGGGCGTGTGGGGTGCGGGGAAGCTGCCGGGTGGCAGGGGAGAGGATGCGATGGGAGGGGGGGGGGGGGGCGTGGAGGGCAAGTTAAGTGGCAGGACCGCCAGCTGTACCAGGGGTATCAGAGTAAGTAGGTGTGCGTAAGGGATAGACAAGTTAGTAGATGTGCATAGGGGATGGCAGAATAAGTAAAGGTTAATAGAGGTAAATATATCATACCTTTACTTACACATTCCTCATTTTGATTTTGTATGCACGTGACGTTATTGGCGGGATGGTGGGATGGTGGGATGGTTGGATGGCAGGATGGCGGGATGGCGGGATGGCGAGATGGCGAGATGGCGGGATGGCAGGATGGCGGGATGGCGGGATGGCGGCATGGTGGGATGGTGGGATGGCGGTATGGTGGGATGGCGGGATGGCGGGATGGCGAGATGGCGGGATGGCAGGATGGTGGGATGGCGGCATGGTGGGATGGTGGGATGGCGGGATGGTGGGATGGCGGGATGGTGGGATGGCGGGATGGCGGGATGGCGAGATGGCGGGATGGCAGGATGGCGGGATGGCGGGATGGCGGGATGGTGGGATGGTGGGATGGTGGGATGGCGGGATGGCGGGATGGCGGGATGGTGGGATGGTGGAATGGCGGGATGGCGGGATGGTGGGATGGTGGGATGGTGGGATGGCGGGATGGCGGAATAGCGACGGAATGGTGGGATGGCGGGATGGCGGGATGGTTGGATGGCGGGATGGTGGGATGGTGGGATGGCGGGATGGCGGAATGGCGGGATGGCGGGATGGTGGGATAGTGGGATGGTGGGATGGCGGGATGGTGGGATGGTGGGATGGTGGGATGGCGGGATGGCGGGATGGTGGGTTGGTGGGATGGCGGGATGGTGGGTTGGTGGGATGGCGGAATGGCAGGATGGCGGGATGGCGGGATGGCGGGATGGCAGGATGGCGGGATGGCGGGATGGCGGGATGGCGGGATGGCGGGATGGTTGGATGATGGGATGGCGGGATGGCGGGATGGCGGGATGGCGGGATGGCGCAATAGCGACGGAATGGCGGGATAGTGGGATGGTGGGATGGCGGGATGGCGGGATGGCGAGATGGCGGAATAGCGACAGAATGGCGGGATGGCGGGATGGCGGAATAGCGACGGAATGGCGGGATGGCGGGATGGTGGGACGGCGGGATGGCGGGATGGCGGAATAGCGACGGAATGGCGGGATGGTGGGATGGTGGGATGGCGGGATGGTGGGATGGCGGGATGGTGGAATGGCGGGATGGCGGGATGGCGGGATGGCGGGATGGCGGGATGGTGGGATGGTGGGATGGCGGGATGGCGGGATGGTGGAATGGGGGATGGCGGGATGGTGGAATGGCGGGATGGCGGGATGGTGGGATGGTGGGATGGCGGGATGGCGGGATGGCGGGATGGCGGGATGGCGGGATGGCAGGATAGGGGGATAGCGGGATGGGGGGATAGCGGGATGGCGGGATGGGGGGATGGCGGGATGGCGGGATGGTGGGATGGTGGGATGGCGGGATGGCGGGATGGCGGGATGGCGGGATGGCGGGATGGTGGGATGGTGGGATGGCGGGATGGCGGGATGGCGGGATGGCGGGATGGCGGGATGGCAGGATAGGGGGATAGCGGGATGGGGGGATAGCGGGATGGCGGGATGGGGGGATGGCGGGATGGCGGGATGGCGGGATGACAGAATAGCGACGGAATGGCGGGATGGTGGAATAGCGACGGAATGGCGGGATGGTGGGATGGTGGGATGGCGGGATGGCGGGATGGTGGGATGGCGGGATGGCGGGATGGTGGGATGGCGGGATGGCGGGATGGCGGGATGGCGGGATGGCGGGATGGTGGGATGGCGGGATGGTGGGATGGCGTCATGGCGGGATGGCGGGATGGCGGGATGGCGGGATGGCGGGATGGCGGGATGGCGGGATGGTGGGATGGCGCGATGGCGCGATGGCGGGATGGCGGGATGGCGGGATGGCGGGATGGCGGTAGTCATAGCAGGAAAAACTTCCACACGGAGACAAACGTGTCAGACAATGGTGTCACCAGCATGTCTCACGCCACCCTCGCGTCCAACTCGGTGACAGCCAAGGAAATGAGAGGGCCTCACGCGGGGAATTCTGGGAAGGCAGGTGCGCGCCGTCACATTTCGTCCTTTACCGGCTTGAGCGGCTTGGGCGCCCTCTTGTGGAGACAACGGGAGACACGTCTGGGCGCTGGAGTCACCTCTAAGGGTGGAGGAGGGGGGGGGCGGAGACATTGCTGTCGTCTACAGCTCACTGTCTCCATGGGGATCGGGTGTATGAGGTGGGTATACGAGGGTGTGGCAGAGCCACACCCTCGTATCCAGCCAGCCAGCCAGTCATCCGGCCATCCAGCCAGCCAGCCAATCATCCAGCCATCCATCCGGCCATCCAGTCACCCAAACATGCAGCCAACAAATTAGCTAGTTGGCCAGTTAGCCAGCTAACCAGCAATCCAGCTAACTAGCCATTCAGCTAACCAGCTGGTAAACAATCCAGCCATTCAATCAGCCAACCAAACAGCAATCACCCCACCTCCCGCCGTCCCCTCTCCCTAAACCTAACAGCCTGGACCCGTGTGCAGTAATGGGAAAACAAACAAACTGTCCACTAACAACGGTCATTGACTCCGAGAAGAAAAAGAAATACAGCATATTGTCGCCCACAGGAAACAGTCCAGACCTGTTTATCTGGAGTCATTACACTCAGTGGGCCAAGATTGCCAATGGGGGTGGGGGGGCAACGGCGCGGGGGTGGGGTGGGGTAGTAAACGTCTCACCCACGGGCCATCTGGTTCAGTGACCGCCTCATGTATGCATTTAAGTCCAGTTGAACCCTCTCACCCGTCACTCTTCACCCTCTCACCCTCACCCGTCACTCTTCACCCTCACCCGTCACACTTCACCCTCTCACCCGTCACACTTCACCCTCTCACCCGTCACTCTTCACCCTCTCCTCACCCGTCACTCTTCACCCTCTCACCCGTCACACTTCACCCTCTCACCCGTCACTCTTCACCCTCTCACCCGTCACTCTTTACCCTCTCACCCGTCACTCTTCACCCTCTCACCCGTCACTCTTCACCCTCTCACCTGTCACTCTTCACCCTCTCACCCGTCACTCTTCACCCTCTCACCCGTCACCCTCTCACCCGTCACTCTTCACCCTCTCACCCGTCACTCTTCACCCTCTCCTCACCCGTCACTCTTCACCCTCTCCTCACCCGTCACTCTTCACCCTCTCACCCGTCCAATCTTCACCCTCTCACCCGTTACTCTTCACCCTCTCCTCACCCGTCACTCTTCACCCTCACCCGTCACACTACACCCTCTCACCCGTCACTCTTCACCCTCTCACCCGTCACTCTTCACCCTCTCGCCCGTCACTCTTCACCCTCTCACCCGTCACTCTTCACCCTCTCACCCTCACCCGTCACTCTTCACCCTCTCACCCGTTACTCTTCACCCTCTCCTCACCCGTCACTCTTCACCCTCTCACCCGTCACTCTTCACCCTCTCACCCGTCACTCTGCACCCTCTCACCCGTTACTCTTCACCCTCTCACCCGTCACTCTTCACCCTCTCACCCTCACCCGTCACTCTTCACCCTCTCACCCGTTACTCTTCACCCTCTCCTCACCCGTCACTCTTCACCCTCTCACCCGTCCAGTCTTCACCCTCTCAACCGTTACTCTTCACCCTCTCCTCACCCGTCACTCTTCACCCTCACCCGTCACACTTCACCCTCTCGCCCGTCACTCTTCACCCTCTCACCCGTCACTCTTCACCCTCTCACCCGTCACTCTTCACCCTCTCACCCGTCACTCTTCACCCTCTCACCCGTCACTCTTCACCCTCTCACCCGTCACTCTTCACCCTCTCACCCGTCACTCTTCACCCTCTCACCCGTCACTCTTCACCCTCTCACCCGTCACTCTTCACCCTCTCCTCACCCGTCACTCTTCACCCTCTCACCCGTCCAATCTTCACCCTCTCACCCGTTACTCTTCACCCTCTCCTCACCCGTCACTCTTCACCCTCACCCGTCACACTTCACCCTCTCACCCGTCACTCTTCACCCTCTCACCCGTCCAGTCTTCACCCTCTCAACCGTCACTCTTCACCCTCTCACCCGTCACTCTTCACCCTCTCACCCTCACCCGTCACTCTTCACCCTCTCACCCGTCACTCTTCACCCTCTCACCCGTCACTCTGCACCCTCTCACCCGTTACTCTTCACCCTCTCACCCGTTACTCTTCACCCTCTCACCCGTCACACTTCACCCTCTCACCCGTCACTCTTCACCCTCTCACCCGTCACTCTTCACCCTCTCACCCGTCATTCTTCACCCTCTCACCCGTCACTCTTCACCCTCTCACCCGTCACTCTTCACCCTCTCACCCGTCACTCTTCACCCTTACCCGTCACTCTTCACCCTCTCACCCGTCACTCTTCACCCTCTCACCCGTCACTCTTCACCCTCTCACCCGTCACTCTTCACCCTCTCACCCGTCACTCTTCACCCTCTCACCCGTCACTCTTCACCCTCTCACCCTTCACAAGACCTTTCCACCATCGCCCTTCACACTCGATTTGGTCACCTTCTCACCCTCTTAACGTAGTGAATGCTGAGGTTATTCATCGATAAAAATACATGATGCATAACTGCATGTATTAATTTCAAATTTTAGGATTTATGTTGATGTGTATTGACTTCTTGTTCTGCTAAACCAGGAAAAACGAGTTTCGAATTTCACCTCGTCCCAGAACCAACTCGGGCCTGCCTTGATCAATCCACCTCTCGTCCCAGAACCAACTCGGACCTGCCTTGATCAATCCACCTCTCGTCCCAGAACCAACTCGGACCTGCCTTGATCAATCCCCCTCTCGTCCCAGAACCAACTCGGACCTGCCTTGATCAATCCGCCTCTCGTCCCAGAGCCAACTCGGACCTGCCTTGATCAATCTACATCCCGTCCCAGAACCAACTCGGACCTGCCTTAATCAATCTACATCCGGTCCCAGAACCAACTCACACCTGCATTGATCAATCAGCCTCTCGTCCCAGAACCAACTCGAACCTGCCTTGATCAATCCACCTCTCGTCCCACAACCAAGTCGGACATGCCATGATCAATTCCCCTCTCGTCCCAGAACCAACTCAGACCTGCCTTGATCAATCCCCCTCTCGTCCCAGAACCAACTCAGACCTGCCTTGATCAATCCCCCTCTTGTCCCAGAACCAACTCGGACCTGCCTTGATCAATCCACCTCTCGTCCCACAACCAAGTCGGACATGCCATGATCAATTCCCCTCTCGTCCCAGAACCAACTCAGACCTGCCTTGATCAATCCCCCTCTCGTCCCAGAACCAACTCGGACCTGCCTTGATCAATCCGCCTCTCGTCCCAGAACCAACTCGGACATGCCTTGATCAATCCCCCTCTCGTCCCAGAACCAACTCGGACCTGCCTTGATCAATCCCCCTCTCGTCCCAGAACCAACTCGGACATGCCTTGATCAATCCCCCTCTCGTCCCAGAACCAACTCGGACCTGCCTTGATCAATCCCCCTCTCGTCCAGAACCAACTCGACATGCCTTGATCAATCCCCCTCTCGTCCCAGAACCAACTCGGACCTGCCTTGATCAATCCTGATCCCCGGACAATCTGTTCCCCACGAGACCAATCCGCCGGCATGCCCGGGAGGGGGCGCCGTCATCCGCTCAGGCTGGAGGCGATCCTTTACTCATGAGACACCAGGGACGCTGTTGGTCAGGCTTTGAAGGGGTTGGGAGAGGGGTGGGAAGAGGTGGGGTGGGGGGTGGGAGAGGTGGGGGGGGGCGAGTTGTCCCTGAACACCAATCTCGTGGTCTGTGGAGGGATCCAAGGGTATTGGCGGGGACTGGACGGGGGAATGGGTGGGTAAGGGGGGGGGGGGGCGCGGCAGGACATGCCAGTTTCTTTAACCCGGCTTCACCCACCCCTCCGTACCTCCTCCGACCTTCTGCATTGTATACCCAGGATTTTAAAGGCAGTCCAAAATGATGGATTTGAAGGTCATCCCCCCACCCCCGGCGACGCTCGGACGTGCCAGCTGACGGTGTCTTTCTACTGATGGGGGACTTTAACACAAGGTCATCGTGTATCTCGCGGGAGGCGAGAGTAAGACGTGATGTGATGGCGGGGAACCTCAACAGGAAGCGTGACAAAAAGGGTGTCACGCTAGGTGGCGCTTTCGAAGCAGAATCATCAAGTGTTCGTTCTCCTTTTCCTTTAACATCTGTAAACCTTCTATCTTGATCCGTATAATATGTATGTATAACGTATATATTATGATGTATTAATACCTTATTTTGGCACGCAAAAGTCACGATATTCATAACATGCACCAATTTTATACATAGGGGTCTGGCCGGGCGGGTCCAGCGCGCAGTGTCCATTTTTTTCAGCATTCTCAGTGTCGAATGTCGATTTTTCACGACGTCCGTGTCGCTTTTTGGCTAAATTCAGTGTAGTTTTTTGTTCAAAAATCTGTGTCGATGCCGCTTTTTCAGATCCTCAGCGTCGGAATGTTGGGGTCCATGTTCCCTGTCGATTTCTCCAATATGCCAGCGTCCCGCGTCGCCCTTTACCCCTTGCAGACCCATATATATGACCGCGTGGCCTTGACCGACTAGGCTACGATCAGAGCGGGGTGGGACAACGGGGCCTGATACGGCGCATAATCGACGAAAAATTACATTAATCAGGTCTGTCTGGCTTACACACCCCTCCCCTCCGTGCCCCCCCCCCCCACCCCCTGCCCCCCCCCCCCACCTCCACCAGCCACCAACCTGTCCAGTCCTCTCCACCCTCCACTCGCCACCCTTGTTCTGTCGCCGTATGACCGTCAGGCACATTGTAGCCATCATCCACTACGCCACTAGCGCCAAACTGATCACATTCAGCTCAAACCCACATCAGGCAACCGTTGGACTAAATCTTCTGGAGTGCTGTTAGTAAATACCTTTTCACCGGACATGTTGCATCGGCTCGAATCGACTTTTTGGGCCGTACATCCGTCACAACTACGGGGTCATCATCGCCATGTAATCACACATACACCCCCCCCCCCACCCTACACCCACCCATCTACCTCCAACCACCCACCCTCCCCTCCCTCCCACTCCCTTCCACCAGCCGCCCAAGAACAAACTTACACACGACGCGAAGTTCCACAGGGCCGGCAACAATAGTTTGTTCTCCAGTATACATGCAACCATCCTTCACCGGGCCGCAGAAATGTTTAATCGTCATCGCAACATCGAATCAGCGGCGTTTCCTGCTTGCCCGCCCCCCCCCCCCCTCCTCTCCTTCCCGCGAACCATGTCACTGCGCGCGATGCCCCCTGGGAAATTACCAAAAGCCCTGTCCCCACCTAACCCTATTCAGGCCCGCAAATGATTAATCACACGACACAATCTGCCTCTAGGCACTCAATGTCTCCCAAGATAGATGATATTTGCCCAGAGCTGGCCAGTGTACTCATTTTTTTTAATTACGTCACTTCTCCTATCCAGTATGTAGATCCCACCTACCCCCAGCCCCCCCCCCCCACCCCACACCACCTACCAAAAAAAACATATACATTGTATATAAAAAAACACCCAACAAATCCTGGACATAGACATTACAATCAACATGACATTAAAGTTGCAAAAACTGGCGTGCCTCAGTTAGCTTCCGCCATCCTTGCAAAGGGATGCTTGAAAATGGTAAATTATTGCAAAAAAACACAAAATAATTGATTCGACGAGTAGGCGAAAGGAAATCAAAGGTTGTCGTACTTGAAGCCACCCATGAACCCCACTTGAGTGGTCAAGGTAATAGACCGCCTGGGGCAAGGGGAGACGGCTCTGGGCTCCATGCTCTGTCCCCAGGAACCAGGGTAGTGTGGGTAGTAACGCTTCACCCTCATGGAAGGAGAACAAAGCCCCAAAACTTCTCTTCATGATCATCAAATATTCGGGAAATTGTTCTTTCTTTCGCCAAAGTAGTTACTGTTGATATATAGGCTCCGCATGTGAGTTTCATGTTTTGTTTCTTTCTACAAAACAGTTAACATTGGTATATATGATCTGTCGACTGCGTTTGAAATGTGGGGGGCTGAATTATTCTCATGGTTTTGGCCCATTTATATTAAGTCAGTTTATGGGTTATCATTGCACTAGGTGTATATAATTATATTGTTTAAAAGAAAATAAACTCTTTTGGTATAAAATCTACTTGCCGTTAATCATTTTGTTTTGAAAGAAACCATCATCGAGAAAATCAACAGTATAAAACACTGATATTCGCCCGTCAGGCGGGTGTCGACATGTTCTCAACACGTGACCAGAGTTAGCCAATCACACGCCAGGCGTTGACATCACCGACGACGATTCTCCGCTGAACCAAAAATGTGTTTTCATGCGAGAAGCGGTGCGTCTTTGGAACAAGCTGTCGGCCTAACACCTCTCACGAATAATGACAAGCGAATTTGAATTATAAATTTGAACCATCGATGCATTTAGAACAAAATTATCTTCTGTTCATCCGTTGGCTGGAACAATTCAAGTACAAAAAAGGACCGCAAAAATAGGATATCTTTCTACCGCTATCCACTAGGCGACCAGCAGCTGTTGCGGCAATGGCAACACAAGATTGCTCGTGTGAGTTTTAAACCCACCAAACATTCAGGAGTGGGTTACGACCACTTTGAGGAAAATTGCTTTGAGGAAGATATGTATGTTAAGTACGTAGATATAGGACCAAACGAATCTATAAAGCTGAGACTGAAGCCTTAAACTGTTCCAACCAAACCGAAACTAACAGCTTATTGTCTATTTAATAATGAACCTCTCAGCTAGCCAATACCAGATACTATAGTGTGTGCGACCCGGGTGATGAAATCATAGAAGATGGTCATGAAGCCATAGAAGATGATGATGAAGCAGTAGAAAAGGATAACAAAGCCATAGAAGATGGCGATGAAACCATAGAAGATTGAGATGAAGCCATAGAAGATGGTAATGAAGCCATAGAAGATGGCGCCATAGAAGATGGCGATGAAACCATAAAAGATGGAGATGCAGCCATAGAAGATGGTGATGAAGCCATAGAAGATGGAGATGAAGCCATAGAAGATGGCGATGAAGCCATAGAAGATGGTGATGAACCCATTGAAATGGTGATGTAGCCATAGAAGATGGCGCTGAAGCCTTAGATGATGATGATGTAGCCATAGAAGATGGCGCTGAAGCCTTAGATGATGATGATGAAGCCATAGAAGATGGCGCTGAAGCCTTAGATGATGATGATGTTGCCATAGAAGATGGCGCTGAAGCCTTAGATGATGGTGATTAAGCCATAGAAGAGGGCGCTGAAGCCTTAGATGATGGTGATGAAGTCATAGAAGATGGTGATGAACCCATTGAAATGGTGATTAAGCCATAGAAGATGGCGCTGAAGCCTTAGATGATGATGATGTAGCCATAGAAGATGGCGCTGAAGCCTTAGATGATGATGATGAAGCCATAGAAGATGGCGCTGAAGCCTTAGATGATGATGATGTGGCCATAGAAGATGGCGCTGAAGCCTTAGATGATGATGATTAAGCCATAGAAGATGGCGCTGAAGCCTTAGATGATGGTGATGAAGTCATACAAAATGGTGATGAACCCATTGAAATGGTGATGTAGCCATAGAAGATGGCGCTGAAGCCTTAGATGATGATGATGTAGCCATAGAAGATGGCGCTGAAGCCTTAGATGATGGTGATTAAGCCATAGAAGATGGCGCTGAAGCCTTAGATGATGGTGATGTAGCCATAGAAGATGGCGCTGAAGCCTTAGATGATGGTGATGAAGTCATAGAAGATGGTGATGAACCCATTGAAATGGTGATTAAGCCATAGAAGATGGCGATGAAGCCATAGAATATGGTGCTTAAGCCATAGAAGATGGCGCTGAGGTCAGTGGGTAGGGACGGGGGTGGGGTGGGGTGAGGATGGCAGAGAGGCTGAGGTCAGTGGGTAGGGGCGGGGGTGGGGAGGGGTGAGGATGGCAAAGAGGCTGTGAACGGTGGGTAGGGATGGGGTGGGGTGGGGTCAGAATGGCAGAAAGGCTGAGGTCGGTGGGTAGGGATGGGGGAAGCAATCCGGACTGACAAGGGACGTGGGTTAACGATGGGGCACGTAGCAGGTGGACCGCACCAATGACACCCCCAACACAGGCCGGGGGTGGCGATGGGGTTCAGGGTGATGCCGGGGCTTTTGGTGGGGGTGAGGTTCGGGGTGGGTGTCAGGGCGGGCGTCGGGGTGAGGTTGGCGGTGGCCGTGCGGATGGTGGTCGGGTTGGGGTGGAGCTGCGGGCGGGTTTGGGGCTTGGGGCGGGGGTGGGGTGGGCGTCGGTGTGTTGGGGTGGGGGCGGCGGTACGGTCATCCAAAGTCCGCCAGGGATACACCGTCATGAGCTGCTGTTTCAGTCTACCGGTCAGTCTACCGGTCAGTCTACCGGTCAGTCTACCGGTCTACCGGTCAGTCTACCGGTCAGTCTACCGGTCAGTCTACCGGTCAGTCTACCGGTCAGTCTACCGGTCAGTCTACCGGTCAGTCTATCGGTCTACCGGTCAGTCTACCGGTCTACCGGTCAGTCTACCGGTCAGTCTACCGGTCAGTCTACCGGTCTACCGGTCAGTCTACCGGTCAGTCTACCGGTCAGTCTACCGGTCAGTCTACCGGTCAGTCTATCTGCCGGTCTATCTGCCGGTCTCTCTCTCGTCCCTCCATCCCGCCGGGATCATTACCCCGCGCCCCCCCCCCAGAATTGGCTGTCTTGGCAACCGTTGTCATGACAGCAACCCCCCGCTGAGAGACCGAGACGTCCATATGGGTCAGGAGAGGCGGAGACCCGGTAAGGTGAGCGCAGCGGCTCGGGGCGGTCACGTGGTACGTTGTCCGGGTGGCTACCCTTTTTAAGGAGGTCATGGGGCGTTATGGAAGGGGTGGAGAGGGGCAGGTGAAATTGAAATCATTTATATGATCAAATTCACACATACATACACATCACAAAATAAACTTAACATAATATTCGAAAGTGATCGGGGGACACCCATTAAGACCAAATCGGTCGCTGTCATGGGTGCCACCTTAATACTTATTCTTATACTTCTTTCTTTTCAGTAAAATATTTACAAATGGTGTTGTTTAGGAGAAATAGGGGAGAGCGGTCATATACATTATTGAAAGGTGCGATTATTATTTTTAAAAAAATGGTGGGGGGGAGGGTGGGGGGGAGGGAAGAGATTTGGTTCTTGATCATATCCAGATATGCTATGTCACTTCACAAATGTAACAATTTAGGATGGTACATACATCAGAATAGTGGTCAATATAGTATTGTTTCACGTAGCGACTAAAACCGAGCAAACTGTGTGTCGTGACCTTGCTTTTGACTATTACTGGAGTAGAATTGAGAAGATTTGGTAGAGACATTTCCTTGCAAACTCATGCTTAATTGGATTAAAGCAGAAGGCACTTTTATTTCTGGTGTTGTAATTATGTATGGCAGAGTGTGGGTTTAAGGACATTGACGAGAAATAGTTCGGTAGTTTATTGTTTACCAGCTTGTAATAAAATATTAACTGTTGTAATTTATGAATGTCATCTATCCTTAATGATCTAAATTCTTTGAATAACGGTTCAGTGTGTGCATTGTAAGCGCTGAGATTAAGTATTCTCATAGCCTTCTTTTGCAATTTAAGTAATTGATCCCCTCTGTTGACGATGGCGAGCGGGCGAGGGGGAGAAGACGAATCGAAATCTAAACACAGCACAGCGCAGATGAGAATCGAACCCACAACTCGGATATAAACATAATGGCCACAAACACAAAAACAATTATTTTTGGGGGCTCACCATTAACAAAATGGCGGGATCGAAACAGTTGCAATAGATGACTATACTATGACACCGTATGGTTTGGGCACTGCCCAGGCTGATGTCAGCTGATGTCGAGTTTAACATGACGCACAAATTAAAGCGGCAGCTGCCGAACTGATGACTGCCTCATACGGCTCACTCGATCGGACGTGGAATGCCTCAGACAAACAGTGGCGCACGGTCTCGTGTCCCCATGCGGATCTTTCAACGCACTTCAGACACACACCCACAAACAGCCAATGCCCACTGAGAGAGAACGTTTCCCCGGCAACCCACCGCTGTTGCCAGGGTTACCTAGACCACGCCACACTCGCCAAGCCAGACATTTAGACTTGACAAACAAGTCCTTGGTCACCCTGCACATCAGCCCACTTCGGACGAGGTCTCCACTTCATAGGGTCGAGATCTCGAGACAATATGTCGAGGTCTCGAGATAATAAGTCGAGGTCTCTACTTAATAAGTCGATGTCTCTACTTAATAAGTCGAGGTCTCTACTTAATAAGTCGAGGTCTCTACTTAATAAGTCGATGTCTCTACTTAATAAGTCGAGGTCTCTACTTAATAATCAAGGTCTCTACTTAATAAGTCGAGATCTCGAGATAATAAGTGGAGATCTCGAGATATTAAGTAGAGTATGGTGGAAAACATATTATCAACCCATGTCCCCTGAGAGCTTCCGTATTTCCGTCCATTTGCGAACGACGGCGGATTTGTAGCCAAGTGAAGAAAAAAAGAGCTGATTGCATAAGAAGCCATGTTAATGGAGTTTCGCCAGCCAGCTAGCCACTCACAGTCGGTAAAAGCAATCCACACTCCCACCGTACGACGAATCTCATCTAGGCAAGGGGACTTGGGGGCTTCCCTTAACTGTCACCCTGTGTGTCAAGCCACAGTGTGGAGTAGGCAGCTGTCGAAAACAATTTTTCAGCGATTTCAGTCACTGTTGTCCGCGCCAGAGTGCGTAGCGGTGAGGAACGATGTTAATTCTGTACTGATGCCGTCTTCTCGATGCTTTTTGGATCATTATGTTAATGAGAAAAATCTACGATTAATCTACGATGTACGAAGGGAGCCGCCTGCAGGGGCGGATGTAGGGGGGGGGGTACGACCGGGGGGAGGGGGCTCTCTAAAAAAAAGTTTTGATCGGGGGGGCGGGGGGTAGGGGGGGCTGAAAATGACCGCGGGTGTCCACCAATCTTTTACAACCTGGTGGGGGGAAGGGGGGACATTTTGTCGGTATTAACAGTCCTTAACATCCCCTTAAACAACTCCCACCCCGCTTGGATCCACCTCTGGGTTGCATCTACGAAATATCGTTTTCCAATGTCTTTGGGCGGAAAGCCCGACTTTTACAGTGTATGTTCAAGTTCCCAAGTGGGAGGGGGGGGGGGTGCAGCCCCCATAACCCCGTCGTTGGTCGCTGTGTTGCGGTGTGGGTCCCGGGTTCGAAGCCCCGCGGTTACAACGTGATATCTCTGGCGCACAGACTTATCGGTTACTTTCTTGTGATACCGCATCGGCCGCCAGGGGGCTGCGGGTCGGGCGGAAGTGTGCCCACAGTTTTGTAACAAACGAGACGTGTTTTTATTGTTGACAAGCTAGACGCCCCAGCGTTGTAAATGTTCTTCTCTTGTTTAATTGATACTCAAAATTACATATATACTGGATTACATGGACGTGCCTTTGTTTATCCTGAATTAAAAGAAACCGCCAGCCTGGCCTCTAATGCTGCTTTAACGATTCATATAATATCCAATAATACACGATTTCGTCGACTACCCAGGCGGCAGTCCTTTTTGGAGGTGTGTCCGCGATTGACCAATCAGTAGGCGATACTCTAATTTAGCTAAATTAGAAATTGCGCCTATTGTGTGAGCAAAACAAGAGCGCATGAAAATCGCTAATATAAATAGCTGCGATTCTAACTCCAATCATCGCATTGTTGCGGAGTCAATCGTCGCAAGACGTATATCAATTTGGTTGGATGGTACATTTCCATAAAACACTAAGATCTTGCGCTACTGCCAGGCTTGGAACTGCCGCTGTTCATCTGGTAATCGCGGCCCTGATCTCTCTCCCCGCGAGTTATAACATAAGGCGGTGCCACATGAATAGTCACAATACGCGTCACTGCTCCCGGCAAAATGGCGCTCTGCTTGACATTGCTGGGGGCGGGTTGCCTTAATTTTTTTAACACTCGCCAATTTAACTTTAAGATGTAAACTTTCGGTGCAGATCGCGATTAAATTAGGTTGGGCATCCGCTTTAAGTAACTAGGGCCAATATTAAGTATTTGTATTTGCGGCCTGAAGGTTATCGCTGTTACAGCTCCGGTAGCCAGTCCTGTTGACAGTGTTGCATTATGTCATAAAAGTTTAATTCTTGTTGCCATATCATACTTGAGATGTTAAGTTTGGTTGATGGGGGTTGAGTAGGGGGATACGTCAGTCAGTAACAGTGACAGTAACAGTATTTTTGTTTCTCTCTTTAGATTGAACCGTGATGCTGCATAACACGATTCAAGATCCACATGCTCTTAGGCTATCAAAACCGGCGTGTATCATTGGGCGTGTATCATTGCGGGGCACAGTGTGTGACGCAACAAACCATTTGATACCCTACACTTTCTTTTTCCGTGTTTGTGGCATTTTCGGATCCATGATAAACGTACAGGATTATTGGATTATTGAATTGTTGGATTATTGCAGACAGACGTGAACCCAACAGCGTGAATGCCAGCAATATACATGTATATACAGATATATATTTATATATATATACATATATAGACATATATATATATATATATATATATATATAAATATATCAGCCGAAACCCGACCATGCCCCGGATGTCACAGCCTAAGGGGGGAGGTGGGGGGGGGGGGTCATCCCATGGGCTAATGGCGCATGTTAGTGTGCTCTACCAATGGGGAGTGTGCTAGGCGGGGCCAGCCCAAGCGGCCGGTCCGTGATTCGAGGCCCAGGTGTGCAAATATCTGAATATATAACTTCGTGCAAGATGAAGATTCATGTCATTCATCCCCAAGAGTCGGGAGTTACTCCCGAATGCGTAGCTCCTCTCGCCTTTGACCCTTCCCATTACCGCCTTATGACCTACAGAGGCGCTCGTCTGAACCCAATCAGCACAGCCAAAGGCCTCTCTCTACAGACAACTTCGCTAATCGTAGTTCCAATTTTGCCACCGTGAGGCGCCACTGGATGTGCAATGCATTCTGGGTATTATTTTGATCTTTGCGAGATGTCAAGATGGCGTCATCGCCTGACAACTTATTTTGTAGAAACTTAAACATGAAATAGTGTCATCTATGTAACGGAAAAGTTACGTAATCTGAATGTAAGTTAGATATGCTCATTAACTTTATACATGCCTTGCCAATAATGTGGAAATGTGGTATGTATCTCCATGGAAAAAGTCAAGATAACACCAAAATATTTCCCATAACTCTTTGCGCCAGTCTCGATTTTTCCAAGATGGTGTATAATTGCGAAGTCGTGTACGCGCCAAGCCAAAGGCTGACTGCAGCACGCTTTGTTATAGCTCAGAAGTCATGCACTCACTATTCCATGGCAGCCATGCCTATGGTCGCTTAGCCGGCAGGGCAGCGAGTTTTCATCAGTTTTTTTTCCCCGGCGCGTTGCTGCCGTGTCGACGGAGCTTACGTTACATTAAACTAAAGGGAAGATTGACGTAAAACACGACCACGCCCCCTCCCATACCCTAAGCCCCCCCCCCCCCACCCCGCCTCACCAACCCTCCAGCCCCACCCTACCCTACCCTCACCCTCCATAACCCGGAACCTCGACGCCGATGGTGGCGTCCAAGCATGATCCGGTTATTAGGAGGTCGGCGGCGATCAAGCCAATATGAGTGAGGGCATTGGAGCCGCGAGTCACCCTGAACGTACTGCTCCAGGCATTCCTCTCTCCCTCCATCTCTACATCTTGCTCCATATCTCTCTCCCTCTCTCTATATCTATATATTTCTTTCCATTGCTCCATCTGTGTCCCCGTATCTCCAGATCTCTGTATCGTTCCCTTTCCTGCTCCCCCCATCTCTCCATTTATCTTTATTTCTTTCTCTTTTTTTCTCCATCTCTCTCCCTCTATCTCTATCGTTCTACATCGTTCCCTTTCCTGAAACACCGATCTCTCCCTTCATCTCTATTTCTCTATAGTTTTCTCGTTCTTGCTCCATCTCTCTCTCCCTCTATCTCCATATCTTTACATCTTTCTCATTCTTGCCCCACCCGCCCTCTGCCTATGTCTATATCTCTATATCTTTCTCGATCTTGTTCCATGCCTCTCTCTCTTTATCTCTACATCTTTCTCTTCCCTGCTCCTTCTTTATCACTCTATCTATTTTTGTCTTTTGGCTCCATCGATCCTTTATGTGCCCTTCACTCTCCATCTGTCTGTCTGTCTTCCTCTTTCACTCTCCGTCTCTCTCTCTGTCTTCCTCTTTCACTCTCCGTCTGTCTCTCTGTCTTCCTCTTTCACTCTCCGTCTGTCTCTCTGTCTTCCTCTTTCACTCTCCGTCTGTCTCTCTGTCTTCCTCTTTCACTCTCCGTCTGTATCTCTCTCTTCCTCTTTCACTCTCCGTCTGTCTCTCTGTCTTCCTCTTTCACTCTCCGTCTGTCCCTGTCTTCCTCCTTCACTCTCCGTCTCTCTCTCTGTCTTCCTCTTTCACTCTCCGTCTGTCTCTCTGTCTTCCTCTTTCACTCTCCGTCTGTCTCTGTCTTCCTCTTTCACTCTCCGTCTGTCTCTCTGTCTTCCTCTTTCACTCTCCGTCTGTCTCTCTGTCTTCCTCCTTCACTCTCCGTCTGTCTCTGTGTCTTCCTCCTTCACTCTCCGTCTGTCTCTGTGTCTTCCTCTTTCACTCTCCGTCTGTCTCTCTGTCTTCCTCCTTCACTCTCCGTCTGTCTCTCTGTCTTCCTCTTTCACTCTCCGTCTGTCTCTGTGTCTTCCTCTTTCACTCTCCGTCTGTCTCTCTGTCTTCCTCTTTCACTCTCCGTCTGTCTCTGTCTTCCTCTTTCACTCTCCGTCTGTCTCTCTGTCTTCCTCTTTCACTTTTCGTCTGTCTCTCTATCTACCTCCTTCACTCTCCGTCTGTCTCTCTGTCTTCCTCTTTCACTCTCCGTCTGTCTCTGTCTTCCTCTTTCACTCTCCGTCTGTCTCTCTGTCTTCCTCTTTCACTCTCCGTCTGTCTCTGTCTTCTTCTTTCACCCTCCGTCTGTCTCTCTGTCTTCCTCTTTCCTTCTCCGTCTGCCTCGCTGTCTTCCTCCTTCACTCTCCGTCTGTCTCTGTGTCTTCCTCTTTCACTCTCCGTCTGCCTCGCTGTCTTCCTCTTTCACTCTCCGTCTGTCTCTCTGTCTTCCTCTTTCACTCTCCGTCTGTCTCTCTGTCTTCCTCTTTCACGCTCCGTTTGTCTCTGTCTTCCTCTTTCACTCTCCGTCTGTCTCTCTGTCTTCCTCTTTCACTCTCCGTCTGTCCCTGTGTCTTCCTCTTTCACTCTACGTCTGTCTCACTGTCTTCCTCCTTCACTCTCCGTCTGTCTCTCTGTCTTCCTCTTTCGCTCTCCGTCTGTGTCTCTGTCTTCCTCCTTCACTCTCCGTCTGTCTCTCTGTCTTCCACTTGCAATCTCCGTCTGTCTCTCTGTCTTCCTCTTTCACTCTCCGTCTGTCTCTGTGTCTTCCTCTTTCACTCTCCGTCTGTCTCTGTGGTTTCCTCTTTCACTCTCCGTCTGCCTCTCTGTCTTCCTCTTTAACTCTCCGTCTGTCACTCTGTCTTCCTTATTCACTCTCCGTCTGTCTCTGTGTCTTCCTCTTTCACTCTCCGTCTGTCTCTGTGTCTTCCTCCTTCACTCTCCGTCTGTCTCTCTGTCTTCCACTTTCAATCTCCGTCTGTCTCTCTGTCTTCCTCTTTCACTCTCCGTCTGTCTCTGTGTCTTCCTCCTTCACTCTCCGTCTGTCTCTCTGTCTTCCACTTTCAATCTCCGTCTGTCTCTCTGTCTTCCTCTTTCACTCTCCGTCTGTCTCAGTGTCTTCCTCTTTCACTCTCCGTCTGTCTCTGTGGTTTCCTCTTTCACTCTCCGTCTGCCTCTCTGTCTTCCTCTTTAACTCTCCGTCTGTCACTCTGTCTTCCTCTTTCACTCTCCGTCTGTCTCTCTGTCTTCCTCTTTCACTCTCCGTCTGTCTCTGTGTCTTCCTCCTTCACTCTCCGTCTGTCACTCTGTCTTCCTCTTTCACTCTCCGTCTGTCTCTGTGTCTTCCTCTTTCACTCTCCGTCTGTCTCTGTGTCTTCCTCTTTCACTCTCCGTCTGTCACTCTGTCTTCCTCTTTCACTCTCCGTCTGTCTCTGTGTCTTCCTCTTTCACTCTCCGTCTGTCTCTCTATCTACCTCCTTCACTCTCCGTCTGTCTCTCTGTCTTCCTCTTTCACTCTCCGTCTGTCTCTGTGTCTTCCTCTTTCACTCTCCGTCTGTCTCTCTGTCTTCCTCTTTCACTCTCCGTCTGTCTCTCTGTCTTCCTCTTTCACTCTCCGTCTGTCTCTGTGTCTTCCTCTTTCACTCTCCGTCTGTCACTCTGTCTTCCTCTTTCACTCTCCGTCTGTCTCTGTGTCTTCCTCTTTCACTCTCCGTCTGTCTCTGTGTCTTCCTCTTTCACTCTCCGTCTGTCACTCTGTCTTCCTCTTTCACTCTCCGTCTGTCTCTGTGTCTTCCTCTTTCACTCTCCGTCTGTCTCTGTGTCTTCCTCCTTCACTCTCCGTCTGTCACTCTGTCTTCCTCTTTCACTCTCCGTCTGTCTCTGTGTCTTCCTCTTTCACTCTCCGTCTGTCTCTGTGTCTTCCTCTTTCACTCTCCGTCTGTCACTCTGTCTTCCTCTTTCACTCTCCGTCTGTCTCTGTGTCTTCCTCTTTCACTCTCCGTCTGTCTCTCTATCTACCTCCTTCACTCTCCGTCTGTCTCTCTGTCTTCCTCTTTCACTCTCCGTCTGTCTCTGTGTCTTCCTCTTTCACTCTCCGTCTGTCTCTCTGTCTTCCTCTTTCACTCTCCGTCTGTCTCTGTGTCTTCCTCTTTCACTCTCCGTCTGTCTCTCTGTCTTCCTCTTTCACTCTCCGTCTGTCTCTCTGTCTTCCTCTTTCACTCTCCGTCTGTCTCTGTGTCTTCCTCTTTCACTCTCCGTCTGTCTCTCTATCTACCTCCTTCACTCTCCGTCTGTCTCTCTGTCTTCCTCTTTCACTCTCCGTCTGTCTCTCTGTCTTCCTCTTTCACTCTCCGTCTGTCTCTGTGTCTTCCTCTTTCACTCTCCGTCTGTCTCTCTGTCTTCCTCTTTCACTCTCCGTCTGTCTCTCTGTCTTCTTCTTTCACCCTCCGTCTGTCTCTCTGTCTTCCTCTTTCCGTCTCCGTCGTGTCTCTCTGTCTTCTTTTTTCACTCTCCGTCTGCCTCGCTGTCTTCCTCTTTAACTCTCCGTCTGTCTCTGTGTCTTCCTCTTTCACTCTCCGTCTGTCTCTCTGTCTTCCTCCTTCACTCTCCGTCTGTCAATCTATCTTCTTTCATTCTTTTAAGTCTTGATCTGTCTCTTATCTGATTGGCTTTTGTCTGACGTGCTTTTGTATAATTATCATCTCTTCTCGTATTCTCAATCTATGCTACCGTATCAGCTATCTGCAACATTATCGCCTTAGGTTAGATGCGTCCTACCCATTTAGATGGACATGTATTTGTATGTATCGTCGATTTCATGTTTAATTATCGGCTATTCAGTTTCTTATTACATCTAACTAGCTGGATGTGTTTTCTTATTCATGTTTTTAAGGAAGTGGCGGTGTTACCGGTATAATTATCTAATTATCTTCTCTTGTCCCGTCACGGTTTTATTGTGAGAGCCCCCCCCCCCCCCCCGGCACGCCCCGCCCTGCTTTGCCTACTTCCTTTCCTGCATGTACTCACTCACACCCTTCTCTCTGGCACAATGTGTTCCCGATGTCATTACCAGTTCTTATGTTGTGTTATATCACACTT
>OZ025256.1:22552552-22576939 GCA_964019135.1 Arenicola marina | reverse complement strand
GCATCGCTTCCTTGGCATCAACACAGCATGCTTCACTAAACAAAATATGAGAAAATAAATGATCCCCACTCGTTCTATCCTGTTTTCAGTATTCGGATATCTGACTGACGACTGACATTTAGGCGAATTGCTCATTTGCTCTTTTGCATATTAATTTACTTAAAGCTGCTTATTCAGCATCTGTATCCACCGACTTTTCAAACTAAGGCTTTGACGGAAATTATTTGTTTTGGACCCCACTGTCTGAATGCGCAGTAACACGGCTTAAAAAACGCAACATGACTGTGCAGAGCGTGGGTACAAATCTGGTATCTGCATTTGTGACAAGTTCACCCAGCCTCATATCATGTCCAGGGAGGTTTCTTGGTGTATTTAAACCGAGGCATCTGTATCTGGGGCAAGTTTCATCAACGCCTAAAAAACGAACCTTTCGTCAGTTCACGAGTAACGACAGTGTGCATTGCACAGCGATATTAGGCCGCAGGTATCATGTTCAAATTATTGTTCACGATGTATTTAGTGATGATTTGTTTTTATGTAGGGCGCATTGACAATCTCTGCAGGTCCTATCGCAACAGCGCGAAGGATTAGGATAAAGAGGAGTCATGTCTCCGGGAATAATCATCCCGTTTTGGGGTCGAGGCTATATGTGCACACGTCACTGCAAGATGCGCATGCATTCAACAGGCGTGGCCCTGCTGGATCCGTCTCGCCTGTTGCGTGACTTGGCACATGAGCTGGCGACATGGGGGTGGGAAGAGGGGGGGGGAGGGAGGGGGCGGACTGGTGATCACCCGTGACCGATGACATAACAAAGAGATTAAGTGTCATGCAGTGGTTCCAGTGACATGGGCCTCAATCGATTGATGGCATCACCCCAGGCATAATCACTCAAGGGTAACCCAGTGTCGTTCTTTCCATGAACCGTTATTTCAGTATTCCTCACATGTTACTCATGCAGCGGCGTTACTGCACGCTAATCACATTCGTGGGCAGTACATCCCGTGCAGGATTTGTCCAGGGACTCATGTCAGTGGCAGTTACGAGCTCGTAACCTTATCTTTTATTGCATGATAACTTAAAGCTGCTCATACTACAATTCTTTAACCTACAGTATATCTTTCGAAATATATTGGAAAAACGTTCTGGATGCATTGCCTGACTGTGTAAATGTTAAGTTGATGAAAAATGCGACGTGATGGGACATCACATGTTAAAGGGTTAAACACTGCCGTAATGTGCACATTTTGATGACGTAGTACACATGAGATGCACCACGTTGGCCCCAAAAAATGGTTTGACAACATGTCCGGGTTTTTATTGCAATAAATATATATGTGTACTTATATGGTAAACCATATGGTATAGGGTTAAGCCGACCACAGGGCTAAGTCGACGAAAGTTACCATGTACACGGTGTTAGCCGTCTAAGCCCCGTAGCCGCCTGTAGCAGGCTGTTTAACAGCTAAGCCAGGACGGGAGCGTCTGCGCTAAGATGCCGCTGTTTTATCCAGCTGTTCACAAGAGACGCCAGACAAGACGGAAATTTGTAATTACACCCAAGTCGCCTGACACCAAAACCCGGAAGACGGCAGACACAGTGTTACGGTGACATAATACAAGACGGCAGGATACCGTGAATACAGTTACAGCGATACATCGAACAACGGGATATTCCATAATGCATGGCGTTTATTGTGCAATTGACTGGCAAACTTGAGCACGCGGAAGGAACTCATTACTATCAACATGTATGCGATTGAAACTATATGAACTAAATACATGGCCAAATGATCATATATACATCGCACAAAGACATGCAAGCTGCGAGTCTCGCGGTAAGGGCTGCATATATATGACGACATATGCTGGAGGACGCCACATTTCGGACGGTCGACACTCCCCACCAGAGGTCAGTATAACCAGCGTCGATTCCTATGGCACGCCCTTTGGCACTTCTTCAAACTTGAGTTGATTGGATTCAATATTTTTTACGAGCGAGTTTCTGGTGGGAAAGCTGTTTTTTTGCGGTGATTGTGACATTAAGGATAGTCGACACTCCCGATCAGAGGTCAGTATAACCAGCGTCCGTGAAATAGGCCACGGCATACACGCGACAGTATCTGCACGCGCTAACCAATAAACCACGGTCGTGCTATGGAGATGAAGGCAAGTAATGTGCTGACGACTACTTGGTTATTTGCTCAAATATTGCAAAACAAAACCTGCCATCTGGTCCGGATTTATGGCGTAGGTTCGTTTAAGCCAAAAGGAATTCCACGTTTCTGCACATGAAAAGGGAATATAACATACATTTATCTCCGAGAATGTCCCCGGCATCGATGAAGCAGAAGATCACTTCTTAGGCATGTTTGTATAACGTGTAAAGAAAATGGACAGCGAACGGCACAAGAAACCACTTAACAAAAAAAACTGACGAATATAATCTTTGTTCGTCTGCTTTGCACGAAGCATTATAACAACACCATGGGGGAGCAAAAAGATGCTATTGTATAAATAGTGTGACACAAATAGGAAGTGAGAGATCTTCCCAAACCCAAATTACTGTTTTATCAAGCGCCGTCCGCGGAAGCCTCGATTTGGATCAGCGTCTCAGCATTACCACAATGCAATGCGAGCACCACACCCTCCCTAGTCTCCCCCTCCCCACATTCCTCCACCTCCCACCTCACCCTCCCAAACCCCACCCCCACCGCGCGATAGAAATACGATCGAAGAAGGCTATATAGCAAAGTAGCCCCCCCCCTCCCTCCCTCCCCCGCCCGGCCACTCCATACGAAGAAAAACAAGAACGAATTCTGACGGGCCAAGGGTGCAGATTACTCGTAGGCCTGTGGTACGGATGGCATTTCCCAGGGGAGGTATAACGTTTCCGGACCCACCACCACTGTCGCTCCCCCTGGTGTCGGCGTCATGGCACTGAGAGATTGCCTCGCCAATTGGCGACTGCTGGGTTGCTGGCCGCTCTCTTTGTAGGGGGCGCCCCATTGGCAGATTGACCCCATCCGGGTCACTTAGCTTGTCGAAGCTCAAGTGACGGGCCACGTGATCTCTCCTGCCTACCCCCCCTCCATCCCCTCCCCCCCTCCAACCCCCCCCCCTCCAACCCCCCCCCCCCCTTCCATGTATGTGCATATTAGGGGCGGTGGTGGTGGCGGTGGGGGGTGCATGGCTACCGGGAGTGTGGACCAGTAAACAGATAAGGTGCTGTTAGGTGAGGGTGAGGGTGAGGGTGAGGGTGAGGGTGAGGGTGAGGGTGAGGATGGGGAGGGGCTGGAGTGGAGTCGGGTAGGGGGTAGGAGTAGGGGTGTAGTTGGTATATGGCAGTGGCATATGGAATTTGTTGCTCTTTTATGAAAAATGAGAGACCAAACAGCTTTGGATTCATTGTCCTTTTCCACTGTGTACAAGACGTGTAACGGGTATATCGTCTCACTTTCTCTTCCACACGGTCTCAGTTTCTTTGCCATACGGTCTCAGTTTCGTTGCCATAGTCTCAGTTTCTTTGACATACAGTCTGTTTCTTGGCCATACAGTCACATTTCTTTGCCATAAAGTCTTAGTTTTTTTACCAAAAGTCTCAGTTTCTTTGCCATGAAGTCTTAGTTTATTACCAAAAGTCTCAGTTTCGTGGCCGTACAGTTTCAGTTTCTTTGCCATACAGTTCAGGTTTCTTGCCATAATAAGTAAAGATTGCTCATACAAAGGAGTAAAATATTGTCAGAGGGCAAGACAAAATACATAAAATCAGTCAATGCATGTGGATATACTGATTTATATACTTAAAGTTGCATGTCTAGTTCTTTCCCGCCAAAACTAAGCCCAGGCGAAATTTATATCAAAATATGCAGAAAACTCGATTGTTTCATTCTATAAATTCAGAAATCTAATAGACATCGCCGTTTCGGCTGTGGTGTGGATATGTCAAACGCGCATTAAAATTCCTATAAATGGATGGACAGATGGCTGCGTTTGGGTTTTATGTGCCCTTGGCACACAGGTTTGGGTAAAATCGTGAAGTTTGAATTTGAAAAGGGGGGGTCCAAACTTGCGATCGGGGGGCGGGGGTGGGGGGCTCTGAAACTTGCGACCGAGGGGGGGGGGGTGCACGTCTCATATGGCCCTAAATTTTGCATTGAAAAAAAAGGGGGGGGGTCAGGACCCTCTGGATCCCCCCTAGATCCGCCCTTGGGGCTGGGCTGCTGATTAAAAATGGATCGTGAGTTTATCAAATCCCGCTTCGCTTGGATTCCTTCAACAACAATTGTATTGTCACATCCGGTTGCGTCATCTATGGCGGGAATTCAATTCCACGCAGCTCTCTGACTTTCCATGTATTCGATTGCGCTGAGGCTAAGGGGTTAGTAACGTTGTTCAGTCCCAGTGAGAGAAAAGGAAACGCCTAGTCATTCGAATGCAAATGATTTCCGAGAAGCTGATATATTGGAGGGTGGTACGGTACCGCCACCCCCCCCCCCCCCCCCGTCGTCCCCCCGATTTGGTGCGGACGACCGGAAGTCTTGCAATGTGTCACGGGACGGGACTTCAGGTGGCGAGACTTTGGCTAATGTAACGATAAGGCTTCGTGAGTCTTCCGGAGTGAAACCAGTATTAAATAATAATTAATTAAATAAATAATTCACTATCATTAGGATTTGTCGAACAGAAACAGCTCAATCTGTCTGCACATACATACGAATAACCCGTCACACCCGGATCATATTGGACAAGAAATCCTTCCGCGTACGCCAGAAAAAAATAGTTCCTGCGACTAATATAGCATTTGTCTTGTCTCTAAATACTGAATTTTATATTTGTTCGTATACCTAAACTAGACGTATGGGTGTGTTTAAGTGTTAATTAAGAAATGTATACACTCTCGTGTCTAACTTGACCTTTAGTGGCCACTGTTTCCACAATGCCCTCCGGTTGATGATGTTGTGTACAAGAAATGCCACTTTTTTGCGCAATACTTCCCAGTACCAATCAGACAGACAATGCTTCTCAAAACCATCGCCATTTTAGTTTTGCGCACAATAGTAGGAATAATAAGGACCTGAGCACACGACTTCGACCCGAAATATTTAAAATGTTCTGCAAATAATTCTGTAGGAGCAGTTTTTGTGATCAAGGCGGCGTGATCTGGGAAGACAGTTAATACCCTCTGGGATCTTCATTCTGCCTATTGCGAAGTGTTCTCATCTGGGGAGCGGAATGCAATAACGCGAGTCACCCCGCGGTAATCTACCCAATGAGATTAAAATTCCATTGCTCGAAAACCTTGGAGGCTGTGAAGTTAACGGAAGCGGTAGCAGCAATATCACCAGGCCGCTGATGAGCTAGGTATCTTGGCAATGGAAGAGAGCAGGTTCCGTGGCATGTGGCAAAACAAAGTGGCGTCCGCACTCGATAAAATTAGTCAGAGGCAAGATTTGAATCACGCAATCAAGCATACCGGAGAGCAGCGCCACCTGGCGACAAGAAAACTGTGGGAGAGTGTAACCACTAGGTAGCGTGGGGTGGACTAGGTAGCGTGGGGTGGGTGGGTGGGGCGTGGGGGGTTGGCATGGGCGGGTGGGGCGAGGGGGTGGGGTGGGTGGACGGGGCGTAGGGGTTGGAGTGGGGTCGTTGGGTGTGGCGTGCGGGGTGGGGTGGAGCAAGGTCGAAGGCAAGGTCACTGAAGTGAGCATCTGATCGATGGCGGAGGACGACGCTTGCACCCTATTCGGCGCGAACCACGCGGGCCGGTCACGTGACCAGGTCGTGACCTTTACCTCGTGTCCGCGTATGGCGGTGTCTCCTATTCTACCCCCTCGCCGCTGATACAATACGTCATGGGGGCTCTCTGCTGGCTGGCGCGTTGTTGGGTCTGGCCCACTTATAATGCTGACATGCTGGTTAAGCTGGTACAGTTATATAAGGGGCATAGGGGAGGCACGTGATATTGTTTTGGTTCGGAGAAAGCAGGATTTTGGATTTTGTATTCACGGGTCGTATCGTGGCCAGCGAGTCATGTCTCACGTCAAGTTGGCTGGTCGGTTGCTTATCGTGTCAGATGGTAGATGAAAGGGAGAGTGGAGCCATGTCCCCAGGGGTAACCCCCTACTCTTTGCGAAGAAGGACATGGGATCTTTATCCTGCGATCACACAGACATGACCACAGCGGGGCGCAAACCACCGATCTCAGGTGGCCAGAGTACTCAAGGCGAGCGCTTTAACCTGTGGTGTCCGTGGGGGGGAAGGGGGGGGGGTATGGACTCCTATCCTTGCCCCACCCACGTACCCATCCGGGTCCAGGGAACTTGGCTTTCACATCGCAACACGTTGATTATTTCCAGCGGTAAATTTCATTCTCAAGCTATAAAACTGGACTGGTCTACACCATTGTCATCGCCATACTCCTGAACTCCTCTCTCCCTTCTGGATCACACCGGGGAGCCCCGATCCGGGCGACAGTGCCACCCGATCTCTGGCTCAGGCTAGCCAGCCAATCGGGTAGAAGAGGGTGGGGCTCAGTGACCGGTAGCGAGAGGACCAGACGCCGCCCCTCCCCCCCCCCGTCCTGCACATGCCACTGAGCTATCGAGGCGGCCCCTCTCACGTCAAGGTGTTATAGTCTACAGCCAGGTTAACGTCACATCGTCATATGCCTACATTCAACAACATATCTGGCCTTACGTCTTGACGTCATGTAGTTACGTCTGGTCGTACGTCATGGCGTCATGAAGTTACGTCTGGCCTTACGTCTTGACGTCATGTAGTTACGTCTGGTCGTACGTCATGAAGTTACGTCTGGCCTTACGTCTTGACGTCATGTAGTTACGTCTGGTCGTACGTCATGGCGTCATGAAGTTACGTCTGGCCTTACGTCTTGACGTCATGTAGTTACGTCTGGTCGTACGTCATGAAGTTACGTCTGGCCTTACGTCTTGACGTCATATGCATGTACCTAGATTCTGATATATGTATCGTCTTTCGTCTTGACGTCAAACACCTACATTCTGAGGCCTTACGCCGGGCCTTACGCCGGGCCTTACGCCGGGCCTTACGCCGGGCCTTACGCCGGGCCTTACGCCGGGCCTTACGCCGGGCCTTACGCCGGGCCTTACGCCGGACCTTACTCCGGGCCTTACGCCGGGCCTTACGCCGGGCCTTACGCCGGGCCTTACGCCGGGCCTTACGCCGGACCTTACGCCGGGCCTTACGCCGGGCCTTACGCCGGGCCTTACGCCGGACCTTACGCCGGGCCTTACGCCGGGCCTTACGCCGGGCCTTACGCCGGACCTTACGCCGGGCCTTACGCCGGGCCTTACGCCGGGCCTTACGCCGGGCCTTACGCCGGGCCTTACGCCGGGCCTTACGCCGGGCCTTACGCCGGGCCTTACGCCGGGCCTTACGCCGGGCCTTACGCCGGGCCTTACGCCGGGCCTTACGCCGGGCCTTACGCCGGGTCTTACGCCGGACATTACGCCGGACCTTACGCCGGACCTTACGCCGGACCTTACGCCGGGCCTTACGCCGGGCCTTACGCCGGGCCTTACGCCGGACCTTACGCCGGGCCTTACGCCGGGCCTTACGCCGGGTCTTACGCCGGGCCTTACGCCGGGCCTTACGCCGGGCCTTACGCCGGACCTTACGCCGGGCCTTACGCCGGACCTTACGCCGGACCTTACGCCGGGCCTTACGCCGGACCTTACGCCGGGCCTTACGCCGGACCTTACGCCGGGCCTTACGCCGGGCCTTACGCCGGGCCTTACGCCGGGCCTTACGCCGGGCCTTACGCCGGGCCTTACGCCGGGCCTTACGCCGGGCCTTACGCCGGGCCTTACGCCGGGCCTTACGCCGGGCCTTACGCCGGACCTTACGCCGGACCTTACGCCGGGCCTTACGCCGGGCCTTACGCCGGGCCTTACGCCGGACCTTACGCCGGGCCTTACGCCGGGCCTTACGCCGGGTCTTACGC
Organism: Arenicola marina; assembly: GCA_964019135.1. Classification (NCBI taxonomy): domain Eukaryota; kingdom Metazoa; phylum Annelida; class Polychaeta; family Arenicolidae; genus Arenicola; species Arenicola marina. Next base: position 22,568,955 of record OZ025256.1, on the reverse strand, counting down.
CGGGCCTTACGCCGGACCTTACGCCGGACCTTACGCCGGGCCTTACGCCGGGCCTTACGCCGGGCCTTACGCCGGGCCTTACGCCGGCCCTACGCCGGGCCTTACGCCGGGCCTTACGCCGGGCCTTACGCCGGGCCTTACGCCAGGCCTTACGCCGGACCTTACGCCGGACCTTACGCCGGGCCTTACGCCGGGCCTTACGCCGGGCCTTACGCCGGGCCTTACGCCGGGCCTTACGCCGGGCCTTACGCCGGACTTACGCCGGGCCTTACGCCGGACCTTACGCCGGGCCTTACGCCGGGCGTTACGCCGGACCTTACGCCGGGCCTTACGCCGGGCCTTACGCCGGGCCTTACGCCGGGCCTTACGCCGGGCCTTACGCCGGGCCCCAGGGTTGGTGCGGAGAGTGACGGCGACCGGTATGGAGAGTGATGGGTACCACACCAACCTGAAGCGCCCCCTAGTGTCGTAGGACTTCCGCGACACGTCCCCCAGCGGCATTAGATTTCAACCGCGTCCCATGGAGCGACAGGCGCCAAACGTACCACCGGCTGGGATCACCATACATCTTTCACCTTTACCGGACGTGGTACCTGTGAAATATCCCTTCTTCTTCCTCTCCCGGGGATAAACACCAGACGCCATTAACCCCCCACAGCTCCACCCCGCCCCCCCCCCCATCCCTCCACCACCATCACCCCACAATCCCCCCTCTACCTTGTACCCTTTTCAGACGCCACACCGGTCTCGCCTTTACCCGAACCCCGGTGTCAGGTCTCACCCAACCAATCAGCGTCATAGCTAGGGAGTACCTATCACCCACTAGACGCGGTGACTCCGGTCCAGAGAATAAATCTTCATTAGCGGTGTCCAGCGCCGCCCAATAACGCCACCGAGAAAGGGGTGCACGAGTCAACGGCTTTAATGAAGAAGAAAGCTTCGCCGTTTGTTGCCATGGTAACGTAGGGGCGGGAGGGTAAGGGAAATATCATTATACGTGGCGTTACGTATGTCAGCGTGTGGGCGCTACGACCCCGGAGATGGGACAGACACATATATAGACTGTGTTCATTACCGGACTGAAATGAACCATGCTTTTCACTTATTAGGGACAAGAGAAGAAATGTAAGAGATAAATCAGCATCTTACATGATAGAACACTAATTTTAAATTTTACAGAGTTGGCCAATATTCACTGCGTTTTGCACGTGCAACGTTCACAAACCCTGTGGCAGTTAAGCCTATTGGAATCTATATCTATTCAGTGAGCCATAAATTACTACGTACTTCTGGATTGTGCAACTGATTAGAGACTGAGTCAGATTTGTATGCGATCTAATACTTTGAGATAAAAAAATACGCACGAATATTGCGTGGAATCTAAAGCAAAGTATTCAATGAATCATAAATCATCACAATTTTATTTACTTGAATCCAGTATTAATGCGATTTAATATTTTAAGATTCGCAAATCCATACGCAGAATGGCTTGCGCAGCACTGGAGCAACGATCGCCTTCCCCATAGACGTGATATTCAGCCTACAAGGCAGGATAAATCGTTACGTCACAGGTTCAGCACTAACTCTGGCCGCCCGCCACCCAATGTTCGGATAATGGGTCTGAATGGGCCGCTACTTCAGGAAACAGCGCGCACGCCCTCTGGGGAGGGATTCCGACAAAGGAAGGCAATTATTTCCCATAATCCCTCGCGAAACCCCCCGCGGGGGGGTCCGATTAGTAGCGTCCCGGCGCCGGAGTTTCTTGTGCCGTCAACACTCGTCGCTCACTGCAGCCGCCTCGCAAATGCCGAGCGCTGATTGGATTAAACGCCGTCACGTGATCGTCTTCAGTTTACCCATAAGGCAACTCCGTAACCTAACAGTCGAGAGCAGCCTCAAACGGTGAATCGTGGTGACACCCCTCTACCCGATCCGACCCGATCCGACCCCTTCCGGCCTCTGTATCTTTACCGCGATCTCTGTTACGTGAAACATTAATTGCAAAAGTAACTAATGTATAACTAATGGTGGTGAAGGTTGAGGTGATAATGGTGGTGAAGGTTGAGGTGATAATGGTGGTGAAGGTTGAGATGATAATAGTGGTGAAGGTTGATGCGATAATGGTGGTGAAGGTTGATATGATAATGGTGGTGAAGGTTGATGTGATAATGGTGGTGAAGGTTGAGGTGATAATGGTGGTGAAGGTTGATGTGATAATGGTGATGAAGGTTGAGGTGATAATGGTGGTGAAGGTTGAGATGATAATAGTGGTGAATGTTGAGGTGATAATGGTGGTGAAGTTTGAGGTGATAATGGTGGTGAAGGTTGAGGTGATAATGGTGGTGAAGGTTGAGATGATAATGGTGGTGAAGGTTGAGGTGATAATGGTGGTGAAGGTTGATGTGATAATGGTGGTGAAGGTTGAGGTGATAATGGTGGTGAAGTTTGAGGTGATAATGGTGGTGAAGGTTGAGGTGATAATGGTGGTGAAGGTTGAGGTGATAATGGTGGTGAAGGTTGAGGTGATAATGGTGGTGAATGTTGAGGTGATAATGGTGGTGAAGGTTGAGGTGATAATGGTGGTGAAGGTTGAGGTGATAATGGTGGTGAAGTTTGAGGTGATAATGGTGGTGAAGGTTGAGGTGATAATGGTGGTGAAGGTTGAGGTGATAATGGTGGTGAAGTTTGAGGTGATAATAGTGGTGATGGTTGAGGTGATAATGGTGGTGAAGTTTGAGGTGATAATGGTGGTGAAGGTTGAGATGATAATGGTGGTGATGGTTGAGGTGATAATGGTGATGATGTTTGACGTGAGGTGGGTGAGATCTTGGGGATATCCTTTAAGAGGAGAGTTAGTAACGGGGAGCCGGCATCTTAGCACCATGTTATTATACAGGGACCCAGACTAACGAGTATTATCGCTATTACACAGCTTAGCCTAATATACAGGGAACCAGGCTAACGACTAGTTTTGCTATAACACATGTTAGCCTACTATACAGGGAACCAGGCTAACGACTAGTTTTGATATAACACATGTTAGCGTACTATACAGGGAACCAGGCTAATGACTCTTATGCCTATAACACAGGTTAGCCTACAATGCAGGGACCAGGCTAATGAATCCTATGGCTATAACTCAGGGTAGCCTACTATACAGGGAACCAGGTTAATGATTCTTATGGCTATAACTTAGGGTAGCCTACTATACAGCGAACCAGGCTAACGACTCTTATCGCTATAACCCAGGTTAGCCTACAATGCAGGGGACCAGGCTAATGACTCATGCCCCGATAACATAGACGCTGGCAAGCGATTAGACGCCTGGATTATTTATCCTCGCGTACGAATTATGTCGTGCAAGGGAGAGATCACCCTAATACGAATGCACTCAAGAGCCATGAAGTAGGGCATATCTGATATACCCTTACCATCGTGTTGATTTATATATTACTGCATGCGCAATGCTGAGTCCCGATAGAAACCCAAGCATAGCTGGACAATTATATGCCTTCACGCAACCCCCTCACGGCCGTTTGGATAAAGATTATCATTTCTGTCGTACTTCATGAGTACTTGTGGACGGTCTTCCATACTGAGCTCGCAAACAACACGCCAGCTATTACGCAGCAAAATTTTTTGCTCAATTGAATAGCATATAACAGTTCTGTTACGGGCATCAGTAGCAGGTGTAACATGGTCAGACTGGTCAGGCTGGTCAGACTGGTCAGGCTGGTCAGACTGGTCAGGCTGGTCAGAATGGTCAGGCTGGTCAGACGGCCTAGCTGTCCCATATTTCGAAAGATCACATTCTCGGATCCCGTCAAAAATCATCTCGAAGATGTTCCAAGACTCCTCGGTCGTCATATTTCGCCGCCTGCCCCTCCCTCCCAATTTAGGTTTTCCTCCTTCGCCTTAACCCCACCCCCCACCCCCCACCCCATTTCTGACGCCTGTGGGATGTATGTCTATGTTATTACCACAGACACATTTCAAACACTGGATCCTGCGACGATATATGGACCTCACGTGAGCGATAATAGGCGACAGTTGTGACGCACCCACCGTCTACCATCACTGACCTCCCTCAACCCCCCCGGCTTGCACCCCCCCCCCCTGCCCCCGCCCCCCTGCCCCCCCCCCCCCCCCACCCACCGGCCATCACCAGACACGCGTGCCGCCTTTCTTCACCGCATACGCTTCTACCACGACCATCCTATCGGCGTCACAGATATGATGCGACCGAGAGCTTTCGTCGCGAAATAAAACGTATGACCCCCCCGCCCCCACACCCCACTCCTCCTGACCAGAGCCAAAAAAAACAAGACTACGCTAAACTCGTCTAGACTTGTTGGACAGAAAAAAGCTGGTTTCATAACATCGCCTCATCCCTGTAGATGAACAACAACCCCAATACCCCTTCTCCCCACCCCTTTCCTCACTCCTTTCCAGGGTAGAGGTGGGGAAGAGAGGGTGGTTGGGGGGGGGGGGGGCAGAGGTGGGAGGAGAGGGGAAGAGCGAGTGTTGGGGGTGGGAGGGAGGGCGAAAGGGTGAAGCCGTGTCAAGCCGTTGATAAATGTATTCTCCAGCAGAAGCCGACGACAAATAGCGAGGATTAGAAATGTTGAATATTAGCAGACGACAACTGCGGTGAAAATGGCCTGAAAACCGCCCGCGAGACCGCGCGCACGTGCCTTGCTCATACCCTTCCCGCCATATGACTGAGGCTACGGCTGAGACAGCCGGGTCTCTGACGCCACCGTCTGGCGTGTTTAGGTGTCGTAACTCAGAATACCAGTAGCCGACGCTACACTTAGGACCAATGCGGAAGATCCGACGCAGAATAAGATTCACTTCCCCACCTTTTTTTCCTGTCTTTATGTGAGAAGGCATCAGAAACAGGTCGGTATCACACATAAATCGCACAGTGCTGTCAAGGGGTAACGGTCGCTGGGGGTGTAGTCCATTTAACATATTGCTTCTACCGCTGAGCGCTCTGCAGGCTGCTGGCGGCTGTATGGCGGCATGGCGTGAGAGACGGCCATCCATTAGCACAGACCGTGATGGAACCAAAGACAACACATAAAAACCGTTACTTTACGCCATGGGCTACGTGATAATAGTCAACGAGGAAGATTTATCAATGAGTCATGATGGAGGAAGACATTCACGGCTATAAACCCACTATATATCCTTATGCCTGCAGTAGTAAGGGGGGTCGTGTTCCTATATCACGAAAAATAAATTTCTGTATTCCCAGATCACGATCAATTAAATGGAAAACTCCCCGCAAACAATGGAAGGGGCGGATACATAATGTAACTTGGCGATTTCCCATTTCACGGCTATTTAATGTTACGATTCTCAGTTCACGATTAATGAAAATAACGACGGTGGGCTAATATCCCAGTTCACGAAGAAATGTTTTCCTCATTCCCAGTACCCGGTGAAATGTGAGCTTTGCAGATCAACAGGTCGTGGGTTGGAACCCTGGCTGGCATCCCCCCTGGCTCAGTTGATAAGTAGCCTGAGCTTTGCAGATCAACAGGTCGTGGGTTCGAACCCTGGCTGGCATCCCCCCTGGCTCAGTTGGTAAGTAGTCTGAGCTTTGCAGATCAACAGGTCGTGGGTTCGAACCCGGGCAGGGAGCCCTCCTAGCTCAGTTGGTATGCAAGGTGAGCTGTATATCAACAGGTCGTGGGTTCGAACCCGGGCAGGGAGCCCTCCTAGCTCAGTTGGTATGCAAGGTGAGCTGTATATCAACAGGTCGTGGGTTCGAACCCGGGCAGCGAGCCCTCCTAGCTCAGTTGGTATGCAAGCTGAGCTGTATATCAACAGGTCGTGGGTTCGAACCCGGGCAGCGAGCCCTCCTAGCTCAGTTGGTACGCGCTCTGAGCTGTAGATCAACAGGTCGTAGGTTCGCACCACGGCACCGGCATCTGGAGCAAGCCTTATCCAACCCCCACCCCCTTTGTTACACCATTGAAGACTCATGAAGACGAACATGTTCGAACGATATTTACACCGAATAGTAATCACACTGGTGTGTGAAATGCAATTTTTGGTATCAACGCACTTCTTATTATTATTAATAAGGGTATTTTAGAATGCCTCCTTGTAGATTACTGCATGATGTAACCATTTCAAGTTGTATATCAGAGAAGCGGCCATTTACATAATTGTATATTGTTTTATGAACACTGTCGCGCCTCTTCTATGACGGTAAAAAAGGTAAAGTGACGCTGTTGAGGCATTGCCCGTTACAACGGGTCGCTGGGGTGCGATGTGACATTGAGACGAATGAGACCATCAATGGATGCTAGCAACACCAATAAAACACCCAACAAAGGAAACCACGTCCGGCCACCGACCACAGATCCGACGACGATAACTGCACCTATCAAATCTGGATAACAGGGGAATAGAGTGCCTGGAAACAGGACAGCACGATGGTCTATATATCAACCCCATGGAGGCCAGTGTGGTCCCAAGCATGATGAATTCTCCCCATGATTGGCAGTCAAGGTCAAGGTCATATCCCGGTTGCCTAGCGGTGGCAATCACGTGACGCAGAAAAGGAAGACGTGGTTGCCATCGTGACGATTGTTGTTGCCCAAATAGTAATATATACATCAACTTGATTACCAAACTCAAAATAGATATGAACACATCAACAATGGCGGGATAGATCAAATGAGTGGTGGGGGGGGGAGGTCCAGAGGGTCCGCCCCCCCCCCGTTCCTCTTTTGAGGAATGCAAAATGTAGGGGCGTGGAGTTTTCAGAGACCCCCCCCCCCCCATCACCACCCAGCAACAACAAAAATGGTGGTCACTTTAGTGGACTCTCCATTTTCAATTTCCTGGATCCGCCCCTGCGACAGGTAGTTCTTTGTTTCCCTACGATTGTTCTAATACGACAATAAATCAACCAACATGCGCCTCGATTGGTTCCCGATGATTACCCTTGCAGCATGTCTTCATTTCGTGCGTTTAACGTACATGCTACGACAAGCCTCCAGCTTCTTGCCGGCAGTCATTGTCCGTTTTACAGCCGGGCTTTTCATCCCAGCATGCATATTCTATTACTTGCGGTCGCCGAGCTAAGGTTTTTCATCTCCCGGTGAACGTGTTATCATTGCCAGCAAACTGCGGAATCCGTACTGTGGACCGACCCAAACGAGAACGACAATCGACGGTTCTCCAAGTAGTGTGTAATTTAGTAAAAGCGGCCTAGGCATAGCGCTGCTGCCATCCGAGGGCCGCCCCGATAGCTCAGTGGGTTAGAGCGCTCGCCTTGAGTGCTCTGGCCACCTGAGAGCCTAATGGGACGTGGATCGGTGGTTCGAGCCCTGCTGTGGCCATGTATGTGTGGTCGCAAGATAAAGATCCCAATGTTCTTCTTCGTAAAGAGTAGGGGGTAACCCCCGGGGACATGGCTCCGCTCTTCCCTTCCATCTCCCAATGACGCGATATGACCAAAAGTGGTTAAAGCGGCCTGAATATACGACCAACCAAGCATGCAGATGGGGCTGCTCACTCACCTCCCCCCTCCCCCCCTCCCTGACCTTATGAACGATATGTGTACTATACCATTATACCATTAACTAAAGGTTGGGACAGGATTTGTTCAGGTTGTCCTGTTCCCCCAACATCCAGCCTGCATAACTTTACCCACAGGTACATACGCACTAGGCTCCGCACACCTGGGGCACAGCAGACGACCTTTAACGCCCGGCAGACGATCTGTCGTCTGACTTTTGGCGCCATTTTCATTCCGGTGCAGACGTCGTGGGTATTATCGCCCATTCCCGGTCTCCTCAGTCTGTTCCCTAGGTGATACGACGGCCAGGAATACCTCCCTGTCAACCACACGTACCAAGGGGCTCCTTAGATGCCATCCTCTACGCTCGACCAAACATTATCCTTCCTGACCCCTCCCCCCCCCCGTCATCTCCCCCTTATCCAGCCATCGTCACGCCCCTCCTCCACGCCCCAACTGTCCGATGACACAGCCTTTCCGCCCATTGTGATGTTTGCCCATTAGCTCTGCTCATAGTAGCGATTAGTGGAATCCGATGTCCAGATATACATAATGCATCAGAGTCATCTATTGCGCCACTGACCCAAGACCAGGCATCATCATCAGCCATTTTTAGTCTCTCACCAAATCTATTTTTCTCCGAACGGCTCTTTCTCTCTATTTCTTACTTGCTCTCTCTCTAGACTTTCTCTGTCTTTTCCCCTATATTCTGTTATTATTTTCTCCCTCTCTCCATATGTTTCTCTCGGTTTCCTTTCTGACGCGAGAATAAAAATACGTGGGTATTTTTTCTCGCCTTTTCTTATGTTTAGCTGTGTGTAGCTTCTCTTTGTTTTGCCTGCGTTCTATTCCAGCTCTCACGCGTTTCATGTTATTCTTCCGTTCTTATCTCAGCCGTATTTCTCCCCCTCTCTCCTTGTCTAAGCTCCATCTCTCGTTCGCACTTCTATCCATTATTCAACCTTATCTGTTTTTCGCTTTACTTGTTTATGTCGAACTGTTTTTCTTGTGTTCTTCTCTCGCTATCCGTTCGTTCCACACTATTTAAATGTCCGCGTCATCTTCACTTCTGTGGTTTCTACTTTTTTGCATGTCTGGCTATCGGATATTAGGTTGGCTCGTTCATTCTGCTTCATTCTCCTTCCACAGTTCTGTCTATGTTGCTGCTCCAAAGTGCTAGACGATAAAACTGGCATGCAGAATATTGAAAATAAAAACTATGGTGAGAGAAACTGAGTTTAAAAAAAGAACTCATCGATAGAATAAGTGTGTATGTGGCAAAACAAGAGAAACCCTGACGGGGGCAAGCGATGTGAGCGCCAAATCTGCGAATTGATATCAAGCATCCCAGAAAGTGCGTTTTCAGCATTGAGGGCACGGACAGTCGTCAAGGACTCAAGCCACGCGCAGCCAAACGCAGCGAAGGACATAAAGGAAGAGCAAAAAACAAGATGGCGCCCGCCGGCGAACTTTTCAGTAGGTTCTTCAGAGCGGCATTTAGCCAGCCAGGCAACCATCTTCGGGGAGATGCCGAATTGGATTGGTTGGTAGACTGCTGCCAGTGAAGTAATTTAAAAAAAACGAATGGACAGTGAGATTACCAGATCATTTATATGTAAATGAGGTTTTCTGCGAACGACGTTATTTGCTATTTGTTTCCTACAACCAGATCTGTGGGTGGGCATTTCATCAAGCACGAAAGGATATAGAGAGCGTAGGCATGAAATCGAAACTGATCCTCTGCGGTGGGAGAACTAAACCCTGGACCGAATAGTCATCACGGATTTATGCCGAAGTATATAAGTTGTTGCTGCGTCAATATTCAGTAGACAAAAACCGAGTTTGCGTGTACGACATGTCCAGATGGGGGGCGGAGGGTGGGGGGGGGCGGTTCAGGGTAGGAGGGGCGGGGACAATGGAGGCTGAGAGTAGGAAGGGTGAGGAGAGTGGGGGCTGAGGGTAGGAGGGGTCGGCGGAGTGGGAGCTGATGGTAGGGGGAGCGGGGATTGATGGCATGGAGGGTGGAGGAGTGGGGGCTGAGGGTAGAAGTGGTGCGGTGGGGGGGTGGGGAGTGGGAGCTCAGGGCAGGGAGGGGTGGTGGTAAGGGTAGGAGTGAAGCCTATTATATATTCTTCAAGCATTGGTACAGGACTCTCCTGCCGACCACTCCTCTCGTCAGGTGTTAAATAAATAAGGCGTGAATGATACCGTGTGAGGAAAGGTACAACGGAATGACAGGCAGAGAGTAGAGCCAACCCGGGTGCTGGCTACCATACATCGGAATTGGCAATCCGGCCTAACTGTCATGTCACCCTCACCGGCCACGAGTAGCCCCCCCTCCCTGCCCTCCCCTCCCCGCCTACCTTGCCCCCCCCCCCCCTCCCCCCAAACCAGTTCCACTCGACCTCCCCCACCCACTCCAGGACAACACCAATGGTGAGGAGAGTAGCACTGCCACCACCCCTATCACGACCCCCATCCCTGGCCCCTACCCCACCCCCCTGCCCTTCTTCATCCACCCACCCACCCACCCACCTTCCCTCCTCGCTCTGCCGGACTCGGACAAAGCCCATGATGGGAAGATCTGTCTGGACGAGGCTACCTACCTACCCACCTACCTCGTTATTGGGCGAAGCCAGGCGCATGCGTCAGTGCGTCAGTGCGTCATTGAGTGGAGGTGTAAATTATACAGCAGTGCGACCATCGCTGCGCCATCCCCACCGAGCAAGGCCCCCCCACCCCACCCACCCGATAGGCAGGAATAATAATAACAATAATAGCAATAAGAGCCTAACCTCCCCTCTCTCTCCCCCTCCCCCTTCCTTACGCCTGTCGACTGATATGCCACCAAGAGGTTCGACCCCGCCACTATTTCTCACGGTATAAACGCGGGTGATACATTCAAATACGGTGTTGATCGGTCGCCGCATCGGGACATGTCTCCCACCCCCCACTTACCACCCCCCCCCCCCAGCCTCGGCTACCTTCTTCCTACATCCGCCACCACCCCCCCCCCCCCTCCACCTCTTCCCGCCCACCCAACCCTCCACTCTTACCTCTCCCCCGCCTCTTTCCGCCCACGCCAGTGTCCACTCTCACCCCACACCCCCACCCCTTTCCGTCCACCCCACCGTCCACCCTCATCATCCCCCCCCCTCTCCCGACGCGAACCACAATTAGACAGCGGCGCCCATGCCCAATGCGTCCTGAAGGTCACGGAGGTCAAAGAGCCCTGCAGGGATATCTAATAGTGAACGACTGGTCGTTGTGTCGCCAATCGAGATGGATATGTTCCACGGCGGTCTCCCATTCATTACCTTCTACAGTGGGCACTCAGAAGCAATTTATTATCGTACATTAAATGGAACATAATGCGTCTATTTGTAACATAAATATATACATATTTATATATATATATGTGCAAATTACATATGTAGATAAATATAGGCTGCGATATTAAGCTTAAGAGCAAGAATCACTTCTTGCTCTCAAGTTCAATACTCATCCATTTGGTAAAAGCACTCATTATATACGTTACCATCCCCCCCCCCCCGTCACCCCCCATCCCCCACACCCCCAAGTTGGCGGGACCATCCTAACGACAGACTGGTTCCCGGCCCCAAGCTTGCCCCACCATCCTAACAACAGACTGGTTCCCGGCCCCAAGCTGGCGGAACCATCCTAACGACAAACTGGTTCCCGACCCCAAGCTGGCGGAACCATCCTAACGACAAACTGGTTCCCGGCCCCAAGCTGGTGGGACCATCCTTACGACAGACTGGTTCCCGACCCCAAGCTGGTGGGACCATCCTAACGACAAACTGGTTCCCGGCCCCAAGCCGGCGGCACCCTCCTAACGACAGACTGGTTCCCGGCCCCAAGCCGGCGGGACCATCCTAAAGACAGACTGGTTCCCGGCCCCAAGCTGGTGGAACCATCCTAACGACAGACTGGTTCCCGACCCCAAGCTGGCGGAACCATCCTAACGGCAGACTGGTTCCCGGCCCCAAGCTGGCGGGATCCTCCTAACGGCAGACTGGTTCCCGGCCCCAAGCTGGCGGGACCATCCTAACGGCAGACTGGTTCCCGGCCCCAAGCCGGCGGCACCCTCCTAACGACAGACTGGTTCCCGACCCCAAGCCGGCGGGACCATCCTAAAGACAGACTGGTTCCCGGCCCCAAGCTGGTGGAACCATCCTAACGACAAACTGGTTCCCGGCCCCAAGCTGGTGGGACCATCCTTACGACAGACTGGTTCCCGACCCCAAGCTGGTGGGACCATCCTTACGACAGACTGGTTCCCGACCCCAAGCTGGTGGGACCATCCTAACGACAGACTGGTTCCCGGCCCCAAGCTGGTGGGACCATCCTAACGGCAGACATGGTTCCCGGCCCCAAGCTGGTGGGACCTTCCTAACGGCAGACATGGTTCCCGGCCCCAACCTGGTGGGACCTTCCTAACGGCAGACATGGTTCCCGGCCCCAAGCTGGTGGGACCTTCCTAACGGCAGACATGGTTCCCGGCCCCAAGCTGGTGGGACCATCCTAACGGCAGACATGGTTCCCGGCCCCAAGCTGGTGGGACCTTCCTAACGGCAGACATGGTTCCCGGCCCCAAGCTGGTGGGACCTTCCTAACGACAGACAGGTTCCCGGCCCCAAGCTGGTGGGACCATCCTAACGACAGACTGGTTCCCGACCCCAAGCTGGTGGGACCATCCTAACGGCAGACTGGTTCCCGGCCCCAAGCTGGTGGGACCATCCTAACGGCAGACATGGTTCCCGGCCCCAAGCTGGTGGGACCATCCTTACGGCAGACATGGTTCCCGGCCCCAAGCTGGTGGGACCATCCTAACGGCAGACATGGTTCCCGGCCCCAAGCTGGTGGGACCATCCTAACGGCAGACATGGTTCCCGGCCCCAAGCTGGTGGGACCTTCCTAACGACAGACTGGTTCCCGACCCCAAGCTGGTGGAACCATCCTAACGACAAACTGGTTCCCGGCCCCAAGCTGGTGGGACCATCCTAACGACAAACTGGTTCTCGACCCCAAGCTGGTGGGACCATCCTAACGACAAACTGGTTCTCGACCCCAAGCTGGTGGGACCATCCTAACGGCAGACTGGTTCCCGGCCCCAAGCTGGTGGGACCATCCTAACGGCAGACATGGTTCCCGGCCCCAAGCTGGTGGGACCATCCTAACGGCAGACATGGTTCCCGGCCCCAAGCTGGTGGGACCTTCCTAACGGCAGACATGGTTCCCGGCCCCAAGCTGGTGTGACCTTCCTAACGGCAGACATGGTTCCCGGCCCCAACCTGGTGGGACCTTCCTAACGGCAGACATGGTTCCCGGCCCCAAGCTGGTGGGACCTTCCTAACGGCAGACATGGTTCCCGGCCCCAAGCTGGTGGGACCATCCTAACGGCAGACATGGTTCCCGGCCCCAAGCCGGCGGGACCATCCTAACGACAAACTGGTTCCCGGCCCCAAGCTGGCGGAACCATCCTTACGACAGACTGGTTCCCGACCCCAAGCCGGCGGGACCATCCTTACGACAGACTGGTTCCCGACCCCAAGCCGGCGGAACCATCCTTACGACAGACTGGTTCCCGGCCCCAAGCTGGTGGGACCATCCTAACGACAGACTGGTTCCCGGCCCCAAGCTGGCGGAACCATCCTTACGACAGACTGGTTCCCGACCCCAAGCCGGCGGGACCATCCTTACGACAGACTGGTTCCCGACCCCAAGCCGGCGGGACCATCCTTACGACAGACTGGTTCCCGACCCCAAGCCGGCGGAACCATCCTTACGACAGACTGGTTCCCGGCCCCAAGCTGGTGGGACCATCCTAACGGCAGACTGGTTCCCGGCCCCAAGCCGGCGGAACCATCCTAACGACAGACTGGTTCCCGACCCCAAGCTGGTGGGACCATCCTAACGACAGACTGGTTCCCGGCCCCAAGCCGGCGGGACCATCCTTACGACAGACTGGTTCCCGACCCCAAGCCGGCGGAACCATCCTTACGACAGACTGGTTCCCGGCCCCAAGCTGGTGGGACCATCCTAACGACAGACTGGTTCCCGGCCCCAAGCTGGCGGAACCATCCTAACGACAGACTGGTTCCCGACCCCAAGCTGGTGGGACCATCCTTACGGCAGACTGGTTCCCGGCCCCAAGCTGGTGGGACCATCCTTACGACAGACTGGTTCCCGGCCCCAAGCTGGTGGGACCATCCTTACGACAGACTGGTTCCCGGCCCCAAGCTGGTGGGACCATCCTAACGACAGACTGGTTCCCGACCCCAAGCTGGTGGGACCATCCTTACGGCAGACATGGTTCCCGGCCCCAAGCCGGCGGAACCATCCTTACGACAGACTGGTTCCCGGCCCCAAGCTGGTGGGACCATCCTTACGACAGACTGGTTCCCGACCCCAAGCCGGCGGAACCATCCTTACGACAGACTGGTTCCCGGCCCCAAGCTGGTGGGACCATCCTTACGACAGACTGGTTCCCGGCCCCAAGCTGGTGGGACCATCCTTACGACAGACTGGTTCCCGACCCCAAGCCGGCGGAACCATCCTTACGACAGACTGGTTCCCGGCCCCAAGCTGGTGGGACCATCCTAACGGCAGACTGGTTCCCGGCCCCAAGCTGGTGGGACCATCCTAACGGCAGACTGGTTCCCGGCCCCAAGCTGGTGGGACCATCCTTACGACAGACTGGTTCCCGACCCCAAGCCGGCGGAACCATCCTTACGACAGACTGGTTCCCGGCCCCAAGCTGGTGGGACCATCCTAACGGCAGACTGGTTCCCGGCCCCAAGCTGGTGGGACCATCCTTACGACAGACTGGTTCCCGACCCCAAGCCGGCGGAACCATCCTTACGACAGACTGGTTCCCGGCCCCAAGCTGGTGGGACCATCCTTACGACAGACTGGTTCCCGGCCCCAAGCTGGTGGGACCATCCTTACGACAGACTGGTTCCCGACCCCAAGCCGGCGGAACCATCCTTACGACAGACTGGTTCCCGACCCCAAGCCGGCGGAACCATCCTTACGACAGACATGGTTCCCGGCCCCAAGCTGGTGGGACCATCCTAACGGCAGACTGGTTCCCGGCCCCAAGCTGGTGGGACCATCCTAACGGCAGACATGGTTCCCGGCCCCAAGCTGGTGGGACCATCCTAACAGCAGACATGGTTCCCGGCCCCAAGCTGGTGGGACCATCCTTACGACAGACTGGTTCCCGGCCCCAAGCCGGCGGGACCATCCTAACGGCAGACTGGTTCCCGGCCCCAAGCTGGTGGGACCATCCTAACGGCAGACATGGTTCCCGGCCCCAAGCTGGTGGGACCATCCTAACAGCAGACATGGTTCCCGGCCCCAAGCTGGTGGGACCATCCTAACGACAGACTGGTTCCCGACCCCAAGCTGGTGGGACCATCCTAACGACAGACTGGTTCCCGGCCCCAAGCTGGTGGGACCATCCTAACGACAAACTGGTTCTCGACCCCAAGCTGGTGGGACCATCCTAACGGCAGACTGGTTCCCGGCCCCAAGCTGGTGGGACCATCCTAACGGCAGACATGGTTCCCGGCCCCAAGCTGGTGGGACCATCCTAACGGCAGACATGGTTCCCGGCCCCAAGCTGGCGGGACCATCCTTACGACAGACTGGTTCCCGGCCCCAAGCTGGCGGATCTTGACGAATCAGCGATGCCGGTTACATCAATGCGCTGACGTCACAACAAACCTTACCGCCACCTGACGCGTTTCTCTGTGCAAATATCGTCAAAACAGGCGTTTCGCCATTACACAGTCCCCATTACACAGTCCCCATTACACAGACCCCATTACACAGTCCCCATTACACAGTCCCCATTACACAGTCCCCATTACACAGTCCCCATTACACAGTCCCCATTACACAGTCCCCATTACACAGTCCCCATTACACAATCCCCATTACACAGTCCCCATTACACAGTCCCCATTACACAGTCCCCATTACACAGTCTCCATTACACAGTCCCCATTACACAGTCCCCATTACACAGTCCCCATTACACAGTCCCCATTACACAGTCCCCATTACAGTCCCCATTACACAGTCCCCATTACACAGTCCCCATTACACAGTCCCCATTACACAGTTCCCATTACACAGTCCCCATTACACAGTCCCCATTACACAGTCCCCATTACACAGTCCCCATTACACAGTCCCCATGCAACATGAATAGCGCAGAAAAGGACACCTCACTTCCACGAATCGTCCCCATCAAGCACCTCAGCTAGTCCCGTTAAAACGGTTTTCGCACTATAGTCTTAATGGTGCAAAAAAGCGTGAGTGCAGGATTATAATACGATAATACGGAATCTGGCCTGAATCCCACGATAACGAAACGCCCGAGTGATTCCTTGCGTAACCCGTTTCCTTTCCTTTCCACTTAGTCCAGAATAAGGTCCGTACCCCCGCCACAATACGACGTCTTACACACCTTACGTCACTCATCTATTTCTCTCCATCGCTTTTATCAGAAACCCTTAGTCCCCCCCCCTCCCCCCCACCCTCCACCCCGGCCGGGATTCATATTAATACATAGCGAAGTGGTTCCAAAGAAAGAGACCACCAGAGACCGATCTATATGGAAAAGAAGGCATGTGGATATAGTAATATATGACGCGAGAAGACGCAGAGACAGAGCATGAGATTGGTATATAAACCAATGGAAAGAACGGAACAGACAGAGTAGAAGACGAGCTATAAATGCACCTATAAAAAAAGTGGTTGAGTCACTTTGAGAAGAACGATAAAAAACTGAGAATGACAAATAGATATTAAGAGGAAAAGGGATTCATAT
>OZ025256.1:22278229-22552352 GCA_964019135.1 Arenicola marina | reverse complement strand
ACTCCCCTTCCCCCATCACCATCACCGCCCCTCACCTACCTCCCAGTCTCGTCCTGTCCCCCTCCCAACCACTCATCACCATCACCGTCCCTCACCTACATCCCAGTCTCTTCCCGTCTCCCTCCCCCCCCCCATCACCATCACCGTCCCTCACCTACCTCCAGTCTCTTCCCGTCTCCCTCCCCCCCCCCCCCATCCCCATCACCGTCCCTCACCTATCTCCCAGTCTCGTCCTGTCCCCCTCCCCTCCCCCCATCACCATCACCGCCCCTCACCTACCTCCCAGTCTCTTCCCGTCTCCCTCCCCCTCCCCATCACCATCATCGTCCCTCACCTACCTCCCAGTCTCTTCCCGTCCCCCTCCCCTCCCCCGCATCACCATCACCGCCCTTCACCTGCAACCCAGTCTCTTCCCCTCCCACTCCCCTCCCCCCATCACCATCACCGCCCCTCACCTACCTCCCAGTCTCTTCCCGTCCCCCTCCCCTCCCCCCATCACCATCACCGTCCCTCACCTACCTCCCAGTCTCTACCCGTCCGCCTCCCCTCCCCCCATCACAATCACCACCCCTGACCTACCTCCCAGTCTCCTCCTATCCACCTCCCCTCCCCTCCCCCCATCACCATCACCGTCCCTCACCTACCTCCAGTCTCCATCGCCCCCCAGCACCTCACGGTCTCTGGTCGCCCCCCCCCCCTCACCCCCGGGGGCTTCCTCGTCCGCCGGAGTTATAGACATCAGACAGATCATTACACGGAGCTGGAGGGGGAGGGGTGACAGAGACTGAATGAGAAGGACCACCACAGACTGACAAGGACTATAACAAACTGACAAAGACCACCACAGACTGAAAAGTACCTCCACAGACTGACAAGGACCACAACAGACTGGCAAGGACCACCACAGACTGACAAGGACCACCCCAAACTGACAAGAACCACCACAGACTGACAAAGACCACCACAGACTGACAAGGACCACAACAGACTGACAAGGACCACAACAAACTGAGAAGGACCACCACAGACTCACAAGGACTATAACAAACTGACAAAGACCACCACAGACTGAAAAAGGACCTCCACAGACGGACAAGGACCACCACAGAATGACAATGACCACTACAGAGTGACAAGGACCACCACAGACGGACAAGGACCACCACAGAATGACAAGGACCACCACAGACTGACAATGACCACCCCAGACTGACAAAGACCACCACAGACTGACAAGGACCACCACAGACTGACAAGGAGTACCACGAACTGACAAGGATCACCATAGACTGACAATGACCACCCAGACTGACAAAGAACACCACAGACTGACAAGGACCTCTACAGACTGACAAGGACCACTACAAAACTGGCAAGGACCACCACAGACTGACAAGGACCACCACAGACTGACAAGGACCACCATAGACTGACAAGGACCACCACTGACTGACAAGGAACACCATGGACTGACAAGGACCTCCACAGACGGACAAGGACCACCATAGACTGACAAGGACCACCACTGACTGACAAGGAACACCACAGACTGACAAGGACCACCACGAACTGACAACGACCACCACAGACTGACAACGACCACCACAGACTAACAATGACCACCACAGACTGACAATGACCACCACAGACTGACAAGGACCACCACAGACTGACAAGGACCACCACAGACTGACAAAGAGGACCACAGAGTGACAAGGACCACCACAGACTGACAAAGACCACCACAGACTGACAAGGACCACCACAGACTGACAAGGACCACCACAGACGGCCAAGGACCACCACAGACTGACAAGGACCACCACAGACTGACAAAGAGGACCACAGAGTGACAAGGACCACCACAGACTGACAAAGACCACCACAGACTGACAAGGACCACCACAGACTGACAAGGACCACCACAGACGGACAAGGACCACCATAGACTGACAGTGACCACCACAGACTGACAAAGACCACTACAGACTGACTAGGACCACAACAGACCGACAAGGACCACCACAGACTGACAAGGACCACCACAGACTGACAAGGACCACCACGAACTGACAAGGACCACCACAGACTGACAAGGACCACCACAGACTGACAAGGACCACCACGAACTGACAAGGACCACCACAGACTGACAAGGACCACCACAGACTGACAATGACCACCACATACTGACAAAGACCACCACAGACTGACAAGGACCACCACAGACTGACAAAGACCACCACAGACTGACAAGGACCACCACAGACTGACAAGGACCACCACAGACTGACAAAGGCCACCACAGACTGACAAGGACTACCGAGTATAAGCGTCATTAAAACTATGCCTTACCGAGTATAAGTCATTAAAACTACGCCTTACCGAGTATAAGCGTCTTTAAAACTACGCCTTACCGAGTATAGGCGTCATTAAAATTACGCCTTACCGACTATAAGCGTCATTAAAACTACGCCTTACCGACTATAAGCGTCATTAAAACTACGCCTTACCGACTATAAGCGTCATTAAAACTACGCCTTACCGAGTATGAGCGTCATTAAAACTACGCCTTATCGAGTAAAAGCGTCATTAAAACTACGCCTTACCGAGTTTAAGAGTCTTTAAAACTACGCCTTACCGAGTATAGGCGTCATTAAAACTACGCCTTACCGACTATAAGCGTCATTAAAACTACGCCTTACCGACTATAAGCGTCATTAAAACTACGCCTTACCGAGTATAAGAGTCTTTAAAACTACGCCTTACCAAGTATAGGCGTCATTAAAACTATGCCTTACCGAGCATAAGAGTCATTAAAACTACGCCTTACCGACTATAAGCGTCATTAAAACTACGCCTTACCGACTATAAGCGTCATTAAAACTACGCCTTACCGAGTATGAGAGTCTTTAAAACTACGCCTTACCGAGTATGAGCGTCATTAAAACTACGCCTTACCGACTATAAGCGTCATTAAAACTACGCCTTACCGACTATAAGCGTCATTAAAACTACGCCTTACCGACTATAAGCGTCATTAAAACTACGCCTTACCAAGTGTAAGAGTCTTTAAAACTACGCCTTACCGAGTATAGGCGTCCTTAAAACTACGCCTTACCGACTATAAGCGTCATTAAAACTACGCCTTACCGACTATAAGCGTCATTAAAACTACGCCTTACCGAGTATAAGAGTCTTTAAAACTACGCCTTACCGAGCATAGGCGTCAATAAAACTATGCCTTACCGAGTATAAGAGTCATTAAAACTACGCCTTACCGACTATAAGCGTCATTAAAACTACGCCTTACCGACTATAAGC
This sequence comes from Arenicola marina, assembly GCA_964019135.1. Lineage (NCBI taxonomy): Eukaryota > Metazoa > Annelida > Polychaeta > Arenicolidae > Arenicola > Arenicola marina. The sequence continues at coordinate 22,549,028 of OZ025256.1, read as the reverse complement.
GTCATTAAAACTACGCCTTACCGAGTATAAGCGTCATTAAAACTACGCCTTACCGAGTTTAAGAGTCTTTAAAACTACGCCTTACCGAGTATAGGCGTTATTAAAACTACGCTTTACCGACTATAAGCGGCATTAAAACTACGCCTTACCGACTATAAGCGTCGTTAAAACTACGCCTTACCGAGTATAAGTGTCTTTAAAACTACGCCTTACCGAGTATAGGCGTCATTAAAACTACGCCTTACCGACTATAAGCGTCATTAAAACTACGCCTTACCGACTATAAGCGTCATTAAAACTACGCCTTACCGACTATAAGCGTCATTAAAACTACGCCTTATTGAGTATAAGCGTCATTAAAACTACGCCTTACCGAGTTTAAGAGTCTTTAAAACTACGCCTTACCGAGTATAGGCGTCATTAAAACTACGCCTTACCGACTATAAGCGTCATTAAAACTACGCCTTACCGACTATAAGCGTCATTAAAACTACGCCTTACCGAGTATAAGAGTCTTTAAAACTACGCCTTACCGAGTATAGGCGTCATTAAAACTACGCCTTACCGAGTATGAGCGTCATTAAAACTACGCCTTACCGACTATAAGCGTCATTAAAACTACGCCTTACCGACTAGAAGCGTCATTAAAACTACGCCTTATCGAGTATAAGAGTCTTTAAAACTACGCCTTACCGAGTATGAGCGTCATTAAAACTACGCCTTACCGAGTATAGGCGTCATTAAAACTATGCCTTACCGAGTATGAGCGTCATTAAAACTACGCCTTACCGACTATAAGCGTCATTAAAACTACGCCTTACCGACTATAAGCGTCATTAAAACTACGCCTTATTGAGTATAAGCGTCATTAAAACTACGCCTTACCGAGTTTAAGAGTCTTTAAAACTACGCCTTACCGAGTATAGGCGTCATTAAAACTACGCCTTACCGACTATAAGCGTCATTAAAACTACGCCTTACCGACTATAAGCGTCATTAAAACTACGCCTTACCGAGTATAAGAGTCTTTAAAACTACGCCTTACCGAGTATAGGCGTCATTAAAACTACGCCTTACCGAGTATGAGCGTCATTAAAACTACGCCTTACCGACTATAAGCGTCATTAAAACTACGCCTTACCGACTAGAAGCGTCATTAAAACTACGCCTTATCGAGTATAAGAGTCTTTAAAACTACGCCTTACCGAGTATGAGCGTCATTAAAACTACGCCTTACCGAGTATAAGAGTCTTTAAAACTACGCCTTATCGAGTATAAGAGTCTTTAAAACTACGCCTTACCGACTATAAGCGTCATTAAAACTACGCCTTACCGACTAGAAGCGTCATTAAAACTACGCCTTATCGAGTATAAGAGTCTTTAAAACTACGCCTTACCGAGTATGAGCGTCATTAAAACTACGCCTTACCGAGTATAGGCGTCATTAAAACTATGCCTTACCGAGTATGAGCGTCATTAAAACTACGCCTTACCGACTATAAGCGTCATTAAAACTACGCCTTACCGACTAGAAGCGTCATTAAAACTACGCCTTATCGAGTATAAGAGTCTTTAAAACTATGCCTTACCGAGTATGAGCGTCATTAAAACTACGCCTTACCGAGTATAAGAGTCTTTAAAACTACGCCTTACCGAGTATAGGCGTCATTAAAACTACGCCTTACCGACTATAAGCGTCATTAAAACTACGCCTTACCGACTGTAAGCGTCATTAAAACTACGCCTTACCGACTATAAGCGTCATTAAAACTACGCCTTACCGAGTATGAGCGTCATTAAAACTACGCCTTACCGAGTATGAGCGTCATTAAAACTACGCCTTACCGACTGTAAGCGTCATTAAAACTACGCCTTACCGACTGTAAGCGTCATTAAAACTACGCCTTACCGACTATAAGCGTCATTAAAACTACGCCTTACCGAGTATGAGCGTCATTAAAACTACGCCTTACCGAGTATAAGAGTCTTTAAAACTACGCCTTACCGAGTTTAAGAGTCTTTAAAACTACGCCTTACCGAGTATAGGCGTCATTAAAACTACGCCTTACCGACTATAAGCGTCATTAAAACTACGCCTTACCGACTATAAGCGTCATTAAAACTACGCCTTACCGAGTATAAGAGTCTTTAAAACTACGCCTTACCGAGTATAGGCGTCATTAAAACTATGCCTTACCGAGTATAAGAGTCATTAAAACTACGCCTTACCGAGTATAAGCGTCATTAAAACTGCGCCTTACCGAGTATAAGCGTCATTAAAACTACGCCTTAACGAGTATAGGCGCCTTTAAAACAGAATCAATGTCATAACTGCCCTAGGCTCTGGGAGCCAGTCCAGAACGTATCTGAGTAGAAACTCCATCTGCTCAGGGTGTGGATTCTATAGAAAGAAATCGCTTAAAGGACACCCGGGGGGGGGGGGGGGTGTTTGGGGGGTTCGCACGAACACCTCTTCGAAACCTAACATGCACTGAAGTGAAGATTATTTGAGAAGATGCAATGTTCAAGTCGGGATTCACTGTTAAAGTCGAGATCGTAAAGGCGCTTGCAGTAGTCTGACGGCTTATCGCACACGTCATCCAAGTTTTAATAGAAAGTTTTGCCCAATTCAAGCTCCCCTCCACCAAGCTATTGATTACGTTATTACCGCTATAACCCCGACCCCCCCCCCCCTCACTCCCTCCACCCCGCCTGTAGCGCCGTGAACACAGCCCCGGCGACACCCACCCTCCCTCTAACCGCCCCCTCCCTTATACCCACTCCCCTCTATACACTCCCTCTATAGGCCCCCTCCCTCTACACCCCCCCGGCTACAGCCCCTCCCTCTCCACCACTTGCCTCTACAGCCCCTCTCTCTCTAAACGCCTCTCCCTCTACACCCACCAGCCCTCTCCACCCTTTCTCACTGACCCGCACGTTGACCCCCGGGAGTGAGATTCCTGACCCCTACCGCCGAGGAAGGTTGATCCCCCACCCAGGTGAGCGGTACACGATAAGGAGACTTGATGCCTGGTCTCCCGCAAGCTCTCCGCACGGTGGCGCCACCCAAGCTCCGCTTTTATAATATATAATGGAGCCCTAGCGGCGTGCGTCCAAGGCAGAGAGTGAGACTCCGGCCCTGAAGCCAACTGACCCGATTGGAGAGCGGACGGATACATCAAAGCATTACCCGGGGATTCGTTACTGGTCGGCCGGACTACTTTTATTATAATGATAGCCAACTTACCCGCCGGCTAACAGTTCAAGGACAACGCAATTTATTTTTTAAATGCTTCTGAAGACCCCCTCCCCTCCCCCCAGTCCCCCCTCCCCCCCGTTATCACTTTCCTTTCGCCATTTCCATGCAGCTTACCTCCATTTCCCTCCTCAAACCCATCTACCTTACCCCCCACCCCCCCCTCCCCACCACCACACACACACACGCTTTATTCATTTTCATCTAGCTCACAATATGCTCTGTAGTTAGCCAGACAGCCAGTCCAAAAATATTAATTTCCCCGTGCTTTAGGCCACCACCCGCTCAGCGACCAGGCCCAGAACGCACACGCAGTCCCTCGTGCAGTAATGGTTTGTTTCGCCTTTGTTATCAAGTATTGTTTTTAATGGAAATGATGTATTTATGTTGTTAGTGGAAACAAACACTCGTGTATTTTTGCAATAAATATGATAATATTAAATGTGTGGAGTTGTGTGGCTTTGCACTGCCTTAGCTGCCGTTACTTCAGTTTTAACATATGGTAACATATTTTTATCTTATAGTTAACATTCAGACAAAATTAAGACATGGAACCGTTATCCATGATGGACTCGAACCACGCACCCGCTCGGGCTACCACCTTGCAGGGCTGAGCCCACGCACTAGCTTTGGGCTACCACCGTCCAGGGCTGAGCCCACGCACTCGCTTGGGCTACCACCGTCCAGGGCTGAGCCCACGCACTCGCTTGGGCTACCACCGTCCAGGGCTGAGCCCACGCACTCGCTCGGGCTACCACCGTCCAGGGCTGAGCCCACGCACCCGCTTGGGCTACCACCGTCCAGGGCTGAGCCCACGCACTCGCTCGGGCTACCACCGTCCAGGGCTGAGCCCACGCACCCGCTTGGGCTACCACCGTCCAGGGCTGAGCCCACGCACTCGCTCGGGCTACCACCGTCCAGGGCTGAGCCCACGCACTCCCTTGGGCTACCACCGTCCAGGGCTGAGCCCACGCACCCGCTTGGGCTACCACCGTCCAGGGCTGAGCCCACGCACTCGCTTGGGCTACCACCGTCCAGGGCTGAGCCCACGCACCCGCTTGGGCTACCAACTTGCATGGCTGAGCCCACGCACTCGCGTGGGCTACCACCTTGCAGGGCTGAGCCCACGCACTCGCTTGGGCTACCACCGTCCAGGGCTGAGCCCACGCACTCGCTTGGGCTACCACCGTCCAGGGCTGAGCCCACACACTCGCTTGGGCTACCACCGTCCAGGGCTGAGCCCACGCACTCGCTCGGGCTACCACCGTCCAGGGCTGAGCCCACGCACCCGCTCGGGCTACCACCGTCCAGGGCTGAGCCCACGCACTCGCTTGGGCTACCACCTTCCAGGGCTGAGCCCACGCACCCGCTTGGGCTACCACCGTCCAGGGCTGAGCCCACGCACTCGCTCGGGCTACCACCGTTCAGGGCTGAGCCCACGCACTCGCTCGGGCTACCACCGTCCAGGGCTGAGCCCACGCACCCGCTTGGGCTCCCACCGTCCAGGGCTGAGCCCACGCACTCGCTTGGGCTACCACCTTCCAGGGCTGAGCCCACGCACACGCTTGGGCTACCATCTTGCATGGCTGAGCCCACGCACTCGCGTGGGCTACCACCTTGCAGGGCTGAGCCCACGCACTCGCTTGGGCTACCACCGTCCAGGGCTGAGCCCACACACTCGCTTGGGCTACCACCGTCCAGGGCTGAGCCCACGCACCCGCTCGGGCTACCACCTTGCAGGGCTGAGCCCACGCACCCGCTCGGGCTAGCACCGTCCAGGGCTGAGCCCACGCACTCGCTCGGGCTACCACCTTCCAGGGCTGAGCCCACGCACCCGCTCGGGCTACCACCGTCCAGGGCTGAGCCCACGCACTCACTCGGGCTAGCACCGTCCAGGGCTGAGCCCACGCACCCGCTCGGGCTACCACCTTGCAGGGCTGAGCCCACGCACTTGCTTGGGCTACCACAGTCCAGGGCTGAGCCCACGCACTCGCTCGGGCTACCACCGTCCAGGGCTGAGCCCACGCACTCGCTTGGGCTACCACCGTCCAGGGCTGAGCCCACGCACTCGCTTGGGCTACCACCGTCCAGGGCTGAGCCCACGCACTCGCTTGGGCTACCACAGTCCAGGGCTGAGCCCACGCACTCGCTTGGGCTACCACCGTCCAGGGCTGAGCCCACGCACTCGCTCGGGCTACCACCGTCCAGGGCTGAGCCCACGCACTCGCTTGGGCTACCACCGCCCAGGGTTGAGCCCACGCACTCGCTTGGGCTACCACCGTCCAGGGCTGAGCTCACGCACTCGCTTGGGCTACCACCGTCCAGGGCTGAGCCCACGCACTCGCTCGGGCTACCACCGTCCAGGGCTGAGCCCACGCACCCGCTCGGGCTACCACCTTCCAGAGCTGAGCCCACGCACTCGCTTGGGCTACCACCTTCCAGGGCTGAGCCCACGCACCCGCTTGGGCTACCACCGTCCAGGGCTGAGCCCACGCACTCGCTCGGGCTACCACCGTCCAGGGCTGAGCCCACGCACTCCCTTGGGCTACCACCGTCAAGGGCTGAGCCCACTCACCCGCTCGGGCTACCACCTTGCAGGGCTGAGCCCACGCACTCGCTTGGGCTACCACCGTCCAGGGCTGAGCCCACGCACCCGCTTGGGCTACCACAGTCCAGGGCTGAGCCCACGCACCCGCTCGGGCTACCACCTTGCAGGGCTGAGCCCACGCACTCGCTTGGGCTACCAACGCCCAGGGCTGAGCCCACGCACTCGCTTGGGCTACCACCGTCCAGAGCTGAGCCCACGCACCCGCTCGGGCTACCACCGTCCAGGGCTGAGCCCACGCACTCGCTTGGGCTACCACCTTGCAGGGCTGAGCCCACGCACTCCCTTGGGCTACCACCTTGCAGGGCTGAGCCCACGCACCCGCTTGGGCTACCACCGTCCAGGGCTGAGCCCACGCACTCGCTCGGGCTACCACCGTCCAGGGCTGAGCCCACGCACTCGCTTGGGCTACCACCGTCCAGGGCTGAGCCCACGCACTCGCTCGGGCTACCACCGTCCAGGGCTGAGCCCACGCACCCGCTCGGGCTACCACCTTGCAGGACTGAGCCTTCACGTTACAGCACTTTAGCGAATAACTTTCACGTCACTTGCCTTTAAGCAATGACCTTCAAGTTACGTGCTTTTAAGCAATGACCTTCACGTAACAATACTTTACCGAGCAGTTTTCACGTTACCGCACTTTACCGAGCAGTTTTCACATTACCGCACTTTACCGAGCAGTTTTCATGTTACCGCACTTTACTGAACAGTTTTCACATTACCGCACTTTACCGAACAGTTTTCACATTACCGCACTTTACCGAACAGTTTTCACATTACCGCACTTTACTGAACAGTTTTCCCGTTACTGTAATTTAAAGTGTTCGTGCCACGCCAAAACAACTTTGGCTCATATTAATCTTCTGTGTGTCGGCGCTTATATTATCGAGCTATATACCGCCCCAAATAGTAGAAGGGCATACTTTTTCCACTTGTTTTCGCACTTACCAATTTAACTTCTGCGAGCGAGGAAAGTGACGTCAAAGGGGAATACAAACGCACGTGCTTTTATATTGAGACGCAGATTCTCTCTGCTCATTGGCTTGAACTCTACAAAACGCACTCAACCATGAAAACAATACACGCCCTCGACCACAGATGTCTACGCACTGCATCAAAGCTCACCTGTCAATCTTGTGACATCATTGGGGAATTTTTAAATAACGCTCAGATACAATGCTCCCAGAAAAAAACCCGCCGGACCTCACTTTTGCTACTTTAACGAACCCGTTTATAGTGATATCGTGGCATAAAAACTGTAAACTCCCATTGAAACAAATTGTAATTTTTTTATCTTCCCTAAACCAAGTTAACTCTGAGCAAGACAAAATCGTGGCACGAACACTTTAATCAACAGAGTTCAAGCTACGTGTACAACGAACGTGCTTTCTATGAGGGATATATCGTTTTATGATCGCAAAATTTAATTCAGTTTGGACACAAAGCATGTAATTGCATATGGACAACTTGCCTATGAAGCACGACATTTCCATGTTGAAAAATCCAGTTACTCTAGTTAAAGCCAGGAAGATACTTAACAAACGGCTTTTCGATGGCCACTTTTTTTTACCTGTATTGGCGCAAAGGTGACATCCATGATCAATCCCCCGCAACTTTTGAAACCCACTACGCTACTCAGCCCAACCGATCTGCACCCGCCAGTGATCAGCTTTGGAACGGACTATAATTCACCACCCCCCCCCCCCCACTCTCCACTCGCCACACCCGCACATACCCTCTCTACCTCCCTCCGTCAGTTTTGGAGTGGCAGATCGTCCCTAGCGTGCCACAGCTCCAATCAATCTTTGAGGCGATTCCGACATATGGGTGGCCACCTGAGAGCCTACCGGCACGTGGATCGGTGGTTCGAGCCCCGCTGTGTGGTCGCCGTGTCCATGTGGTCGCAGGATAAAAATCCAATGTCCTTCTTCGCAAAGAGTAAGTGGTTACCCCCGGGGACATGGCTCCACTCTCCCCTCCTTTCTCCCATTGACGCGATATGACCAAAAGTGGTTGAAAGCGTCCTGAAAATACAACCAGCCAACGGGAGCGCAATCGCCGATGACGTATTTACGGGAGCGTAGTCACTTATGACGTCATAATAATCCAATCCGTGGGCTCTCACGTGACCGCTGAATCACGTGAGGTAACGAGGGTCTCCTTAGTTCGGTTGGTAGCGTACTGAGCTACCGACCGGTTGACCCTGGATTCCATCCACGACAATACTCTGTTATCTGGAACTAACAATGTTGTCATCACTAATCTCGTTGACCTTGCAGTCTCCGGGGTCACGGGGTCACGGGTCAAACAGACTCCGCAAGGTGGTGCGTTGTATCTTCGTTGTCGGTTACCTCCTCAATGTATCAATCGTCTGGTAAAATCATGAAAACATATATACTTAGAAAATTATATAGACGGCATTTGTTTAGCTACATTATGACAGAATGGTTTTATTATGACTTATGTGATCATGAAGCAATGTGATATAGTTACCGTTTCATATTTACATGGCTGCACGGCGGCGTCTTATCCGTTTAAACGATAGCGCGTTATCGATTTCCCTTAATGGACTCCGTAGATTACTCGATCCAGTCAATACGCGCGACACCGTTCAGAATGAGGCCCGTGTTGTCATGTTTTGTGGGGCTGAGCAATAATTAATCCCTTGCCCTGAGATAAGCCGGGTACTTAACGCAGCCCATGGCGGGGGAGGGGTATGGGATGAGGGAGGGGGGACTGGGGGTGCGCGACGGTGTGATGGCTGGAGAGCGGGGGTAATGTCTGGGTGGGTGGAAGGGTTGGTGGGTGCTGGAAATGGCTGGGTGGCGGATAGTAGGGGTAGAGGAGGGGGCCGCCAGGGTGGCTGGACTGTGGGTGAGGGGTTAGATTGCTGGGGAGGGGAAGGGGGGGGGGGTAATGTCTGGGTTGGTGGAAGGGTGGGTGGGTGCTGGAAATGGCTGGGTGGCGGATGGTAGGGGTGGGGGAGGGGGCCGCGAGGGTGGCTAGCTGGGGTGGGAGAGAGGTGTGATGATGTTGTGGTGAAATGTATGACAATGATTTTGTGGCGCAATGTATGACAATGATGTTATGGTGCAATGTATGACAATGATGCTGTGGCGCAATGTATGACAATGATGTTGTGGGGCAATATAAAGCAATGATGGTGCAATGTATGACGATGACGTTGTGGTACAATGTATGACAAAGATGTTGTGGTGCAATGTATGACAACGATGTTGTGGTACAATGTATGACAATGATGTTGTGGTGGAATGGTAGACAATGATGCTGTGGTGGAATGTATGACAATGATGTCGTGGTGCAATGTATGACAATGATGTTGTGGTGCAAAATGACAATGATGTTATGGTGCAATGTATGACAATGATTTTGTGGTGCAAGGTATGACAATGATGTTGTGGTGCAATGTATGACAATGATGTTATGGTGCAATATCAGGCAATGGTGCTGTGGTGTAAGCTATGACACCAGTACTGTGATATAAGATGTTAAACTAATAATGTGCTCCAATGTATAACCATAGTGCTGTGGTATAAGATGCAACCACCGTATATAACCATAGTGATGTGGTGTACGGCATAACCACAGTGCAGTGGTCCACGGTATAACCACAGTGCAGTGGTCCACGGTATAACCATAGTGCAGTGGTACACGGTATCACCACAGTGTAGTGGTACACGTTATAACAACAGTTCTGTTGTCCACGGTATAACCACAGTGATGTGGTACACGGTATAACCACAGTGTTGTGGTACACGGTATAACCACAGTGCTCTGATACACGTTATAACCACAGTGCTGTGGTCCACGGTATAACCACAGTGCATTGGTACACAGTATAACCACAGTGATGTGGTACACGGTATAACCACAGTGCTGTGGTACACGTTATAACCACAGTGATGTGGTACACAGTATAACCACAGTGCTGTGGTACACGGTATAACCACAGTGCTGTGGCACACGGTATAACCACAGTGCTGTGGTCAACGGTATAACCACAGTGCATTGGTACACGGTATAACCACAGTGCTGTGGTACACGCTATAACCACAGTGCTGTGGTCCACGGTATAACCACAGTGCATTGGTACACGGTATAACCACAGTGCTGTGGTACACGATATAACCACAGTGATGTGGTACACGGCATAACCACAGTGCATTGGTACACGGCATAACCACAGTGGGTATAACCACAGTGATGTGGTACACGGTATAGCCACAGTGCTGTGGTACACGCTGTAACCGCAGTGCTGTGGTACACGCTATAACCACAGTGCTGTGGTACACGGTATAACCACAGTGCTGTGGTACACGCTATAACCGCAGTGCTGTGGTACACGCTATAACCACAGTGCTGTGGTACACGGTATAACCACAGTGCTGTGGTACACGGTATAACCACAGTGGGTATAACCACAGTGATGTGGTACACGATATAACCACAGTGCATTGGTACACGGTATAACCACAGTGGGTATAACCACAGTGATATGGTGCACGGTATAGCCACAGTGCTGTGGTACACGCTATAACCGCAGTGCTGTAGTACACGCTATAACCACAGTGCTGTGGTACACGGTATAACCACAGTGCTCTGGTACACGGTATAACCACAGTGCTGTGGTACACGGTATAACCACAGTGCTGTGGTACACGGTATAACCACAGTGCTCTGGTACACGGTATAAACACAGTGCTGTGGTACACGGTATAACCACAGTGATGTGGTACACGGTATAACCGCAGTGCATTGGCACACGGTATAACCACAGGGCATTGGTACACGGTATAACCACAGTGCATTGGTACACGGTATAACCACAGTGGGTATAACCACAGTGATGTGGTACACGGTATAACCACAGTGCATTGGTACACGGTATAACCACAGTGATGTGGTACACGGTATAGCCACAGTGCTGTGGTACACGCTATAACCGCAGTGCTGTGGTACACGCTATAACCACAGTGCTGTGGTACACGCTGTAACCACAGTGCTGTGGTACACGGTATAACCGCAGTGCTGTGGTACACGGTATAACCACAGTGCTGTGGTACACGGTATAACCACAGTGCCGTGCTACAGGTATAACCACAGTGCTGTGCTACAGGTATACCCATCTGATCGATCTATGTGGGATGTAAGGTAGATGCACTAGAAGACCCCGGCGGTCTTGATGTTTTCCCAATTTACCAACATTATGTTATAAAACTAATATTTACCTTCTCTTGTTCATTTAAAATATATTGTTTTTGTTGTATTTGTGAATACTAAGCTATGGAGATGATGAGTATTTTGCTTTACTTTGCGCATGGCAAGCAAACATATATATATATATATATACCCATTATCGCCCAAAAGCTTTCGCGACTCCGGTCTGATTTATGCAGGAAATAAAGAATGTGAAACGACCGAACAAAGCCTCGTGAGTCCGCCTGGCTTGACGTCACGCCCAGCGCTCTCGCCAGGTGGCGTGTATCGGGTCTATCCTTTAGATGGTATCGGCGTCTCAGATGGATGACTGATTTGCTACCGGAAGTGACTAGATGGTCTTCCCTGAGGGACTTCCGGTGATGCTGGCAGGTGACTATGGAGATCGACAACAAGGAGAATGAAAAAAACTTGGGTTGCGGGTGTGTCTGGGTGAGGGGGGAGGGGGCGGGGGCGGTCGCCTTACTGGGGTCAGCTAGGGAGAAAAGCAAAGAAGAGAAGGGGAGTGGACAAGGTTAGGGGTCCTTTGCACAGCCATAAAACGGATGAGGGATGTTTGCGAAATGTAAAGGCATCGAATCGCCAGAGACAAGGGTTCGTCTGCCTCTGCTGTATGACGTCATCGTGCACCTGCCATGCATAGCCAAAGGGCGGTACCTAAAGGCAAATATAGACACAAAGCAATTGATTAACACCGACTCGCAAGGAAAAGAGCGGCTACCGTTGTCCAGAAATGGCAATATGCCTCTTGTTATACGTCGATATGCCATGCTTACCTAGACGGAGCTTGGTGTTACCTAGACGGAGCTTGGTGTTACCTAGACGGCGTATGGTGTTACCTGGACGGAGCTTGGTGTTATCTAGACGGAGCTTGGTGTTACCTAGACGGAGCTTGGTGTTACCTAGACGGAGCTTGGTGCAATCTAGACGGAGCTTGGTGTTACCTAGACGGAGCTTGGTGTTACCTAGACGGCGCTTGGTGTTGCCTAGACGGAGCTTGGTGGTACCTGGACAGAGCTTGGTGTTACCTAGACGGAGCTCGGTGTTACCTAGACGGAGCTCGGTGTTACCTAGACGGCGCTTGGTGTTACCTAGACGGAGCTTGGTGTTACCTAGACGGAGCGTGGTGTTACCTAGACGGAGCTTGGTGTTACCTGGACGGAGCTTGGTGTTGCCTAGAAAGAGCTTGGTGTTACCTAGACGGCGCTTGGTGTTGCCTAGACGGAGCTTGGTGTTACCTAGACGGAGCGTGGTGTTACCTAGACGGAGCTTGGTGTTACCTAGACGGAGCTTGGTGTTGCCTAGACGGAGCTTGGTGTTACCTAGACGGAGCTTGGTGTTGCCTAGACGGAGCTTGGCGTTACCTAGACGGAGCTTGGTGTTGCCTAGATGGAGCTTGGTGTTACTTAGACGGAGCTTGGGGTTACCTAGACGGAGCTTGGTGTTACCTAGACGGAGCTTGGCGTTACCTAGACGGCGCTTGGTGTTGCCTAGACGAAGCTTGGTGTTACCTAGACGGCGCTTGGTGTTACCTAGACGGAGCTTGGTGTTACCTGGACGGAGCTTGGTGTTACTTAGACGGAGCTTGGTGTTACCTGGACGGAGCTTGGTGTTATCTGGACGGAGCTTTGTGTTGCCTAGACAGAGCTTGGTGTTACCTAGACGGAGCTTGGTGTTACATAGACGGAGCTTGGTGTTACCTAGGCGGAGCTTGGTGTTACCTGGACGGAGCTTGGCGTTACCTAGACGGCGCTTGGTGTTGCCTAGACGAAGCTTGGTGTTACCTAGACGGCGCTTGGTGTTACCTAGAGGGAGCTTGGTGTTACCTGGACGGAGCTTGGTGTTACTTAGACGGAGCTTGGTGTTACTTAGACGGAGCTTGGTGTTACCTGGACGGAGCTTGGTGTTGCCTAGACAGAGCTTGGTGTTACCTAGACGGAGCTTGGTGTTACATAGACGGAGCTTGGTGTTACCTAGACGGAGCTTGGTGTTACCTGGACGGAGCTTGGTGTTGCCTAGACAGAGCTTGGTGTTACCTAGACGGAGCTTGGTGTTGCCTAGACAGAGCTTGGTGTTACCTAGACGGAGCTTGGTGTTACCTAGACCGAGCTTGGTGTTACCTAGACGGAGCTTGGTGTTACCTAGACAGCGCTTGGTGTTACCTAGACGGAGCTTGGTGTTACCTAGACGGAGCTTGGTGTTACCTAGACGGAGCTTGGTGTTACCTAGACGGCGCTTGGTGTTACCTAGACGGAGCTTGGTGTTATCTAGACGGGGCTTGGTGTTACCTGGACGGAGCTTGGTGTTACTTAGACGGAGCTTGGTGTTACCTGGACGGAGCTTGGTGTTACCTGGACGGAGCTTGGTGTTATCTGGACGGAGCTTGGTGTTACCTGGACGGAGCTTGGTGTTGCCTAGACAGAGCTTGGTGTTACCTGGACGGAGCTTGGTGTTACCTAGACGGAGCTTGGTGTTACCTAGACGGAGCTTGGTGTTACCTGGACGGAGCTTGGTGTTGCCTAGACAGAGCTTGGTGTTACCTAGACGGAGCTTGGTGTTGCCTAGACAGAGCTTGGTGTTACCTAGACGGAGCTTGGTGTTGCCTAGATGGAGCTTGGTGTTACCTAGACGGAGCTTGGTGTTACCTAGACGGCGCTTGGTGTTACCTAGACGGAGCTTGGTGTTACCTAGACGGAGCTTGGTGTTACCTAGACGGCGCTTGGTGTTACCTAGACGGAGCTTGGTGTTATCTAGACGGAGCTTGGTGTTACCTGGACGGAGCTTGGTGTTGCTTAGACGGAGCTTGGTGTTACCTGGACGGAGCTTGGTGTTACCTGGAGGGAGCTTGGTGTTACCTGGACGGAGCTTGGTGTTGCCTAGACAGAGCTTGGTGTTACCTAGACGGAGCTTGGTGTTACCTGGACGGAGCTTGGTGCAATCTAGACGGAGCTTGGTGTTGCCTAGACGGGTTACCACCGTCCAGGGCTGAGCCCACGCACCTGCTTGGGCTACCATCGTCCAGGGCTGAGCCCACGCACTCGCTTGGGCTACCACCGTCCAGGGCCCGGCCCACGCACTCGCTTGGGCTACCACCGTCCAGGGCTGAGCCCACGCACTCGCTTGGGCTACCACCGTCCAGGGCTGAGCCCACGCACTCGCTTGGGCTACCACCGTCCAGGGCTGAGCCCACGCACTCCCTTGGGCTACCACCGTCCAGGGCTGAGCCTACGCACCCGCTCGGGCTACCACCGTCCAGGGCTGAGCCCACGCACTCGCTTGGGCTACCACCGTCCAGGGCTGAGCCCACGCACCCGCGTGGGCTACCACCGTCCAGGGCTGAGCCCACGCCCTCGCTTGGGCTACCACCGTCCAGGGGGGGGGGGCTGAGCCCACGCACTTGCTTGGGCTACCACCGTCCAGGGCTGAGCCCACGCACTCGCTTGGGCTACCACCGTCCAGGGCTGAGCCCACGCACTCGCTTGGGCTACCACCGTCCAGGGCTGAGCCCACGCACCCGCTCGGGCTACCACCTTGCAGGGCTGAGCCCACGCACTCGCTTGGGCTACCACCGTCCAGGGCTGAGCCCACGCACCCGCTCGGGCTACCACCTTGCAGGGCTGAGCCCACGCACTCGCTCGGGCTACCACCGTCCAGGGCTGAGCCCACGCACCCGCTCGGGCTACCACCTTGCAGGGCTGAGCCCACGCACTCGCTTGGGCTACCACCGTCCAGGGCTGAGCCCACGCACCCGCTCGGGCTACCACCGTCCAGGGCTGAGCCCACGCACTCGCTTGGGCTACCACCGTCCAAGGCTGAGCCCACGCACTCGCTTGGGCTACCACCGTCCAGGGCTGAGCCCACGCACTCGCTTGGGCTACCACCGCCCAGGGCTGAGCCCACGCACTCGCTTGGGCTACCACCGTCCAGGGCTGAGCCCACGCACTCGCTTGGGCTACCACAGTCCAGGGCTGAGCCCACGCACTCGCTTGGGCTACCACCGTCCAGGGCTGAGCCCACGCACCCGCTTGGGCTACCACCTTGCAGGGCTGAGCCCACGCACTCGCTTGGGCTACCACCGTCCAGGGCTGAGCCCACGCACTCGCTTGGGCGACCACCGTCCAGGGCTGAGCCCACGCACCCGCTTGGGCTACCACCGTCCAGGGCTGAGCCCACGCACTCGCTCGGGCTACCACCGTCCAGGGCTGAGCCCACGCACTCGCTTGGGCTACCACCGTCCAGGGCTGATCCCACGCACCCGCCTGGGCTACCACCGTCCAGGGCTGAGCCCACGCACTCGCTCGGGCTACCACCGTCCAGGGCTGAGCCCACGCACTCGCTTGGGCTACCACCGTCCAGGGCTGAGCCCACGCACTCGCTTGGGCGACCACCGTCCAGGGCTGAGCCCACGCACCCGCTTGGGCTACCACCGTCCAGGGCTGAGCCCACGCACTCGCTTGGGCTACCACCCTCCAGGGCTGAGCCCACGCACTCGCTTGGGCTACCACCGTCCAGGGCTGAGCCCACGCACTCGCTTGGGCTACCACCGTCCAAGGCTGAGCCCACGCACTCGCTTGGGCTACCACCGTCCAGGGCTGAGCCCACGCACTCGCTTGGGCTACCACCGTCCAGGGCTGAGCCCACGCACTCGCTCGGGCTACCACCTTCCAGGGCTGAACCCACGCACTCGCTCGGGCTACCACCTTGCAGGGCTGGGCCCACGCACTCGCTCGGGCTACCACCTTGCAGGGCTGAGCCCACGCACTCGCTTGGGCTACCACCTTGCAGGGCTGAGCCCACGCACTCGCTTGGGCTACCACAGTCCAGGGCTGAGCCCACGCACCCGCTCGGGCCACCACCTTGCAGGGCTGAGCCCACGCACTCGCTTGGGCTACCACCGTCCAGGGCTGAGCCCACGCACCCGCTTGGGCTACCACAGTCCAGGGCTGAGCCCACGCACTCGCTCGGGCTACCACCGTCCAGGGCTGAGCCTACGCACCCGCTCGGGCTACCACCGTCCAGGGCTGAGCCCACGCACTCGCTCGGGCTACCACCTTGCAGGGCTGAGCCCACGCACTCGCTTGGGCTACCACCGCCCAGGGCTGAGCCCACGCACTCGCTTGGGCTACCACAGTCCAGGGCTGAGCCCACGCACCCGCTCGGGCCACCACCTTGCAGGGCTGAGCCCACGCACTCGCTTGGGCTACCACCGTCCAGGGCTGAGCCCACGCACCCGCTTGGGCTACCACAGTCCAGGGCTGAGCCCACGCACTCGCTCGGGCTACCACCGTCCAGGGCTGAGCCTACGCACCCGCTCGGGCTACCACCGTCCAGGGCTGAGCCCACGCACCCGCTCGGGCTACCACCTTGCAGGGCTGAGCCCACGCACTCGCTTGGGCTACCACCGCCCAGGGCTGAGCCCACGCACTCGCTTGGGCTACCACCGTCCAGAGCTGAGCCCACGCACTCGCTCGGGCTACCACCGTCCAGGGCTGAGCCCACGCACTCGCTTGGGCTACCACCGTCCAGAGCTGAGCCCACGCACTCGCTTGGGCTACCACCGCCCAGGGCTGAGCCCACGCACTCGCTTGGGCTACCACCGTCCAGAGCTGAGCCCACGCACTCGCTTGGGCTACCACCGCCCAGGGCTGAGCCCACGCACTCGCTTGGGCTACCACCGTCCAGAGCTGAGCCCACGCACTCACTTGGGCTACCACCGTCCAGGGCTGAGCCCACGCACCCGCTCGGGCTACCACCTTCCAGGGCTGAGCCCACGCACCCGCTTGGGCTACCACCTTGCAGGGCTGAGCCCACGAACTCGCTTGGGCTACCACCGTCCAGGGCTGAGCCCACGCACTCGCTTGGGCTACCACCGCCCAGGGCTGAGCCCACGCACTCGCTCGGGCTACCACCTTGCAGGGCTGAGCCCACGCACTCGCTCGGGCTACCACCGTCCAGGGCTGAGCCCACGCACTCGCTTGGGCTACCACAGTCCAGGGCTGAGCCCACGCACCCGCTTGGGCTACCACCGTCCAGGGCTGAGCCCACGCACTCGCTCGGGCTACCCCCGTCCAGGGCTGAGCCCACGCACCCGCTCGGGCTACCACCGTCCAGGGCTGAGCCCACGCACTCGCTTGGGCTACCACCGTCCAGGGCTGAGCCCACGCACCCGCTTGGGCTACCACCGTCCAGGGCTGAGCCCACGCACTCGCTCGGGCTACCACCGTCCAGGGCTGAGCCCACGCACCCGCTCGGGCTACCACCTTGCAGGGCTGAGCCTTCACGTTACAGCACTTTAGCGAATAACTTTCACGTCACTTGCCTTTAAGCAATGACCTTCAAGTTACGTGCTTTTAAGCAATGACCTTCACGTAACAATACTTTACCGAGCAGTTTTCACGTTACCGCACTTTACCGAGCAGTTTTCACATTACCGCACTTTACCGAGCAGTTTTCACATTACCGCACTTTACCGAGCAGTTTTCATGTTACCGCACTTTACCGAACAGTTTTCACATTACCGCACTTTACCGAACAGTTTTCACATTACCGCACTTTACCGAACAGTTTTCACATTACCGCACTTTACTGAACAGTTTTCACATTACCGCACTTTTCTGAACAGTTTTCCCGTTACTGTAATTTAAAGTGTTCGTGCCACGCCAAAACAACTTTGGCTCATATTAATCTTCTGTGTGTCGGCGCTTATATTATCGAGCTATATACCGCCCCAAATAGTATAAGGGCATACTTTTTCCACTTGTTTTCGCACTTACCAATTTAACTTCTGCGAGCGAGGAAAGTGACGTCAAAGGGGAATACAAACGCACGGGCTTTTATATTGAGACGCAGATTCTCTCTGCTCATTGGCTTGAATTCTACAAAACGCACTCAACCATGAAAACAATACACGCCCTCGACCACAGATGTCTACGCACTGCATCAAAGCTCACCTGTCAATCTTGTGACATCATTGGGGAATTTTTAAATAACGCTCAGATACAATGCTCCCAGAAAAAAACCCGCCGAACCTCACTTTTGCTACTTTAACGAGCCCGTTTATAGTGATATCGTGGCATAAAAAATGTGAACTCCCATCAAAACAAATTGTTATTTTTTTATCTTCCCTAAACCAAGTTAACTCTGAGCAAGACAAAATCGTGGCACGAACACTTTAATCAACAGAGTTCAAGCTACGTGTACAACGAACGTGCTTTCTATGAGGGATATATCGTTTTATGATCGCAAAATTTAATTCAGTTTGGACACTAAGCATGTAATTGCATATGGGCAACTTGCCTATGAAGCACGACATTTCCATGTTGAAAAATCCATTGAGTTACTCTAGTTAAAGCCAAGAAGATACTTAACAAACGGCTTTTCGATGGCCACTTTTTTTTACCTGTATTGGCGCAAAGGTGACATCCATGATCAATCCCCCGCAACTTTTGAAACCCACTACGCTACTCAGCCCAACCGGTCTGCACCCGCCAGTGATCAGCTTTGGAACGGACTATAATTCACCCCCCCCCCCCTACTCTCCACTCTCCACACCCGCACATACCCTCTCTACCTCCCTCCGTCAGTTTTGGAGTGGCAGATCGTCCCTAGAGTGCCACAGCTCCAATCAATCTTTGAGGCGATTCCGACATATGGGTGGCCACCTGAGAGCCTACCGGCACGTGGATCGGTCGTTCGAGCCCCGCTGTGTGGTCGCCATGGTTATGTGGTCGCAGGATAAAGATCCAATGTCCTTCTTCGCAAAGAGTAAGTGGTTACCCCCGGGGATATGGCTCCACCCTCCCCTCCTTCTCCCATTGACGCGATATGACCAAAAGTGGTTGAAAGCGTCCTGAAAATACAACCGACCAACGGGAGCGCAATCGCCTATGACGTATTTACGGGAGCGTAGTCACTTATGACGTCATAATAATCCAATCCGTGGGCTCTCACATGACCGCTGAATCACGTGAGGTAACGAGGGTCTCCTTAGTTCGGTTGGTAGCGTACTGAGCTACCGACCGGTTGACCCTGGATTCCATCCACGACAATACTCTGTTATCTGGAACTAACAATGTTGTCATCATTAATCTCGTTGACCTTGCAGTCTCCGGGGTCAGGGGTCAAACTCCGGGGTCACGGGGTCACGGGTCAAACAGACTCCCCAAGGTGGTGCGTTGTATCTCCTTTGTCGGTTACCTCCTCAATGTATCAATCGTCTGGTAAAATCATGAAAACATATATACTTAGAAAATTATATAGACGGCATTTGTTTAGCTACATTATGACAGAATGGTTTTATTATGACGTATGTGATCATGAAGCAATGTGATATAGTTACCGTTTCATATTTACATGGCTGCTCGGTGGCGTCTTATCCGTTTAAACGATAGCGCGTTATCGATTTCCCTTAATGGACTCCGTAGATTACTCGATCCAGTCAATACGCGCGACACCGTTCAGAACGAGGCCCGTGTTGTCATGTTTTGTGGGGCTGAGCAATAATTAATCCCTTGCCCTGAGATAAGCCGGGTACTTAACGCAGCCCATGGCGGGGGAGGGGTATGGGATGAGGGAGGGGGGACTGGGGGTGCGCGACGGTGTGATGGCTGGAGAGCGGGGGTAATGTCTGGGTGGGTGGAAGGGTTGGTGGGTGCTGGAAATGGCTGGGTGGCGGATAGTAGGGGTGGAGGAGGGGGCCGCCAGGGTGGCTGGAATGTGGGTGAGGGGTTAGATTGCTGGGGAGGGGAAGGGGGGGGGGGGTAATGTCTGGGTTGGTGGAAGGGTGGGTGGGTGCTGGAAATGGCTGGGTGGCGGATGGTAGGGGTGGGGGAGGGGGCCGCGAGGGTGGCTAGCTGGGGTGGGAGAGAGGTGTGATGATGTTGTGGTGAAATGTATGACAATGATTTTGTGGCGCAATGTATGACAATGATGTTATGGTGCAATGTATGACAATGATGCTGTGGCGCAATGTATGACAATGATGTTGTGGTGCAATATAAAGCAATGATGGTGCAATGTATGACGATGACGTTGTGGAACAATGTATGACAAAGATGTTGTGGTGCAATGTATGACAACGATGTTGTGGTACAATGTATGACAATGATGTTGTGGTGGAATGGTAGACAATGATGCTGTGGTGGAATGTATGACAATGATGTCGTGGTGCAATGTATGACAATGATGTCGTGGTGCAATGTATGACAATGATGTTGTGGTGCAAAATGACAATGATGTTATGGTGCAATGTATGACAATGATTTTGTGGTGCAAGGTATGACAATGATGTTGTGGTGCAATGTATGACAATGATGTTATGGTGCAATATCAGGCAATGGTGCTGTGGTGTAAGCTATGACACCAGTACTGTGATATAAGATGTTAAACTAATAATGTGCTCCAATGTATAACCATAGTGCTGTGGTATAAGATGCAACCACCGTATATAACCATAGTGATGTGGTGTACGGCATAACCACAGTGCAGTGGTCCACGGTATAACCATAGTGCAGTGGTACACGGTATCACCACAGTGTAGTGATACACGTTATAACAACAGTTCTGTTGTCCACGGTATAACCACAGTGGTGTGGTACACGGTATAACCACAGTGTTGTGGTACACGGTATAACCACAGTGCTCTGATACACGTTATAACCACAGTGCTGTGGTCCACGGTATAACCACAGTGCATTGGTACACAGTATAACCACAGTGCTGTGGTACACGGTATAACCACAGTGGTGTGGTACACGGTATAACCACAGTGATGTGGTACACGGTATAACCACAGTGCTGTGGTACACGTTATAACCACAGTGATGTGGTACACAGTATAACCACAGTGCTGTGGTACACGGTATAACCACAGTGCTGTGGCACACGGTATAACCACAGTGCTGTGGTCAACGGTATAACCACAGTGCATTGGTACACGGTATAACCACAGTGCTGTGGTACACGCTATAACCACAGTGCTGTGGTCCACGGTATAACCACAGTGCATTGGTACACGGTATAACCACAGTGCTGTGGTACACGATATAACCACAGTGATGTGATACACGGCATAACCACAGTGCATTGGTACACGGTATAACCACAGTGGGTATAACCACAGTGATGTGGTACACGGTATAGCCACAGTGCTGTGGTTCACGCTGTAACCGCAGTGCTGTGGTACACGCTCTAACCACAGTGCTGTGGTACACGGTATAACGACAGTGCTGTGGTACACGCTATAACCGCAGTGCTGTGGTACATGCTATAACCACAGTGCTGTGGTACACGGTATAACCACAGTGCTGTGGTACACGGTATAACCACAGTGGGTATAACCACAGTGATGTGGCACACGATATAACCACAGTGCATTGGTACACGGTATAACCACAGTGGGTATAACCACAGTGATGTGGTACACGGTATAACCACAGTGCATTGGTACACGGTATAACCACAGTGATATGGTGCACGGTATAGCCACAGTGCTGTGGTACACGCTATAACCGCAGTGCTGTGGTACACGCTATAACCACAGTGCTGTGGTACACGGTATAGCCACAGTGCTGTGGTACACGCTATAACCGCAGTGCTGTGGTACACCCTATAACCACAGTGCTGTGGTACACGGTATAACCACAGTGCTGTGGTACACGGTATAACCACAGTGCTGTGGTACACGCTATAACCGCAGTGCTGTGGTACACGCTATAACCACAGTGCTGTGGTACACGCTATAACCACAGTGCTGTGGTACACGATATAACCACAGTGCTGTAGTACACGGTATAACCACAGTGCTGTGGTACACGGTATAACCACAGTGCTGTGGTATACGGTATAACCACAGTGCTGTGGTACACGCTATAACCGCAGTGCTGTGGTACACGGTATAACCACAGTGCTGTGGTACACGGTATAACCACAGTGCTGTGGTACACGGTATAACCGCAGTGCTGTGGTACACGGTATAACCACAGTGCTGTGGCACACGGTATAACCACAGTGCTGTGGTACACGGTATAACCATAGTGCATTGGTACACGGTATAACCACAGTGGGTATAACCACAGTGATGTGGTACACGGTATAACCACAGTGCATTGGTACACGGTATAACCACAGTGATGTGGTACACGGTATAGCCACAGTGCTGTGGTACACGCTATAACCGCAGTGCTGTGGTACACGCTATAACCACAGTGCTGTGGTACACGGTATAACCACAGTGCTGTGGTACACGGTATAACCGCAGTGCTGTGGTACACGGTATAACCACAGTGCTGTGGTACACGGTATAACCACAGTGCCGTGCTACACGTATAACCACAGTGCTGTGCTACAGGTATACCCATCTGATCGATCTATGTGGGATGTAAGGTAGATGCACTAGAAGACCCCGGCGGTCTTGATGTTTTCCCAATTTACCAACATTATGTTATAAAACTAATATTTACCTTCTCTTGTTCATTTAAAATATATTGTTTTTGTTGTATTTGTGAATATTAAGCTATGGAGATGATGAGTATTTTGCTTTACTTTGCGCATGGCAAGCAAACATATATATATATATATATATACCCATTATCGCCCAAAAGCTTTCGCGACTCCGGTCTGATTTATGCAGGAAATAAAGAATGTGAAACGACCGAACAAAGCCTCGTGAGCCCGCCTGGCTTGACGTCACGCTCAGCGCTCTCGCCAGGTGGCGTGTATCGGGTCTATCCTTTAGATGGTATCGGCGTCTCAGATGGATGACTGATTTGCTACCGGAAGTGACTAGATGGTCTTCCCTGAGGGACTTCCGGTGATGCTGGCAGGTGGCTATGGAGATCGACAACAAGGAGAATGAAAAAAACTTGGGTTGCGGGTGTGTCTGGGTGAGGGGGGAGGGGGCGGGGGCGGTCGCCTTACTGGGGTCAGCTAGGGAGAAAAGCAAAGAAGAGAAGGGGAGTGGACAAGGTTAGGGGTCCTTTGCACAGCCATAAAACGGATGAGGGATGTTTGCGAAATGTAAAGGCATCGAATCGCCAGAGACAAGGGTTCGTCTGCCTCTGCTGTATGACGTCATCGTGCACCTGCCATGCATAGCCAAAGGGCGGTACCTAAAGGCAAATATAGACACAAAGCAATTGATGGACACCGACTGGCAAGGACAAGAGCGGCTACCGTTGTCCAGAAATGGCAATATGCCTCTTGTTATACGTCGATATGCCACAATAGACGCACAAGCTATATTTAAGTCTACATGGCTAACTGTTTTAAGCTGGCCGGGTCACTTATCTTACATAGACAGCTGGCATGAAGTGCCCTATTCGTTCACGTATTTCATGTCGTCAGACCGATACACCTCACACCACTGGTCCCTTCAATAAGTTAATCCCCGATAACTATAATAAAGACCCACCTACTTGCAAGTGTACGTTGACCTTTTTGTTGATTTTAACCGTTTCGTTTATTTTGATAATTGTGTTTAATGGAAATTTGTGTGTAATTGGCAATTGTGTTTAATTTGCAATTGTGTTAATTGACATTTAGGGTCAGTTGACAATTCCCATGAAGCCGTATATGCAGTGTTGTCAATGCCAAACTTGGCTCTTCGACCAACAGATTAGGTAGACGATTGAGCACGGCAATGGACTTGCCATGCAGCCTTTATCTCAATACTATAGACATGCTGCTCCCAGTTCAGGTTGTCAGCCAAACTTATACCTAAATGAGAATGATTTGTTACTCGACGGAGCTTGGTGTTACCTAGAAGGAGCTTGGTGTTACCTAGACGGAGCTTGGTGTTACCTGGACGGAGCTTGGTGTTACCTAGACGGAGCTTGGTGTTACTTGAACGGAGCTTGGTGTTACCTAGACGGAGATTGGTGTTACCTAGACGGAGCTTGGTGTTACCTAGACGGCGCTGGTGTTACCTAGACGGAGCGTGGTGTTACCTAGACGGAGCTTGATGTTACCTAGAGGGAGCTTGGTGTTACCTGGACGGAGCGTGGTGTTACCTAGACGGAGCTTGATGTTACCTAGACGGAGCTTGGTGTTACCTGGACGGAGCCTAGACGGAGCGTGGTGTTACCTAGACGGAGCTTGATGTTACCTAGAGGGAGCTTGGTGTTACCTGGACGGAGCGTGGTGTTACCTAGACGGAGCTTGATGTTACCTAGACGGAGCTTGGTGTTACCTGGACGGAGCTTGGTGTTACCTAGACGGAGCTTGGTGTTACCTGGACGGAGCTTGGTGTTACCTAGACGGAGCGTGGTATTACCTAGACGGAGTTTGGTGTTACCTAGACGGAGCTTGGTGTTACCTAGACGGAGTTTGGTGTGACCTAGACGGAGTTTGGTGTTACCTAGACGGAGCTTGGTGTTACCTAGACGGAGTTTGGTGTTACCTAGACGGAGTTTGGTGTTACCTAGACGGAGCTTGGTGTTACCGAGACGGAGTTTGGTGTTACCTAGACGGAACTTGGTGTTACTTGGACGGAGCTTGGTGTTACTTAGACGGAGCTTGGTGTTACCTAGACGGAGCTTGGTGTTACCTAGACGGAGCTTGGTGTTACCTAGACGGAGCTTGGTGTTACCTAGACGGAGCTTGGTGTTACTTGGACGGAGCTTGGCGTTACCTGGACGGAGCTTGGTGTTACCTGGACGGAGCTTGGTGTTACCTAGACGGAGCGTGGTGTTACCTAGACGGCGCTTGGTGTTACCTGGACGGAGCTTGGTGTTACCTAGACGGAGCTTGGTGTTACCTAGACGGAATAACTGGTCTTCTCCTGTGCTTGCTGAATAACATATACATGTAATCAGTCCCAATAGCATACAACGTAATCCGCCCTTTCCTTCCCCATCCAGATGTAGAACTGAGAATCGTGCCATTTAATCCCATTCAAATAAAATCACCCGTCAGTATCTTGGGAAGATAATGTAACTTTCCCCACAACAAGTGGACTACCTACCAATCAGCATCGCCAGCAGAATTTTCAGTGGTTTCCATCAGCGTTCAAACTCTCTGTTACGACGTGGCAAATTCTCCTCAATTTCTCTTCAATTTCATACGTGTGTTACAGCAATCAGTAATAGACACCGACTACTGCCCAGTGCGCACACGGAGTCCGTAATACAGGCAGGAATTGTATAATAGCACCCGCGGCCTCTGTATTATTCAGGCCGTCTTCGCTGGTCGTTTGGCCTTTTCCTCCCTCCATCGACACTTGGTTGGCAACGAGGCAGGTGCCACCTCCGGTGCCTTAGTTCACTGAATTGGGCTTCCTTGATTTCTTGATTGTCTTGTCAGTTGGCGAGTGGGTCGCCGTGGGAAGGGTCGGTAGGCGGGTGGGGGTGCATGAGTGGCTGGAAGTGGGGTGGGGGGTGGGACGCGGAGGACTAAAGGGAATGGGAAGGGAGTGGACCATAACAACAGGCCCCGCATTGGGGGGAAGAAAGCACAATGGATTGCCAGTTAAACGTTAAAGTAACCTAGTCTATTAATTAAAGGGAACCGCCAGCCTGGCCTCCAACGCTGCTTTACCGATTCATATAATATCCAATTGTCTATCCTCCAAATTACAGAATTTTTTGTTCTATATGTAGCTCACAATCAAATTTAGAAGTAACTACCAGGAATGATTTCGCCGCCTACCCAGACGGCAGCCCTTTTTGGAGGCGTGTCCGCGACGGACCAATCAAGAGGCGATACTCTAATTTATTCAAACCGGAAATTACGCCTATTGTGTGAGCAAAACAAGAGCGCGTGATAATCGCTAATATAAATAGCTGCGATTCTAACTCCAATCATGGCATTGTTGCGGAGTCAATCGTCGCAAGTATATCAATTTGTTTGGACGGTACTTTTCCATGAAACACTAAGATCTTGCGCCACTGCGCGGTTTGGAACGGCCGCTGTTCATCAGTAAATTGCGGCCCTGATCTCTCTCTCCGCGAGCTTAAACGTAAGGCGGCGCCATATGAATAGTCACAATATGCGTCACTGCTCCCGGAAAAATGGCGCTCTGCTTTACATTGCTGGGGGCAGGTTACCTTAATTTTGTTCTCCTTACCAGTCGGCCGAAACGAAGCGTTAACACTCGCCAATTTAATTTTAAGATGTAAACTTTCGGTGCAGAAAGCGATTAAATTAGGTTGGACATCCGCTTTAAGAAGGGATAGGGCCTGCATCCACAAACCGTTCAAAGATCGAGCTTCTCACTGTGGCGTCCTGCATTTATCAAACATAATTCATTATATGGCTCGAGTGCCAGCGGCTTTATATGGCCTTAACTAGAGTCTGCTCGCCTAAATGTGATTTTTACTGTTATGTTTGACAAACATTGTTGGTTTATTTTATCATGTACGCACTTTGTTCAATAAACGAATCTATCCACCCATGCGCTAAAATCCAGCTCCGAGGTCCAACGGGACTTTGAAGAATTTAATCCTAACATATTACGCCATCAAACTAGAACACGCACATATCCTTCCCGCCACTTTCTCATCCGGGCTTAACGTTAAGACCACGTTGCACATGAGCGCATGCATAAGTTTTTTTAAATAGATCAATGAGAAGCCATATAATTATACCATAATTGTAACAACCCGTAACCATAACCGTCGAAAAATGGTTCCCCTTCCAGTCGCAAGTTTCGAGTTCCCCGTCAAATTTCTGGCTCGGTCCCTGAGTTGGTAAAGATGACGATCAACATGTCACGGGGTGAAACCGTGGAGCAGGTTTAGCTTTTGATCCAACACGAGACGCAACGGTTTGGTCAAAACAATGGCTCCAAACGTATCCTTTTATATTATTTAAACAAATTGTTGTTTAACGAGGTCCCCTGATAAAATTATAGATGATAATTTGTCTATTGAGGATCGTACAAAAAGTTCCTTCACTGTTACTACTACTGCTAATAATAATAATAAGAAGGAGAAGAAAAAGAAAAAAGGGTGACAATTGAATGCTATACCGACCAGAAACAATGATAACAATCTCGACCTGAATATGTAAGGTTAAGTTTGTTTTCGGTGAACAATCATTAGATCCAAACAGCAATAAGCTCTCAAAGAAGTAACGTATACCTTAAGAACAAATACATCACTGTCATTCAATTGTTGTCTGAAAGAATTTGTCCATTGAGGATCTCACAAAAAGTTCGTACACTAATAATAATTATTTATTATATTATATCATTATTTAGAATCGCGAGTATTTAAAAACTGATTGCGAACAAGAAGAGTAAACATCTACCCTAAGAACTTAAATACATCATTTTCATTTAAATTTTTTCTCAGAGAATATATTGCTGTACGCGTAACTTTAAGACGCAAAAATGGATCAGACAGCGGAACACCTGGACATCCCGTCGAGACGAGCTCACGTGACGCCGGAGCCGAGATGTTGACGTGATCTTAACGTCTGGTCATCCCGCTAAATATTTCATAAAGTCACACAACTTGTTTCTGCATCCAGGCTTTGTTACCACGGGACCTATAGTCCGCTCCTGAGTGCTGAGATAGCCCCCCCCCCGCCTCCCCCCTCCCCCCTCCCTCCATACCCCTTTTTTCTTTACCGACTTGTGTTAGCTCAGTATGGAGGGATCACCCTGTGTTAGCTCAGTATGGAGGGATCACCCTGTGTTAGCTCAGTATGAAGGGATCACCCTGTGTTAGCTCAGTATGGAGGGATCACCCTGTGTTAGCTCGGTATGGAGGGATCACCCTGTGTTAGCTCAGTATGGAGGGATCACCCTGTGTTAGCTCAGTATGGAGGGATCACCCTGTGTTAGCTCAGTATGGAGGGATCACCCTGTGTTAGCTCAGTATGGAGGGATCACCCTGGGTTAGCTCAGTATGGAGGGATCACCCTGTGTTAGCTCAGTATGGAGGGATCACCCTGTGTTAGCTCAGTATGGAGGGATCACCCTGTGTTAGCTAAGTATGGAGGGATCACCCTGTGTTAGCTCAGTATGGAGGGATCACCCTGTGTTAGCTCAGTATGGAGGGATCACCCTGTGTTAGCTCGGTATGGAGGGATCACCCTGTGTTAGCTCAGTATGGAGGGATCACCCTGTGTTAGCTCGGTATGGAGGGATCACCCTGTGTTAGCTCAGTATGGAGCGATCACCCTGTGTTAGCTCAGTATGGAGGGATCACCCTGTGTTAGCTCGGTATGGAGGGATCACCCTGTGTTTGCAGCTTCTGATTTATAGCGTGTTCGGCTAGTTTGGTTTAGTTGGTTATTCGGGACGCTTTAACCACTTTTGGTCATATCGCGCGAATGGGAGAAGGAAGGGAGAGTGGAGCCATGTCCCCGGGGATAACCCGTTACTCTTTACGAAGAAAGGCATGGGATCTTTATCCTGCGACCACACAGACATGGCCACAGCAGGGGTCGAACCACCGATCCACGTGCCGTTAGGCTCTCAGGTGGCCAGAGCACTCAATGCGAGCGCTCTAGCCCACTGAGCTGTCGCGCCGCCGCTCCTCCCCCCACCCCCCCGGCTAGTATGGTGTGTGCTCTGCTAGGTCAGCCCAAGCAGCTAGTGCGTGGTTCGAATCCCACCTGGGAAAATGTTTATGTCTGTGCAAGATACAGATCCCATGTCTTTCTTCGCCACGGGTACGGGGTTCACCCCCGTGACATGGCTCCTGCAAGGTCCTGTAACCTTACAACCCCACAGCGCGGCATCGGGTGACCATGATATTCTTGGCTCCATCACCGCTGTAACTCTTTCCTCGCAAGTAAGAGAAAGACAAAATCGTTATAGAATGGTATTCGACCCGTTCGTTACGGTAATCGCATCAGTTAGGATGTGGGAGGGAGAGGTGGAAGGTTCACGCCCCGCAGTGTGACTGTATGGGCAGGGCACAGCCATAATGATGTCCTTCTCCGGAAAGGGCCACAGTGGGTTAACGCCCTGGTTACGCCTCCGCTATACATCATGGAATCTTCTCCTTTGACCCATTTGATATTGATGTGGACTTTTATTTTTCTATGGTAAACCGGCTTTCTGGAACCAGCGAAGTCTGTGCCGTGACCATGCTTGTGAGGTTCTAGATCAGCGTCCGACGACGACCAAAGAACTTTAAGCCAATGAGCAGGGCAATATTTCAGATTTTTATTAAAAATGGTGTGGGTGGTGGTGTTTGTGCGGGAGGGGGGTGGGGGGGGGAGTCTGATCGATGTCAAGAGGCAGGGTTCACTTCAATGCATCGCTCACCGAAGAAGACCATCAGTCATACTGACATGATCCCCGAGATCTCTGCCTTACACCGGCCCAGCCCCTCCCCCCTGGCCTCAACCCGACCCCACCTCACACCGCCCCTCCTCCCTGGTCTCAACCCGACCCCACCCCACACCGCCCCTCCTCCCTGGTCTCAACCCGACCCCACCTCACACCGCCCCTCCTCCCTGGTCTCAACCCGACCCCACCTCACACCGCCCCTCCTTCCTGGTCTCAACCCGACCCCACCTCACACCGCCCCTCCTCCCTAGTCTCACCCCGACCCCACCTCACACCGCCCCTCCTCCCTGGTCTCAACCCAACCCCACCTCACACCGCCCCTCCTCCCTTGTCTCAACCCGACCCCACCTCACACCGCCCCTCCTCCCTGGTCTCAACCCGACCCCACCTCACACCGCCCCTCCTCCCTGGTCTTAACCCGACCCCACCTCACACCGCCCCTCCTCCCTGGTCTCAATCCGACCCCACCTCACACCGCCCCTCCTCCCTGGTCTCAACCCGACCCCACCTCACACCGCCCCTCCTGCCTGGTCTCAATCCGACCCCACCTCACACCGCCCCTCCTCCCTGGTCTCAACCCGACCCCATCTCACACCGCCCCTCCTCCCTGGTCTCAACCCGACCCCACCTCACACCGCCCCTCCTCCCTGGTCTCAACCCGACCCCACCTCACACCGCCCCTCCTCCCTGGTCTCAACCCGACCCCACCTCACACCGCCCCTCCTCCCTGGTCTCAACCCGACCCCATCTCACACCGCCCCTCCTCCCTGGTCTCAACCCGACCCCACCTCACACCGCCCCTCCTTCCTGGTCTCAACCCGACCCCACCTCACACCGCCCCTCCTCCCTGGTCTCTACCCGACCCCACCTCACACCGCCCCTCCTCCCTGGTCTCAACCCGACCCCACCTCACACCGCCCCTCCTCCCTGGTCTCAACCCGACCTCACCTCACACCGCCCCTCCTCCCTGGTCTCAACCCAACCCCACCTCACACCGCCCCTCCTCCCTGGTCTCAACCCGACCTCACCTCACACCGCCCCTCCTCCCTGGTCTCAACCCAACCCCACCTCACACCGCCCCTCCTCCCTGGTCCCAACCCAACCCCACCTCACACCGCCCCTCCTCCCTGGTCTCAACCCGACCCCATCTCACACCGCCCCTCCTCCCTGGTCTCAACCCGACCCCATCTCACACCGCCCCTCCTCCCTGGTCTCAACCCAACCCCACCTCACACCGCTCCTCCTCCCTGGTCTCAACCCGACCCCACCTCACACCGCCCCTCCTCCCTGCTCTCAACCCGACCCCACCTCACACCGCCCCTCCTCCCTGGTCTCAACCCGACCCCACCTCACACCGCCCCTCCTCCCTGGTCTCAACCCGACCCCACCTCACACCGCCCCTCCTCCCTGGTCTCAACCCGACCCCACCTCACACCGCCCCTCCTCCCTGGTCTCAACCCGACCCCACCTCACACCGCCCCTCCTCCCTGGTCTCTACCCGACCCCACCTCACACCGCCCCTCCTCCCTGGTCTCAACCCAACCCCACCTCACACCGCCCCTCCTCCCTGGTCTCAATCCGACCCCACCTCACACCGCCCCTCCTCCCTGGTCTCAACCCGACCCCACCTCACACCGCCCCCCCTCCCTGGTCTCAACCCGACCCCATCTCACACCGCCCCTCCTCCCTGGTCTCAACCCGACCCCACGTCACACCGCCCCTCCTCCCTGGTCTCAACCCGACCCCATCTCACACCGCCCCTCCTCCCTGGTCTCAACCCGACCCCATCTCACACCGCCCCTCCTCCCTGCTCTCAACCCGACCCCACCTCACACCGCCCCTCCTCCCTGGTCTCAACCCGACCCCACCTCACACCGCCCCTCCTCCCTGGTCTCAACCCGACCCCACGTCACACCGCCCCTCCCCGGTCTAGCCTCACTCGGCCCGGCCCGGCCCGGCCCGGCCCCGCCCCGCTTCACCCCGCCCCTCCTAGCCCCGCCCCGGTCTCAGCAAACCCCACCCTGCCTCCCGTCATACCCCCTTTCTTTCCCCACCAAATCCGACTCCCATAGGATAGCTACATATGTGGTCCCTACCTACCCAGGTCCACTCGCCCCTCTCAAGACATCCAACCTCTGCCCCCCCCCCTTCCCGCCTCCCCCGCCCCAATGCCATCCTCACCGTATCCGAATACTGCTCTCCTCGGATGATCCCCACCCCCCACATCCCCTCTCAAGAACCCTTCACCTATCATTCATCCTAACACTCTCAATCTGCCTGACCCCCCCCCCCTCACACGACGTCGTCGAGCACTCCATTCATTGACGTTTGGCAAATGCGCCCAACGCACAGCCGTGATCATCATCCCAAAGTTATATAAGGCGACTCTCGGTGCCAATCCCCCAACCCCGGCATGCACCGAGCGTCCTCGGCACCATTCCCTTGACCCACACCCGCACCCGCACCCGCACCCACACCCACACCCACACCCACACTCACACCCACACCCACACCCACACCCTGACCCCCTCCCGCCCGAGGTTAACATGCTCGGTTGGAGACAAGAGGACAGTCATTAAATGAAGTCGCAATGTATAGAAACGGATGTCTCCGGCGCTCGATCCCATATCCCTTCATCCCTTGCCCTTCGCAAGGATCAAAGTATAGGGTCGCCAGGGCCTAAGTCACGTAAGCCAGCGCTCGCCTCCGCCCAGACTATCGACCCCATTCCTCATCTATACGACTGGCTTCCTCCGTCAAACTGAGCCAACATTTGACTGATGATCAAATCCCCTTGATTTGGGGAGGGGGGAGGCCATCATACCTCCCCCCTCCCCCCTCCCCCTCCCCTACCCCCGGTCAACAGCAACTTCAAGCTGGAGACCAAGCGCGGCTCCCAATGGGAGACTCGTTAGCATGTTGGCATACAGCTTACGTAAGTCATACCGTGCGCTAGCCCCAGTGCTGTGGCTGTAGTGTAGGACGGGCAAAAATCGGACAGGGCCTTGTCCTACAGTCACAGAACTGGGGAGAACCGTGCAATCTCAACGGTGCACTGGCTGATGTGTATCGCCTCCTCGCTCTGTCTCGCCCCCGCCAGGTCTGTTCCTCTCTGTTCTGGTGGGTTTTCACCCCGTGGCTCAGTAGGTAAACGTGGTCGGCCATTATCGAGGCTTTCATGATTTAAAGTCAAGACAGAAGGTACTTATTTTCACCATATGGTTTGCGTAGCAACGAAAATAGAAGTTCCCATTCGGCAGCAGAAACCTGTCTATTATCGAAGCTTTAAACATTTTGATGAGATTAAATACAAAGACGATCTAGCATCGGTACCTTTTCATGGCCAAATGGGACAAATGGCCGCTAGCAAGAACGCACGCTGATTTTGGTGACGAGAACCGAGAGGTGTTAGTACTAGATGAAGACGTTGTGAAGTGCTGTAAGTTGCCAGAACAATCTATGAAGTGACACAGGACAGGCTCCGTACGATACTGTGAAGTGTTTAAGCGTTAATGTGGTGATATTATCGCATATTAAACGCAACTGAAGACTTAATACCAGGTGGAAATGCTCCGACTCTGAAGGCGACGTGCAGGGACCGTCTCAAAGCCAGGAATGATAAAGAAAGGCAAACGAACGCGGAAGAGCAGTGGGACAACTCCAACAAAGTCGGAGGACAAGAGGCAAAAAACTATCCCAGCTTACTACGAGGATATGGCAGAGCAGAATGTAACGCCAGTACGCCACGCCACTCTGCCAGAAGACTTAAAGTCTGTAATGGAAGAAATAAGGGCAAGTGTCTCGTGTCTTCCTGAAATGAAAGATGCCATACAATCAATCAATCGAGAAATAGAGCAGTTGAAGGAGGCATCAGAATGCAATTCTAAAAGAGTCGACTCCCTAGAAAAGGAGAACGATCATCCAAATCAAGAAAGAAAATGAACAGCTAAGAAAAAACCTCGCTGAGCTGGAAGCATATGGCCGAAGAGAAAATATCATTTTCCATGGAGTCGAAGAATCAGCAGGGGGGCAGCCAGACTGCACAGGTGTCATTCAGAAGCTGATGCGGGAAAAACTGAAAATCGATGACGCAGGGGACATAAAGCTCCAAAGGTGTCACCGACTGGGATCGTCTCCAGTTGAAGGGACAGCCCAAAAGACCCCTAGACCTATTATCGCCCGATTTGCTTTTTACCCAGATCGCAAAAAAGTCTGGGACAAAAAGAAATGTCTGGCTGGTAGCAACATCTACCTGAACGACGACATGCCGAAATACATGCAGTTGGAACGTCGCAAGCTTCTACCGGTCATGAAGGCAGCACGGCAGGATGGCAGTCGCGCGAGTATTGTACAGAACAAGCTCATTATTGACGGCAAAAGTTATAAATGGGATACCATATCTTCTCTACCAGCGAAGTGGCTGCAGAATCCTGCGGCCTCTAACGATCGCCAGTAGATTTTGAGACAACCCCCGAAGCACTGCTCATGAACCATAGAGCTGACACCGTGGACATGATATAACTCGATCTACCCTGGAACCTGCCCAGTAGCGGCCTGAGTAAATACACTGGTCTGTACCACTCTGCTCATGTGTGACGTATTGGGGCGTTATGGTAGGTGCACAAAACTTGAGTTGGACGTATTTGATAAGGAATGAGTTGTAGGTCGTTATTGGGATCGAAGAACTTCGAGGCGTAGCCGAGAAGTTGTGAGATCCCAATAACGACCTACAACTCATTCCTTATCTGGCTTAATGTTTATTTCTATTGTTTCTTCCGAGGATTCGACTCAGAAGAGATTAACTTGAGTCCTTCTTTCTGGTCCACTTGCTGAAATGTACAATCATTAAAATTTTTGAGCGATTTCTGAGCTGTTCCTGAGCTGTTCCTGAGATCTCTGAGCTGTTTCTGAGCTGTTCCCATGACATAATTAGCAATCCCCTTGTCTAGTCTCTGCAGTGAATTACCCTGTCATTGGCCGTATTCCGAGTGATCAAGGACATAATAAAAGCCACTTTGAAATGTGGATTTTTATGATTTTTCCCACTCGGTTCGTAAGAATAGTCGGATTTACACAGTGTCCTCCTATCGTATCTTTACCTTCCTGTTTATAATGGAGGATATGACACAAGATGTGTTATCTCAAGTTTTGGACCTAGCGGAGGATTACGATCTCTCACTTGCGGCTGAAGAAGGAGAAGACGATTATCGTTTATCTCAACTTGCGGATGTTGTAGAAGAAGATTATAGGAAATCGGAACGACTTTGTTTAAGCAACACGGTATACTGTGCGGCCCAACTCGGTAAGTGATTATTATTTATCTGCTTAATTATAAATCGTCCTTCTATTACAAGCAGTTGTATGCTGCTAAATTCAAGAGATTAAGTCATTTTATAATAGGAACCCAGGTTGAAAAGCAATTTTACAATGAGAACCCATGTTGAACGTGATTTTATAAAGCGACTTACATGATTTTTATTACTACCCCCATACATGTATTCATGCCAATGTTTTTTTCACGTGGACCTAGTAGCTAGTTGTGTAGTTTGCACTCCTGAGCCAGCCCAAGCGGCCAGTGCGGGTTCAAATCCCACCTGAGCAATTGTCTGTTTGTGGTGATGAACATTCCATGTGTTTCTTCGCAAAGAGTAGTTGTACATAAATCAATCAACCTTTTTTTTGCTCTGTTGTGTCTTACAGGTCGCTTTGCATCAGCTGACAGCAAAGATTTCACCGAACTGGCTGAGGAGGCGACGCCTAAAGGTACACGGGAGAAGGCTGCTTGGGCGTTGCGAGTGTATGATACATGGTCAAAGTGGAAGGCAGCTCAATATGGCACTAATCTCGAATTCCCAAGCCTGCTCATGATGGGCGAAGATGATCTAAACCAGCGTTTAGGTACTTATCAGAGAAGCACGGAAGCAAAACGGCGACCGATACCCTGGCGCGACACTTCATGCTCTCATTACCAGCCTTCAAAAGTACATGGAGCTGGCCGGCAGACATGTGCAGCTGCTGTCTGACAGGAAATTCAAATATTTGCAAACAGCTTTAGATTTGGAGATGAAAACTTCTGCAAAAGCTGGACTCGGCCTCAAGGTCCATCAAGCTGATCCCATCACGCCAGATATGGAAGACATGTTGTGGGAAAAGGGTATTCTGTCGGGCCATCACCCCCAGGGCTTGCTGCGTGCCATTTTCTGGCTCGTGGGCGTACATTTTGGAATGCGAGGGGGCGACGAGCAGAGGAGGTTGACAGCCAAAAACTTCGAATTCCACGTTGATGACAAGGGGCGTCGTTTTATCTTGTATCGTGAGACAGTGAGCAAAACGTATCAAGGGGGGCTGCGACACAGAGACATTAAACCCCGGGAAGCCAAGTGTTACCAGGCTGAATGCCCCGAAAGATGCTTAGTCAACCTATTTGAAAGATATATTTCCCTGACTCCTGTGGGTAGCTTGGAGAATGGTTTATACTTGAAACCTCTGGTATATGCCAATCAAGAGTCCCCTTGTTGGTTTAGCAAGCAGTATTTGGGACACAATACACTGCAAAAAATGGTTAATACGATTATGAGTGAAGCTGGGATCGCTGAAAAGGGTAATTTTACCAATCACTCTCTGCGAGCTACAACAGCCACTAGATTATTTCGGGAGAAAGTAGATGAGCAGCTGATAGCCCAACAAACGGGACATCGAAGCTTGAAGGCCCTTCGAAGATATAAAAGGTCTGATTGTGAGTTGGAAGTGTCAGTGTCTCGGGTCCTTCAGGGGAAAGAGGAGTGCCGAAGCTATGGGGAAACAGGCGCAGATGCGTCAAATGTAGACCCCAATGTTAAACTGGAACTAACAGGTAAAGATGAAACAAAGTCGGATCTGAGGCCAGCCAAAATAGCCAAACGTGGCAACGGCGCGTCATTCGTGATAAATGTTTATGGTGGCCAAGTTAACTTCGATTAAAACGGGAAAACATCATATAGCAGGCTTTATGATTCATGTACGCCTGTACTATTCAGAATTATTTTACTGTGGCTCTGTACCTAGTGACGGATAATTGACAAGTGTGTACGCTTTCCTGAAACTGTGTATTATTATTTGTATATATGTCAATGATGTTGTATGGAGAATAATTGTACATGAAACGGTTTGTTTGCCTTATTCTTCTTATATCTGCGCCGGGTCATTATTTTCCCTGAGCGGGTTATTATTGTGACGGAACTATAATAACCGCGCTGGTACTATAATGACCCCGCCTGGTACTATAATGACCTACTGCTCATTGTCCGCAGGTCCTTACCGGCAAAACACGACTCCGAGGAAACAATAGAAGTATGCATTAAACCTCAGATAATACTCATGAGTACTCTTCCCGCCTCACTAGGACTAAACCTTATGATGGAAGTCTTAAGTCCGCGTACCTTTCAAGAGTGAACGGGTAGTACAAGGGGTGCACAGATCTTTTGGTGTCTGAGTATCTATTTACATAATTGATGCCATGTCCTCCAGACAGGAGTGAATACGTTAAATGTTCCTGCCTGTAACACTGGTAACTACGTCATGTTTTGAACCGAAGTTCTATATTATAACACCTGTCTCGTCATCTCCTCTCGGTTTTTTCAAAACCTATCAGCTAGCGTCTACTGTATAGTGTGTGTTGTATTTTTTTTTTTTTTTTTTTTTTTTCACCCGTACTCTAATTGGCGCTCTTTTTTGCTCCGTCACACAATTAATATTCAATTTTGCGCACATTGCGGGACAATATTTCTGCAGTATGTACAATCTTGTCAATGTACTTTTTACTTGCGAACTATTTTTGTTCCCGAGACATCTTGTCGCCTCATTGGTTCTTGTACTGGTCGAACAATATTATTAGTGTAATATATGGTGTATGTGAACAAGAAGAAAGTGCATTATTAGTACATAACGAAGTTAAATTAACGGTGAAATGCCTGGAATCTTAGATGAACAGTTCCTGAAGGAATTTGGAGGACTGGAAAGCAATTGCTTGAATGAGAAACTTATGTGTAATGTAGCAAAGATGATAGTAATGATGGTGAACTAGAAATAATACAACGTTCCCCCTACTATGATGATTCGCTATTAATAGATTTAATGAAAAAGTGGCACGGGGAATTTTCTATACTAAGCCTTAACACAGCATCACTGACAGCCAAATTTGATGAGTTAAACCTATTTATTAAAAAACTCTCCAGCGAAGGTGTATCATTTAGTGCCATATGCATTCAGGAAAGCTGGCTTAATGAGAACGCAGAGGTCACATTGCTACAGTTACAAGGTTATCATCTAATATCACAAGGCAAACGATGTAGTGAACATGGTGGATTGGCTATATATTTAAAAAACAACTACAACTACAAGGTACTTTCTTTTCCACAACATTCAGATATTTGGGAGGGACTGTTTATTGAAATTACTGGTACATGTAATAATAAGAAATTAATACTGGGTAACTTATACAGACCTCCGTGTGATATTAATTTAAACTACCGCACTTTTACAAATGAAATAGAAGAAGTGCTAAATATACTTGAAAGTCGCCAGTCTGAAGCGATAATTGCTGGAGATTTCAATATAGACTTACTCAAAATTAATGATAAACCAGAAATAAGTCATTATTTTGATACTATCTCTTCACATGGTTTCTTCCCCAAAATAACATTTCCTACCAGATTCTCTCAATGTAGAGGAAGCCTGATTGATAATTTCATCTGCAAATTAACACCCAATATGAGTAAAGCAGAAGCAGGAATATTAATCAAGCAAATTTCCGACAATCTACCGTACTTCCTATGCATGAAAAGTAGGATCCAAGAAAAATCACCGAAGAAAGTCAAAATAAAAAAATGTGCACCAAACTATATCGACAGCATAAAACATGAGTTGAATTCATTGAATATTATGGAAATGTTGAGTAACGACTTAAACGAAGATCCAAATACAAACTATGATACTCTAGTTGAATCAGTAAGCAAAATTAAAGATAATTATATCCAGGTGAAACATGTAAATTTCAATAGGCACAAACACAAAAAATGCGCCTGGATTACTCAAGGCATTATTAAATCTCAAATGTTCAGAGACAAACTATATAAAAAATTAAGACAAACAGCAGTTAGTTCACCTGAATATAAAGTACTAAAGACAAATCTATGTACATACAACCGCATCCTAAAAAAAAATATTAGCTTAGCTAAAAAACAGCATAACGAAGTACTATTCGAAAAATACAAAGCAGACCTAAGATACACATGGGCAACCATAAAGTCTATCCTCAACAAGTCTGCTTTTAAAAAGGTCATACCTCAACAACTTATCATAAATGGAAAATCCATCTCTAATGAACTTCAAATAGCAAACCAATTTAATGAGTACTTTACAAATATTGGTATTAAACTTGCTAGAGAATTCCAAACACCTCAGACTAAAACCTTTACAGCCTATCTCAATAATCCTTGTCAGTCGATTATGGAACTCAAGTTAATTAACAAAGGAGATATCGATAAGATAATAGACAAACTCAAACCGAAGCATAGTAGTGGAGTGGACGACATATCTGTTACAATGCTCAAATCGATTAAAAATGAAGTAAATGATGCAATTGCGTTAATAGTAAACCAATCCTTAACTACGGGCATCTTCCCGGATAAGCTAAAAATTGCAAAAGTTATACCAATATTTAAAACAGGTGATGCTCAATCAATAGATAACTATCGCCCTATATCACTACTCCCAGCTATCTCAAAAGTATTTGAAAGGGTTATGTTTGAGCAAATATTTAATCATTTTGACTCAAATAAGTTATTAAGCAGTAGCCAATACGGATTTAGGGAAAATCATTCTGCTGAGCTAGCTTTAATTGAATTAGTAGATAGAACAATTGAAAAAATGGACAAAGGAGACATCCCAATCAATAGTTACTTAGATCTTTCCAAAGCTTTTGATACGCTTGATCATAGAATATTAATACATAAACTTATGCATTATGGCATAGTTGGGACAGTTGGGAAACTTGTGGAAAGTTATCTGTTTAACCGTAAACAATTTGTACAGTTAGACAATGCAAACTCTTCTTTATTAAATATAACCACTGGGGTTCCACAAGGATCTATCCTTGGGCCGCATTTGTTTATAATATATATTAATGACATTACAAGAGCTAGCGAGATATTTAAAACCATAATATATGCAGACGACACGACATTGTCAAGCACACTAAGCGTGTTAAATAGTAATTCCGTAGAAAACAATGGAAATAGTGTAATAAATAACGAATTAGAAAAAATTAGTTATTGGTTAAAATTAAACAAATTATCGTTAAACATTCAAAAGTCGAAGTTTATGATTTTCCATGTACCTCAAAAAAAAGTTTGTGTACCCGAAATAATTATAAATGATACCAGGCTATAGTGTGTTAAAACCTTCAAAGTATTGGGCATCACAATAGACTGTTCCCTCTCCTGGAATGATCACCTACATATTTTGTCCCATAATGTATCCAAAAAGATAGGCATTCTGAACAAATTAAAATATACTGTACCAAAGAAAATTAATGCCATGCCATATAACTCCCTCGTCCTATCTAGCTTCAATTACGGAATATTGATCTGGGGTTACAGAGGGGATCAATTACTTAAATTGCAAAAGAAGGCTATGAGAATACTTAACCTCAGCGCTTACAATGCACACACTGAACCGTTATTCAAAGAATTTAGATCATTAAGGATAGATGACATTCATAAATTACAACAGTTAAAATTTTATTCCAAGCTGGTAAACAATAAACTACCAAACTATTTCTCGTCAATGTCCTTAAGCCCACACTCTGCCATACATAACTACAACACCAGAAATAAAAGTGCCTTCTGCTCTAATCCAATTAAGCATGAGTTTGCAAGGAAATGTCTTAGGAACAGTCTACCAAATCTTCTCAATTCTACTCCAGAAATAGTCAAAAGCAAGGTCACGACACACAGTTTGCTCGGTTTTAGTCGCTACGTAAAACAATACTATATTGACCACTATTGTGGTGTATGTACCATCCTAAATTGTTACATTTGTGAAGTGACATAACATATCTGGATATGATCAAGAACCAAACCTCTCCCCTCCCCTTTAAAAAAAAACTAATAATCGCACCTTTCAATAATGTATATGACCGCTCTCCCCTATTTCTCCTAAACAACACCATTTGTACATATTTTACTGAAAAGAAAGAAGTATAAGAATAAGTATTAAGGTGGCACCCATGACAGCGACCGATTTGGTCTTAATGGGTGTCCCCCGATCATTTTCGAATATTATGTTAAGTTTATTTTGTGATGTGTATGTATGTATGAATTTGATCAAATAAATGATTTCAATTCAATTCAATTCATGTAGGTGAAGTCTTTGAAGATGTGGATGATTCATATTGGTTTTGTAGCACATTGATCAAAGAGGTCGTTGATAGACATGCACCAACCAAGCAACGGGTAGTTAAGAATAACTGTGTGCCCTATATGAATAGCCATCTTCGCAAAGCCATAAATGTAAAAAATATGCTGAGACGGAAGTACGAGCAATTGAGTAGTCAAGAGAATTGGGAAAAATACAGAAAGCAAAGGAATCTCATTGGACGTCTTCGGAAAGTAAGCATGCAAAGGTACTGAAAGGGGAAATGTAGCGAAGCTACGACTAACGGGGAGGAATTCTGGAAAGTTGTAAAACCACTGATATCAAGAAAAAACGCAAGCAGCGGAAACGTGTTACTGAAAAAGCGAGACGAAATAATATCAGATCCATCAAAGGTAAGTGACATATTTAATCAATATTTCATAGACGTTGCCAAAGACATAGGCCAACAAGATGACATACCAGATGATCAACCAATAGACGAAACCCTTCTTTATCACAAAGACCATAAATCCGTTATGGCTATAGAGGAAGGTAACCAAGGTATAATGGAAACTTTTAACTTTCGGGCAGTAAGTAGCCACGAAATATACAATGCACTTAAAGGCATTGACGTGTCGAAGGCTAGTGGCTACGACAAGATACCTCCGAAGCTTATCAAGCTGGGAGCTGCCATCCTGTGTGAGCCATTAAAGTATGTGTTAAATATGACGATTAATTGTAATACGTTTCCAAAAGAACTAAAATACGCTGAAGTCACACTAATTTTTAAGAAGAAGGACAACTTAATTAAGGAAAACTACAGGCCAGTAAGTGTTCTCCCCTGTATCTCCAAGATATATGAAAAAATATTGTGTGACCAGCTTATGTCCTTTATGGAACCCCGGTTATCACCCAGACTATCTGGGTTTAGAAAGGGACACAGTTGTCAAAGCCTACTGATGCGCTTAGTTGAAGACTCCAAAAATGCATTAGATAATAATCAAGTTATGGGAGCTATATTAATGGATCTCTCAAAAGCATTCGATTGTCTTCCACACAGATTATCGATTACCAAGATGAACGCTTATGGCATAAGTAAACAATCATGTACGCTAGTTGCAAGCTATCTTACGAACCGCGAACAGAGGGTAAAACTAGGACTTAATCGGAGCGAGTGGCTTACCCTCAAGAAAGGAGCACCACAGGGATCTGTTTTTGGTCCACATCTGTATAATGTATTTACGAATGACCTGCTTGTATCCACCGCACGGGAAACCGATAAGTATAATTATGCTGATGATAATACTGTGGCGGCTCAAGGTAAGGAGTTTAACAAGGTTAAAGTAACTCTAGAGAAGGCGTTATCGGAGATAACAATGTGGTTCGTCGACAATTACATGAAAGCGAACCCAAGTAAGTACCAGGCAATCGTGTTTGAAAAAAGAAACGAATTAAGTCAGCACAGATCGTTTTTGATTTCTGGAACAGAACTGGCAGCACAACAGGAAGTAACATTACTAGGTATTCAACTGGACGCTAGGCTAACTTTCGGCAACCATATATCAGGTTTATGCAAGAAGGCTGGAAAAAGTCTCAATGGTTTAGCTAGAGTTTCTAAATCAATGGATGTTGATAGCAAACTTACGTTACTTCATGCTTTTATTCTTTCACATTTTAATTATTGTCCCGTTGTATGGCATTTTTGTGATATGAAGAATATGCGTAAGATTGAAAAGATACAGGAGCGTCCATTGAGGTATGTGTTTAATGACTTTAGATCAGAATACGCAGAGTTGAGGAAGAGAGCGGGTAGACCATTGCTATATGTTGAACGATTGCGCTGCATATCATTAGAAGTTTACAAGAGTATCAACAAGATTGGGCCTAGTTTTCTTCATGACATGTATAACGTGAAGGAAAACAATTACATTTTAAAAAATGGGCCAAATATATGTATGCCACGCGTTAAGACAACAGCTTATGGCCATAATTCATTGAAGTATCAAGGTGGCAAGCTATGGAACATGCTCAACAAGGAAACGAAGTTGGCCAAATCTGCCAAGGAATTTAAAACAACGCTGTCAACCTCGGATGTGTTCTTGTGTCACTGTAATTCGTGCACATTATGAAACATAGCTAATGGGTAAGGTTTTATGAGATGCAAAGGTTGTTATATTTTCATTGTCATATGTATATATATCTCATCCGCTCATGTCATTTTATCATTGACGGTCAATAGCACGTGTGCTAATGTTTATTGTTGACTTTTACATACCGACGTTAAATAAAACTTTATCTTATCTTATCTTATCTTATCTTATCTTATTTGACATGAAGAAGGGGTTGGTAATACAAGAAAATACGGAATATATTGCTTTAATTTGTAGCTTGGGCCATTTTACATGCAAAATGTTCATGTTACTCAATAATCATAAAATAAATTTCACACAATAACTATCCTTTAAAGCAATATTCGCCAGATTTAACAAGTAGACATCTTGCAGCACAGACAATATGCATGCCATTACCGTCATCAATGCGATATCCTACAACATGTTTATCATCTCGATTCCATAGATCTACAGCTTGTTGGCTCAATGAGCCTAATGAGCCATATAATTAGCTTCATAATGGACGCCTTTCAAATATTTGTACTCGATACCTGCTGCGGATGAAT
Organism: Arenicola marina; assembly: GCA_964019135.1. Lineage (NCBI taxonomy): Eukaryota > Metazoa > Annelida > Polychaeta > Arenicolidae > Arenicola > Arenicola marina. The sequence goes on along the minus strand of OZ025256.1, from coordinate 22,505,617 downwards.
TGAAAAAAAAAAATAATAATAAAAAAAAAAAAAAAAAAAAAAAAAAAAAAAAGCTTCATAATGGACGTCACGGGTAGCGGTGTGGGTCCCAGTGCCTGGCTGATGGGGACGGTGTGAGAGCTGTATGACGTCACGGGTCGCGGTGTGGCTCCCAGTGCCTGGCTGACGGTGTGAGAGCTGTATGACGTCACGGGTCGCGGTGTGGCTCCCAGTGCCTGGCTGACGGTGCGAGAGCTGTATGACGTCACGGGTCGCGGTGTGGGTCTCAGTGCCTGGCTGATGGGGACGGTGTGAGAGCTGTATGACGTCACGGGTCGCGGTGTGGGTCCCAGTGCCTGGCTGATGGGGACGGTGTGAGAGCTGTATGACGTCACGGGTCGCGGTGTGGCTCCCAGTGCCTGGCTGATGGTGTGAGAGCTGTATGACGTCACGGGTCGTGGTGTGGCTCCCAGTGCCTGGCTGACGGTGCGAGAGTTGTATGACGTCACGGGTCGCGGTGTGGCTCCCAGTGCCTGGCTGACGGTGCGAGAGCTTTTATGACGTCACGGGTCGCGTTGTGGCTCTCAGTGCCTGGCTGACGGTGCGAAAGCTTATGACGTCACGGGTCGCGGTGTGGCTCCCAGTGCCTGGCTGACGGTGTGAGAGCTGTATGACGTCACGGGTCGCGGTGTGGCTCCCAGTGCCTGGCTGATGGGGACGGTGTGAGTGCTGTATGACGTCACGGGTCGCGGTGTGGCTCCCAGTGCCCGGCTGACGGTGCGAGGGCTGTATGACGTCACGGGTCGTGGTGTGGGTCCCAGTGCCTGGCTGATGGGGACGGTGTGAGAGCTGTATGACGTCACGGGTCGCGGTGTGGCTCCCAGTGCCTGGCCGATGGGGACGGTGTGAGAGCTGTATGACGTCACGGGTCGCGGTGTGGCTCCCAGTGCCTGGCTGACGGTGTGAGAGCTGTATGACGTCACGGGTCGCGGTGTGGCTCCCAGTGCCTGGCTGACGGTGTGAGAGCTGTATGACGTCACGGGTCGCGGTGTGGCTCTCAGTGCCTGGCTGATGGTGTGAGAGCTGTATGGCGTCACGGGTCGCGGTGTGGCTCCCAGTGCCTGGCTGACGGTGTGAGAGCTGTATGACGTCACGGGTCGCGGTGTGGCTCCCAGTGCCTGGCTGACGGTGTGTGGGCTGTATGACGTCACGGGTCGCGGTGTGGCTCCCAGTGCCTGGCTGATGGGGACGGTGTGAGAGCTGTATGACGTCACGGGTCGCGGTGTGGCTCCCAGTGCCTGGCTGACGGTGTGAGAGCTGTATGACGTCACGGGTCGCGGTGTGGCTCCCAGTGCCTGGCTGATGGGGACGGTGTGAGAGCTGTATGACGTCACGGGTCGCGGTGTGGCTCCCAGTGCCTGGCTGATGGGGACGGTGTGAGAGCTGTATGACGTCACGGGTCGCGGTGTGGCTCTCAGTGCCTGGCTGATGGTGTGAGAGCTGTATGGCGTCACGGGTCGCGGTGTGGCTCCCAGTGCCTGGCTGACGGTGTGAGAGCTGTATGACGTCACGGGTCGCGGTGTGGCTCCCAGTGCCTGGCTGACGGTGTGTGGGCTGTATGACGTCACGGGTCGCGGTGTGGCTCCCAGTGCCTGGCTGATGGGGACGGTGTGAGAGCTGTATGACGTCACGGGGCGCGGTGTGGCTCCCAGTGCCTGGCTGACGGTGCGAGAGCTGTATGATGTCACGGGTCGCGGTGTGGCTCCCAGTGCCTGGCTGACGGTGTGAGAGCTGTATGACGTCACGGGTTGCGGTGTGGCTCCCAGTGCCTGGCTGACGGTGCGAGAGCTGTATGACGTCACGGGTCGCGGGGTGGCTCCCAGTGCCTGGCTGACGGTGTGAGAGCTGTATGAGGTCACGGGTCGCGGTGTGGCTCCCAGTGCCTAGCTGACGGTGCGAGAGCTGTATGACGTCACGGGTCGCGGTGTGGGTCCCAGTGCCTGGCTGATGGGGACGGTGTGAGAGCTGTATGACGTCACGGGTCGCGGTGTGGGTCCCAGTGCCTGGCTGATGGGGACGGTGTGAGAGCTGTATGACGTCACGGGTTGCGGTGTTGGTCCCAGTGCCTGGCTGATGGGGACGGTGTGAGAGCTGCATGACGTCACGGGTCGCGGTGTGGCTCCCAGTGCCCGGCTGACGGTGCGAGGGCTGTATGACGTCACGGGTCGCGGTGTGGGTCCCAGTGCCTGGCTGATGGGGACGGTGTGAGAGCTGTATGACGTCACGGGTCGCGGTGTGGCTCCCAGTGCCTGGCCGATGGGGACGGTGTGAGAGCTGTATGACGTCATGGGTCGCGGTGTGGCTCCCAGTGCCTGGCTGACGGTGTGAGAGCTGTATGACGTCACGGGTCGCGGTGTGGCTCTCAGTGCCTGGCTGATGGTGTGAGAGCTGTATGGCGTCACGGGTCGCGGTGTGGCTCCCAGTGCCTGGCTGACGGTGTGAAAGCTGTATGACGTCACGGGTCGCGGTGTGGCTCCCAGTGCCTGGCTGACGGTGTGTGGGCTGTATGACGTCACGGGTCGCGGTGTGGCTCCCAGTGCCTGGCTGATGGGGACGGTGTGAGAGCTGTATGACGTCACGGGGCGCGGTGTGGCTCCCAGTGCCTGGCTGACGGTGCGAGAGCTGTATGATGTCACGGGTCGCGGTGTGGCTCCCAGTGCCTGGCTGACGGTGTGAGAGCTGTATGACGTCACGGGTCGCGGTGTGGCTCCCAGTGCCTGGCTGACGGTGCGAGAGCTGTATGACGTCACGGGTCGCGGGGTGGCTCCCAGTGCCTGGCTGACGGTGTGAGAGCTGTATGAGGTCACGGGTCGCGGTGTGGCTCCCAGTGCCTAGCTGACGGTGCGAGAGCTGTATGACGTCACGGGTCGCGGTGTGGGTCCCAGTGCCTGGCTGATGGGGACGGTGTGAGAGCTGTATGACGTCACGGGTCGCGGTATGGGTCCCAGTGCCTGGCTGATGGGGACGGTGTGAGAGCTGTATGACGTCACGGGTTGCGGTGTTGCTCCCAGTGCCTGGCTGATGGGGACGGTGTGAGAGCTGCATGACGTCACGGGTCACGGGGTGGCTCCCAGTGCCTGGCTGACGGTGTGAGAGCTGTATGACGTCACGGGTCGCGGTGTGGCTCCCAGTGCCTGGCTGACAGTGCGAGAGCTGTATGACGTCACGGGTCGCGGTGTGGGTCCCAGTGCCTGGCTGATGGGGACGGTGTGAGAGCTGTATGACGTCACGGGTTGCGGTGTTGCTCCCAGTGCCTGGCTGATGGGGACGGTGTGAGAGCTGCATGACGTCACGGGTCACGGTGTGGCTCCCAGTGCCTGGCTGACGGTGTGAGAGCTGTATGATGTCACGGGTCGCGGTGTGGCTCCCAGTGCCTGGCTGACGGTGCGAGAGCTGTATGACGTCACGGGTCGCGGTGTGGGTCTCAGTTCCTGGCTGATGGGGACGGTGTGAGAGCTGTATGACGTCACGGGTCGCGGTGTGGGTCCCAGTGCCTGGCTGATGGGGACGGTGTGAGAGCTGTATGACGTCACGGGTCGCGGTGTGGCTCCCAGTGCCTGGCTGACGGTGCGAGAGTTGTATGACGTCACGGGTCGCGGTGTGGCTCCCAGTGCCTGGCTGACGGTGCGAGAGCTTTTATGACGTCACGGGTCGCGTTGTGGCTCTCAGTGCCTGGCTGACGGTGCGAAAGCTTATGACGTCACGGGTCGCGGTGTGGCTCCCAGTGCCTGGCTGACGGTGTGAGAGCTGTATGACGTCACGGGTCGCGGTGTGGCTCCCAGTGCCTGGCTGATGGGGACGGTGTGAGAGCTGTATGACGTCACGGGTCGCGGTATGGCTCCCAGTGCCTGGCTGACGGTGTGTGGGCTGTATGACGTCACGGGTCGCGGTGTGGCTCCCAGTGCCTGGCTGATGGGGACGGTGTGAGAGCTGTATGACGTCACGGGTCGCGGTGTGGCTCCCAGTGCCCGGCTGATGGGGACGGTGTGAGAGCTGTATGACGTCACGGGTCGCGGTGTGGCTCCCAGTGCCTAGCTGACGGTGCGAGAGCTGTATGACGTCAAGGGTCGCGGTGTGGGTCCCAGTGCCTGGCTGATGGGGACGGTGTGAGAGCTGTATGACGTCACGGGTCGCGGTGTGGGTCCCAGTGCCTGGCTGATGGGGACGGTGTGAGAGCTGTATGACGTCACGGGTCGCGGTGTGGCTCCCAGTGCATGGCTGATGGGGAAGGTGTGAGAGTTGTATGACGTCACGGGTCGCGGTGTGGCTCCCAGTGCCTGGCCGATGGGGACGGTGTGAGAGCTGTATGACGTCACGGGTCGCGGTGTGGCTCCCAGTGCCTGGCTGACGGTGTGAGAGCTGTATGACGTCACGGGTCGCCGTGTGGCTCCCAGTGCCTGGCTGACGGTGTGAGAGCTGTATGACGTCACGGGTCGCGGTGTGGCTCTCAGTGCCTGGCTGATGGTGTGAGAGCTGTATGGCGTCACGGGACGCGGTGTGGCTCCCAGTGCCTGGCTGACGGTGTGAGAGCGGTATGACGTCACGGGTCGCGGTGTGGCTCCCAGTGCCTGGCTGACGGTGTGTGGGCTGTATGACGTCACGGGTCGCGGTGTGGCTCCCAGTGCCTGGCTGATGGGGACGGTGTGAGAGCTGTATGACGTCACGGGTCGCGGTGTGGCTCCCAGTGCCCGGCTGACGGTGCGAGAGCTGTATGACGTCACGGGTCGCGGGGTGGCTCCCAGTGCCTGGCTGACGGTGTGAGAGCTGTATGACGTCACGGGTCGCGGTGTGGCTCCCAGTGCCTAGCTGACGGTGCGAGAGCTGTATGACGTCACGGGTCGCTGTGTGGGTCCCATTGCCTGGCTGATGGGGACGGTCTGAGAGCTGTATGACGTCACGGGTCGCGGTGTGGGTCCCAGTGCCTGGCTGATGGGGACGGTGTGAGAGCTGTATGACGTCACGGCTTGCGGTGTGGCTCCGAGTGCCTGGCTGACGGTGTGAGAGCTGTATGACGTCACGGGTCGCGGTGTGGCTCCCAGTGCCTGGCTGATGGGGACGGTGTGAGAGCTGTATGACGTCACGGGTCGCGGTGTGGCTCCCAGTGCCTGGCTGACGGTGTGTGGGCTGTATGACGTCACGGGTCGCGGTGTGGCTCCCATTGCCTGGCTGATGGGGACGGTGTGAGAGCTGTATGACGTCACGGGTCGCGGTGTGGCTCCCAGTGCCCGGCTGACGGTGCGAGGGCTGTATGACGTCACGGGTCGCGGTGTGGGTCCCAGTGCCTGGCTGATGGGGACGGTGTGAGAGCTGTATGACGTCACGGGTCGCGGTGTGGCTCCCAGTGCCTGGCCGATAGGGACGGTGCGAGAGCTGTATGACGTCACGGGTCGCGGTGTGGCTCCCAGTGCCTGGCTGACGGTGTGAGAGCTGTATGACGTCACGGGTCGCGGTGTGGCTCCCAGTGCCTGGCTGACGGTGTGAGAGCTGTATGACGTCACGGGTCGCGGTGTGGCTCTTAGTGCCTGGATGATGGTGTGAGAGCTGTATGGCGTCACGGGTCGCGGTGTGGCTCCCAGTGCCTGGCTGACGGTGTGAGAGCTGCATGACGTCACGGGTCGCGGTGTGGCTCCCAGTGCCTGGCTGACGGTGTGTGGGCTGTATGACGTCACGGGTCGCGGTGTGGCTCCCAGTGCCCGGCTGATGGGGACGGTGTGAGAGCTGTATGACGTCACGGGGCGCGGTGTGGCTCCCAGTGCCTGGCTGACGGTGCGAGAGCTGTATGATGTCACGGGTCGCGGTGTGGCTCCCAGTGCCTGGCTGACGGTGTGAGAGCTGTATGACGTCACGGGTCGCGGTGTGGCTCCCAGTGCCTGGCTGACGGTGCGAGAGCTGTATGACGTCACGGGTCGCGGGGTGGCTCCCAGTGCCTGGCTGACGGTGTGAGAGCTGTATGAGGTCACGGGTCGCGGTGTGGCTCCCAGTGCCTAGCTGACGGTGCGAGAGCTGTATGACGTCACGGGTCGCGGTGTGGGTCCCAGTGCCTGGCTGATGGGGACGGTGTGAGAGCTGTATGACGTCACGGGTCGCGGTGTGGGTCCCAGTGCCTGGCTGATGGGGACGGTGTGAGAGCTGTATGACGTCACGGGTTGCGGTGTTGCTCCCAGTGCCTGGCTGATGGGGACGGTGTGAGAGCTGCATGACGTCACGGGTCACGGTGTGGCTCCCAGTGCCTGGCTGACGGTGTGAGAGCTGTATGACGTCACGGGTCGCCGTGTGGCTCCCAGTGCCTGGCTGATGGGGACGGTGCGAGAGCTGTATGACGTCACGGGTCGCGGTGTGGCTCCCAGTGCCTGGCTGACGGTGCGAGAGCTTTTATGACGTCACGGGTCGCGGTGTGGCTCCCAGTGCCTGGCTGACGGTGCGAGAGCTTTTATGACGTCACGGGTCGCGTTGTGGCTCTCAGTGCCTGGCTGACGGTGCGAAAGCTTATGACGTCACGGGTCGCGGTGTGGCTCCCAGTGCCTGGCTAACGGTGTGAGAGCTGTATGACATCACGGGTCGCGGTGTGGCTCCCAGTGCCTGGCTGACGGTGTGTGGGCTGTATGACGTCACGGGTCGCGGTGTGGCTCCCAGTGCCTGGCTGATGGGGACGGTGTGAGAGCTGTATGACGTCACGGGTCGCGGTGTGGCTCCCAGTGCCCGGCTGACGGTGCGAGGGGTGTATGACGTCACGGGTCACGGTGTGGGTCTCAGTGCCTGGCTGATGGGGACGGTGTGAGAGCTGTATGACGTCACGGGTCGCGGTGTGGCTCCCAGTGCCTAGCTGACGGTGCGAGAGCTGTATGACGTCACGGGTCGCGGTGTGGGTCCCAGTGCCTGGCTGATGGGGACGGTGTGAGAGCTGTATGACGTCACGGGTCGCGGTGTGGGTCCCAGTGCCTGGCTGATGGGGACGGTGTGAGAGCTGTATGACGTCACGGGTCGCGGTGTGGCTCCCAGTGCATGGCTGATGGGGAAGGTGTGAGAGTTGTATGACGTCACGGGTCGCGGTGTGGCTCCCAGTGCCTGGCCGATGGGGACGGTGTGAGAGCTGTATGACGTCACGGGTCGCGGTGTGGCTCCCAGTGCCTGGCTGACGGTGTGAGAGCTGTATGACGTCACGGGTCGCGGTGTGGCTCCCAGTGCCTGGCTGACGGTGTGAGAGCTGTATGACGTCACGGGTCGCGGTGTGGCTCTCAGTGCCTGGCTGATGGTGTGAGAGCTGTATGACGTCACGGGTCGCGGTGTGGCTCCCAGTGCCTGGCCGATGGGGACGGTGTGAGAGCTGTATGACGTCACGGGTCGCGGTGTGGCTCCCAGTGCCTGGCTGACGGTGTGAGAGCGGTATGACGTCACGGGTCGCGGTGTGGCTCCCAGTGCCTGGCTGACGGTGTGTGGGCTGTACGACGTCACGGGTCGCGGTGTGGCTCCCAGTGCCTGGCTGATGGGGACGGTGTGAGAGCTGTATGACGTCACGGGTCGCGGTGTGGCTCCCAGTGCCCGGCTGACGGTGCGAGAGCTGTATGACGTCACGGGTCGCGGGGTGGCTCCCAGTGCCTGGCTGACGGTGTGAGAGCTGTATGACGTCACGGGTCGCGGTGTGGCTCCCAGTGCCTAGCTGACGGTGCGAGAGCTGTATGACGTCACGGGTCGCTGTGTGGGTCCCAGTGCCTGGCTGATGGGGACGGTGTGAGAGCTGTATGACGTCACGGGTCGCGGTGTGGGTCCCAGTGCCTGGCTGATGGGGACGGTGTGAGAGCTGTATGACGTCACGGCTTGCGGTGTGGCTCCCAGTGCCTGGCTGACGGTGTGAGAGCTGTATGACGTCACGGGTCGCGGTGTGGCTCCCAGTGCCTGGCTGATGGGGACGGTGTGAGAGCTGTATGACGTCACGGGTCGCGGTGTGGCTCCCAGTGCCTGGCTGACGGTGTGTGGGCTGTATGACGTCACGGGTCGCGGTGTGGCTCCCAGTGCCTGGCTGATGGGGACGGTGTGAGAGCTGTATGACGTCACGGGTCGCGGTGTGGCTCCCAGTGCCCGGCTGACGGTGCGAGGGCTGTATGACGTCACGGGTCGCGGTGTGGGTCCCAGTGCCTGGCTGATGGGGACGGTGTGAGAGCTGTATGACGTCACGGGTCGCGGTGTGGCTCCCAGTGCCTGGCCGATGGGGACGGTGTGAGAGCTGTATGACGTCACGGGTCGCGGTGTGGCTCCTAGTGCCTGGCTGACGGTGTGAGAGCTGTATGACGTCACGGGTCGCGGTGTGGCTCCCAGTGCCTGGCTGACGGTGTGAGAGCTGTATGACGTCACGGGTCGCGGTGTGGCTCTCAGTGCCTGGCTGATGGTGTGAGAGCTGTATGGCGTCACGGGTCGCGGTGTGGCTCCCAGTGCCTGGCTGACGGTGTGAGAGCTGTATGACGTCACGGGTCGCGGTGTGGCTCCCAGTGCCTGGCTGACGGTGTGTGGGCTGTATGACGTCACGGGTCGCGGTGTGGCTCCCAGTGCCTGGCTGATGGGGACGGTGTGAGAGCTGTATGACGTCACGGGGCGCGGTGTGGCTCCCAGTGCCTGGCTGACGGTGCGAGAGCTGTATGATGTCACGGGTCGCGGTGTGGCTCCCAGTGCCTGGCTGACGGTGTGAGAGCTGTATGGCGTCACGGGTTGCGGTGTGGCTCCCAGTGCCTGGCTGACGGTGCGAGAGCTGTATGACGTCACGGGTCGCGGGGTGGCTCCCAGTGCCTGGCTGACGGTGTGAGAGCTGTATGAGGTCACGGGTCGCGGTGTGGCTCCCAGTGCCTAGCTGACGGTGCGAGAGCTGTATGACGTCACGGGTCGCGGTGTGGGTCCCAGTGCCTGGCTGATGGGGACGGTGTGAGAGCTGTATGACGTCACGGGTCGCGGTGTGGGTCCCAGTGCCTGGCTGATGGGGACGGTGTGAGAGCTGTATGACGTCACGGGTTGCGGTGTTGCTCCCAGTGCCTGGCTGATGGGGACGGTGTGAGAGCTGCATGACGTCACGGGTCGCGGTGTGGCTCCCAGTGCCCGGCTGACGGTGCGAGGGCTGTATGACGTCACGGGTCGCGGTGTGGGTCCCAGTGCCTGGCTGATGGGGACGGTGTGATAGCTGTATGACGTCACGGGTCGCGGTGTGGCTCCCAGTGCCTGGCCGATGGGGACGGTGTGAGAGCTGTATGACGTCACGGGTCGCGATGTGGCTCCCAGTGCCTGGCTGACGGTGTGAGAGCTGTATGACGTCACGGGTCGCGGTGTGGCTCCCAGTGCCTGGCTGACGGTGTGAGAGCTGTATGACGTCACGGGTCGCGGTGTGGCTCTCAGTGCCTGGCTGATGGTGTGAGAGTTGTATGGCGTCACGGGTCGCGGTGTGGCTCCCAGTGCCTGGCTGACGGTGTGAGAGCTGTATGACGTCACGGGTCGCGGTGTGGCTCCCAGTGCCTGGCTGACGGTGTGTGGGCTGTATGACGTCACGGGTCGCGGTGTGGCTCCCAGTGCCTGGCTGATGGGGACGGTGCGAGAGCTGCATGACGTCACGGGTCGCGGTGTGGCTCCCAGTGCCTGGCTGACGGTGCGAGAGCTTTTATGACGTCACGGGTCGCGTTGTGGCTCTCAGTGCCTGGCTGACGGTGCGAAAGCTTATGACGTCACGGGTCGCGGTGTGGCTCCCAGTGCCTGGCTAACGGTGTGAGAGCTGTATGACATCACGGGTCGCGGTGTGGCTCCCAGTGCCTGGCTGGCGGTGTGTGGGCTGTATGACGTCACGGGTCGCGGTGTGGCCCCCAGTGCCTGGCTGATGGGGACGGTGTGAGAGCTGCATGACGTCACGGGTCGCGGTGTGGCTCCCAGTGCCTGGCTGACGGTGTGAGAGCTGTATGACGTCACGGGTCGCGGTGTGGCTCCCAGTGCCTGGCTGACGGTGTGAGAGCTGTATGACGTCACGGGTCGCGGTGTGGCTCTCAGTGCCTGGCTGATGGTGTGAGAGCTGTATGGCGTCACGGGTCGCGGTGTGGCTCCCAGTGCCTGGCTGACGGTGTGAGAGCTGTATGACGTCACGGGTCGCGGTGTGGCTCCCAGTGCCTGGCTGACGGTGTGTGGGCTGTATGACGTCACGGGTCGCGGTGTGGCTCCCAGTGCCTGGCTGATGGGGACGGTGCGAGAGCTGCATGACGTCACGGGTCGCGGTGTGGCTCCCAGTGCCTGGCTGACGGTGCGAGAGCTTTTATGACGTCACGGGTCGCGTTGTGGCTCTCAGTGCCTGGCTGACGGTGCGAAAGCTTATGACGTCACGGGTCGCGGTGTGGCTCCCAGTGCCTGGCTAACGGTGTGAGAGCTGTATGACATCACGGGTCGCGGTGTGGCTCCCAGTGCCTGGCTGACGGTGTGTGGGCTGTATGACGTCACGGGTCGCGGTGTGGCTCCCAGTGCCTGGCTGATGGGGACGGTGTGAGAGCTGTATGACGTCACGGGTCGCGGTGTGGCTCCCAGTGCCCGGCTGACGGTGCGAGGGCTGTATGACGTCACGGGTCACGGTGTGGGTCTCAGTGCCTGGCTGATGGGGACGGTGTGAGAGCTGTATGACGTCACGGGTCGCGGTGTGGCTCCCAGTGCCTAGCTGACGGTGCGAGAGTTGTATGACGTCACGGGTCGCGGTGTGGGTCCCAGTGCCTGGCTGATGGGGACGGTGTGAGAGCTGTATGACGTCACGGGTCGCGGTGTGGGTCCCAGTGCCTGGCTGATGGGGACGGTGTGAGAGCTCTATGACGTCACGGGTCGCGGTGTGGGTCCCAGTGCCTGGCTGATGGGGACGGTGTGAGAGCTGCATGACGTCACGGGTCGCGGTGTGGCTCCCAGTGCATGGCTGATGGGGAAGGTGTGAGAGCTGTATGACGTCACGGGTCGCGGTGTGGCTCCCAGTGCCTGGCCGATGGGGACGGTGTGAGAGCTGTATGACGTCACGGGTCGCGGTGTGGCTCCCAGTGCCTGGCTGACGGTGTGAGAGCTGTATGACGTCACGGGTCGCGGTGTGGCTCCCAGTGCCTGGCTGACGGTGTGAGAGCTGTATGACGTCACGGGTCGCGGTGTGGCTCTCAGTGCCTGGCTGATGGTGTGAGAGCTGTATGGCGTCACGGGTCGCGGTGTGGCTCCCAGTGCTTGGCTGACGGTGTGTGGGCTGTATGACGTCACGGGTCGCGGTGTGGCTCCCAGTGCCTGGCTGATGGGGACGGTGCGAGAGCTGCATGACGTCACGGGTCGCGGTGTGGCTCCCAGTGCCTGGCTGACGGTGCGAGAGCTTTTATGACGTCACGGGTCGCGTTGTGGCTCTCAGTGCCTGGCTGACGGTGCGAAAGCTTATGACGTCACGGGTCGCGGTGTGGCTCCCAGTGCCTGGCTAACGGTGTGAGAGCTGTATGACGTCGCGGGTCGCGGTGTGGCTCCCAGTGCCTGGCTGACGGTGTGTGGGCTGTATGACGTCACGGGTCACGGTGTGGGTCCCAGTGCCTGGCTGATGGGGACGGTGTGAGAGCTGTATGACGTCACGGGTCGCGGTGTGGGTCCCAGTGCCTGGCTGATGGGGACGGTGTGAGAGCTGTATGACGTCACGGGTTGCGGTGTGGCTCCCAGTCCCTGGCTGAAGGGGACGGTGTGAGAGCTGCATGACGTCACGGGTCACGGTGTGGCTCCCAGTGCCTGGCTGACGGTGTGAGAGCTGTATGACGTCACGGGTCGCCGTGTGGCTCCCAGTGCCTGGCTGATGGGGACGGTGTGAGAGCTGTATGACGTCACGGGTTGCGGTGTGGCTCCCAGTGCCTGGCTGATGGGGACGGTGTGAGAGCTGCATGACGTCACGGTTCACGGTGTGGCTCCCAGTGCCTGGCTGATGGGGACGGTGTGAGAGCTGTATGACGTCACGGGTTGCGGTGTGGCTCCCAGTGCCTGGCTGATGGGGACGGTGTGAGAGCTGCATGACGTCACGGTTCACGGTGTGGCTCCTAGTGCCTGGCTGATGGGGACGATGTAAGAGTTGTATGACGTCACAGGTCGCGGTGTGGCTCCCAGTGCCTGGCTGATGGTGTGAGAGATGTATGACGTCACGGGTCGCGGTGTGGCTCCTAGTGCCTGGCTGACGGTGTGAGAGCTGTATGACGTCACGGGTCGCGGTGTGGCTCCCAGTGCCTGGCTGATGGGGACGGTGTGAGAGCTGTATGACGTCACGGGTCGCGGTGTGGCTCCTAGTGCCTGGCTGACGGTGTGAGAGCTGTATGACGTCACGGGTCGCGGTGTGGCTCCCAGTGCCTGGCTGATGGGGACGGTGTGACAGCTGTATGACGTCACGGGTCGCGGTGTGGCTCTCCGTGCCTGGCTGATGGTGTGAGAGCTGTATGACGTCAAGGGTCGCGGTGTGGCTCCCAGTGCCTGGCTGATAGGGACGGTGTGAGAGCTGTATGACGTCACGGGTCGCGGTGTGGCTCCCAGTGCCTGGCTGACGGTGTGAGAGCCGTATGACGTCACGGGTCGCGGTGTGGCTCCCAGTGCCTGGCTGACGGTGTGAGAGCTGTATGACGTCACGGGTCGCGGTGTGGCTCCCAGTGCCTGGCTGACGGTGCGAGAGCTGTATGATGTCACGGGTTGCGGTGTGGCTCCCAGTGCCTGGCTGACGGTGTGAGAGCCGTATGACGTCACGGGTCGCGGTGTGGCTCCCAGTGCCTGGCTGACGGTGTGAGAGCTGTATGACGTCACGGGTCGCGGTGTGGCTCCCAGTGCCTGGCTGACGGTGCGAGAGCTGTATGACGCGGTGTGGCTCCCAGTGCCTGGCTGACGGTGTGTTAGCTGTATGACGTCACGGGTCGCGGTGTGGCTCCCAGTGCCTGGCTGATGGGGACGGTGTGACAGCTGCATGACGTCACGGGTCGCGGTGTGGCTCTCAGTGCCTGACTGACGGTGCGAGAGCTGTATGACGTCACGGGTCGCGGTGTGGGTCCCAGTGCCTGGCTGATGGGGACGGTGTGAGAGCTGTATGACGTCACGGGTCGCGGTGTGGGTCCCAGTGCCTGGCTGATGGGGACGGTGTGAGAGCTCTATGACGTCACGGGTCGCGGTGTGGGTCCCAGTGCCTGGCTGATGGGGACGGTGTGAGAGCTGTATGACGTCACGGGTCGCGGTGTGGCTCCCAGTGCATGGCTGATGGGGAAGGTGTGAGAGTTGTATGACGTCACGGGTCGCGGTGTGGCTCCCAGTGCCCGGCCGATGGGGACGGTGTGAGAGCTGTATGACGTCACGGGTCGCGGTGTGGCTCCCAGTGCCTGGCTGACGGTGTGAGAGCTGTATGACGTCACGGGTCGCGGTGTGGCTCCCAGTGCCTGGCTAACGGTGTGAGAGCTGTATGACGTCACGGGTCGCGGTGTGGCTCCCAGTGCCTGGCTGACGGTGTGTGGGCTGTATGACGTCACGGGTCGCGGTGTGGCTCCCAGTGCCTGGCTGATGGGGACGGTGTGAGAGCTGTATGACGTCACGGGTCGCGGGGTGGCTCCCAGTGCCTGGCTGACGGTGTGAGAGCTGTATGACGTCACGGGTCGTGGTGTGGCTCCCAGTGCCTAGCTGACGGTGCGAGAGCTGTATGATGTCACGGGTCGCGGTGTAGGTCCCAGTGCCTGGCTGATGGGGACGGTGTGAGAGCTGTATGACGTCACGGGTCGCGGTGTGGCTCCCAGTGCCTGGCTGACGGTGTGAGAGCTGTATGACGTCACGGGTCGCGGTGTGGGTCCCAGTGCCTGGCTGATGGGGACGGTGTGAGAGCTGCATGACGTCACGGGTCGCGGTGTGGCTCCCAGTGCCTGGCTGACGGTGCGAGAGCTGTATGACGTCACGGGTCGCGGTGTGGGTCCCAGTGCCTGGCTGATGGGGACGGTGTGAGAGCTGTATGACGTCACGGGTCGCGGTGTGGGTCCCAGTGCCTGGCTGATGGGGACGGTGTGAGAGCTCTATGACGTCACGGGTCGCGGTGTGGGTCCCAGTGCCTGGCTGATGGGGACGGTGTGAGAGCTGTATGACGTCACGGGTCGCGGTGTGGCTCCCAGTGCATGGCTGATGGGGAAGGTGTGAGAGCTGTATGACGTCACGGGTCGCGGTGTGGCTTCCAGTGCCTGGCCGATGGGGACGGTGTGAGAGCTGTATGACGTCACGGGTCGCGGTGTGGCTCCCAGTGCCTGGCTGACGGTGTGAGAGCTGTATGACGTCACGGGTCGCGGTGTGGCTCCCAGTGCCTGGCTGACGGTGCGAGAGCTGTATGACGTCACGGGTCGCGGTGTAGGTCCCAGTGCCTGGCTGATGGGGACGGTGTGAGAGCTGTATGACGTCACGGGTCGCGGTGTGGGTCCCAGTGCCTGGCTGATGGGGACGGTGTGAGAGCTGTATGACGTCACGGGTTGCGGTGTGGCTCCCAGTCCCTGGCTGAAGGGGACGGTGTGAGAGCTGCATGACGTCACGGGTCACGGTGTGGCTCCCAGTGCCTGGCTGACGGTGTGAGAGCTGTATGACGTCACGGGTCGCCGTGTGGCTCCCAGTGCCTGGCTGATGGGGACGGTGTGAGAGCTGTATGACGTCACGGGTTGCGGTGTGGCTCCCAGTGCCTGGCTGATGGGGACGGTGTGAGAGCTGCATGACGTCACGGTTCACGGTGTGGCTCCCAGTGCCTGGCTGATGGGGACGGTGTGAGAGCTGTATGACGTCACGGGTTGCGGTGTGGCTCCCAGTGCCTGGCTGATGGGGACGGTGTGAGAGCTGCATGACGTCACGGTTCACGGTGTGGCTCCTAGTGCCTGGCTGATGGGGACGATGTAAGAGTTGTATGACGTCACAGGTCGCGGTGTGGCTCCCAGTGCCTGGCTGATGGTGTGAGAGATGTATGACGTCACGGGTCGCGGTGTGGCTCCTAGTGCCTGGCTGACGGTGTGAGAGCTGTATGACGTCACGGGTCGCGGTGTGGCTCCCAGTGCCTGGCTGATGGGGACGGTGTGAGAGCTGTATGACGTCACGGGTCGCGGTGTGGCTCCTAGTGCCTGGCTGACGGTGTGAGAGCTGTATGACGTCACGGGTCGCGGTGTGGCTCCCAGTGCCTGGCTGATGGGGACGGTGTGACAGCTGTATGACGTCACGGGTCGCGGTGTGGCTCTCCGTGCCTGGCTGATGGTGTGAGAGCTGTATGACGTCACGGGTCGCGGTGTGGCTCCCAGTGCCTGGCTGATAGGGACGGTGTGAGAGCTGTATGACGTCACGGGTCGCGGTGTGGCTCCCAGTGCCTGGCTGACGGTGTGAGAGCCGTGTGACGTCACGGGTCGCGGTGTGGCTCCCAGTGCCTGGCTGACGGTGTGAGAGCTGTATGACGTCACGGGTCGCGGTGTGGCTCCCAGTGCCTGGCTGACGGTGCGAGAGCTGTATGACGTCACGGGTTGCGGTGTGGCTCCCAGTGCCTGGCTGACGGTGTGAGAGCCGTATGACGTCACGGGTCGCGGTGTGGCTCCCAGTGCCTGGCTGACGGTGTGAGAGCTGTATGACGTCACGGGTCGCGGTGTGGCTCCCAGTGCCTGGCTGACGGTGCGAGAGCTGTATGACGTCACGGGTTGCGGCGTGGCTCCCAGTGCCTGGCTGACGGTGTGTTAGCTGTATGACGTCACGGGTCGCGGTGTGGCTCCCAGTACCTGGCTGATGGGGACGGTGTGACAGCTGCATGACGTCACGGGTCGCGGTGTGGCTCTCAGTGCCTGGCTGACGGTGCGAGAGCTGTATGACGTCACGGGTCGCGGTGTGGCTCCCAGTGCCTGGCTGACGGTGTGAGAGCTGTATGACGTCACGGGTCGCGGTGTGGGTCCCAGTGCCTGGCTGATGGGGACGGTGTGAGAGCTGCATGACGTCACGGGTCGCGGTGTGGCTCCCAGTGCCTGGCTGACGGTGCGAGAGCTGTATGACGTCACGGGTCGCGTTGTGGGTCCCAGTGCCTGGCTGATGGGGACGGTGTAAGAGCTGTATGACGTCACGGGTCGCGGTGTGGGTCCCAGTGCCTGGCTGATGGGGACGGTGTGAGAGCTCTATGACGTCACGGGTCGCGGTGTGGGTCCCAGTGCCTGGCTGATGGGGACGGTGTGAGAGCTGTATGACGTCACGGGTCGCGGTGTGGCTCCCAGTGCATGGCTGATGGGGAAGGTGTGAGAGCTGTATGACGTCACGGGTCGCGGTGTGGCTCCCAGTGCCTGGCCGATGGGGACGGTGTGAGAGCTGTATGACGTCACGGGTCGCGGTGTGGCTCCCAGTGCCTGGCTGACGGTGTGAGAGCTGTATGACGTCACGGGTCGCGGTGTGGCTCCCAGTGCCTGGCTGACGGTGTGAGAGCTGTATGACGTCACGGGTCGCGGTGTGGCTCTCAGTGCCTGGCTGATGGTGTAAGAGCTGTATGGCGTCACGTGTCGCGGTGTGGCTCCCAGTGCCTGGCTGACGGTGTGAGAGCTGTATGACGTCACGGGTCGCGGTGTGGCTCCCAGTGCCTGGCTGACGGTGTGTGGGCTGTATGACGTCACGGGTCGCGGTGTGGCTCCCAGTGCCTGGCTGATGGGGACGGTGTGAGAGCTGTATGACGTCACGGGTCGCGGGGTGGCTCCCAGTGCCTGGCTGACGGTGTGAGAGCTGTATGACGTCACGGGTCGTGGTGTGGCTCCCAGTGCCTAGCTGACGGTGCGAGAGCTGTATGACGTCACGGGTCGCGGTGTAGGTCCCAGTGCCTGGCTGATGGGGACGGTGTGAGAGCTGTATGACGTCACGGGTCGCGGTGTGGCTCCCAGTGCCTAGCTGACGGTGTGAGAGCTGTATGACGTCACGGGTCGCGGTGTGGGTCCCAGTGCCTGGCTGATGGGGACGGTGTGAGAGCTGCATGACGTCACGGGTCGCGGTGTGGCTCCCAGTGCCTAGCTGACGGTGTGAGAGCTGTATGACGTCACGGGTCGCGGTGTGGGTCCCAGTGCCTGGCTGATGGGGACGGTGTGAGAGCTGTATGACGTCACGGGTCGCGGTGTGGGTCTCAGTGCCTGGCTGATGGGGACGGTGTGAGAGCTCTATGACGTCACGGGTCGCGGTGTGGGTCCCAGTGCCTGGCTGATGGGGACGGTGTGAGAGCTGTATGACGTCACGGGTTGCGGTGTGGCTCCCAGTGCATGGCTGATGGGGAAGGTGTGAGAGCTGTATGACGTCACGGGTCGCGGTGTGGCTTCCAGTGCCTGGCCGATGGGGACGGTGTGAGAGCTGTATGACGTCACGGGTCGCGGTGTGGCTCCCAGTGCCTGGCTGACGGTGTGAGAGCTGTATGACGTCACGGGTCGCGGTGTGGCTCCCAGTGCCTGGCTGACGGTGTGAGAGCTGTATGACGTCACGGGTCGCGGTGTGGCTCTCAGTGCCTGGCTGATGGTGTGAGAGCTGTATGGCGTCACGTGTCGCGGTGTGGCTCCCAGTGCCTGGCTGACGGTGTGAGAGCTGTATGACGTCACGGGTCGCGGTGTGGCTCCCAGTGCCTGGCTGACGGTGTGAGAGCTGTATGACGTCACGGGTCGCGGTGTGGGTCCCAGTGCCTGGCTGATGGGGACGGTGTGAGAGCTGCATGACGTCACGGGTCGCGGTGTGGCTCCCAGTGCCTGGCTGACGGTGCGAGAGCTGTATGACGTCACGGGTCGCGGTGTAGGTCCCAGTGCCTGGCTGATGGGGACGGTGTGAGAGCTGTATGACGTCACGGGTCGCGGTGTGGCTCCCAGTGCCTAGCTGACGGTGTGAGAGCTGTATGACGTCACGGGTCGCGGTGTGGGTCCCAGTGCCTGGCTGATGGGGACGGTGTGAGAGCTGTATGACGTCACGGGTCGCGGTGTGGGTCTCAGTGCCTGGCTGATGGGGACGGTGTGAGAGCTCTATGACGTCACGGGTCGCGGTGTGGGTCCCAGTGCCTGGCTGATGGGGACGGTGTGAGAGCTGTATGACGTCACGGGTCGCGGTGTGGCTCCCAGTGCATGGCTGATGGGGAAGGTGTGAGAGCTGTATGACGTCACGGGTCGCGGTGTGGCTTCCAGTGCCTGGCCGATGGGGACGGTGTGAGAGCTGTATGACGTCACGGGTCGCGGTGTGGCTCCCAGTGCCTGGCTGACGGTGTGAGAGCTGTATGACGTCACGGGTCGCGGTGTGGCTCCCAGTGCCTGGCTGACGGTGTGAGAGCTGTATGACGTCACGGGTCGCGGTGTGGCTCTCAGTGCCTGGCTGATGGTGTGAGAGCTGTATGGCGTCACGTGTCGCGGTGTGGCTCCCAGTGCCTGGCTGACGGTGTGAGAGCTGTATGACGTCACGGGTCGCGGTGTGGCTCCCAGTGCCTGGCTGACGGTGTGTGGGCTGTATGACGTCACGGGTCGCGGTGTGGCTCCCAGTGCCTGGCTGATGGGGACGGTGTGAGAGCTGTATGACGTCACGGGTCGCGGGGTGGCTCCCAGTGCCTGGCTGACGGTGTGAGAGCTGTATGACGTCACGGGTCGTGGTGTGGCTCCCAGTGCCTAGCTGACGGTGCGAGAGCTGTATGACGTCACGGGTCGCGGTGTAGGTCCCAGTGCCTGGCTGATGGGGACGGTGTGAGAGCTGTATGACGTCACGGGTCGCGGTGTGGGTCCCAGTGCCTGGCTGATGGGGACGGTGTGAGAGCTGTATGACGTCACGGGTTGCGGTGTGGCTCCCAGTCCCTGGCTGAAGGGGACGGTGTGAGAGCTGCATGACGTCACGGGTCACGGTGTGGATCCCAGTGCCTGGCTGACGGTGTGAGAGCTGTATGACGTCACGGGTCGCCGTGTGGCTCCCAGTGCCTGGCTGATGGGGACGGTGTCAGAGCTGTATGACGTCACGGGTTGCGGTGTGGCTCCCAGTGCCTGGCTGATGGGGACGGTGTGAGAGCTGCATGACGTCACGGTTCACGGTGTGGCTCCCAGTGCCTGGCTGATGGGGACGGTGTGAGAGCTGTATGACGTCACGGGTTGCGGTGTGGCTCCCAGTGCCTGGCTGATGGGGACGGTGTGAGAGCTGCATGACGTCACGGTTCACGGTGTGGCTCCTAGTGCCTGGCTGATGGGGACGGTGTAAGAGTTGTATGACGTCACAGGTCGCGGTGTGGCTCCCAGTGCCTGGCTGATGGTGTGAGAGATGTATGACGTCACGGGTCGCGGTGTGGCTCCTAGTGCCTGGCTGACGGTGTGAGAGCTGTATGACGTCACGGGTCGCGGTGTGGCTCCCAGTGCCTGGCTGATGGGGACGGTGTGAGAGCTGTATGACGTCACGGGTCGCGGTGTGGCTCCTAGTGCCTGGCTGACGGTGTGAGAGCTGTATGACGTCACGGGTCGCGGTGTGGCTCCCAGTGCCTGGCTGATGGGGACGGTGTGAGAGCTGTATGACGTCACGGGTCGCGGTGTGGGTCCCAGTGCCTGGCTGATGGGGACGGTGTGAGAGCTGTATGACGTCACGGGTTGCGGTGTGGCTCCCAGTGCCTGGCTGATGGGGACGGTGTGAGAGCTGCATGACGTCACGGGTCACGGTGTGGCTCCCAGTGCCTGGCTGACGGTGTGAGAGCTGTATGACGTCACGGGTCGCCGTGTGGCTCCCAGTGCCTGGCTGACGGTGTGAGAGCTGTATGACGTCACGGGTCGCGGTGTGGCTCCCAGTGCCTGGCTGAGGGTGTGAGAGCTGTATGGCGTCACGGGTCGCGGTGTGGCTCCCAGTGCCTGGCTGACGGTGTGAGAGCTGTATGACGTCACGGGTCGCGGTGTGGCTCCCAGTGCCTGGCTGACGGTGTGTGGGCTGTATGACGCCACGGGTCGCGGTGTGGCTCCCGGTGCCTGGCTGACGGTGCGAGAGCTGTATGACGTCACGGGTCGCGGTGTGGGTCCCAGTGCCTGGCTGATGGGGACGGTGTGAGAGCTGTATGACGTCACGGTTCGCGGTGTGGGTCCCAGTGCCTGGCTGATGGGGACGGTGTGAGAGCTCTATGACGTCACGGGTTGCGGTGTGGGTCCCAGTGCCTGGCTGATGGGGACGGTGTGAGAGCTGTATGACGTCACGGGTCGCGGTGTGGCTCCCAGTGCATGGCTGATGGGGAAGGTGTGAGAGCTGTATGACGTCACGGGTCGCGGTGTGGCTCCCAGTGCCTGGCCGATGGGGACGGTGTGAGAGCTGTATGACGTCACGGGTCGCGGTGTGGCTCCCAGTGCCTGGCTGACGGTGTGAGAGCTGTATGACGTCACGGGTCGCGGTGTGGCTCCCAGTGCCTGGCTGACGGTGTGAGAGCTGTATGACGTCACGGGTCGCGGTGTGGCTCTCAGTGCCTGGCTGATGGTGTGAGAGCTGTATGGCGTCACGTGTCGCGGTGTGGCTCCCAGTGCCTGGCTGACGGTGTGAGAGCTGTATGACGTCACGGGTCGCGGTGTGGCTCCCAGTGCCGGGCTGACGGTGTGTGGGCTGTATGACGTCACGGGTCGCGGTGTGGCTCCCAGTGCCTGGCTGATGGGGACGGTGTGAGAGCTGTATGACGTCACGGGTCGCGGGGTGGCTCCCAGTGCCTGGCTGACGGTGTGAGAGCTGTATGACGTCACGGGTCGTGGTGTGGCTCCCAGTGCCTAGCTGACGGTGCGAGAGCTGTATGACGTCACGGGTCGCGGTGTAGGTCCCAGTGCCTGGCTGATGGGGACGGTGTGAGAGCTGTATGACGTCACGGGTCGCGGTGTGGCTCCCAGTGCCTAGCTGACGGTGTGAGAGCTGTATGACGTCACGGGTCGCGGTGTGGGTCCCAGTGCCTGGCTGATGGGGACGGTGTGAGAGCTGCATGACGTCACGGGTCGCGGTGTGGCTCCCAGTGCCTGGCTGACGGTGCGAGAGCTGTATGACGTCACGGGTCGCGGTGTGGGTCCCAGTGCCTGGCTGATGGGGACGGTGTGAGAGCTGTATGACGTCACGGGTCGCGGTGTGGGTCTCAGTGCCTGGCTGATGGGGACGGTGTGAGAGCTCTATGACGTCACGGGTCGCGGTGTGGGTCCCAGTGCCTGGCTGATGGGGACGGTGTGAGAGCTGTATGACGTCACGGGTCGCGGTGTGGCTCCCAGTGCATGGCTGATGGGGAAGGTGTGAGAGCTGTATGACGTCACGGGTCGCGGTGTGGCTTCCAGTGCCTGGCCGATGGGGACGGTGTGAGAGCTGTATGACCTCACGGGTCGCGGTGTGGCTCCCAGTGCCTGGCTGACGGTGTGAGAGCTGTATGACGTCACGGGTCGCGGTGTGGCTCTCAGTGCCTGGCTGATGGTGTGAGAGCTGTATGGCGTCACGTGTCGCGGTGTGGCTCCCAGTGCCTGGCTGACGGTGTGAGAGCTGTATGACGTCACGGGTCGCGGTGTGGCTCCCAGTGCCTGGCTGACGGTGTGTGGGCTGTATGACGTCACGGGTCGCGGTGTGGCTCCCAGTGCCTGGCTGATGGGGACGGTGTGAGAGCTGTATGACGTCACGGGTCGCGGGGTGGCTCCCAGTGCCTGGCTGACGGTGTGAGAGCTGTATGACGTCACGGGTCGTGGTGTGGCTCCCAGTGCCTAGCTGACGGTGCGAGAGCTGTATGACGTCACCGGTCGCGGTGTAGGTCCCAGTGCCTGGCTGATGGGGACGGTGTGAGAGCTGTATGACGTCACGGGTCGCGGTGTGGGTCCCAGTGCCTGGCTGATGGGGACGGTGTGAGAGCTGTATGACGTCACGGGTTGCGGTGTGGCTCCCAGTCCCTGGCTGAAGGGGACGGTGTGAGAGCTGCATGACGTCACGGGTCACGGTGTGGATCCCAGTGCCTGGCTGACGGTGTGAGAGCTGTATGACGTCACGGGTCGCGGTGTGGGTGACAGTGCCTGGCTGATGGGGACGGTGTGAGAGCTGTATGACGTCACGGGTTGCGGTGTGGCTCCCAGTGCCTGGCTGATGGGGACGGTGTGAGAGCTGCATGACGTCACGGTTCACGGTGTGGCTCCCAGTGCCTGGCTGATGGGGACGGTGTGAGAGCTGTATGACGTCACGGGTTGCGGTGTGGCTCCCAGTGCCTGGCTGATGGGGACGGTGTGAGAGCTGCATGACGTCACGGTTCACGGTGTGGCTCCTAGTGCCTGGCTGATGGGGACGGTGTAAGAGTTGTATGACGTCACAGGTCGCGGTGTGGCTCCCAGTGCCTGGCTGATGGTGTGAGAGATGTATGACGTCACGGGTCGCGGTGTGGCTCCTAGTGCCTGGCTGACGGTGTGAGAGCTGTATGACGTCACGGGTCGCGGTGTGGCTCCCAGTGCCTGGCTGATGGGGACGGTGTGAGAGCTGTATGACGTCACGGGTCGCGGTGTGGCTCCTAGTGCCTGGCTGACGGTGTGAGAGCTGTATGACGTCACGGGTCGCGGTGTGGCTCCCAGTGCCTGGCTGATGGGGACGGTGTGAGAGCTGTATGACGTCACGGGTCGCGGTGTGGGTCCCAGTGCCTGGCTGATTGGGACGGTGTGAGAGCTGTATGACGTCACGGGTTGCGGTGTGGCTCCCAGTGCCTGGCTGATGGGGACGGTGTGAGAGCTGCATGACGTCACGGGTCACGGTGTGGCTCCCAGTGCCTGGCTGACGGTGTGACAGCTGTATGACGTCACGGGTCGCCGTGTGGCTCCCAGTGCCTGGCTGACGGTGTGAGAGCTGTATGACGTCACGGGTCGCGGTGTGGCTCCCAGTGCCTGGCTGACGGTGCGAGAGCTGTATGACGTCACGGGTTGCGGTGTGGCTCCCAGTGCCTGGCTGACGGTGTGAGAGCCGTATGACGTCACGGGTCGCGGTGTGGCTCCCAGTGCCTGGCTGACGGTGTGAGAGCTGTATGACGTCACGGGTCGCGGTGTGGCTCCCAGTGCCTGGCTGACGGTGCGAGAGCTGTATGACGTCACGGGTTGCGGTGTGGCTCCCAGTGCCTGGCTGACGGTGTGTTAGCTGTATGACGTCACGGGTCGCGGTGTGGCTCCCAGTGCCTGGCTGATGGGGACGGTGTGACAGCTGCATGACGTCACGGGTCGCGGTGTGGCTCTCAGTGCCTGGCTAACGGTGCGAGAGCTGTATGACGTCACGGGTCGCGGTGTGGCTCCCAGTGCCTGGCTGACGGTGTGAGAGCTGTATGACGTCACGGGTCGCGGTGTGGGTCCCAGTGCCTGGCTGATGGGGACGGTGTGAGAGCTGCATGACGTCACGGGTCGCGGTGTGGCTCCCAGTGCCTGGCTGACGGTGCGAGAGCTGTATGACGTCACGGGTCGCGGTGTGGCTCCCAGTGCCTAGCTGACGGTGCGAGAGCTGTATGACGTCACGGGTCGCGGTGTGGGTGACAGTGCCTGGCTGATGGGGACGGTGTGAGAGCTGTATGACGTCAGGGGTCGCGGTGTGGGTCCCAGTGCCTGGCTGATGGGGACGGTGTGAGAGCTGTATGACGTCACGGGTCGCGGTGTGGCTCCCAGTGCATGGCTGATGGGGAAGGTGTGAGAGCTGTATGACGTCACGGGTCGCGGTGTGGCTCTCAGTGCCTGGCCGATGGGGACGGTGTGAGAGCTGTATGACGTCACGGGTCGCGGTGTGGCTCCCAGTGCCTGGCTGACGGTGTGAGAGCTGTATGACGTCACGGGTCGCGGTGTGGCTCCCAGTGCCTGGCTGAGGGTGTGAGAGCTGTATGACGTCACGGGTCGCGGTGTGGCTCTCAGTGCCTGGCTGAGGGTGTGAGAGCTGTATGGCGTCACGGGTCGCGGTGTGGCTCCCAGTGCCTGGCTGACGGTGTGAGAGCTGTATGACGTCACGGGTCGCGGTGTGGCTCCCAGTGCCTGGCTGACGGTGTGTGGGCTGTATGACGCCACGGGTCGCGGTGTGGCTCCCAGTGCCTGGCTGATGGGGACGGTGTAAGAGCTGTATGACGTCACGTGTCGCGGTGTGGCTCCCAGTGCCCGGCTGACGGTGCGAGAGCTGTATGACGTCACGGGTCGCGGGGTGGCTCCCAGTGCCTGGCTGACGGTGTGAGAGCTGTATGACGTCACGGGTCGCGGTGTGGCTCCCAGTGCCTAGCTGACGGTGCGAGAGCTGTATGACGTCACGGGTCGCGGTGTGGGTCCCAGTGCCTGGCTGATGGGGACGGTGTGAGAGCTGTATGACGTCACGGGTCGCGGTGTGGGTCCCAGTGCCTGGCTGATGGGGACGGTGTGAGAGCTGTATGACGTCACGGGTTGCGGTGTGGCTCCCAGTGCCTGGCTGATGGGGACGGTGTGAGAGCTGCATGACGTCACGGGTCACGGTGTGGCTCCCAGTGCCTGGCTGACGGTGTGAGAGCTGTATGACGTCACGGGTCGCCGTGTGGCTCCCAGTGCCTTGCTGATGGGGACGGTGTGAGAGCTGTATGACGTCACGGGTCACGGTGTGGCTCCCAGTGCCTGGCTGATGGGGACGGTGTGAGAGCTGCATGACGTCACGGTTCACGGTGTGGCTCCCAGTGCCTGGCTGATGGGGACGGTGTGAGAGCTGTACGACGTCACGGGTTGCGGTGTGGCTCCCAGTGCCTGGCTGATGGGGACGGTGTGAGAGCTGCATGACGTCACGGTTCACGGTGTGGCTCCCAGTGCCTGGCTGATGGGGACGGTGTGAGAGTGGTATGACGTCACGGGTCGCGGTGTGGCTCCCAGTGCCTGGCTGATGGTGTGAGAGATGTATGACGTCACGGGTCGCGGTGTGGCTCCTAGTGCCTGGCTGACGGTGTGAGAGCTGTATGACGTCACGGGTCGCGGTGTGGCTCCCAGTGCCTGGCTGATGGGGACGGTGTGAGAGCTGTATGACGTCACGGGTCGCGGTGTGGCTCCTAGTGCCTGGCTGACGGTGTGAGAGCTGTATGACGTCACGGGTCGCGGTGTGGCTCCCAGTGCCTGGCTGATGGGGACGGTGTGACAGCTGTATGACGTCACGGGTCGCGGTGTGGCTCTCCGCGCCTGGCTGATGGTGTGAGAGCTGTATGACGTCACGGGTCGCGGTGTGGCTCCCAGTGCCTGGCTGATAGAGACGGTGTGAGAGCTGTATGACGTCACGGGTCGCGGTGTGGCTCCCAGTGCCTGGCTGACGGTGTGAGAGCCGTATGACGTCACGGGTCGCGGTGCGGCTCCCAGTGCCTGGCTGACGGTGTGAGAGCTGTATGACGTCACGGGTCGCGGTGTGGCTCCCAGTGCCTGGCTGACGGTGCGAGAGCTGTATGACGTCACGGGTTACTGTGTGGCTCCCAGTGCCTGGCTGACGGTGTGAGAGCTGTATGACGTCACGGGTCACGGTGTGGCTCCCAGTGCCTGGCTGATGGGGACGGTGTGAGAGCCGCATGACGTCACGGGTCGCGGTGTGGCTTCCAGTGCCTGGCTGACGGTGTGAGAGCTGTATGACGTCACGGGTCGCGGTGTGGCTCCCAGTGCCTGGCTGATGGGGACGGTGTGAGAGTGGTATGACGTCACGGGTCGCGGTGTGGCTCCCAGTGCCTGGCTGATGGTGTGAGAGATGTATGACGTCACGGGTCGCGGTGTGGCTCCTAGTGCCTGGCTGACGGTGTGAGAGCTGTATGACGTCACGAGTCGCCATGTGGCTCCCAGTGCCTGGCTGATGGGGACGGTGTGAGAGCTGTATGACGTCACGGGTCGCGGTGTGGCTCCTAGTGCCTGGCTGACGGTGTGAGAGCTGTATGACGTCACGGGTCGCGGTGTGGCTCCCAGTGCCTGGCTGATGGGGACGGTGTGACAGCTGTATGACGTCACGGGTCGCGGTGTGGCTCTCCGTGCCTGGCTGATGGTGTGAGAGCTGTATGACGTCACGGGTCGCGGTGTGGCTCCCAGTGCCTGGCTGATAGAGACGGTGTGAGAGCTGTATGACATCACGGGTCGCGGTGTGGCTCCCAGTGCCTGGCTGACGGTGTGAGAGCTGTATGACGTCACGGGTCGCGGTGTGGCTCCCAGTGCCTGGCTGACGGTGCGAGAGCTGTTTAACGTCACGGGTTACTGTGTGGCTCCCAGTGCCTGGCTGACGGTGTGAGAGCTGCATGACGTCACGGGTCACGGTGTGGCTCCCAGTGCCTGGCTGATGGGGACGGTGTGAGAGCCGCATGACGTCACGGGTCGCGGTGTGGCTTCCAGTGCCTGGCTGACGGTGTGAGAGTTGTATGACGTCACGGGTCGCGGTGTGGGTCCCAGTGCCTGGCTGACGGTGTGTTAGCTGTATGACGTCACGGGTCGCGGTGTGGCTCCCAGTGCCTGGCTGATGGGGACGGTGTGACAGCTGTATGACGTCACGGGTCGCGGTGTGGCTCTCAGTGCCTGGCTGACGGTGCGAGAGCTGTATGACGTCACGGGTCGCGGTGTGGCTCCCAGTGCCTGGCTGACGGTGTGAGAGCTGTATGACGTCACGGGTCGCGGTGTGGGTCCCAGTGCCTGGCTGATGGGGACGGTGTGAGAGCTGCATGACGTCACGGGTCGCGGTGTGGCTCCCAGTGCCTGGCTGACGGTGCGAGAGTTGTATGACGTCACGGGTCGCGGTGTGGCTCTCAGTACCTGGCTGACGGTGTGAGAGCTGTATGACGTCACGGGTCGCGGTGTGGCTCCCAGTGCCTGGCTGACGGTGTGAGAGCTGTATGACGTCACGGGTCGCGGTGTGGGCCCCAGTGCCTGGCTGATGGGGACGGTGTGAGAGCTGTATGACGTCACGGGTCGCGGTGTGGGTCCCGGTGCCTGGCTGATGGGGACGGTGTGAGAGCTGCATGACGTCACGGGTTGCGGTGTGGGTCCCAGTGCCTGGCTGACGGTGCGAGAGCTGTATGACGTCACGGGTCGCGGTGTGCCTCTCAGTGCCTGGCTGACGGTGTGAGAGCTGTATGACGTCACGGGTCGCGGTGTGGCTCCCAGTGCCTGGCTGACGGTGCGCGAGCTGTATGATTTCACGGGTCGCGGTGTGGCTCCCAGTGCCTGGCTGATGGGGACTGTGTGACAGCTGCATGACGTCACGGGTCGCGGTGTGGCTCCCAGTGTCTGGCTGACGGTGCGAGAGCTGTATGACGTCGAGAGTCGCCGTGTGGCTCCCAGTGCCTGGCTGACGGTGTGAGAGCTGTATGACGTCACGGGTCGCCGTGTGACTCCCAGTGCCAGGCTGACGGTGCGAGAGCTTTTATGACGTCAAGGGTCGCCGTGTGGCTCCCAGTGCCTGGCTGACGGTGTGAGAGCTGTATGACGTCACGAGTCGCCGTGTGGCTCCCAGTGCCTGGCTGACGGTGCGAGAGCAGTATGACGTCACGGGTCGCCGTGTGGCTCCCAGTGCCTGGCTGACGGTGCGAGAGCTGTATGATGTCACGGGTCGCGGTGTGGCTCCCAGTGCCTGGCTGATGGGGACTGGGTGACAGCTGCATGACGTCACGGGTCGCGGTGTGGCTCCCAGTGCCTGGCTGACGGTGCGAGAGCTATATGACGTCACGGGTTGCGGTGTGGCTCCCAGTGCCTGGCTGACGGTGTGAGAGCTGTGTGACGTCACGGGTCACGGTGTGGCTCCCAGTGCCTGGCTGATGGGGACGGTGTGAGAGCTGCATGACGTCACGGGTCGCGGTGTGGCTCCCAGTGCCTAGCTGACGGTGCGAGAGCTGTATGACGTCACGGGTCGCGGTGTAGGTCCCAGTGCCTGGCTGATGGGGACGGTGTGAGAGCTGTATGACGTCACGGGTCGCGGTGTGGCTCCCAGTGCCTAGCTGACGGTGTGAGAGCTGTATGACGTCACGGGTCGCGGTGTGGGTCCCAGTGCCTGGCTGATGGGGACGGTGTGAGAGCTGCATGACGTCACGGGTCGCGGTGTGGCTCCCAGTGCCTGGCTGACGGTGCGAGAGCTGTATGACGTCACGGGTCGCGGTGTGGGTCCCAGTGCCTGGCTGATGGGGACGGTGTGAGAGCTGTATGACGTCACGGGTCGCGGTGTGGGTCTCAGTGCCTGGCTGATGGGGACGGTGTGAGAGCTCTATGACGTCACGGGTCGCGGTGTGGGTCCCAGTGCCTGGCTGATGGGGACGGTGTGAGAGCTGTATGACGTCACGGGTCGCGGTGTGGCTCCCAGTGCATGGCTGATGGGGAAGGTGTGAGAGCTGTATGACGTCACGGGTCGCGGTGTGGCTTCCAGTGCCTGGCCGATGGGGACGGTGTGAGAGCTGTATGACGTCACGGGTCGCGGTGTGGCTCCCAGTGCCTGGCTGACGGTGTGAGAGCTGTATGACGTCACGGGTCGCGGTGTGGCTCCCAGTGCCTGGCTGACGGTGTGAGAGCTGTATGACGTCACGGGTCGCGGTGTGGCTCTCAGTGCCTGGCTGATGGTGTGAGAGCTGTATGGCGTCACGTGTCGCGGTGTGGCTCCCAGTGCCTGGCTGACGGTGTGAGAGCTGTATGACGTCACGGGTCGCGGTGTGGCTCCCAGTGCCTGGCTGACGGTGTGAGAGCTGTATGACGTCACGGGTCGCGGTGTGGCTCCCAGTGCCTGGCTGACGGTGTGAGAGCTGTATGACGTCACGGGTCGCGGTGTGGCTCTCAGTGCCTGGCTGATGGTGTGAGAGCTGTATGGCGTCACGTGTCGCGGTGTGGCTCCCAGGGCCTGGCTGACGGTGTGAGAGCTGTATGACGTCACGGGTCGCGGTGTGGCTCCCAGTGCCTGGCTGACGGTGTGTGGGCTGTATGACGTCACGGGTCGCGGTGTGGCTCCCAGTGCCTGGCTGATGGGGACGGTGTGAGAGCTGTATGACGTCACGGGTCGCGGGGTGGCTCCCAGTGCCTGGCTGACGGTGTGAGAGCTGTATGACGTCACGGGTCGTGGTGTGGCTCCCAGTGCCTAGCTGACGGTGCGAGAGCTGTATGACGTCACGGGTCGCGGTGTAGGTCCCAGTGCCTGGCTGATGGGGACGGTGTGAGAGCTGTATGACGTCACGGGTCGCGGTGTGGGTCCCAGTGCCTGGCTGATGGGGACGGTGTGAGAGCTGTATGACGTCACGGGTTGCGGTGTGGCTCCCAGTCCCTGGCTGAAGGGGACGGTGTGAGAGCTGCATGACGTCACGGGTCACGGTGCGGATATCAGTGCCTGGCTGACGGTGTGAGAGCTGTATGACGTCACGGGTCGCCGTGTGGCTCCCAGTGCCTGGCTGATGGGGACGGTGTGACAGCTGTATGACGTCACGGGTTGCGGTGTGGCTCCCAGTGCCTGGCTGATGGGGACGGTGTGAGAGCTGCATGACGTCACGGTTCACGGTGTGGCTCCTAGTGCCTGGCTGATGGGGACGGTGTAAGAGTTGTATGACGTCACAGGTCGCGGTGTGGCTCCCAGTGCCTGGCTGATGGTGTGAGAGATGTATGACGTCACGGGTCGCGGTGTGGCTCCTAGTGCCTGGCTGACGGTGTGAGAGCTGTATGACGTCACGGGTCGCGGTGTGGCTCCCAGTGCCTGGCTGATGGGGACGGTGTGAGAGCTGTATGACGTCACGGGTCGCGGTGTGGCTCCTAGTGCCTGGCTGACGGTGTGAGAGCTGTATGACGTCACGGGTCGCGGTGTGGCTCCCAGTGCCTGGCTGATGGGGACGGTGTGAGAGCTGTATGACGTCACGGGTCGCGGTGTGGGTCCCAGTGCCTGGCTGATGGGGACGGTGTGAGAGCTGTATGACGTCACGGGTTGCGGTGTGGCTCCCAGTGCCTGGCTGATGGGGACGGTGTGAGAGCTGCATGACGTCACGGGTCACGGTGTGGCTCCCAGTGCCTGGCTGACGGTGTGAGAGCTGTATGACGTCACGGGTCGCCGTGTGGCTCCCAGTGCCTGGCTGACGGTGTGAGAGCTGTATGACGTCACGGGTCGCGGTGTGGCTCCCAGTGCCTGGCTGACGGTGCGAGAGCTGTATGACGTCACGGGTTGCGGTGTGGCTCCCAGTGCCTGGCTGACGGTGTGAGAGCCGTATGACGTCACGGGTCGCGGTGTGGCTCCCAGTGCCTGGCTGACGGTGTGAGAGCTGTATGACGTCACGGGTCGCGGTGTGGCTCCCAGTGCCTGGCTGACGGTGCGAGAGCTGTATGACGTCACGGGTTGCGGTGTGGCTCCCAGTGCCTGGCTGACGGTGTGTTAGCTGTATGACGTCACGGGTCGCGGTGTGGCTCCCAGTGCCTGGCTGATGGGGACGGTGTGACAGCTGCATGACGTCACGGGTCGCGGTGTGGCTCTCAGTGCCTGGCTGACGGTGCGAGAGCTGTATGACGTCACGGGTCGCGGTGTGGCTCCCAGTGCCTGGCTGACGATGTGAGAGCTGTATGACGTCACGGGTCGCGGTGTGGGTCCCAGTGCCTGGCTGATGGGGACGGTGTGAGAGCTGCATGACGTCACGGGTCGCGGTGTGGCTCCCAGTGCCTGGCTGACGGTGCGAGAGCTGTATGACGTCACGGGTCGCGGCGTGGCTCCCAGTGCCTAGCTGACGGTGCGAGAGCTGTATGACGTCACGGGTCGCGGTGTGGGTGACAGTGCCTGGCTGATGGGGACGGTGTGAGAGCTGTATGACGTCACGGGTCGCGGTGTGGGTGACAGTGCCTGGCTGATGGGGACGGTGTGAGAGCTGTATGACGTCACGGGTCGCGGTGTGGGTCCCAGTGCCTGGCTGATGGGGACGGTGTGAGAGCTGTATGACGTCACGGGTCGCGGTGTGGCTCCCAGTGCATGGCTGATGGGGAAGGTGTGAGAGCTGTATGACGTCACGGGTCGCGGTGTGGCTCTCAGTGCCTGGCCGATGGGGACGGTGTGAGAGCTGTATGACGTCACGGGTCGCGGTGTGGCTCCCAGTGCCTGGCTGACGGTGTGAGAGCTGTATGACGTCACGGGTCGCGGTGTGGCTCCCAGTGCCTGGCTGAGGGTGTGAGAGCTGTATGACGTCACGGGTCGCGGTGTGGCTCTCAGTGCCTGGCTGATGGTGTGAGAGCTGTATGGCGTCACGGGTCGCGGTGTGGCTCCCAGTGCCTGGCTGACGGTGTGAGAGCTGTATGACGTCACGGGTCGCGGTGTGGCTCCCAGTGCCTGGCTGACGGTGTGTGGGCTGTATGACGCCACGGGTCGCGGTGTGGCTCCCAGTGCCTGGCTGACGGTGCGAGAGCTGTATGACGTCACGGGTCGCGGTGTGGGTCCCAGTGCCTGGCTGATGGGGACGGTGTGAGAGCTGTATGACGTCACGGGTCGCGGTGTGGGTCCCAGTGCCTGGCTGATGGGGACGGTGTGAGAGCTGTATGACGTCACGGGTCGCGGTGTGGGTCCCAGTGCCTGGCTGATGGGGACGGTGTGAGAGCTGTATGACGTCACGGGTCGCGGTGTGGCTCCCAGTGCATGGCTGATGGGGAAGGTGTGAGAGCTGTATGACGTCACGGGTCGCGGTGTGGCTCCCAGTGCCTGGCTGACGGTGTGAGAGCTGTATGACGTCACGGGTCGCGGTGTGGCTCCCAGTGCCTGGCTGACGGTGTGAGAGCTGTATGACGTCACGGGTCGCGGTGTGGCTCTCAGTGCCTGGCTGATGGTGTGAGAGCTGTATGGCGTCACGTGTCGCGGTGTGGCTCCCAGTGCCTGGCTGACGGTGTGAGAGCTGTATGACGTCACGGGTCGCGGTGTGGCTCCCAGTGCCTGGCTGACGGAGTGTGGGCTGTATGACGTCACGGGTCGCGGTGTGGCTCCCAGTGCCTGGCTGATGGGGACGGTGTGAGAGCTGTATGACGTCACGGGTCGCGGGGTGGCTCCCAGTGCCTGGCTGACGGTGTGAGAGCTGTATGACGTCACGGGTCGTGGTGTGGCTCCCAGTGCCTAGCTGACGGTGCGAGAGCTGTATGACGTCACGGGTCGCGGTGTAGGTCCCAGTGCCTGGCTGATGGGGACGGTGTGAGAGCTGTATGACGTCACGGGTCGCGGTGTGGCTCCCAGTGCCTAGCTGACGGTGTGAGAGCTGTATGACGTCACGGGTCGCGGTGTGGGTCCCAGTGCCTGGCTGATGGGGACGGTGTGAGAGCTGCATGACGTCACGGGTCGCGGTGTGGCTCCCAGTGCCTGGCTGACGGTGCGAGAGCTGTATGACGTCACGGGTCGCGGTGTGGGTCCCAGTGCCTGGCTGATGGGGACGGTGTGAGAGCTGTATGACGTCACGGGTCGCGGTGTGGGTCTCAGTGCCTGGCTGATGGGGACGGTGTGAGAGCTCTATGACGTCACGGGTCGCGGTGTGGGTCCCAGTGCCTGGCTGATGGGGACGGTGTGAGAGCTGTATGACGTCACGGGTCGCGGTGTGGCTCCCAGTGCATGGCTGATGGGGAAGGTGTGAGAGCTGTATGACGTCACGGGTCGCGGTGTGGCTTCCAGTGCCTGGCCGATGGGGACGGTGTGAGAGCTGTATGACGTCACGGATCGCGGTGTGGCTCCCAGTGCCTGGCTGACGGTGTGAGAGCTGTATGACGTCACGGGTCGCGGTGTGGCTCCCAGTGCCTGGCTGACGGTGTGAGAGCTGTATGACGTCACGGGTCGCGGTGTGGCTCTCAGTGCCTGGCTGATGGTGTGAGAGCTGTATGGCGTCACGTGTCGCGGTGTGGCTCCCAGTGCCTGGCTGACGGTGTGAGAGCTGTATGACGTCACGGGTCGCGGTGTGGCTCCCAGTGCCTGGCTGACGGTGTGTGGGCTGTATGACGTCACGGGTCGCGGTGTGGCTCCCAGTGCCTGGCTGATGGGGACGGTGTGAGAGCTGTATGACGTCACGGGTCGCGGGGTGGCTCCCAGTGCCTGGCTGACGGTGTGAGAGCTGTATGACGTCACGGGTCGTGGTGTGGCTCCCAGTGCCTAGCTGACGGTGCGAGAGCTGTATGACGTCACGGGTCGCGGTGTAGGTCCCAGTGCCTGGCTGATGGGGACGGTGTGAGAGCTGTATGACGTCACGGGTCGCGGTGTGGGTCCCAGTGCCTGGCTGATGGGGACGGTGTGAGAGCTGTATGACGTCACGGGTTGCGGTGTGGCTCCCAGTCCCTGGCTGAAGGGGACGGTGTGAGAGCTGCATGACGTCACGGGTCACGGTGTGGATCCCAGTGCCTGGCTGACGGTGTGAGAGCTGTATGACGTCACGGGTCGCCGTGTGGCTCCCAGTGCCTGGCTGATGGGGACGGTGTGAGAGCTGTATGACGTCACGGGTTGCGGTGTGGCTCCCAGTGCCTGGCTGATGGGGACGGTGTGAGAGCTGCATGACGTCACGGTTCACGGTGTGGCTCCCAGTGCCTGGCTGATGGGGACGGTGTGAGAGCTGTATGACGTCACGGGTTGCGGTGTGGCTCCCAGTGCCTGGCTGATGGGGACGGTGTGAGAGCTGCATGACGTCACGGTTCACGGTGTGGCTCCTAGTGCCTGGCTGATGGGGACGGTGTAAGAGTTGTATGACGTCACAGGTCGCGGTGTGGCTCCCAGTGCCTGGCTGATGGTGTGAGAGATGTATGACGTCACGGGTTGCGGTGTGGCTCCTAGTGCCTGGCTGACGGTGTGAGAGCTGTATGACGTCACGGGTCGCGGTGTGGCTCCCAGTGCCTGGCTGATGGGGACGGTGTGAGAGCTGTATGACGTCACGGGTCGCGGTGTGGCTCCTAGTGCCTGGCTGACGGTGTGAGAGCTGTATGACGTCACGGGTCGCGGTGTGGCTCCCAGTGCCTGGCTGATGGGGACGGTGTGAGAGCTGTATGACGTCACGGGTCGCGGTGTGGGTCCCAGTGCCTGGCTGATGGGGACGGTGTGAGAGCTGTATGACGTCACGGGTTGCGGTGTGGCTCCCAGTGCCTGGCTGATGGGGACGGTGTGAGAGCTGCATGACGTCACGGGTCACGGTGTGGCTCCCAGTGCCTGGCTGACGGTGTGAGAGCTGTATGACGTCACGGGTCGCCGTGTGGCTCCCAGTGCCTGGCTGACGGTGTGAGAGCTGTATGACGTCACGGGTCGCGGTGTGGCTCCCAGTGCCTGGCTGACGGTGCGAGAGCTGTATGACGTCACGGGTTGCGGTGTGGCTCCCAGTGCCTGGCTGACGGTGTGAGAGCCGTATGACGTCACGGGTCGCGGTGTGGCTCCCAGTGCCTGGCTGACGGTGTGAGAGCTGTATGACGTCACGGGTCGCGGTGTGGCTCCCAGTGCCTGGCTGAGGGGGCGAGAGCTGTATGACGTCACGGGTTGCGGTGTGGCTCCCAGTGCCTGGCTGACGGTGTGTTAGCTGTATGACGTCACGGGTCGCGGTGTGGCTCCCAGTGCCTGGCTGATGGGGACGGTGTGACAGCTGCATGACGTCACGGGTCGCGGTGTGGCTCTCAGTGCCTGGCTGACGGTGCGAGAGCTGTATGACGTCACGGGTCGCGGTGTGGCTCCCAGTGCCTGGCTGACGGTGTGAGAGCTGTATGACGTCACGGGTCGCGGTGTGGGTCCCAGTGCCTGGCTGATGGGGACGGTGTGAGAGCTGCATGACGTCACGGTTCGCGGTGTGGCTCCCAGTGCCTGGCTGACGGTGCGAGAGCTGTATGACGTCACGGGTCGCGGTGTGGCTCCCAGTGCCTAGCTGACGGTGCGAGAGCTGTATGACGTCACGGGTCGCGGTGTGGGTGACAGTGCCTGGCTGATGGGGACGGTGTGAGAGCTGTATGACGTCACGGGTCGCGGTGTGGGTCCCAGTGCCTGGCTGATGGGGACGGTGTGAGAGCTGTATGACGTCACGGGTCGCGGTGTGGCTCCCAGTGCATGGCTGATGGGGAAGGTGTGAGAGCTGTATGACGTCACGGGTCGCGGTGTGGCTCTCAGTGCCTGGCCGATGGGGACGGTGTGAGAGCTGTATGACGTCACGGGTCGCGGTGTGGCTCCCAGTGCCTGGCTGACGGTGTGAGAGCTGTATGACGTCACGGGTCGCGGTGTGGCTCCCAGTGCCTGGCTGAGGGTGTGAGAGCTGTATGACGTCACGGGTCGCGGTGTGGCTCTCAGTGCCTGGCTGATGGTGTGAGAGCTGTATGGCGTCACGGGTCGCGGTGTGGCTCCCAGTGCCTGGCTGACGGTGTGAGAGCTGTATGACGTCACGGGTCGCGGTGTGGCTCCCAGTGCCTGGCTGACGGTGTGTGGGCTGTATGACGCCACGGGTCGCGGTGTGGCTCCCAGTGCCTGGCTGATGGGGACGGTGTAAGAGCTGTATGACGTCACGGGTCGCGGTGTGGCTCCCAGTGCCCGGCTGACGGTGCGAGAGCTGTATGACGTCACGGGTCGCGGGGTGGCTCCCAGTGCCCGGCTGACGGTGTGAGAGCTGTATGACGTCACGGGTCGCGGTGTGGCTCCCAGTGCCTAGCTGACGGTGCGAGAGCTGTATGACGTCACGGGTCGCGGTGTGGGTCCCAGTGCCTGGCTGATGGGGACGGTGTGAGAGCTGTATGACGTCACGGGTCGCGGTGTGGGTCCCAGTGCCTGGCTGATGGGGACGGTGTGAGAGCTGTATGACGTCACGGGTTGCGGTGTGGCTCCCAGTGCCTGGCTGATGGGGACGGTGTGAGAGCTGCATGACGTCACGGGTCACGGTGTGGCTCCCAGTGCCTGGCTGACGGTGTGAGAGCTGTATGACGTCACGGGTCGCCGTGTGGCTCCCAGTGCCTTGCTGATGGGGACGGTGTGAGAGCTGTATGACGTCACGGGTCACGGTGTGGCTCCCAGTGCCTGGCTGATGGGGACGGTGTGAGAGCTGCATGACGTCACGGTTCACGGTGTGGCTCCCAGTGCCTGGCTGATGGGGACGGTGTGAGAGCTGTACGACGTCACGGGTCGCGGTGTGGCTCCTAGTGCCTGGCTGACGGTGTGAGAGCTGTATGACGTCACGGGTCGCGGTGTGGCTCCCAGTGCCTGGCTGATGGGGACGGTGTGAGAGCTGTATGACGTCACGGGTCGCGGTGTGGCTCCTAGTGCCTGGCTGACGGTGTGAGAGCTGTATGACGTCACGGGTCGCGGTGTGGCTCCCAGTGCCTGGCTGATGGGGACGGTGTGACAGCTGTATGACGTCACGGGTCGCGGTGTGGCTCTCCGTGCCTGGCTGATGGTGTGAGAGCTGTATGACGTCACGGGTCGCGGTGTGGCTCCCAGTGCCTGGCTGATAGAGACGGTGTGAGAGCTGTATGACGTCACGGGTCGCGGTGTGGCTCCCAGTGCCTGGCTGACGGTGTGAGAGCCGTATGACGTCACGGGTCGCGGTGTGGCTCCCAGTGCCTGGCTGACGGTGTGAGAGCTGTATGACGTCACGGGTCGCGGTGTGGCTCCCAGTGCCTGGCTGACGGTGCGAGAGCTGTTTGACGTCACGGGTTACTGTGTGGCTCCCAGTGCCTGGCTGACGGTGTGAGAGCTGTATGACGTCACGGGTCACGGTGTGGCTCCCAGTGCCTGGCTGATGGGGACGGTGTGAGAGCCGCATGACGTCACGGGTCGCGGTGTGGCTTCCAGTGCCTGGCTGACGGTGTGAGAGTTGTATGACGTCACGGGTCGCGGTGTGGGTCCCAGTGCCTGGCTGACGGTGTGAGAGCTGTATGACGTCACGGGTCGCGGTGTGGCTCCCAGTGCCTGGCTGATGGGGACGGTGTGAGAGTGGTATGACGTCACGGGTCGCGGTGTGGCTCCCAGTGCCTAGCTGATGGTGTGAGAGATGTATGACGTCACGGGTCGCGGTGTGGCTCCTAGTGCCTGGCTGACGGTGTGAGAGCTGTATGACGTCACGGGTCGCGGTGTGGCTCCCAGTGCCTGGCTGATGGGGACGGTGTGAGAGCTGTATGACGTCACGGGTCGCGGTGTGGCTCCTAGTGCCTGGCTGACGGTGTGAGAGCTGTATGACGTCACGGGTCGCGGTGTGGCTCCCAGTGCCTGGCTGATGGGGACGGTGGGACAGCTGTATGACGTCACGGGTCGCGGTGTGGCTCTCCGTGCCTGGCTGATGGTGTGAGAGCTGTATGACGTCACGGGTCGCGGTGTGGCTCCCAGTGCCTGGCTGATAGAGACGGTGTGAGAGCTGTATGACGTCACGGGTCGCGGTGTGGCTCTCAGTGCCTGGCTGACGGTGTGAGAGCCGTATGACGTCACGGGTCGCGGTGTGGCTCCCAGTGCCTGGCTGACGGTGTGAGAGCTGTATGACGTCACGGGTCGCGGTGTGGCTCCCAGTGCCTGGCTGACGGTGCGAGAGCTGTTTGACGTCACGGGTTACTGTGTGGCTCCCAGTGCCTGGCTGACGGTGTGAGAGCTGTATGACGTCACGGGTCACGGTGTGGCTCCCAGTGCCTGGCTGATGGGGACGGTGTGAGAGCCGCATGACGTCACGGGTCGCGGTGTGGCTTCCAGTGCCTGGCTGACGGTGTGAGAGTTGTATGACGTCACGGGTCGCGGTGTGGGTCCCAGTGCCTGGCTGACGGTGTGTTAGCTGTATGACGTCACGGGTCGCGGTGTGGCTCCCAGTGCCTGGCTGATGGGGACGGTGTGACAGCTGTATGACGTCACGGGTCGCGGTGTGGCTCTCAGTGCCTGGCTGACGGTGCGAGAGCTGTATGACGTCACGGGTC
Organism: Arenicola marina; assembly: GCA_964019135.1. Lineage (NCBI taxonomy): Eukaryota > Metazoa > Annelida > Polychaeta > Arenicolidae > Arenicola > Arenicola marina. The sequence continues at coordinate 22,467,824 of OZ025256.1, read as the reverse complement.
GCGGTGTGGCTCCCAGTGCCTGGCTGACGGTGTGAGAGCTGTATGACGTCACGGGTCGCGGTGTGGGTCCCAGTGCCTGGCTGATGGGGACGGTGTGAGAGCTGCATGACGTCACGGGTCGCGGTGTGGCTCCCAGTGCCTGGCTGACGGTGCGAGAGCTGTATGACGTCACGGGTCGCGGTGTGGCTCTCAGTACCTGGCTGACGGTGTGAGAGCTGTATGACGTCACGGGTCGCGGTGTGGCTCCCAGTGCCTGGCTGACGGTGTGAGAGCTGTATGACGTCACGGGTCGCGGTGTGGGCCCCAGTGCCTGGCTGATGGGGACGGTGTGAGAGCTGTATGACGTCACGGGTCGCGGTGTGGGTCCCGGTGCCTGGCTGATGGGGACGATGTGAGAGCTGCATGACGTCACGGGTTGCGGTGTGGCTCCCAGTGCCTGGCTGACGGTGCGAGAGCTGTATGACGTCACGGGTCGCGGTGTGGCTCTCAGTGCCTGGCTGACGGTGTGAGAGCTGTATGACGTCACGGGTCGCGGTGTGGCTCCCAGTGCCTGGCTGACGGTGCGCGAGCTGTATGATGTCACGGGTCGCGGTGTGGCTCCCAGTGCCTGACTGATGGGGACTGTGTGACAGCTGCATGACGTCACGGGTCGCGGTGTGGCTCCCAGTGTCTGGCTGACGGAGCGAGAGCTGTATGACGTCGAGAGTCGCCGTGTGGCTCCCAGTGCCTGGCTGACGGTGTGAGAGCTGTATGACGTCACGGGTCGCCGTGTGACTCCCAGTGCCAGGCTGACGGTGCGAGAGCTTTTATGACGTCAAGGGTCGCCGTGTGGCTCCCAGTGCCTGGCTGACGGTGTGAGAGCTGTATGACGTCACGAGTCGCCGTGTGGCTCCCAGTGCCTGGCTGACGGTGCGAGAGCTGTATGACGTCACGGGTCGCCGTGTGGCTCCCAGTGCCTGGCTGACGGTGCGAGAGCTGTATGATGTCACGGGTCGCGGTGTGGCTCCCAGTGCCCGGCTGATGGGGACTGGGTGACAGCTGCATGACGTCACGGGTCGCGGTGTGGCTCCCAGTGCCTGGCTGACGGTGCGAGAGCTATATGACGTCACGGGTTGCGGTGTGGCTCCCAGTGCCTGGCTGACGGTGTGAGAGCTGTGTGACGTCACGGGTCACGGTGTGGCTCCCAGTGCCTGGCTGATGGGGACGGTGTGAGAGCTGCATGACGTCACGGGTCGCGGTGTGGCTCCCAGTGCCTGGCTGACGGTGTGAGAGCTGTATGACGTCACGGGTCGCGGTGTGGGTCCCAGTGCCTGGCTGACGGTGTGTTAGCTGTATGACGTCACGGGTCGCGGTGTGGCTCCCAGTGCCTGGCTGACGGTGTGAGAGCTGTATGACGTCACGGGTCGCGGTGTGGCTCTCAGTGCCTGGCTGACGGTGTGAGAGCTGTATGACGTCACGGGTCGCGGTGTGGCTCCCAGTTCCTGGCTGACGGTGTGAGAGCTGTATGACGTCACGGGTCGCGGTGTGGCTCCCAGTGCCTGGCTGATGGGGACGGTGTGAGAGCTGCATGACGTCACGGGTCGCGGTGTGGCTCCCAGTGTCTGGCTGACGGTGCGAGAGCTGTATGACGTCACGGGTCGCGGTGTGGCTCTCAGTGCCTGGCTGACGGTGTGAGAGCTGTATGACGTCACGGGTCGCGGTGTGGGTCCCAGTGCCTGGCTGATGGGGACGGTGTGAGAGCGGCATGACGTCACGGGTTGCGGTGTGGCTCCCAGTGCCTGGCTGACGGTGCGAGAGCTGTATGACGTCACGGGTCGCGGTGTGGCTCTCAGTGCCTGGCTGGCGGTGCGAGAGCTGTATGATGTCACGGATCGCGGTGTGGCTCCCAGTGCCTGGCTGATGGGGACTGTGTGACAGCTGCATGACGTCACGGGTCGCGGTGTGGCTCCCAGTGTCTGGCTGACGGTGCGAGAGCTGTATGACGTCGAGAGTCGCGGTGTGGCTCCCAGTGCCTGGCTGACGGTGTGAGAGCTGTATGATGTCACGGGTCGCTGTGTGACTCCCAGTGCCTGGCTGAGGGTGCGAGAGCTTTTATGACGTCAAGGGTCGCCGTGTGGCTCCCAGTGCCTGGCTGACGGTGTGAGAGCTGTATGACGTCACGAATCGCCGGGTGGCTCCCAGTGCCTGGCTGACGGTGTGAGAGCTGTATGACGTCACGGGTCGCGGTGTGGCTCCCAGTGCCTGGCTGACGGTGCGAGAGCTGTATGACGTCACGAGTCGCCGTGTGGCTCCCAGTGCCTGGCTGACGGTGTGAGAGCCGTATGACGTCACGGGTCGCGGTGTGGCTCCCAGTGCCTGGCTGATGGGGACTGTGTGACAGCTGCATGACGTCACGGGTCGCCGTGTGGCTCCCAGTGCCTGGCTGACGGTGTGAGAGCTGTATGACGTCACGGGTCGCCGTGTGGCTCCCAGTGCCTGGCTGACGGTGCGAGAGCTGTATGACGTCACGGGTCGCGGTGTGGCTCCCCGTGCCTGGCTGACGGTGTGAGAGCTGTATGATGTCACGGGTCGCGGTGTGGCTCCCAGTGCCTGGCTGATGGGGAATGTGTGACAGCTGCATGACGTCACGGGTCGCGGTGTGGCTCCCAGTGTCTGGCTGACGGTGCGAGAGCTGTATGACGTCGAGAGTCGCCGTGTGGCTCCCAGTGCCTGGCTGACGGTGCGAGAGCTGTATGATGTCACGGGTCGCGGTGTGGCTCCCAGTGCCTGGCTGACGGTGCGAGAGCTGTATGATGTCACGGGTCGCGGTGTGGCTCCCAGTGCCTGGCTGATGGGGACTGTGTGACAGCTGCATGACGTCACGGGTCGCGGTGTGGCTCCCAGTGTCTGGCTGACGGTGCGAGAGCTGTATGACGTCGAGAGTCGCCGTGTGACTCCCAGTGCCTGGCTGACGGTGTGAGAGCTGTATGACGTCACGGGTCGCGGTGTGGGTCTCAGTGCCTGGCTGACGGTGGGAGAGCTGTATGACGTCAAGGGTCGCCGTGTGGCTCCCAGTGCCTGGCTGACGGTGCGAGAGCTGTATGACGTCACGGGTCGCGGTGTGGGTCCCAGTGCCTGGCTGATGGGGACGGTGTGAGAGCTGCATGACGTCACGGGTCGCGGTGTGGCTCCCAGTGCCTGGCTGACGGTGCGAGAGCTGCATGACGTCACGGGTCGCGGTGTGGCTCCCAGTGCCTGGCTGACGGTGTGAGAGCTGTATGACGTCACGGGTCGCGGTGTGGCTCCCAGTGCCTGGCTGATGGGGACGGTGTGAGAGCTGCATGACGTCACGGGTCGCTGTGTGGCTCCCAGTGCGTGGCTGACGGTGCGAGAGCTGTATGACGTCACGGGTCGCGGTGTGGCTCTCAGTGCCTGGCTGACGGTGTGAGAGCTGTATGACGTCACGGGTCGCGGTGTGGGTCCCAGTGCCTGGCTGGTGGGGACGGTGTGAGAGCTGCATGACGTCACGGGTTGCGGTGTGGCTCCCAGTGCCTGGCTGACGGTGCGAGAGCTGTATGACGTCACGGGTCGCGGTGTGGCTCTCAGTGCCTGGCTGACGGTGCAAGAGCTGTATGATGTCACGGATCGCGGTGTGGCTCCCAGTGCCTGGCTGATGGGGACTGTGTGACAGCTGCATGACGTCACGGGTCGCGGTGTGGCTCCCAGTGTCTGGCTGACGGTGCGAGAGCTGTATGACGTCGAGAGTCGCGGTGTGGCTCCCAGTGCCTGGCTGACGGTGTGAGAGCTGTATGACGTCACGGGTCGCCGTGTGACTCCCAGTGCCTGGCTGACGGTGCGAGAGCTTTTATGACGTCAAGGGTCGCCGTGTGGCTCCCAGTGCCTGCCTGATGGGGACGGTGTGACAGCTGTATGACGTCACGGGTCGCGGTGTGGCTCCCAGTGCCTGGCTGATGGGGACGGTGTGACAGCTGTATGACGTCACGGGTCGCGGTGTGGCTCTCCGTGCCTGGCTGATGGTGTGAGAGCTGTATGACGTCACGGGTCGCGGTGTGGCTCCCAGTGCCTGGCTGATAGGGACGGTGTGAGAGCTGTATGACGTCACGGGTCGCGGTGTGGCTCCCAGTGCCTGGCTGACGGTGTGAGAGCCGTATGACGTCACGGGTCGCGGTGTGGCTCCCAGTGCCTGGCTGACGGTGTGAGAGCTGTATGACGTCACGGGTCGCGGTGTGGCTCCCAGTGCCTGGCTGACGGTGCGAGAGCTGTATGACGTCACGGGTTGCGGTGTGGCTCCCAGTGCCTGGCTGACGGTGTGAGAGCCGTATGACGTCACGGGTCGCGGTGTGGCTCCCAGTGCCTGGCTGACGGTGTGAGAGCTGTATGACGTCACGGGTCGCGGTGTGGCTCCCAGTGCCTGGCTGACGGTGCGAGAGCTGTATGACGTCACGGGTTGCGGTGTGGCTCCCAGTGCCTGGCTGACGGTGTGTTAGCTGTATGACGTCACGGGTCGCGGTGTGGCTCCCAGTGCCTGGCTGATGGGGACGGTGTGACAGCTGCATGACGTCACGGGTCGCGGTGTGGCTCTCAGTGCCTGGCTGACGGTGCGAGAGCTGTATGACGTCACGGGTCGCGGTGTGGCCCCCAGTGCCTGGCTGACGGTGTGAGAGCTGTATGACGTCACGGGTCGCGGTGTGGGTCCCAGTGCCTGGCTGATGGGGACGGTGTGAGAGCTGCATGACGTCACGGGTCGCGGTGTGGCTCCCAGTGCCTGGCTGACGGTGCGAGAGCTGTATGACGTCACGGGTCGCGGTGTGGGTCCCAGTGCCTGGCTGATGGGGACGGTGTGAGAGCTGTATGACGTCACGGGTCGCGGTGTGTGTCCCAGTGCCTGGCTGATGGGGACGGTGTGAGAGCTCTATGACGTCACGGGTCGCGGTGTGGGTCCCAGTGCCTGGCTGATGGGGACGGTGTGAGAGCTGTATGACGTCACGGGTCGCGGTGTGGCTCCCAGTGCATGGCTGATGGGGAAGGTGTGAGAGCTGTATGACGTCACGGGTCGCGGTGTGGCTCCCAGTGCCTGGCCGATGGGGACGGTGTGAGAGCTGTATGACGTCACGGGTCGCGGTGTGGCTCCCAGTGCCTGGCTGACGGTGTGAGAGCTGTATGACGTCACGGGTCGCGGTGTGGCTCCCAGTGCCTGGCTGACGGTGTGAGAGCTGTATGACGTCACGGGTCGCGGTGTGGCTCTCAGTGCGTGGCTGATGGTGTAAGAGCTGTATGGCGTCACGTGTCGCGGTGTGGCTCCCAGTGCCTGGCTGACGGTGTGAGAGCTGTATGACGTCACGGGTCGCGGTGTGGCTCCCAGTGCCTGGCTGACGGTGTGTGGGCTGTATGACGTCACGGGTCGCGGTGTGGCTCCCAGTGCCTGGCTGATGGGGACGGTGTGAGAGCTGTATGACGTCACGGGTCGCGGGGTGGCTCCCAGTGCCTGGCTGACGGTGTGAGAGCTGTATGACGTCACGGGTCGTGGTGTGGCTCCCAGTGCCTAGCTGACGGTGCGAGAGCTGTATGACGTCACGGGTCGCGGTGTAGGTCCCAGTGCCTGGCTGATGGGGACGGTGTGAGAGCTGTATGACGTCACGGGTCGCGGTGTGGCTCCCAGTGCCTAGCTGACGTTGTGAGAGCTGTATGACGTCACGGGTCGCGGTGTGGGTCCCAGTGCCTGGCTGATGGGGACGGTGTGAGAGCTGCATGACGTCACGGGTCGCGGTGTGGCTCCCAGTGCCTGGCTGACGGTGCGAGAGCTGTATGACGTCACGGGTCGCGGTGTGGGTCCCAGTGCCTGGCTGATGGGGACGGTGTGAGAGCTGTATGACGTCACGGGTCGCGGTGTGGGTCTCAGTGCCTGGCTGATGGGGACGGTGTGAGAGCTCTATGACGTCACGGGTCGCGGTGTGGGTCCCAGTGCCTGGCTGATGGGGACGGTGTGAGAGCTGTATGACGTCACGGGTCGCGGTGTGGCTCCCAGTGCATGGCTGATGGGGAAGGTGTGAGAGCTGTATGACGTCACGGGTCGCGGTGTGGCTTCCAGTGCCTGGCCGATGGGGACGGTGTGAGAGCTGTATGACGTCACGGGTCGCGGTGTGGCTCCCAGTGCCTGGCTGACGGTGTGAGAGCTGTATGACGTCACGGGTCGCGGTGTGGCTCCCAGTGCCTGGCTGACGGTGTGAGAGCTGTATGACGTCACGGGTCGCGGTGTGGCTCTCAGTGCCTGGCTGATGGTGTGAGAGCTGTATGGCGTCACGTGTCGCGGTGTGGCTCCCAGTGCCTGGCTGACGGTGTGAGAGCTGTATGACGTCACGGGTCGCGGTGTGGCTCCCAGTGCCTGGCTGACGGTGTGTGGGCTGTATGACGTCACGGGTCGCGGTGTGGCTCCCAGTGCCTGGCTGATGGGGACGGTGTGAGAGCTGTATGACGTCACGGGTCGCGGGGTGGCTCCCAGTGCCTGGCTGACGGTGTGAGAGCTGTATGACGTCACGGGTCGTGGTGTGGCTCCCAGTGCCTAGCTGACGGTGCGAGAGCTGTATGACGTCACGGGTCGCGGTGTAGGTCCCAGTGCCTGGCAGATGGGGACGGTGTGAGAGCTGTATGACGTCACGGGTCGCGGTGTGGGTCCCAGTGCCTGGCTGATGGGGACGGTGTGAGAGCTGTATGACGTCACGGGTTGCGGTGTGGCTCCCAGTCCCTGGCTGAAGGGGACGGTGTGAGAGCTGCATGACGTCACGGGTCACGGTGTGGATCCCAGTGCCTGGCTGACGGTGTGAGAGCTGTATGACGTCACGGGTCGCCGTGTGGCTCCCAGTGCCTGGCTGATGGGGACGGTGTGAGAGCTGTATGACGTCACGGGTTGCGGTGTGGCTCCCAGTGCCTGGCTGATGGGGACGGTGTGAGAGCTGCATGACGTCACGGTTCACGGTGTGGCTCCCAGTGCCTGGCTGATGGGGACGGTGTGAGAGCTGTATGACGTCACGGGTTGCGGTGTGGCTCCCAGTGCCTGGCTGATGGGGACGGTGTGAGGGCTGCATGACGTCACGGTTCACGGTGTGGCTCCTAGTGCCTGGCTGATGGGGACGGTGTAAGAGTTGTATGACGTCACAGGTCGCGGTGTGGCTCCCAGTGCCTGGCTGATGGTGTGAGAGATGTATGACGTCACGGGTCGCGGTGTGGCTCCTAGTGCCTGGCTGACGGTGTGAGAGCTGTATGACGTCACGGGTCGCGGTGTGGCTCCCAGTGCCTGGCTGATGGGGACGGTGTGAGAGCTGTATGACGTCACGGGTCGCGGTGTGGCTCCTAGTGCCTGGCTGACGGTGTGAGAGCTGTATGACGTCACGGGTCGCGGTGTGGCTCCCAGTGCCTGGCTGATGGAGACGGTGTGAGAGCTGTATGACGTCACGGGTCGCGGTGTGGGTCCCAGTGCCTGGCTGATGGGGACGGTGTGAGAGCTGTATGACGTCACGGGTTGCGGTGTGGCTCCCAGTGCCTGGCTGATGGGGACGGTGTGAGAGCTGCATGACGTCACGGGTCACGGTGTGGCTCCCAGTGCCTGGCTGACGGTGTGAGAGCTGTATGACGTCACGGGTCGCCGTGTGGCTCCCAGTGCCTGGCTGACGGTGTGAGAGCTGTATGACGTCACGGGTCGCGGTGTGGCTCCCAGTGCCTGGCTGACGGTGCGAGAGCTGTATGACGTCACGGGTTGCGGTGTGGCTCCCAGTGCCTGGCTGACGGTGTGAGAGCCGTATGACGTCACGGGTCGCGGTGTGGCTCCCAGTGCCTGGCTGACGGTGTGAGAGCTGTATGACGTCACGGGTCGCGGTGTGGCTCCCAGTGCCTGGCTGACGGTGCGAGAGCTGTATGACGTCACGGGTCGCGGTGTGGCTCCCAGTGCCTGGCTGACGGTGTGTTGGCTGTATGACGTCACGGGTCGCGGTGTGGCTCCCAGTGCCTGGCTGATGGGGACGGTGTGACAGCTGCATGACGTCACGGGTCGCGGTGTGGCTCTCAGTGCCTGGCTGACGGTGCGAGAGCTGTATGACGTCACGGGTCGCGGTGTGGCTCCCAGTGCCTGGCTGACGGTGTGAGAGCTGTATGACGTCACGGGTCGCGGTGTGGGTCCCAGTGCCTGGCTGATGGGGACGGTGTGAGAGCTGCATGACGTCACGGGTCGCGGTGTGGCTCCCAGTGCCTGGCTGACGGTGCGAGAGCTGTATGACGTCACGGGTCGCGGTGTGGGTGACAGTGCCTGGCTGATGGGGACGGTGTGAGAGCTGTATGACGTCACTGGTCGCGGTGTGGGTGACAGTGCCTGGCTGATGGGGACGGTGTGAGAGCTGTATGACGTCACGGGTCGCGGTGTGGGTCCCAGTGCCTGGCTGATGGGGACGGTGTGAGAGCTGTATGACGTCACGGGTCGCGGTGTGGCTCCCAGTGCATGGCTGATGGGGAAGGTGTGAGAGCTGTATGACGTCACGGGTCGCGGTGTGGCTCTCAGTGCCTGGCCGATGGGGACGGTGTGAGAGCTGTATGACGTCACGGGTCGCGGTGTGGCTCCCAGTGCCTGGCTGATGGTGTGAGAGCTGTATGACGTCACGGGTCGCGGTGTGGCTCCCAGTGCCTGGCTGAGGGTGTGAGAGCTGTATGACGTCACGGGTCGCGGTGTGGCTCTCAGTGCCTGGCTGATGGTGTGAGAGCTGTATGGCGTCACGGGTCGCGGTGTGGCTCCCAGTGCCTGGCTGACGGTGTGAGAGCTGTATGACGTCACGGGTCGCGGTGTGGCTCCCAGTGCCTGGCTGACGGTGTGTGGGCTGTATGACGCCACGGGTCGCGGTGTGGCTCCCGGTGCCTGGCTGACGGTGCGAGAGCTGTATGACGTCACGGGTCGCGGTGTGGGTCCCAGTGCCTGGCTGATGGGGACGGTGTGAGAGCTGTATGACGTCACGGGTCGCGGTGTGGGTCCCAGTGCCTGGCTGATGGGGACGGTGTGAGAGCTCTATGACGTCACGGGTCGCGGTGTGGGTCCCAGTGCCTGGCTGATGGGGACGGTGTGAGAGCTGTATGACGTCACGGGTCGCGGTGTGGCTCCCAGTGCATGGCTGATGGGGAAGGTGTGAGAGCTGTATGACGTCACGGGTCGCGGTGTGGCTCCCAGTGCCTGGCCGATGGGGACGGTGTGAGAGCTGTATGACGTCACGGGTCGCGGTGTGGCTCCCAGTGCCTGGCTGACGGTGTGAGAGCTGTATGACGTCACGGGTCGCGGTGTGGCTCCCAGTGCCTGGCTGACGGTGTGAGAGCTGTATGACGTCACGGGTCGCGGTGTGGCTCTCAGTGCCTGGCTGATGGTGTGAGAGCTGTATGGCGTCACGTGTCGCGGTGTGGCTCCCAGTGCCTGGCTGACGGTGTGAGAGCTGTATGACGTCACGGGTCGCGGTGTGGCTCCCAGTGCCTGGCTGACGGTGTGTGGGCTGTATGACGTCACGGGTCGCGGTGTGGCTCCCAGTGCCTGGCTGATGGGGACGGTGTGAGAGCTGTATGACGTCACGGGTCGCGGGGTGGCTCCCAGTGCCTGGCTGACGGTGTGAGAGCTGTATGACGTCACGGGTCGTGGTGTGGCTCCCAGTGCCTAGCTGACGGTGCGAGAGCTGTATGACGTCACGGGTCGCGGTGTAGGTCCCAGTGCCTGGCTGATGGGGACGGTGTGAGAGCTGTATGACGTCACGGGTCGCGGTGTGGCTCCCAGTGCCTAGCTGACGGTGTGAGAGCTGTATGACGTCACGGGTCGCGGTGTGGGTCCCAGTGCCTGGCTGATGGGGACGGTGTGAGAGCTGCATGACGTCACGGGTCGCGGTGTGGCTCCCAGTGCCTGGCTGACGGTGCGAGAGCTGTATGACGTCACGGGTCGCGGTGTGGGTCCCAGTGCCTGGCTGATGGGGACGGTGTGAGAGCTGTATGACGTCACGAGTCGCGGTGTGGGTCTCAGTGCCTGGCTGATGGGGACGGTGTGAGAGCTCTATGACGTCACGGGTCGCGGTGTGGGTCCCAGTGCCTGGCTGATGGGGACGGTGTGAGAGCTGTATGACGTCACGGGTCGCGGTGTGGCTCCCAGTGCATGGCTGATGGGGAAGGTGTGAGAGCTGTATGACGTCACGGGTCGCGGTGTGGCTTCCAGTGCCTGGCCGATGGGGACGGTGTGAGAGCTGTATGACGTCACGGGTCGCGGTGTGGCTCCCAGTGCCTGGCTGACGGTGTGAGAGCTGTATGACGTCACGGGTCGCGGTGTGGCTCTCAGTGCCTGGCTGATGGTGTGAGAGCTGTATGGCGTCACGTGTCGCGGTGTGGCTCCCAGTGCCTGGCTGACGGTGTGAGAGCTGTATGACGTCACGGGTCGCGGTGTGGCTCCCAGTGCCTGGCTGACGGTGTGTGGGCTGTATGACGTCACGGGTCGCGGTGTGGCTCCCAGTGCCTGGCTGATGGGGACGGTGTGAGAGCTGTATGACGTCACGGGTCGCGGGGTGGCTCCCAGTGCCTGGCTGACGGTGTGGGAGCTGTATGACGTCACGGGTCGTGGTGTGGCTCCCAGTGCCTAGCTGACGGTGCGAGAGCTGTATGACGTCACGGGTCGCGGTGTAGGTCCCAGTGCCTGGCTGATGGGGACGGTGTGAGAGCTGTATGACGTCACGGGTCGCGGTGTGGGTCCCAGTGCCTGGCTGATGGGGACGGTGTGAGAGCTGTATGACGTCACGGGTTGCGGTGTGGCTCCCAGTCCCTGGCTGAAGGGGACGGTGTGAGAGCTGCATGACGTCACGGGTCACGGTGTGGATCCCAGTGCCTGGCTGACGGTGTGAGAGCTGTATGACGTCACGGGTCGCCGTGTGGCTCCCAGTGCCTGGCTGATGGGGACGGTGTGAGAGCTGTATGACGTCACGGGTTGCGGTGTGGCTCCCAGTGCCTGGCTGATGGGGACGGTGTGAGAGCTGCATGACGTCACGGTTCACGGTGTGGCTCCCAGTGCCTGGCTGATGGGGACGGTGTGAGAGCTGTATGACGTCACGGGTTGCGGTTTGGCTCCCAGTGCCTGGCTGATGGGGACGGTGTGAGAGCTGCATGACGTCACGGTTCACGGTGTGGCTCCTAGTGCCTGGCTGATGGGGACGGTGTAAGAGTTGTATGACGTCACAGGTCGCGGTGTGGCTCCCAGTGCCTGGCTGATGGTGTGAGAGATGTATGACGTCACGGGTCGCGGTGTGGCTCCTAGTGCCTGGCTGACGGTGTGAGAGCTGTATGACGTCACGGGTCGCGGTGTGGCTCCCAGTGCCTGGCTGATGGGGACGGTGTGAGAGCTGTATGACGTCACGGGTCGCGGTGTGGCTCCTAGTGCCTGGCTGACGGTGTGAGAGCTGTATGACGTCACGGGTCGCGGTGTGGCTCCCAGTGCCTGGCTGATGGGGACGGTGTGAGAGCTGTATGACGTCACGGGTCGCGGTGTGGGTCCCAGTGCCTGGCTGATGGGGACGGTGTGAGAGCTGTATGACGTCACGGGTTGCGGTGTGGCTCCCAGTGCCTGGCTGATGGGGACGGTGTGAGAGCTGCATGACGTCACGGGTCACGGTGTGGCTCCCAGTGCCTGGCTGACGGTGTGAGAGCTGTATGACGTCACGGGTCGCCGTGTGGCTCCCAGTGCCTGGCTGACGGTGTGAGAGCTGTATGACGTCACGGGTCGCGGTGTGGCTCCCAGTGCCTGGCTGACGGTGCGAGAGCTGTATGACGTCACGGGTTGCGGTGTGGCTCCCAGTGCCTGGCTGACGGTGTGAGAGCCGTATGACGTCACGGGTCGCGGTGTGGCTCCCAGTGCCTGGCTGACGGTGTGAGAGCTGTATGACGTCACGGGTCGCGGTGTGGCTCCCAGTGCCTGGCTGACGGTGCGAGAGCTGTATGACGTCACGGGTTGCGGTGTGGCTCCCAGTGCCTGGCTGACGGTGTGTTAGCTGTATGACGTCACGGGTCGCGGTGTGGCTCCCAGTGCCTGGCTGATGGGGACGGTGTGACAGCTGCATGACGTCACGGGTCGCGGTGTGGCTCTCAGTGCCTGGCTAACGGTGCGAGAGCTGTATGACGTCACGGGTCGCGGTGTGGCTCCCAGTGCCTGGCTGACGGTGTGAGAGCTGTATGACGTCACGGGTCGCGGTGTGGGTCCCAGTGCCTGGCTGATGGGGACGGTGTGAGAGCTGCATGACGTCACGGGTCGCGGTGTGGCTCCCAGTGCCTGGCTGACGGTGCGAGAGCTGTATGACGTCACGGGTCGCGGTGTGGCTCCCAGTGCCTAGCTGACGGTGTGAGAGCTGTATGACGTCACGGGTCGCGGTGTGGGTGACAGTGCCTGGCTGATGGGGACGGTGTGAGAGCTGTATGACGTCACGGGTCGCGGTGTGGGTCCCAGTGCCTGGCTGATGGGGACGGTGTGAGAGCTGTATGACGTCACGGGTCGCGGTGTGGCTCCCAGTGCATGGCTGATGGGGAAGGTGTGAGAGCTGTATGACGTCACGGGTCGCGGTGTGGCTCTCAGTGCCTGGCCGATGGGGACGGTGTGAGAGCTGTATGACGTCACGGTTCGCGGTGTGGCTCCCAGTGCCTGGCTGACGGTGTGAGAGCTGTATGACGTCACGGGTCGCGGTGTGGCTCCCAGTGCCTGGCTGAGGGTGTGAGAGCTGTATGACGTCACGGGTCGCGGTGTGGCTCTCAGTGCCTGGCTGATGGTGTGAGAGCTGTATGGCGTCACGGGTCGCGGTGTGGCTCCCAGTGCCTGGCTGACGGTGTGAGAGCTGTATGACGTCACGGGTCGCGGTGTGGCTCCCAGTGCCTGGCTGACGGTGTGTGGGCTGTATGACGCCACGGGTCGCGGTGTGGCTCCCAGTGCCTGGCTGATGGGGACGGTGTAAGAGCTGTATGACGTCACGGGTCGCGGTGTGGCTCCCAGTGCCCGGCTGACGGTGCGAGAGCTGTATGACGTCACGGGTCGCGGGGTGGCTCCCAGTGCCTGGCTGACGGTGTGAGAGCTGTATGACGTCACGGGTCGCGGTGTGGCTCCCAGTGCCTAGCTGACGGTGCGAGAGCTGTATGACGTCACGGGTCGCGGTGTGGGTCCCAGTGCCTGGCTGATGGGGACGGTGTGAGAGCTGTATGACGTCACGGGTCGCGGTGTGGGTCCCAGTGCCTGGCTGATGGGGACGGTGTGAGAGCTGTATGACGTCACGGGTTGCGGTGTGGCTCCCAGTGCCTGGCTGATGGGGACGGTGTGAGAGCTGCATGACGTCACGGGTCACGGTGTGGCTCCCAGTGCCTGGCTGACGGCGTGAGAGCTGTATGACGTCACGGGTCGCCGTGTGGCTCCCAGTGCCTTGCTGATGGGGACGGTGTGAGAGCTGTATGACGTCACGGGTCACGGTGTGGTTCCCAGTGCCTGGCTGATGGGGACGGTGTGAGAGCTGCATGACGTCACGGTTCACGGTGTGGCTCCCAGTGCCTGGCTGATGGGGACGGTGTGAGAGCTGTACGACGTCACGGGTTGCGGTGTGGCTCCCAGTGCCTGGCTGATGGGGACGGTGTGAGAGCTGCATGACGTCACGGTTCACGGTGTGGCTCCCAGTGCCTGGCTGATGGGGACGGTGTGAGAGTGGTATGACGTCACGGGTCGCGGTGTGGCTCCCAGTGCCTGGCTGATGGTGTGAGAGATGTATGACGTCACGGGTCGCGGTGTGGCTCCTAGTGCCTGGCTGACGGTGTGAGAGCTGTATGACGTCACGGGTCGCGGTGTGGCTCCCAGTGCCTGGCTGATGGGGACGGTGTGAGAGCTGTATGACGTCACGGGTCGCGGTGTGGCTCCTAGTGCCTGGCTGACGGTGTGAGAGCTGTATGACGTCACGGGTCGCGGTGTGGCTCCCAGTGCCTGGCTGATGGGGACGGTGTGACAGCTGTATGACGTCACGGGTCGCGGTGTGGCTCTCCGCGCCTGGCTGATGGTGTGAGAGCTGTATGACGTCACGGGTCGCGGTGTGGCTCCCAGTGCCTGGCTGATAGAGACGGTGTGAGAGCTGTATGACGTCACGGGTCGCGGTGTGGCTACCAGTGCCTGGCTGACGGTGTGAGAGCCGTATGACGTCACGGGTCGCGGTGTGGCTCCCAGTGCCTGGCTGACGGTGTGAGAGCTGTATGACGTCACGGGTCGCGGTGTGGCTCCCAGTGCCTGGCTGACGGTGCGAGAGCTGTTTGACGTCACGGGTTACTGTGTGGCTCCCAGTGCCTGGCTGACGGTGTGAGAGCTGTATGACGTCACGGGTCACGGTGTGGCTCCCAGTGCCTGGCTGATGGGGACGGTGTGAGAGCCGCATGACGTCACGGGTCGCGGTGTGGCTTCCAGTGCCTGGCTGACGGTGTGAGAGTTGTATGACGTCACGGGTCGCGGTGTGGGTCCCAGTGCCTGGCTGACGGTGTGAGAGCTGTATGACGTCACGGGTCGCGGTGTGGCTCCCAGTGCCTGGCTGATGGGGACGGTGTGAGAGTGGTATGACGTCACGGGTCGCGGTGTGGCTCCCAGTGCCTGGCTGATGGTGTGAGAGATGTATGACGTCACGGGTCGCGGTGTGGCTCCTAGTGCCTGGCTGACGGTGTGAGAGCTGTATGACGTCACGGGTCGCGGTGTGGCTCCCAGTGCCTGGCTGATGGGGACGGTGTGAGAGCTGTATGACGTCACGGGTCGCGGTGTGGCTCCTAGTGCCTGGCTGACGGTGTGAGAGCTGTATGACGTCACGGGTCGCGGTGTGGCTCCCAGTGCCTGGCTGATGGGGACGGTGTGACAGCTGTATGACGTCACGGGTCGCGGTGTGGCTCTCCGTGCCTGGCTGATGGTGTGAGAGCTGTATGACGTCACGGGTCGCGGTGTGGCTCCCAGTGCCTGGCTGATAGAGACGGTGTGAGAGCTGTATGACGTCACGGGTCGCGGTGTGGCTCCCAGTGCCTGGCTGACGGTGTGAGAGCTGTATGACGTCACGGGTCGCGGTGTGGCTCCCAGTGCCTGGCTGACGGTGCGAGAGCTGTTTGACGTCACGGGTTACTGTGTGGCTCCCAGTGCCTGGCTGACGGTGTGAGAGCTGCATGACGTCACGGGTCACGGTGTGGCTCCCAGTGCCTGGCTGATGGGGACGGTGTGAGAGCCGCATGACGTCACGGGTCGCGGTGTGGCTTCCAGTGCCTGGCTGACGGTGTGAGAGTTGTATGACGTCACGGGTCGCGGTGTGGGTCCCAGTGCCTGGCTGACGGTGTGTTAGCTGTATGACGTCACGGGTCGCGGTGTGGCTCCCAGTGCCTGGCTGATGGGGACGGTGTGACAGCTGTATGACGTCACGGGTCGCGGTGTGGCTCTCAGTGCCTGGCTGACGGTGCGAGAGCTGTATGACGTCACGGGTCGCGGTGTGGCTCCCAGTGCCTGGCTGACGGTGTGAGAGCTGTATGACGTCACGGGTTGCGGTGTGGGTCCCAGTGCCTGGCTGATGGGGACGGTGTGAGAGCTGCATGACGTCACGGGTCGCGGTGTGGCTCCCAGTGCCTGGCTGACGGTGCGAGAGCTGTATGACGTCACGGGTCGCGGTGTGGCTCTCAGTACCTGGCTGACGGTGTGAGAGCTGTATGACGTCACGGGTCGCGGTGTGGCTCCCAGTGCCTGGCTGACGGTGTGAGAGCTGTATGACGTCACGGGTCGCGGTGTGGGCCCCAGTGCCTGGCTGATGGGGACGGTGTGAGAGCTGTATGACGTCACGGGTCGCGGTGTGGGTCCCGGTGCCTGGCTGATGGGAACGGTGTGAGAGCTGCATGACGTCACGGGTTGCGGTGTGGCTCCCAGTGCCTGGCTGACGGTGCGAGAGCTGTATGACGTCACGGGTCGCGGTGTGGCTCTCAGTGCCTGGCTGACGATGTGAGAGCTGTATGACATCACGGGTCGCGGTGTGGCTCCCAGTGCCTGGCTGACGGTGCGCGAGCTGTATGATGTCACGGGTCGCGGTGTGGCTCCCAGTGCCTGGCTGATGGGGACTGTGTGACAGCTGCATGACGTCACGGGTCGCGGTGTGGCTCCCAGTGTCTGGCTGACGGTGCGAGAGCTGTATGACGTCGAGAGTCGCCGTGTGGCTCCCAGTGCCTGGCTGACGGTGTGAGAGCTGTATGACGTCACGGGTCGCCGTGTGACTCCCAGTGCCAGGCTGACGGTGCGAGAGCTTTTATGACGTCAAGGGTCGCCGTGTGGCTCCCAGTGCCTGGCTGACGGTGTGAGAGCTGTATGACGTCACGAGTCGCCGTGTGGCTCCCAGTGCCTGGCTGACGGTGCGAGAGCTGTATGACGTCACGGGTCGCCGTGTGGCTCCCAGTGCCTGGCTGACGGTGCGAGAGCTGTATGATGTCACGGGTCGCGGTGTGGCTCCCAGTGCCTGGCTGATGGGGACTGGGTGACAGCTGCATGACGTCACGGGTCGCGGTGTGGCTCCCAGTGCCTGGCTGACGGTGCGAGAGCTATATGACGTCACGGGTTGCGGTGTGGCTCCCAGTGCCTGGCTGACGGTGTGAGAGCTGTGTGACGTCACGGGTCACGGTGTGGCTCCCAGTGCCTGGCTGATGGGGACGGTGTGAGAGCTGCATGACGTCACTGGTCGCGGTGTGGCTCCCAGTGCCTAGCTGACGGTGCGAGAGCTGTATGACGTCACGGGTCGCGGTGTAGGTCCCAGTGCCTGGCTGATGGGGACGGTGTGAGAGCTGTATGACGTCACGGGTCGCGGTGTGGCTCCCAGTGCCTAGCTGACGGTGTGAGAGCTGTATGACGTCACGGGTCGCGGTGTGGGTCCCAGTGCCTGGCTGATGGGGACGGTGTGAGAGCTGCATGACGTCACGGGTCGCGGTGTGGCTCCCAGTGCCTGGCTGACGGTGCGAGAGCTGTATGACGTCACGGGTCGCGGTGTGGGTCCCAGTGCCTGGCTGATGGGGACGGTGTGAGAGCTGTATGACGTCACGGGTCGCGGTGTGGGTCTCAGTGCCTGGCTGATGGGGACGGTGTGAGAGCTCTATGACGTCACGGGTCGCGGTGTGGGTCCCAGTGCCTGGCTGATGGGGACGGTGTGACAGCTGTATGACGTCACGGGTCGCGGTGTGGCTCCCAGTGCATGGCTGATGGGGAAGGTGTGAGAGCTGTATGACGTCACGGGTCGCGGTGTGGCTTCCAGTGCCTGGCCGATGGGGACGGTGTGAGAGCTGTATGACGTCACGGGTCGCGGTGTGGCTCCCAGTGCCTGGCTGACGGTGTGAGAGCTGTATGACATCACGGGTCGCGGTGTGGCTCCCAGTGCCTGGCTGACGGTGTGAGAGCTGTATGACGTCACGGGTCGCGGTGTGGCTCTCAGTGCCTGGCTGATGGTGTGAGAGCTGTATGGCGTCACGTGTCGCGGTGTGGCTCCCAGTGCCTGGCTGACGGTGTGAGAGCTGTATGACGTCACGGGTCGCGGTGTGGCTCCCAGTGCCTGGCTGACGGTGTGTGGGCTGTATGACGTCACGGGTCGCGGTGTGGCTCCCAGTGCCTGGCTGATGGGGACGGTGTGAGAGCTGTATGACGTCACGGGTCGCGGGGTGGCTCCCAGTGCCTGGCTGACGGTGTGAGAGCTGTATGACGTCACGGGTCGTGGTGTGGCTCCCAGTGCCTAGCTGACGGTGCGAGAGCTGTATGACGTCACGGGTCGCGGTGTAGGTCCCAGTGCCTGGCTGATGGGGACGGTGTGAGAGCTGTATGACGTCACGGGTCGCGGTGTGGGTCCCAGTGCCTGGCTGATGGGGACGGTGTGAGAGCTGTATGACGTCACGGGTTGCGGTGTGGCTCCCAGTCCCTGGCTGAAGGGGACGGTGTGAGAGCTGCATGACGTCACGGGTCACGGTGTGGATCTCAGTGCCTGGCTGACGGTGTGAGAGCTGTATGACGTCACGGGTCGCCGTGTGGCTCCCAGTGCCTGGCTGATGGGGACGGTGTGAGAGCTGTATGACGTCACGGGTTGCGGTGTGGCTCCCAGTGCCTGGCTGATGGGGACGGTGTGAGAGCTGCATGACGTCACGGTTCACGGTGTGGCTCCCAGTGCCTGGCTGATGGGGACGGTGTGAGAGCTGTATGACGTCACGGGTTGCGGTGTGGCTCCCAGTGCCTGGCTGATGGGGACGGTGTGAGAGCTGCATGACGTCACGGTTCACGGTGTGGCTCCTAGTGCCTGGCTGATGGGGACGGTGTAAGAGTTGTATGACGTCACAGGTCGCGGTGTGGCTCCCAGTGCCTGGCTGATGGTGTGAGAGATGTATGACGTCACGGGTCGCGGTGTGGCTCCTAGTGCCTGGCTGACGGTGTGAGAGCTGTATGACGTCACGGGTCGCGGTGTGGCTCCCAGTGCCTGGCTGATGGGGACGGTGTGAGAGCTGTATGACGTCACGGGTCGCGGTGTGGCTCCTAGTGCCTGGCTGACGGTGTGAGAGCTGTATGACGTCACGGGTCGCGGTGTGGCTCCCAGTGCCTGGCTGATGGGGACGGTGTGAGAGCTGTATGACGTCACGGGTCGCGGTGTGGGTCCCAGTGCCTGGCTGATGGGGACGGTGTGAGAGCTGTATGACGTCACGGGTTGCGGTGTGGGTCCCAGTGCCTGGCTGATGGGGACGGTGTGAGAGCTGCATGACGTCACGGGTCGCGGTGTGGCTCCCAGTGCCTGGCTGACGGTGTGAGAGCTGTATGACGTCACGGGTCGCGGTGTGGGTCCCAGTGCCTGGCTGACGGTGTGAGAGCTCTATGACGTCACGGGTCGCGGTGTGGGTCCCAGTGCCTGGCTGATGGGGACGGTGTGAGAGCTGCATGACGTCACGGGTCACGGTGTGGCTCCCAGTGCCTGGCTGACGGTGTGAGAGCTGTATGACGTCACGGGTCGCCGTGTGGCTCCCAGTGCCTGGCTGACGGTGTGAGAGCTGTATGACGTCACGGGTCGCGGTGTGGCTCCCAGTGCCTGGCTGACGGTGCGAGAGCTGTATGACGTCACGGGTTGCGGTGTGGCTCCCAGTGCCTGGCTGACGGTGTGAGAGCCGTATGACGTCACGGGTCGCGGTGTGGCTCCCAGTGCCTGGCTGACGGTGTGAGAGCTGTATGACGTCACGGGTCGCGGTGTGGCTCCCAGTGCCTGGCTGACGGTGCGAGAGCTGTATGACGTCACGGGTTGCGGTGTGGCTCCCAGTGCCTGGCTGATGGGGACTGTGTGACAGCTGCATGACGTCACGGGTCGCGGTGTGGCTCCCAGTGTCTGGCTGACGGTGCGAGAGCTGTATGACGTCGAGAGTCGCCGTGTGGCTCCCAGTGCCTGGCTGACGGTGTGAGAGCTGTATGACGTCACGGGTCGCCGTGTGACTCCCAGTGCCAGGCTGACGGTGCGAGAGCTTTTATGACGTCAAGGGTCGCCGTGTGGCTCCCAGTGCCTGGCTGACGGTGTGAGAGCTGTATGACGTCACGAGTCGCCGTGTGGCTCCCAGTGCCTGG
The DNA here is from genome assembly GCA_964019135.1 of Arenicola marina. NCBI lineage: Eukaryota > Metazoa > Annelida > Polychaeta > Arenicolidae > Arenicola > Arenicola marina. The sequence goes on along the minus strand of OZ025256.1, from coordinate 22,448,188 downwards.
CTGACGGTGCGAGAGCTGTATGACGTCACGGGTCGCCGTGTGGCTCCCAGTGCCTGGCTGACGGTGCGAGAGCTGTATGATGTCACGGGTCGCGGTGTGGCTCCCAGTGCCTGGCTGATGGGGACTGGGTGACAGCTGCATGACGTCACGGGTCGCGGTGTGGCTCCCAGTGCCTGGCTGACGGTGCGAGAGCTATATGACGTCACGGGTTGCGGTGTGGCTCCCAGTGCCTGGCTGACGGTGTGAGAGCTGTGTGACGTCACGGGTCACGGTGTGGCTCCCAGTGCCTGGCTGATGGGGACGGTGTGAGAGCTGCATGACGTCACGGGTCGCGGTGTGGCTCCCAGTGCCTAGCTGACGGTGCGAGAGCTGTATGACGTCACGGGTCGCGGTGTAGGTCCCAGTGCCTGGCTGATGGGGACGGCGTGAGAGCTGTATGACGTCACGGGTCGCGGTGTGGCTCCCAGTGCCTAGCTGACGATGTGAGAGCTGTATGACGTCACGGGTCGCGGTGTGGGTCCCAGTGCCTGGCTGATGGGGACGGTGTGAGAGCTGCATGACGTCACGGGTCGCGGTGTGGCTCCCAGTGCCTGGCTGACGGTGCGAAAGCTGTATGACGTCACGGGTCGCGGTGTGGGTCCCAGTGCCTGGCTGATGGGGACGGTGTGAGAGCTGTATGACGTCACGGGTCGCGGTGTGGGTCTCAGTGCCTGGCTGATGGGGACGGTGTGAGAGCTCTATGACGTCACGGGTCGCGGTGTGGGTCCCAGTGCCTGGCTGATGGGGACGGTGTGAGAGCTGTATGACGTCACGGGTCGCGGTGTGGCTCCCAGTGCATGGCTGATGGGGAAGGTGTGAGAGCTGTATGACGTCACGGGTCGCGGTGTGGCTTCCAGTGCCTGGCCGATGGGGACGGTGTGAGAGCTGTATGACGTCACGGGTCGAGGTGTGGCTCCCAGTGCCTGGCTGACGGTGTGAGAGCTGTATGACGTCACGGGTCGCGGTGTGGCTCCCAGTGCCTGGCTGACGGTGTGAGAGCTGTATGACGTCACGGGTCGCGGTGTGGCTCTCAGTGCCTGGCTGATGGTGTGAGAGCTGTATGGCGTCACGTGTCGCGGTGTGGCTCCCAGTGCCTGGCTGACGGTGTGAGAGCTGTATGACGTCACGGGTCGCGGTGTGGCTCCCAGTGCCTGGCTGACGGTGTGTGGGCTGTATGACGTCACGGGTCGCGGTGTGGCTCCCAGTGCCTGGCTGATGGGGACGGTGTGAGAGCTGTATGACGTCACGGGTCGCGGGGTGGCTCCCAGTGCCTGGCTGACGGTGTGAGAGCTGTATGACGTCACGGGTCGTGGTGTGGCTCCCAGTGCCTAGCTGACGGTGCGAGAGCTGTATGACGTCACGGGTCGCGGTGTAGGTCCCAGTGCCTGGCTGATGGGGACGGTGTGAGAGCTGTATGACGTCACGGGTCGCGGTGTGGGTCCCAGTGCCTGGCTGATGGGGACGGTGTGAGAGCTGTATGACGTCACGGGTTGCGGTGTGGCTCCCAGTCCCTGGCTGAAGGGGACGGTGTGAGAGCTGCATGACGTCACGGGTCACGGTGTGGATCTCAGTGCCTGGCTGACGGTGTGAGAGCTGTATGACGTCACGGGTCGCCGTGTGGCTCCCAGTGCCTGGCTGATGGGGACGGTGTGAGAGCTGTATGACGTCACGGGTTGCGGTGTGGCTCCCAGTGCCTGGCTGATGGGGACGGTGTGAGAGCTGCATGACGTCACGGTTCACGGTGTGGCTCCCAGTGCCTGGCTGATGGGGACGGTGTGAGAGCTGTATGACGTCACGGGTTGCGGTGTGGCTCCCAGTGCCTGGCTGATGGGGACGGTGTGAGAGCTGCATGACGTCACGGTTCACGGTGTGGCTCCTAGTGCCTGGCTGATGGGGACGGTGTAAGAGTTGTATGACGTCACAGGTCGCGGTGTGGCTCCCAGTGCCTGGCTGATGGTGTGAGAGATGTATGACGTCACGGGTCGCGGTGTGGCTCCTAGTGCCTGGCTGACGGTGTGAGAGCTGTATGACGTCACGGGTCGCGGTGTGGCTCCCAGTGCCTGGCTGATGGGGACGGTGTGAGAGCTGTATGACGTCACGGGTCGCGGTGTGGCTCCTAGTGCCTGGCTGACGGTGTGAGAGCTGTATGACGTCACGGGTCGCGGTGTGGCTCCCAGTGCCTGGCTGATGGGGACGGTGTGAGAGCTGTATGACGTCACGGGTCGCGGTGTGGGTCCCAGTGCCTGGCTGATGGGGACGGTGTGAGAGCTGTATGACGTCACGGGTTGCGGTGTGGCTCCCAGTGCCTGGCTGATGGGGACGGTGTGAGAGCTGCATGACGTCACGGGTCACGGTGTGGCTCCCAGTGCCTGGCTGACGGTGTGAGAGCTGTATGACGTCACGGGTCGCCGTGTGGCTCCCAGTGCCTGGCTGACGGTGTGAGAGCTGTATGACGTCACGGGTCGCGGTGTGGCTCCCAGTGCCTGGCTGACGGTGCGAGAGCTGTATGACGTCACGGGTTGCGGTGTGGCTCCCAGTGCCTGGCTGACGGTGTGAGAGCCGTATGACGTCACGGGTCGCGGTGTGGCTCCCAGTGCCTGGCTGACGGTGTGAGAGCTGTATGACGTCACGGGTCGCGGTGTGGCTCCCAGTGCCTGGCTGACGGTGCGAGAGCTGTATGACGTCACGGGTTGCGGTGTGGCTCCCAGTGCCTGGCTGACGGTGTGTTAGCTGTATGACGTCACGGGTCGCGGTGTGGCTCCCAGTGCCTGGCTGATGGGGACGGTGTGACAGCTGCATGACGTCACGGGTCGCGGTGTGGCTCTCAGTGCCTGGCTGACGGTGCGAGAGCTGTATGACGTCACGGGTCACGGTGTGGCTCCCAGTGCCTGGCTGACGATGTGAGAGCTGTATGACGTCACGGGTCGCGGTGTGGCTCTCAGTGCCTGGCTGACGGTGCGAGAGCTGTATGACGTCACGGGTCGCGGTGTGGGTCCCAGTGCCTGGCTGATGGGGACGGTGTGAGAGCTGCATGACGTCACGGGTCGCGGTGTGGCTCCCAGTGCCTGGCTGACGGTGCGAGAGCTGTATGACGTCACGGGTCGCGGCGTGGCTCCCAGTGCCTAGCTGACGGTGCGAGAGCTGTATGACGTCACGGGTCGCGGTGTGGGTGACAGTGCCTGGCTGATGGGGACGGTGTGAGAGCTGTATGACGTCACGGGTCGCGGTGTGGGTGACAGTGCCTGGCTGATGGGGACGGTGTGAGAGCTGTATGACGTCACGGGTCGCGGTGTGGGTCCCAGTGCCTGGCTGATGGGGACGGTGTGAGAGCTGTATGACGTCACGGGTCGCGGTGTGGCTCCCAGTGCATGGCTGATGGGGAAGGTGTGAGAGCTGTATGACGTCACGGGTCGCGGTGTGGCTCTCAGTGCCTGGCCGATGGGGACGGTGTGAGAGCTGTATGACGTCACGGGTCGCGGTGTGGCTCCCAGTGCCTGGCTGACGGTGTGAGAGCTGTATGACGTCACGGGTCGCGGTGTGGCTCCCAGTGCCTGGCTGAGGGTGTGAGAGCTGTATGACGTCACGGGTCGCGGTGTGGCTCTCAGTGCCTGGCTGATGGTGTGAGAGCTGTATGGCGTCACGGGTCGCGGTGTGGCTCCCAGTGCCTGACTGACGGTGTGAGAGCTGTATGACGTCACGGGTCGCGGTGTGGCTCCCAGTGCCTGGCTGACGGTGTGTGGGCTGTATGACGCCACGGGTCGCGGTGTGGCTCCCAGTGCCTGGCTGACGGTGCGAGAGCTGTATGACGTCACGGGTCGCGGTGTGGGTCCCAGTGCCTGGCTGATGGGGACGGTGTGAGAGCTGTATGACGTCACGGGTCGCGGTGTGGGTCCCAGTGCCTGGCTGATGGGGACGGTGTGAGAGCTGTATGACGTCACGGGTCGCGGTGTGGGTCCCAGTGCCTGGCTGATGGGGACGGTGTGAGAGCTGTATGACGTCACGGGTCGCGGTGTGGCTCCCAGTGCATGGCTGATGGGGAAGGTGTGAGAGCTGTATGACGTCACGGGTCGCGGTGTGGCTCCCAGTGCCTGGCCGATGGGGACGGTGTGAGAGCTGTATGACGTCACGGGTCGCGGTGTGGCTCCCAGTGCCTGGCTGACGGTGTGAGAGCTGTATGACGTCACGGGTCGCGGTGTGGCTCCCAGTGCCTGGCTGACGGTGTGAGAGCTGTATGACGTCACGGGTCGCGGTGTGGCTCTCAGTGCCTGGCTGATGGTGTGAGAGCTGTATGGCGTCACGTGTCGCGGTGTGGCTCCCAGTGCCTGGCTGACGGTGTGAGAGCTGTATGACGTCACGGGTCGCGGTGTGGCTCCCAGTGCCTGGCTGACGGTGTGTGGGCTGTATGACGTCACGGGTCGCGGTGTGGCTCCCAGTGCCTGGCTGATGGGGACGGTGTGAGAGCTGTATGACGTCACGGGTCGCGGGGTGGCTCCCAGTGCCTGGCTGACGGTGTGAGAGCTGTATGACGTCACGGGTCGTGGTGTGGCTCCCAGTGCCTAGCTGACGGTGCGAGAGCTGTATGACGTCACGGGTCGCGGTGTAGGTCCCAGTGCCTGGCTGATGGGGACGGTGTGAGAGCTGTATGACGTCACGGGTCGCGGTGTGGCTCCCAGTGCCTAGCTGACGGTGTGAGAGCTGTATGACGTCACGGGTCGCGGTGTGGGTCCCAGTGCCTGGCTGATGGGGACGGTGTGAGAGCTGCATGACGTCACGGGTCGCGGTGTGGCTCCCAGTGCCTGGCTGACGGTGCGAGAGCTGTATGACGTCACGGGTCGCGGTGTGGGTCCCAGTGCCTGGCTGATGGGGACGGTGTGAGAGCTGTATGACGTCACGGGTCGCGGTGTGGGTCTCAGTGCCTGGCTGATGGGGACGGTGTGAGAGCTCTATGACGTCACGGGTCGCGGTGTGGGTCCCAGTGCCTGGCTGATGGGGACGGTGTGAGAGCTGTATGACGTCACGGGTCGCGGTGTGGCTCCCAGTGCATGGCTGATGGGGAAGGTGTGAGAGCTGTATGACGTCACGGGTCGCGGTGTGGCTTCCAGTGCCTGGCCGATGGGGACGGTGTGAGAGCTGTATGACGTCACGGGTCGCGGTGTGGCTCCCAGTGCCTGGCTGACGGTGTGAGAGCTGTATGACGTCACGGGTCGCGGTGTGGCTCCCAGTGCCTGGCTGACGGTGTGAGAGCTGTATGACGTCACGGGTCGCGGTGTGGCTCTCAGTGCCTGGCTGATGGTGTGAGAGCTGTATGGCGTCACGTGTCGCGGTGTGGCTCCCAGTGCCTGGCTGACGGTGTGAGAGCTGTATGACGTCACGGGTCGCGGTGTGGCTCCCAGTGCCTGGCTGACGGTGTGTGGGCTGTATGACGTCACGGGTCGCGGTGTGGCTCCCAGTGCCTGGCTGATGGGGACGGTGTGAGAGCTGTATGACGTCACGGGTCGCGGGGTGGCTCCCAGTGCCTGGCTGACGGTGTGAGAGCTGTATGACGTCACGGGTCGTGGTGTGGCTCCCAGTGCCTAGCTGACGGTGCGAGAGCTGTATGACGTCACGGGTCGCGGTGTAGGTCCCAGTGCCTGGCTGATGGGGACGGTGTGAGAGCTGTATGACGTCACGGGTCGCGGTGTGGGTCCCAGTGCCTGGCTGATGGGGACGGTGTGAGAGCTGTATGACGTCACGGGTTGCGGTGTGGCTCCCAGTCCCTGGCTGAAGGGGACGGTGTGAGAGCCGCATGACGTCACGGGTCACGGTGTGGATCCCAGTGCCTGGCTGACGGTGTGAGAGCTGTATGACGTCACGGGTCGCCGTGTGGCTCCCAGTGCCTGGCTGATGGGGACGGTGTGAGAGCTGTATGACGTCACGGGTTGCGGTGTGGCTCCCAGTGCCTGGCTGATGGGGACGGTGTGAGAGCTGCATGACGTCACGGTTCACGGTGTGGCTCCCAGTGCCTGGCTGATGGGGACGGTGTGAGAGCTGTATGACGTCACGGGTTGCGGTGTGGCTCCCAGTGCCTGGCTGATGGGGACGGTGTGAGAGCTGCATGACGTCACGGTTCACGGTGTGGCTCCTAGTGCCTGGCTGATGGGGACGGTGTAAGAGTTGTATGACGTCACAGGTCGCGGTGTGGCTCCCAGGGCCTGGCTGATGGTGTGAGAGATGTATGACGTCACGGGTTGCGGTGTGGCTCCTAGTGCCTGGCTGACGGTGTGAGAGCTGTATGACGTCACGGGTCGCGATGTGGCTCCCAGTGCCTGGCTGATGGGGACGGTGTGAGAGCTGTATGACGTCACGGGTCGCGGTGTGGCTCCTAGTGCCTGGCTGACGGTGTGAGAGCTGTATGACGTCACGGGTCGCGGTGTGGCTCCCAGTGCCTGGCTGATGGGGACGGTGTGAGAGCTGTATGACGTCACGGGTCGCGGTGTGGGTCCCAGTGCCTGGCTGATGGGGACGGTGTGAGAGCTGTATGACGTCACGGGTTGCGGTGTGGCTCCCAGTGCCTGGCTGATGGGGACGGTGTGAGAGCTGCATGACGTCACGGGTCACGGTGTGGCTCCCAGTGCCTGGCTGACGGTGTGAGAGCTGTATGACGTCACGGGTCGCCGTGTGGCTCCAAGTGCCTGGCTGACGGTGTGAGAGCTGTATGACGTCACGGGTCGCGGTGTGGCTCCCAGTGCCTGGCTGACGGTGCGAGAGCTGTATGACGTCACGGGTTGCGGTGTGGCTCCCAGTGCCTGGCTGACGGTGTGAGAGCCGTATGACGTCACGGGTCGCGGTGTGGCTCCCAGTGCCTGGCTGACGGTGTGAGAGCTGTATGACGTCACGGGTCGCGGTGTGGCTCCCAGTGCCTGGCTGACGGTGCGAGAGCTGTATGACGTCACGGGTTGCGGTGTGGCTCCCAGTGCCTGGCTGACGGTGTGTTAGCTGTATGACGTCACGGGTCGCGGTGTGGCTCCCAGTGCCTGGCTGATGGGGACGGTGTGACAGCTGCATGACGTCACGGGTCGCGGTGTGGCTCTCAGTGCCTGGCTGACGGTGCGAGAGCTGTATGACGTCACGGGTCGCGGTGTGGCTCCCAGTGCCTGGCTGACGGTGTGAGAGCTGTATGACGTCACGGGTCGCGGTGTGGCTCCCAGTGCCTAGCTGACGGTGCGAGAGCTGTATGACGTCACGGGTCGCGGTGTGGGTGACAGTGCCTGGCTGATGGGGACGGTGTGAGAGCTGTATGACGTCACGGGTCGCGGTGTGGGTCCCAGTGCCTGGCTGATGGGGACGGTGTGAGAGCTGTATGACGTCAAGGGTCGCGGTGTGGCTCCCAGTGCATGGCTGATGGGGAAGGTGTGAGAGCTGTATGACGTCACGGGTCGCGGTGTGGCTCTCAGTGCCTGGCCGATGGGGACGGTGTGAGAGCTGTATGACGTCACGGGTCGCGGTGTGGCTCCCAGTGCCTGGCTGACGGTGTGAGAGCTGTATGACGTCACGGGTCGCGGTGTGGCTCCCAGTGCCTGGCTGAGGGTGTGAGAGCTGTATGACGTCACGGGTCGCGGTGTGGCTCTCAGTGCCTGGCTGATGGTGTGAGAGCTGTATGGCGTCACGGGTCGCGGTGTGGCTCCCAGTGCCTGGCTGACGGTGTGAGAGCTGTATGACGTCACGGGTCGCGGTGTGGCTCCCAGTGCCTGGCTGACGGTGTGTGGGCTGTATGACGCCACGGGTCGCGGTGTGGCTCCCAGTGCCTGGCTGATGGGGACGGTGTAAGAGCTGTAGGACGTCACGGGTCGCGGTGTGGCTCCCAGTGCCCGGCTGACGGTGCGAGAGCTGTATGACGTCACGGGTCGCGGGGTGGCTCCCAGTGCCTGGCTGACGGTGTGAGAGCTGTATGACGTCACGGGTCGCGGTGTGGCTCCCAGTGCCTAGCTGACGGTGCGAGAGCTGTATGACGTCACGGGTCGCGGTGTGGGTCCCAGTGCCTGGCTAATGGGGACGGTGTGAGAGCCGTATGACGTCACGGGTCGCGGTGTGGGTCCCAGTGCCTGGCTGATGGGGACGGTGTGAGAGCTGTATGACGTCACGGGTTGCGGTGTGGCTCCCAGTGCCTGGCTGATGGGGACGGTGTGAGAGCTGCATGACGTCACGGGTCACGGTGTGGCTCCCAGTGCCTGGCTGACGGTGTGAGAGCTGTATGACGTCACGGGTCGCCGTGTGGCTCCCAGTGCCTTGCTGATGGGGACGGTGTGAGAGCTGTATGACGTCACGGGTCACGGTGTGGCTCCCAGTGCCTGGCTGATGGGGACGGTGTGAGAGCTGCATGACGTCACGGTTCACGGTGTGGCTCCCAGTGCCTGGCTGATGGGGACGGTGTGAGAGCTGTACGACGTCACGGGTCGCGGTGTGGCTCCCAGTGCCTGGCTGATGGTGTGAGAGATGTATGACGTCACGGGTCGCGGTGTGGCTCCTAGTGCCTGGCTGACGGTGTGAGAGCTGTATGACGTCACGGGTCGCGGTGTGGCTCCCAGTGCCTGGCTGATGGGGACGGTGTGAGAGCTGTATGACGTCACGGGTCGCGGTGTGGCTCCTAGTGCCTGGCTGACGGTGTGAGAGCTGTATGACGTCACGGGTCGCGGTGTGGCTCCCAGTGCCTGGCTGATGGGGACGGTGTGACAGCTGTATGACGTCACGGGTCGCGGTGTGGCTCTCCGTGCCTGGCTGATGGTGTGAGAGCTGTATGACGTCACGGGTCGCGGTGTGGCTCCCAGTGCCTGGCTGATAGAGACGGTGTGAGAGCTGTATGACGTCACGGGTCGCGGTGTGGCTCCCAGTGCCTGGCTGACGGTGTGAGAGCCGTATGACGTCACGGGTCGCGGTGTGGCTCCCAGTGCCTGGCTGACGGTGTGAGAGCTGTATGACGTCACGGGTCGCGGTGTGGCTCCCAGTGCCTGGCTGACGGTGCGAGAGCTGTTTGACGTCACGGGTTACTGTGTGGCTCCCAGTGCCTGGCTGACGGTGTGAGAGCTGTATGACGTCACGGGTCACGGTGTGGCTCCCAGTGCCTGGCTGATGGGGACGGTGTGAGAGCCGCATGACGTCACGGGTCGCGGTGTGGCTTCCAGTGCCTGGCTGACGGTGTGAGAGTTGTATGACGTCACGGGTCGCGGTGTGGGTCCCAGTGCCTGGCTGACGGTGTGAGAGCTGTATGACGTCACGGGTCGCGGTGTGGCTCCCAGTGCCTGGCTGATGGGGACGGTGTGGGAGTGGTATGACGTCACGGGTCGCGGTGTGGCTCCCAGTGCCTGGCTGATGGTGTGAGAGATGTATGACGTCACGGGTCGCGGTGTGGCTCCTAGTGCCTGGCTGACGGTGTGAGAGCTGTATGACGTCACGGGTCGCGGTGTGGCTCCCAGTGCCTGGCTGATGGGGACGGTGTGAGAGCTGTATGACGTCACGGGTCGCGGTGTGGCTCCTAGTGCCTGGCTGACGGTGTGAGAGCTGTATGACGTCACGGGTCGCGGTGTGGCTCCCAGTGCCTGGCTGATGGGGACGGTGTGACAGCTGTATGACGTCACGGGTCGCGGTGTGGGTCTCCGTGCCTGGCTGATGGTGTGAGAGCTGTATGACGTCACGGGTCGCGGTGTGGCTCCCAGTGCCTGGCTGATAGAGACGGTGTGAGAGCTGTATGACGTCACGGGTCGCGGTGTGGCTCTCAGTGCCTGGCTGACGGTGTGAGAGCCGTATGACGTCACGGGTCGCGGTGTGGCTCCCAGTGCCTGGCTGACGGTGTGAGAGCTGTATGACGTCACGGGTCGCGGTGTGGCTCCCAGTGCCTGGCTGACGGTGCGAGAGCTGTTTGACGTCACGGGTTACTGTGTGGCTCCCAGTGCCTGGCTGACGGTGTGAGAGCTGTATGACGTCACGGGTCACGGTGTGGCTCCCAGTGCCTGGCTGATGGGGACGGTGTGAGAGCCGCATGACGTCACGGGTCGCGGTGTGGCTTCCAGTGCCTGGCTGACGGTGTGAGAGTTGTATGACGTCACGGGTCGCGGTGTGGGTCCCAGTGCCTGGCTGACGGTGTGTTAGCTGTATGACGTCACGGGTCGCGGTGTGGCTCCCAGTGCCTGGCTGATGGGGACGGTGTGACAGCTGTATGACGTCACGGGTCGCGGTGTGGCTCTCAGTGCCTGGCGGACGGTGCGAGAGCTGTATGACGTCACGGGTCGCGGTGTGGCTCCCAGTGCCTGGCTGACGGTGTGAGAGCTGTATGACGTCACGGGTCGCGGTGTGGGTCCCAGTGCCTGGCTGATGGGGACGGTGTGAGAGCTGCATGACGTCACGGGTCGCGGTGTGGCTCCCAGTGCCTGGCTGACGGTGCGAGAGCTGTATGACGTCACGGGTCGCGGTGTGGCTCTCAGTACCTGGCTGACGGTGTGAGAGCTGTATGACGTCACGGGTCGCGGTGTGGCTCCCAGTGCCTGGCTGACGGTGTGAGAGCTGTATGACGTCACGGGTCGCGCTGTGGGCCCCAGTGCCTGGCTGATGGGGACGGTGTGAGAGCTGTATGACGTCACGGGTCGCGGTGTGGGTCCCGGTGCCTGGCTGATGGGGACGGTGTGAGAGCTGCATGACGTCACGGGTTGCGGTGTGGCTCCCAGTGCCTGGCTGACGGTGCGAGAGCTGTATGACGTCACGGGTCGCGGTGTGGCTCCCAGTGCCTGGCTGACGGTGTGAGAGCTGTATGACGTCACGGGTCGCGGTGTGGCTCCCAGTGCCTGGCTGACGGTGCGCGAGCTGTATGATGTCACGGGTCGCGGTGTGGCTCCCAGTGCCTGACTGATGGGGACTGTGTGACAGCTGCATGACGTCACGGGTCGCGGTGTGGCTCCCAGTGTCTGGCTGACGGAGCGAGAGCTGTATGACGTCGAGAGTCGCCGTGTGGCTCCCAGTGCCTGGATGACGGTGTGAGAGCTGTATGACGTCACGGGTCGCCGTGTGACTCCCAGTGCCAGGCTGACGGTGCGAGAGCTTTTATGACGTCAAGGGTCGCCGTGTGGCTCCCAGTGCCTGGCTGACGGTGTGAGAGCTGTATGACGTCACGAGTCGCCGTGTGGCTCCCAGTGCCTGGCTGACGGTGCGAGAGCTGTATGACGTCACGGGTCGCCGTGTGGCTCCCAGTGCCTGGCTGACGGTGCGAGAGCTGTATGATGTCACGGGTCGCGGTGTGGCTCCCAGTGCCTGGCTGATGGGGACTGGGTGACAGCTGCATGACGTCACGGGTCGCGGTGTGGCTCCCAGTGCCTGGCTGACGGTGCGAGAGCTATATGACGTCACGGGTTGCGGTGTGGCTCCCAGTGCCTGGCTGACGGTGTGAGAGCTGTGTGACGTCACGGGTCACGGTGTGGCTCCCAGTGCCTGGCTGATGGGGACGGTGTGAGAGCTGCATGACGTCACGGGTCGCGGTGTGGCTCCCAGTGCCTGGCTGACGGTGTGAGAGCTGTATGACGTCACGGGTCGCGGTGTGGGTCCCAGTGCCTGGCTGACGGTGTGTTAGCTGTATGACGTCACGGGTCGCGGTGTGGCTCCCAGTGCCTGGCTGACGGTGCGAGAGCTGTATGACGTCACGGGTCACGGTGTGGCTCTCAGTGCCTGGCTGACGGTGTGAGAGCTGTATGACGTCACGGGTCGCGGTGTGGCTCCTAGTGCCTGGCTGACGGTGTGAGAGCTGTATGACGTCACGGGTCGCGGTGTGGCTAACAGTGCCTGGCTGATGGGGACGGTGTGAGAGCTGTATGACGTCACGGGTCGCGGTGTGGCTCCTAGTGCCTGGCTGACGGTGTGAGAGCTGTATGACGTCACGGGTCGCGGTGTGGCTCCCAGTGCCTGGCTGATGGGGACGGTGTGACAGCTGTATGACGTCACGGGTCGCGGTGTGGCTCTCCGTGCCTGGCTGATGGTGTGAGAGCTGTATGACGTCACGGGTCGCGGTGTGGCTCCCAGTGCCTGGCTGATAGAGACGGTGTGAGAGCTGTATGACGTCACGGGTCGCGGTGTGGCTCCCAGTGCCTGGCTGACGGTGTGAGAGCCGTATGACGTCACGGGTCGCGGTGTGGCTCCCAGTGCCTGGCTGACGGTGTGAGAGCTGTATGACGTCACGGGTCGCGGTGTGGCTCCCAGTGCCTGGCTGACGGTGCGAGAGCTGTTTGACGTCACGGGTTACTGTGTGGCTCCCAGTGCCTGGCTGACGGTGTGAGAGCTGTATGACGTCACGGGTCACGGTGTGGCTCCCAGTGCCTGGCTGATGGGGACGGTGTGAGAGCCGCATGACGTCACGGGTCGCGGTGTGGCTTCCAGTGCCTGGCTGACGGTGTGAGAGTTGTATGACGTCACGGGTCGCGGTGTGGGTCCCAGTGCCTGGCTGACGGTGTGAGAGCTGTATGACGTCACGGGTCGCGGTGTGGCTCCCAGTGCCTGGCTGATGGGGACGGTGTGGGAGTGGTATGACGTCACGGGTCGCGGTGTGGCTCCCAGTGCCTGGCTGATGGTGTGAGAGATGTATGACGTCACGGGTCGCGGTGTGGCTCCTAGTGCCTGGCTGACGGTGTGAGAGCTGTATGACGTCACGGGTCGCGGTGTGGCTCCCAGTGCCTGGCTGATGGGGACGGTGTGAGAGCTGTATGACGTCACGGGTCGCGGTGTGGCTCCTAGTGCCTGGCTGACGGTGTGAGAGCTGTATGACGTCACGGGTCGCGGTGTGGCTCCCAGTGCCTGGCTGATGGGGACGGTGTGACAGCTGTATGACGTCACGGGTCGCGGTGTGGGTCTCCGTGCCTGGCTGATGGTGTGAGAGCTGTATGACGTCACGGGTCGCGGTGTGGCTCCCAGTGCCTGGCTGATAGAGACGGTGTGAGAGCTGTATGACGTCACGGGTCGCGGTGTGGCTCTCAGTGCCTGGCTGACGGTGTGAGAGCCGTATGACGTCACGGGTCGCGGTGTGGCTCCCAGTGCCTGGCTGACGGTGTGAGAGCTGTATGACGTCACGGGTCGCGGTGTGGCTCCCAGTGCCTGGCTGACGGTGCGAGAGCTGTTTGACGTCACGGGTTACTGTGTGGCTCCCAGTGCCTGGCTGACGGTGTGAGAGCTGTATGACGTCACGGGTCACGGTGTGGCTCCCAGTGCCTGGCTGATGGGGACGGTGTGAGAGCCGCATGACGTCACGGGTCGCGGTGTGGCTTCCAGTGCCTGGCTGACGGTGTGAGAGTTGTATGACGTCACGGGTCGCGGTGTGGGTCCCAGTGCCTGGCTGACGGTGTGTTAGCTGTATGACGTCACGGGTCGCGGTGTGGCTCCCAGTGCCTGGCTGATGGGGACGGTGTGACAGCTGTATGACGTCACGGGTCGCGGTGTGGCTCTCAGTGCCTGGCTGACGGTGCGAGAGCTGTATGACGTCACGGGTCGCGGTGTGGCTCCCAGTGCCTGGCTGACGGTGTGAGAGCTGTATGACGTCACGGGTCGCGGTGTGGGTCCCAGTGCCTGGCTGATGGGGACGGTGTGAGAGCTGCATGACGTCACGGGTCGCGGTGTGGCTCCCAGTGCCTGGCTGACGGTGCGAGAGCTGTATGACGTCACGGGTCGCGGTGTGGCTCTCAGTACCTGGCTGACGGTGTGAGAGCTGTATGACGTCACGGGTCGCGGTGTGGCTCCCAGTGCCTGGCTGACGGTGTGAGAGCTGTATGACGTCACGGGTCGCGCTGTGGGCCCCAGTGCCTGGCTGATGGGGACGGTGTGAGAGCTGTATGACGTCACGGGTCGCGGTGTGGGTCCCGGTGCCTGGCTGATGGGGACGGTGTGAGAGCTGCATGACGTCACGGGTTGCGGTGTGGCTCCCAGTGCCTGGCTGACGGTGCGAGAGCTGTATGACGTCACGGGTCGCGGTGTGGCTCCCAGTGCCTGGCTGACGGTGTGAGAGCTGTATGACGTCACGGGTCGCGGTGTGGCTCCCAGTGCCTGGCTGACGGTGCGCGAGCTGTATGATGTCACGGGTCGCGGTGTGGCTCCCAGTGCCTGACTGATGGGGACTGTGTGACAGCTGCATGACGTCACGGGTCGCGGTGTGGCTCCCAGTGTCTGGCTGACGGAGCGAGAGCTGTATGACGTCGAGAGTCGCCGTGTGGCTCCCAGTGCCTGGATGACGGTGTGAGAGCTGTATGACGTCACGGGTCGCCGTGTGACTCCCAGTGCCAGGCTGACGGTGCGAGAGCTTTTATGACGTCAAGGGTCGCCGTGTGGCTCCCAGTGCCTGGCTGACGGTGTGAGAGCTGTATGACGTCACGAGTCGCCGTGTGGCTCCCAGTGCCTGGCTGACGGTGCGAGAGCTGTATGACGTCACGGGTCGCCGTGTGGCTCCCAGTGCCTGGCTGACGGTGCGAGAGCTGTATGATGTCACGGGTCGCGGTGTGGCTCCCAGTGCCTGGCTGATGGGGACTGGGTGACAGCTGCATGACGTCACGGGTCGCGGTGTGGCTCCCAGTGCCTGGCTGACGGTGCGAGAGCTATATGACGTCACGGGTTGCGGTGTGGCTCCCAGTGCCTGGCTGACGGTGTGAGAGCTGTGTGACGTCACGGGTCACGGTGTGGCTCCCAGTGCCTGGCTGATGGGGACGGTGTGAGAGCTGCATGACGTCACGGGTCGCGGTGTGGCTCCCAGTGCCTGGCTGACGGTGTGAGAGCTGTATGACGTCACGGGTCGCGGTGTGGGTCCCAGTGCCTGGCTGACGGTGTGTTAGCTGTATGACGTCACGGGTCGCGGTGTGGCTCCCAGTGCCTGGCTGACGGTGCGAGAGCTGTATGACGTCACGGGTCACGGTGTGGCTCTCAGTGCCTGGCTGACGGTGTGAGAGCTGTATGACGTCACGGGTCGCGGTGTGGCTCCCAGTGCCTGGCTGACGGTGTGAGAGCTGTATGACGTCACGGGTCGCGGTGTGGCTCCCAGTGCCTGGCTGATGGGGACGGTGTGAGAGCTGCATGACGTCACGGGTCGCGGTGTGGCTCCCAGTGCGTGGCTGACGGTGCGAGAGCTGTATGACGTCACGGGTCGCGGTGTGGTTCTCAGTGCCTGGCTGACGGTGTGAGAGCTGTATGACGTCACGGGTCGCGGTGTGGGTCCCAGTGCCTGGCTGATGGGGACGGTGTGAGAGCGGCATGACGTCACGGGTTGCGGTGTGGCTCCCAGTGCCTGGCTGACGGTGCGAGAGCTGTATGACGTCACGGGTCGCGGTGTGGCTCTCAGTGCCTGGCTGACGGTGCGAGAGCTGTATGATGTCACGGATCGCGGTGTGGCTCCCAGTGCCTGGCTGATGGGGACTGTGTGACAGCTGCATGACGTCACGGGTCGCGGTGTGGCTCCCAGTGTCTGGCTGACGGTGCGAGAGCTGTATGACGTCGAGAGTCGCGGTGTGGCTCCCAGTGCCTGGCTGACGGTGTGAGAGCTGTATGACGTCACGGGTCGCCGTGTGACTCCCAGTGCCTGGCTGAGGGTGCGAGAGCTTTTATGACGTCAAGGGTCGCCGTGTGGCTCCCAGTGCCTGGCTGACGGTGTGGGAGCTGTATGACGTCACGAATCGCCGGGTGGCTCCCAGTGCCTGGCTGACGGTGTGAGAGCTGTATGACGTCACGGGTCGCGGTGTGGCTCCCAGTGCCTGGCTGACGGTGCGAGAGCTGTATGACGTCACGAGTCGCCGTGTGGCTCCCAGTGCCTGGCTGACGGTGTGAGAGCCGTATGACGTCACGGGTCGCGGTGTGGCTCCCAGTGCCTGGCTGATGGGGACTGTGTGACAGCTGCTTGACGTCACGGGTCGCCGTGTGGCTCCCAGTGCCTGGCTGACGGTGTGAGAGCTGTATGACGTCACGGGTCGCCGTGTGGCTCCCAGTGCCTGGCTGACGGTGCGAGAGCTGTATGACGTCACGGGTCGCGGTGTGGCTCCCCGTGCCTGGCTGACGGTGTGAGAGCTGTATGATGTCACGGGTCGCGGTGTGGCTCCCAGTGCCTGGCTGATGGGGACTGTGTGACAGCTGCATGACGTCACGGGTCGCGGTGTGGCTCCCAGTGTCTGGCTGACGGTGCGAGAGCTGTATGACGTCGAGAGTCGCCGTGTGGCTCCCAGTGCCTGGCTGACGGTGCGAGAGCTGTATGATGTCACGGGTCGCGGTGTGGCTCCCAGTGCCTGGCTGACGGTGCGAGAGCTGTATGATGTCACGGGTCGCGGTGTGGCTCCCAGTGCCTGGCTGATGGGGACTGTGTGACAGCTGCATGACGTCACGGGTCGCGGTGTGGCTCCCAGTGTCTGGCTGACGGTGCGAGAGCTGTATGACGTCGAGAGTCGCCGTGTGACTCCCAGTGCCTGGCTGACGGTGTGAGAGCTGTATGACGTCACGGGTCGCGGTGTGGGTCTCAGTGCCTGGCTGACGGTGTGAGAGCTGTATGACGTCAAGGGTCGCCGTGTGGCTCCCAGTGCCTGGCTGACGGTGCGAGAGCTGTATGACGTCACGGGTCGCGGTGTGGGTCCCAGTGCCTGGCTGATGGGGACGGTGTGAGAGCTGCATGACGTCACGGGTCGCGGTGTGGCTCCCAGTGCCTGGCTGACGGTGCGAGAGCTGCATGACGTCACGGGTCGCGGTGTGGCTCCCAGTGCCTGGCTGACGGTGTGAGAGCCGTATGACGTCACGGGTCGCGGTGTGGCTCCCAGTGCCTGGCTGATGGGGACGGTGTGAGAGCTGCATGACGTCACGGGTCGCTGTGTGGCTCCCAGTGCGTGGCTGACGGTGCGAGAGCTGTATGACGTCACGGGTCGCGGTGTGGCTCTCAGTGCCTGGCTGACGGTGTGAGAGCTGTATGACGTCACGGGTCGCGGTGTGGGTCCCAGTGCCTGGCTGATGGGGACGGTGTGAGAGCTGCATGACGTCACGGGTTGCGGTGTGGCTCCCAGTGCCTGGCTGACGGTGCGAGAGCTGTATGACGTCACGGGTCGCGGTGTGGCTCTCAGTGCCTGGCTGACGGTGCGAGAGCTGTATGATGTCACGGATCGCGGTGTGGCTCCCAGTGCCTGGCTGATGGGGACTGTGTGACAGCTGCATGACGTCACGGGTCGCGGTGTGGCTCCCAGTGTCTGGCTGACGGTGCGAGAGCTGTATGACGTCGAGAGTCGCGGTGTGGCTCCCAGTGCCTGGCTGACGGTGTGAGAGCTGTATGACGTCACGGGTCGCCGTGTGACTCCCAGTGCCTGGCTGACGGTGCGAGAGCTTTTATGACGTCAAGGGTCGCCGTGTGGCTCCCAGTGCCTGGCTGACGGTGTGAGAGCTGTATGACGTCACGAATCGCCGGGTGGCTCCCAGTGCCTGGCTGACGGTGTGAGAGCTGTATGACGTCACGGGTCGCGGTGTGGCTCCCAGTGCCTGGCTGACGGTGCGAGAGCTGTATGACATCACGAGTCGCCGTGTGGCTCCCAGTGCCTGGCTGACGGTGTGAGAGCCGTATGACGTCACGGGTCGCGGTGTGGCTCCCAGTGCCTGGCTAATGGGGACTGTGTGACAGCTGCATGACGTCACGGGTCGCCGTGTGGCTCCCGGTGCCTGGCTGACGGTGTGAGAGCTGTATGACGTCACGGGTCGCCGTGTGGCTCCCAGTGCCTGGCTGACGGTGCGAGAGCTGTATGACGTCACGGGTCGCGGTGTGGCTCCCAGTGCCTGGCTGACGGTGCGAGAGCTGTATGATGTCTTGGGTCGCGGTGTGGCTCCTAGTGCCTGGCTGACGGTGCGAGAGCTGTATGATGTCACGGGCCGCGGTGTGGCTCCCAGTGCCTGGCTGATGGGGACTGTGTGACAGCTGCATGACGTCACGGGTCGCGGTGTGGCTCCCAGTGTCTGGCTGACGGTGCGAGAGCTGTATGACGTCGAGAGTCGCCGTGTGGCTCCCAGTGCCTGGCTGACGGTGTGAGAGCTGTATGACGTCACGGGTCGCGGTGTGGGTCCCAGTGCCTGGCTGACGGTGTGAGAGCTGTATGACGTCAAGGGTCGCCGTGTGGCTCCCAGTGCCTGGCTGACGGTGCGAGAGCTGTATGACGTCACGAGTCGCGGTGTGGCTCCCAGTGCCTGGCTGATAGGGACGGTGTGAGAGCTTTTATGACGTCACGAGTCGCGGTGTGGCTCCCAGTGCCTGGCTGACGGTGTGAGAGCTGTATGACGTCACGAGTCGCCGTGTGGCTCCCAGTGCCTGGCTGACGGTGTGAGAGCTGTATGACGTCACGGGTCGCGGTTTGGCTCCCAGTGCCTGGCTGACGGTGCGAGAGCTGTATGACGTCACGGGTCGCCTGTGGCTCCCGGTGCCTGGCTGACGGTGTGACAGCTGTATGACGTCACGGGTCGCGGTGTGGCTCCCAGTGCCTGGCTGATGGGGACGGTGTGAAAGCTTTTATGACGTCACGAGTCGCGGTGTGGCTCCCAGTGCCTGGCTGATGGTGTGACAGCTGTATGACGTCACGAGTCGCCGTGTGGCTCCCAGTGCCTGGCTGACGGTGTGAGAGCTGTATGACGTCACGGGTCGCGGTTTGGCTCCCAGTGCCTGGCTGACGGTGCGAGAGCTGTATGACGTCACGGGTCGCCGTGTGGCTCCCAGTGCCTGGCTGACGGTGCGAGAGCTGTATGACGTCACGGGTCGCGGTGTGGCTCCCAGTGCCTGGCTGACGGTGTGAGAGCTGTATGACGTCACGGGTCGCGGTGTGGCTCCCAGTGCCTGGCTGATGGGGACGGTGTGAGAGCTGCATGACGTCACGGGTCGCGGTGTGGCTCCCAGTGCCTGGCTGACGGTGCGAGAGCTGTATGACGTCACGGGTCGCGGTGTGGCTCTCAGTGCCTGGCTGACGGTGTGAGAGCTGTATGACGTCACGGGTCGCGGGGTGGGTCCCAGTGCCTGGCTGATGGGGACGGTGTGAGAGCTGCATGACGTCACCGGTTGCGGTGTGGCTCCCAGTGCCTGGCTGACGGTGCGAGAGCTGTATGACGTCACGGGTCGCGGTGTGGCTCTCAGTGCCTGGCTGACGGTGCGAGAGCTGTATGATGTCACGGATCGCGGTGTGGCTCCCAGTGCCTGGCTGATGGGGACTGTGTGACAGCTGCATGACGTCACGGGTCGCGGTGTGGCTCCCAGTGTCTGGCTGACGGTGCGAGAGCTGTATGACGTCGAGAGTCGCGGTGTGGCTCCCAGTGCCTGGCTGACGGTGTGACAGCTGCATGACGTCACGGGTCGCCGTGTGACTCCCAGTGCCTGGCTGACGGTGCGAGAGCTTTTATGACGTCAAGGGTCGCCGTGTGGCTCCCAGTGCCTGGCTGACGGTGTGAGAGCTGTATGACGTCTCGAATCGCCGGGTGGCTCCCAGTGCCTGGCTGACGGTGTGAGAGCTGTATGACGTCACGGGTCGCGGTGTGGCTCCCAGTGCCTGGCTGACGGTGCGAGAGCTGTATGACGTCACGAGTCGCCGTGTGGCTCCCAGTGCCTGGCTGACGGTGTGAGAGCCGTATGACGTCACGGGTCGCGGTGTGGCTCCCAGTGCCTGGCTGATGGGGACTGTGTGACAGCTGCATGACGTCACGGGTCGCCGTGTGGCTCCCAGTGCCTGGCTGACGGTGTGAGAGCTGTATGACGTCACGGGTCGCCGTGTGGCTCCCAGTGCCTGGCTGACGGTGCGAGAGCTGTATGACGTCACGGGTCGCGGTGTGGCTCCCAGTGCCTGGCTGACGGTGCGAGAGCTGTATGATGTCTTGGGTCGCGGTGTGGCTCCCAGTGCCTGGCTGACGGTGCGAGAGCTGTATGATGTCACGGGCCGCGGTGTGGCTCCCAGTGCCTGGCTGATGGGGACTGTGTGACAGCTGCATGACGTCACGGGTCGCGGTGTGGCTCCCAGTGTCTGGCTGACGGTGCGAGAGCTGTATGACGTCGAGAGTCGCCGTGTGGCTCCCAGTGCCTGGCTGACGGTGTGAGAGCTGTATGACGTCACGGGTCGCGGTGTGGGTCCCAGTGCCTGGCTGACGGTGTGAGAGCTGTATGACGTCAAGGGTCGCCGTGTGGCTCCCAGTGCCTGGCTGACGGTGCGAGAGCTGTATGACGTCACGAGTCGCGGTGTGGCTCCCAGTGCCTGGCTGATAGGGACGGTGTGAGAGCTTTTATGACGTCACGAGTCGCGGTGTGGCTCCCAGTGCCTGGCTGACGGTGTGAGAGCTGTATGACGTCACGAGTCGCCGTGTGGCTCCCAGTGCCTGGCTGACGGTGTGAGAGCTGTATGACGTCACGGGTCGCGGTTTGGCTCCCAGTGCCTGGCTGACGGTGCGAGAGCTGTATGACGTCACGGGTCGCCTGTGGCTCCCGGTGCCTGGCTGACGGTGTGACAGCTGTATGACGTCACGGGTCGCGGTGTGGCTCCCAGTGCCTGGCTGATGGGGACG
Organism: Arenicola marina; assembly: GCA_964019135.1. Taxonomy (NCBI): domain Eukaryota; kingdom Metazoa; phylum Annelida; class Polychaeta; family Arenicolidae; genus Arenicola; species Arenicola marina. Next base: position 22,427,620 of record OZ025256.1, on the reverse strand, counting down.
GTGTGAAAGCTTTTATGACGTCACGAGTCGCGGTGTGGCTCCCAGTGCCTGGCTGATGGTGTGACAGCTGTATGACGTCACGAGTCGCCGTGTGGCTCCCAGTGCCTGGCTGACGGTGTGAGAGCTGTATGACGTCACGGGTCGCGGTTTGGCTCCCAGTGCCTGGCTGACGGTGCGAGAGCTGTATGACGTCACGGGTCGCCGTGTGGCTCCCAGTGCCTGGCTGACGGTGCGAGAGCTGTATGACGTCACGGGTCGCGGTGTGGCTCCCAGTGCCTGGCTGACGGTGTGAGAGCTGTATGACGTCACGGGTCGCGGTGTGGCTCCCAGTGCCTGGCTGATGGGGACGGTGTGAGAGCTGCATGACGTCACGGGTCGCGGTGTGGCTCCCAGTGCCTGGCTGACGGTGCGAGAGCTGTATGACGTCACGGGTCGCGGTGTGGCTCTCAGTGCCTGGCTGACGGTGTGAGAGCTGTATGACGTCACGGGTCGCGGGGTGGGTCCCAGTGCCTGGCTGATGGGGACGGTGTGAGAGCTGCATGACGTCACCGGTTGCGGTGTGGCTCCCAGTGCCTGGCTGACGGTGCGAGAGCTGTATGACGTCACGGGTCGCGGTGTGGCTCTCAGTGCCTGGCTGACGGTGCGAGAGCTGTATGATGTCACGGATCGCGGTGTGGCTCCCAGTGCCTGGCTGATGGGGACTGTGTGACAGCTGCATGACGTCACGGGTCGCGGTGTGGCTCCCAGTGTCTGGCTGACGGTGCGAGAGCTGTATGACGTCGAGAGTCGCGGTGTGGCTCCCAGTGCCTGGCTGACGGTGTGACAGCTGCATGACGTCACGGGTCGCCGTGTGACTCCCAGTGCCTGGCTGACGGTGCGAGAGCTTTTATGACGTCAAGGGTCGCCGTGTGGCTCCCAGTGCCTGGCTGACGGTGTGAGAGCTGTATGACGTCTCGAATCGCCGGGTGGCTCCCAGTGCCTGGCTGACGGTGCGAGAGCTGTATGACGTCACGGGTCGCGGTGTGGCTCCCAGTGCCTGGCTGACGGTGCGAGAGCTGTATGACGTCACGAGTCGCCGTGTGGCTCCCAGTGCCTGGCTGACGGTGTGAGAGCCGTATGACGTCACGGGTCGCGGTGTGGCTCCCAGTGCCTGGCTGATGGGGACTGTGTGACAGCTGCATGACGTCACGGGTCGCCGTGTGGCTCCCAGTGCCTGGCTGACGGTGTGAGAGCTGTATGACGTCACGGGTCGCCGTGTGGCTCCCAGTGCCTGGCTGACGGTGCGAGAGCTGTATGACGTCACGGGTCGCGGTGTGGCTCCCAGTGCCTGGCTGACGGTGCGAGAGCTGTATGATGTCACGGGTCGCGGTGTGGCTCCCAGTGCCTGGCTGACGGTGCGAGAGCTGTATGATGTCACGGGTCGCGGTGTGGCTCCCAGTGCCTGGCTGATGGGGACTGTGTGACAGCTGCATGACGTCACGGGTCGCGGTGTGGCTCCCAGTGTCTGGCTGACGGTGCGAGAGCTGTATGACGTCACGAGTCGCGGTGTGGCTCCCAGTGCCTGGCTCATAGGGACGGTGTGAGAGCTTTTATGACGTCACGAGTCGCGGTGTGGCTCCCAGTGCCTGGCTGACGGTGTGAGAGCTGTATGACGTCACGAGTCGCCGTGTGGCTCCCAGTGCCTGGCTGACGGTGTGAGAGCTGTATGACGTCACGGGTCGCGGTGTGGCTCCCAGTTCCTGGCTGACGGTGCGAGAGCTGTATGACGTCACGGGTCGCCTGTGGCTCCCAGTGCCTGGCTGACGGTGTGACAGCTGTATGACGTCACGGGTCGCGGTGTGGCTCCCAGTGCCTGGCTGACGGTGCGAGAGCTGTATGACGTCACGAGTCGCCGTGTGGCTCCCAGTGCCTGGCTGACGGTGTGAGAGCCGTATGACGTCACGGGTCGCGGTGTGGCTCCCAGTGCCTGGCTGATGGGGACTGTGTGACAGCTGCATGACGTCACGGGTCGCCGTGTGGCTCCCAGTGCCTGGCTGACGGTGTGAGAGCTGTATGACGTCACGGGTCGCCGTGTGGCTCCCAGTGCCTGGCTGACGGTGCGAGAGCTGTATGACGTCACGGGTCGCCGTGTGGCTCCCAGTGCCTGGCTGACGGTGCGAGAGCTGTATGATGTCACGGGTCGCGGTGTGGCTCCCAGTGCCTGGCTGACGGTGCGAGAGCTGTATGATGTCACGGGTCGCGGTGTGGCTCCCAGTGCCTGGCTGATGGGGACTGTGTGACAGCTGCATGACGTCACGGGTCGCGGTGTGGCTCCCAGTGTCTGGCTGACGGTGCGAGAGCTGTATGACGTCGAGAGTCGCCGTGTTGCTCCCAGTGCCTGGCTGACGGTGTGAGAGCTGTATGACGTCACGGGTCGCGGTGTGGGTCCCAGTGCCTGGCTGAGGGTGTGAGAGCTGTATGACGTCAAGGGTCGCCGTGTGGCTCCCAGTGCCTGGCTGACGGTGCGAGAGCTGTATGACGTCACGAGTCGCGGTGTGGCTCCCAGTGCCTGGCTGATAGGGACGGTGTGAGAGCTTTTATGACGTCACGAGTCGCGGTGTGGCTCCCAGTGCCTGGCTGACGGTGTGAGAGCTGTATGACGTCACGAGTCGCCGTGTGGCTCCCAGTGCCTGGCTGACGGTGTGAGAGCTGTATGACGTCACGGGTCGCGGTTTGGCTCCCAGTTCCTGGCTGACGGTGCGAGAGCTGTATGACGTCACGGGTCGCCTGTGGCTCCCAGTGCCTGGCTGACGGTGTGACAGCTGTATGACGTCACGGGTCGCGGTGTGGCTCCCAGTGCCTGGCTGATGGGGACGGTGTGAAAGCTTTTATGACGTCACGAGTCGCGGTGTGGCTCCCAGTGCCTGGCTGATGGTGTGACAGCTGTATGACGTCACGAGTCGCCGTGTGGCTCCCAGTGCCTGGCTGACGGTGTGAGAGCTGTATGACGTCACGGGTCGCGGTTTGGCTCCCAGTGCCTGGCTGACGGTGCGAGAGCTGTATGACGTCACGGGTCGCCGTGTGGCTCCCAGTGCCTGGCTGACGGTGTGACAGCTGTATGACGTCACGGGTCGCGGTTTGGCTCCCAGTGCCTGGCTGACGGTGCGAGAGCTGTATGACGTCACGGGTCGCCGTGTGGCTCCCAGTGCCTGGCTGACGGTGTGACAGCTGTATGACGTCACGAGTCGCGGTTTGGCTCCCAGTGTCTGGCTGACGGTGTGAGAGCTGTATGACGTCACGGGTCGCGGTGTGGGTCCCAGTGCCTGGCTGACGGTGCGAGAGCTGTATGAGGTCACGGGTCGCGGTTTGGCTCCCGGTGCCTGGCTGACGGTGTGAGAGCTGTATGATGTCACGGGTCGCGGTGTGGCTCCCAGTGCCTGGCTGACGGTGTGAGAGCTGTATGACGTCACGGGTCGCGGTGTGGGTCCCAGTGCCTGGCTGATAGGGACGGTGCGAGAGCTGTATGACGTCACGAATCGCGGTGTGGCTCCCATTGCCTGGCTGACGGTGTGAGAGCTGTATGACGTCACGGGTCGCGGTGTGGGTCCCAGTGCCTGGCTGATAGGGACGGTGCGAGAGCTGTATGACGTCACGAATCGCGGTGTGGCTCCCAGTGCCTGGCTGACGGTGTGAGAGCTGTATGACGTCACGGTTCGGGGTGTGGCTCCTTTTCCGTCTAAAGGACCAGCTCAAGTCCCGAGACTAGTACTGGGGTCTAAAAGGAGGGGATCAATGTCGATTTTTCTCATTTCTCTGGGTCGAATGTCGATTTTTCATGACGTTACTTGTCGCTATTTGGCAACGCTCAGTGTCGTTTTTTTTAATTGCCACTATCGATGTCGCTTTTTCAGATCCTCAGTGTCGAAATTTTGGGGTCAATGTCAAATGTCGATTTTTCAAATATGCCGGTGTCGCGTGTCGCCATTTTACCACTTCTAGACCCCTATAGAGGCCAGACCATAATACAACACTTTGCCGTCTATAAGACCAGCTGCAGGGGAGATTCTAGGATTTTGGAAATAGGGCGGGGGGGGGGGGGGGTGCGACACCGCGGGGGGAGGGGGGCTTTAGAAAAAAAAACTGCGACGGGGGGGTGCGGCTGAAAATGACCGCGGGTGTCCGCCAATTTTTTACAACCGGGGGGAGGGGGTGATTTCGACACACCGAGTCTCCCGTCGCCAGAATGACAGATTCAGATTCAGACTCAAATTCATTTATTCGTCAAAGCGATCATATTTATTACATAAATGATCATAGATGAAAGATCACTTTAACACAGGAGACTCCGACTAAGGTTGAACAGCGCTCTCGTCTGAGCCACCTGGAGTTGTTGTAACATAGACGAGTGATATAACTGGAACTCAAACAGTGAGAAAAACACGAGATTTTCTATTATAAGTGTCGGAGGGATGGCGTTGGGGGGAGGGAGGGCGAGGGGGAACGGGGAGCGGTCGCGGTGGAGGGGAGGGGCGAGGCGGAGGGGCTAATTTTATTTCTGACATATATGGTAACTTAAAACACTACAATGGTCAGAATAATTGCTTATGATATTATCTTTAATATACTTTGAGAATCCTATCAGGCTGTGCGTTTATCTTGTCTAAAATTATTGCCGGTTCGGTATTTACAATTTCAATTAGGCAATGTCTAATGCATTTCTTCGCATAGTCATGGTAAACTCTACTTGTATGAGCATAATCCTTATATCTTGTATTATGTGAATGTATATCGTAGGCACGTGTTATGGGGATCTGTGAGAAGTACGTGGGGAAATTACTATTTTTTTATCTATGATAGAACTTTAATTTTTGTAAAAGGTGAATATCTTCCAGTTTTAGTAGGTTTAGCTGTTTGAAAAGGGGCTCGCTGTGAGTCTTAAAATTGCTCAGCGATATAATTCTTACTGCCCTTTTCTGTAGTTTATATATTCGTTCCCCACAGTAACCCCAAGCTAGTATGCCGTAGTTTATGTACGGGAGAATGAGGGAATTGTATATAGTTAAAAGAGTATATTTGGGCAGAGTATATTTGAGTCTATTCAATATTCCCAGGACCTTTGAGATTTTAATGCAGATCTTGTCAACATGACTATGCCACTTATTGTAATTGTTAAACCCAGCATGTTGAATTTATCTACGCATTTAACTTTGACATCATTTATTACAATATGTGGCAACTGCAGTTTCTTGCCAGGCATATGGAAGACCATAAATTTACTCTTACTAGGATTTAATGATAGTCTACCGGCATTTAACTATTTATTTATATATTATAGAGTTTAATGAGGCACTGGGTGATGCTGATGTGTCGGTTTGTACTGGGCTTAAGGTACCTATCAGAGTAGTGTCATCTGCATACAATATAAAATGAAAGAGGTCACCGGCCGACGTGATATCATTCATGTAAATGATAAACAGAAGCGGACCCAGTATTGAACCTTGGGGGACTCCTGTTGTTAAATGGGCCAACTAGGAGCCACAGTTATCAATTTCAACATATTGTTTATGATCGGTTAAATAATTCTTTAGCACTTCTAGAGCCGTGTCACGTATGCCGTAATGGCTCAATTTATAAATCAATATTTTGTGATCTATTCTGTCAAAGGCCTTAGATATGTCTGGGAAAATATTGAACGGAGTTTGTCCATTATCCATATATTGCATAGTTCGATCAATTAGTTCAAGATTAGCTAATTCTGTAGAATGTTTTAATCTAAATCCGTTTAGACTATTATTGAAGAGATTATGTTGCTGGAAGTGTTTAAGAATTTGATTTGCTAATGCCTTTTCAAATACCTTGGATATTGCTGGTAATAATGATATTGGTCTATAATTGTTGAATGAAGTTACGTCACCAGTTTTATAAACGGGAGTTACTTTGGCTGTCTTTAACTGATCAGGGAAAGTCCCAGTTGTGAGTGGTAGGTAGGTAAGTTTATTTAGTATAAGGGGCCATCAGGCCCATAATACATACAGGGTATAACATAATTAAGTTGTGAGTGTTTGATTAATTAACAGCGATAAGGTTCGAGTTAAATCTGGCTTAATCACTTTGAGAAGTTTAACCGAGATGCCGTCATGACCACAGCTGGGTTTGGGTTTCAGTTTATTAATTATATCTCTTATTTCGTTTGAATCGGTTAACGTAAATTGCAAGGTATCTGGGCTTGGATTTTTTGAGTATGCCTTAAACTGGTCACCGGAGTTAGTAAGGTCTTCAGCAAGGTTGGGACCAATATTAGCAAAAAAATCATTAAATTTAGTGGCTATGTGTTGCTTGTCAGAGATAGTTCTGCCACCTACCTTAAATATACCTAGGCCATTCCCTTTTGTATTTTTGCGATTTAACACCTCTGTAAGTGCTGCCCAAGTTTGTTTGATATCGTTTTTACATTCAGAAAAAAAATCTGCATGATAGCAATGTCTTTTGGCTTCAGCAATCATGCGACACAATATTCCATTATAAGTTTGTAAGTTTACTTTGAGGGCGTCAAATAAAGGCGATGTTTGTGGAGTTTTCTTTAACCTTTTATATAGCTTATCCCAAAAGTTTATCAACTTAAGGATCCCACTGGAAATTCACTTTTTGATTTTTTATGCTTATATTTAGAGAATTTCACTAATTTTGTCGTCATACAGCTCTCACACCGTCAGCCAGGCACTGGGAGCCACACCGCGACCCGTGACGTCATACAGCTCTCGCACCGTCAGCCAGGCACTGGGAGCCACACCGCGACCCGTGACGTCATACAGCTCTCACACCATCAGCCAGGCACTGGGAGCCACACCGCGACCCGTGACGTCATACAGCTCTCACACCATCAGCCAGGCACTGGGAGCCACACCGCGACCCGTGACGTCAAACAGCTCTCACACCATCAGCCAGCTTTGGATGTTCAAACAAGATATTTAACAATATCATAATAACTATTTGGATTCGAGCTAACATTTTTGTCTAGTCTATAGTTGATTTCATGTGGTTTTATATCCTCTCTGAATTTCATTACAGAATCATGGTCGTAGGTTTCGATTATAATCATTTTCGGAACCATTCGTTTAACTTGAGGATGTGGTATACTGATAAAGTACGGCAGATGGTCCGAGATTGCTTTTACTGGTATACCAGCATTGGCTTGAAGCATGTGTGATGATATTTTACGACACAGCTTGTCAATGAGAGACGCTCTATGTTTTGATATGCGTGTTGGCAGCGTAATTCTTGGGGAAAAACTGTGAGTTGTTATCATATCCCAAAAATCGCTTATGCATTGTCTTTCGTGGATCTTAAGGAGATCAATATTGAAATCATCGGCTATGAGAATCTCCTTGTTGTGCTTCTCTACAGAATTGAGAGATTGGCTGAACTCTTCAGTAAACTGTTATATACTTATTAAGTCAAGGGCGGCATTGATTAATCTGAAGGCCCAACATCTTATCTTGGTACTAGCGTGCGACATGACCTTGATAAGTATTAAATTGCGCCCTCTACATAAAAAGTGGAGTATTGATATCAGTTGATGTTTACTTGTAACTGTATAATTAACCTGTCGTGCATGATAAAAGTACACTGTTAAGTGTGAACAAATATATAATAATTCTCATATTTCATGAAAAAGAAAAGATGCATACATGTATTTATAACTATATCGTTGAGGCATGTTTAGTCATCACGTGGTCACCACGTGGTCACCACGTGGGAGTCTGCCTTAGACCTGCCGCCTGCCAAGCCAATAAGGATTAACGGCCAGAAAGCAGAAAAAACAGGCGCTAGATTCCAATGCAATTCGGTGGCACAACAGCCAATAGAATTTAGGCATTCTCTCAGGGCTTCGACAGGTCGCCACAGGGGTCAATTACTGGGCCCCGCGTCTATCAGAGCCCAGGCTCCCGGGGATCCCTTTGGGGCCGTTCGGGGGCCATTTGGGGAGCCGTTGGGGGCTTTCAATGGCCGGGGGGATGACCGTATTCTGGGGTAAACCACGTCAACGGCTTGGCTAGCCGGTTAAATGGCCAGACCGCTTGCTAATTCACCCCGCGTCAGGGGCAGGGACCACTGCTGTACAGCATCGTCGGGCCAGTCACTGCTTCCATACACCTCCACCAGTCACTGCTACCATACACCACCACCAGTCACTGCTACCATACACCACCACCAGTCACTGCTACCATACACCACCACCAGTCACTGCTACCACACACCTCCACCAGTCACTGCTACCATACACCACCACCAGTCACTGCTACCATACACCACCACCAGTCACTGCTACCGTACACCACCACCAGTCACTGCTACCATACACCACCACCAGTCACTGCTACCATACACCACCACCAGTCACTGCTACCATACACCACCACCAGTCACTGCTACCATACACCACCACCAGTCACTGCTACCATACACCTCCACCAGTCACTGCTACCATACACCTCCACCAGTCACTGCTACCATACACCATCACCAGTCACTGCTACCATACACCTCCACCAGTCACTGCAACCATACACCACCACCAGTTACTGCTACCATACACCACCACCAGTCACTGCTACCATACACCACCACCAGTCACTGCTACCATACACCTCCACCAGTCACTGCTACCATACACCACCACCAGTCACTGCTACCACACACCTCCACCAGTCACTGCTACCATACACCACCACCAGTCACTGCTACCATACACCACCACCAGTCACTGCTACCATACACCACCACCAGTCACTGCTACCATACACCACCACCAGTCACTGCTACCATACACCACCACCAGTCACTGCTACCATACACCACCACCAGTCACTGCTACCATACACCACCACCAGTCACTGCTACCATACACCACCACCAGTCACTGCTACCATACACCTCCACCAGTCACAGCTACCATACACCACCACCAGTCACTGCTACCACACACCTCCACCAGTCACTGCTACCATACACCACCACCAGTCACTGCTACCATACACCACCACCAGTCACTGCTACCATACACCACCAACAGTCACTGCTACCATACACCACCACCAGTCACTGCTACCATACACCACCACCAGTCACTGCTACCATACACCACCACCAGTCACTGCTACCATACACCACCACCAGTCACTGCTACCATACACCACCACCAGTCACTGCTACCACACACCTCCACCAGTCACTGCTACCATACACCACCACCAGTCACTGCTACCATACACCACCACCAGTCACTGCTACCATACACCACCACCAGCCACTGCTACCATACACCTCCACCAGTCACTGCTACCATACACCTCCACCAGTCACTGCTACCATACACCACCACCAGTCACTGCTACCATGCACCTCCACCAGTCACTGCTACCATACACCTCCAACAGTCACTGCTACCACACACCACCACCAGTCACTGCTACCATACACCACCACCAGTCACTGCTACCATACACCTCCGCCAGTCACTGCTACCATACACCTCCACCAGTCACTGCTACCATACACCTCCGCCAGTCACTGCTACCATACACCACCACCAGTCACTGCTACTAAACACCTCCACCAGTCACTGCTACCATACACCACCACCAGTCACTGCTACCATACACCACCACCAGTCACTGCTATCATACACCTCCACCAGTCACTGCTACCATACACCACCGCCAGTCACTGCTACCATACACCACCACCAGTCACTGCTACCATACACCTCCGCCGGTCACTGCTACCATACACCACCACCAGTCACTGCTACCATACACCTCCACCAGTCACTGCTACCATACACCTCCACCAGTCACTGCTACCATACACCACCACCAGTCACTGCTACCATACACCACCACCAGTCACTGCTACCATACACCACCACCAGTCACTGCTACCATACACCTCCACCAGTCACTGCTACCATACACCACCACCAGTCACTGCTACCATACACCACCACCAGTCACTGCTACCATACACCACCACCAGTCACTCCTACCACACACCTCCACCAGTCACTGCTACCATACACCTCCACCAGTCACTGCTACCATACACCTCCACCAGTCACTGCTACCATACACCACCACCAGTCACTGCTACCATACACCACCACCAGTCACTGCTACCATACACTACCACCAGTCACTGCTACCATACACCACCACCAGTCACTGCTACCACACACCACCACCAGTCACTGCTACCATACACCTCCGCCAGTCACTGCTACCACACACCACCACCAGTCACTGCTACCATACACCTCCACCAGTCACTGCTACCACACACCACCACCAGTCACTGCTACCATACACCACCACCAGTCACTGCAACCATACACCACCACCAGTCACTGCTACCACACACCACCACCAGTCACTGCTACCATACACCTCCACCAGTCACTGCTACCATACACCTCCACCAGTCACTGCTACCATACACCACCACCAGTTACTGCTACCATACACCACCACCAGTCACTGCTACCATACACCACCACCAGTCACTGCTACCATACACCTCCACCAGTCACCGCTACCATACACCACCACCAGTCACTGCTACTATACACCACCACCAGTCACTGCTACCATACACCACCACCAGTCACTGCTACCATACACCTCCACCAGTCACTGCTACTATACACCACCGCCAGTCACTGCTACCATACACCTCCACCAGTCACTGCTACCATACACCACCACCAGTCACTGCTACCATACACCACCACCAGTCACTGCTACCATACACCTCCACCAGTCACTGCTATCATACACCACCACCAGTCACTGCTACCATACACCACCACCAGTCACTGCTACCATACACCACCACCAGTCACTGCTACCATACACCACCACCAGTCACTGCTACCATACACCACCACCAGTCACTGCTACCATACACCTCCACCAGTCACTGCTACCATACACCTCCACCAGTCACTGCTACCATACACCACCACCAGTCACTGCTACCATACACCACCACCAGTCACTGCTACCATACACCACCACCAGTCACTGCTACCATACACCACCACCAGTCACTGCTACCATACACCACCACCAGTCACTGCTACCATACACCACCACCAGTCACTGCTACCATACACCACCACCAGTCACTGCTACCATACACCTCCACCAGTCACCGCTACCATACACCACCACCAGTCACGGCTACCATACACCACCACCAGTCACTGCTACCATACACCACCACCAGTCACTGCTACCATACACCACCACCAGTCACTGCTACCATACACCACCACCAGTCACTGCTACCATACACCACCACCAGTCACTGCTACCATACACCACCACCAGTCACTGCTACCATACACCACCACCAGTCACTGCTACCATACACCTCCACCAGTCACTGCTACCATACACCTCCACCAGTCACTGCTACCATACACCACCACCAGTCACTGCTACCATACACCTCCACCAGTCACTGCTACCATACACCTCCACCAGTCACTGCTACCATACACCTCCACCAGTCACTGCTACCATACACCACCACCAGTCACTGCTACCATACACCACCACCAGTCACTGCTACCATACACCACCACCAGTCACTGCTACCATACACCACCACCAGTCACTGCTACCATACACCACCACCAGTCACTGCTACCATACACCACCACCAGTCACTGCTACCATACACCTCCACCAGTCACTGCTACCATACACCACCACCAGTCACTGCTACCATACACCACCACCAGTCACTGCTACCATACACCACCACCAGCCACTGCTACCATACACCTCCACCAGTCACTGCTACCATACACCACCGCCAGTCACTGCTACCATACACCACCACCAGTCACTGCTACCATACACCACCACCAGTCACTGCTACCATACACCTCCACCAGTCACTGCTACCATACACCTCCACCAGTCACTGCTACCATACACCTCCACCAGTCACTGCTACCATACACCTCCACCAGTCACTGCTACCATACACCTCCACCAGTCACTGCTACCATACACCACCACCAGTCACTGCTACCATACACCTCCACCAGTCACTGCTACCATACACCTCCTACAGTCACTGCTACCCTACACCACCACCAGTCACTGCTACCATACACCTCCACCAGTCACTGCTACCATACACCTCCACCAGTCACTGCTACCATACACCTCCACCAGTCACTGCTACCATACACCATCACCAGTCACTGCTACCATACACCTCCACCAGTCACTGCTACCATACACCTCCACCAGTCACTGCTACCATACACCACCACCAGTCACTGCTACCACACACCTCCACCAGTCACTGCTACCATACACCACCACCAGTCACTGCTACCATACACCACCACCAGTCACTGCTACCATACACCTTCACCAGTCACTGCTACCACACACCTCCACCAGTCACTGCTACCATACACCTCCACCAGTTACTGCTACCATACACCTCCACCAGTCACTGCTACCATACACCACCACCAGTCACTGCTACCACACACCTCCACCAGTCACTGCTACCATACACCACCACCAGTCACTGCTACCATACACCACCACCAGTCACTGCTACCATACACCTCCACCAGTTACTGCTACCATACACCTCCACCAGTCACTGCTACCATACACCACCACCAGTCACTGCTACCACACACCTCCACCAGTCACTGCTACCATACACCTCCACCAGTTACTGCTACCATACACCTCCACCAGTCACTGCTACCATACACCACCATCAGTCACTGCTACCACACACCTCCACCAGTCACTGCTACCATACACCACCACCAGTCACTGCTACCATACACCTCCACCAGTTACTGCTACCATACACCTCCACCAGTCACTGCTACCATACACCACCACCAGTCACTGCTACCATACACCTCCACCAGTCACTGCTACCATACACCACCACCAGTCACTGCTACCACACACCTCCACCAGTCACTGCTACCATACACCACCACCAGTCACTGCTACCATACACCTTCACCAGTCACTGCTACCATACACCACCACCAGTCACTGCTACCATACACCACCACCAGTCACTGCTACCATACACCACCACCAGTCACTGCTACCATACACCTCCACCAGTCACTGCTACCACACACCTCCACCAGTCACTGCTACCATACACCACCACCAGTCACTGCTACCATACACCTTCACCAGTTACTGCTACCATACACCTCCACCAGTCACTGCTACCATACACCACCACCAGTCACTGCTACCACACACCTCCACCAGTCACTGCTACCATACACCACCACCATTCACTGCTACCATACACCTTCACCAGTCACTGCTACCATACACCACCACCAGTCACTGCTACCATACACCACCACCAGTCACTGATACCATACACCACCACCAGTCACTGCTACCATACACCTCCACCAGTCACTGCCACCATACACCACTACCAGTCACTGCTACCATACACCACCACCAGTCACTGCTACCATACACCTCCACCAGTCACTGCTACCATACACCTCCACCAGTCACTGCTACCATACACCACCACCAGTCACTGCTACCATACACCTCCACCAGTCACTGCTACCATACACCACCACCAGTCACTGCTACCATACACCTTCACCAGTCACTGCTACCATACACCACCGCCAGTCACTGCTACCATACACCTCCACCAGTTACTGCTACCATACACCTCCACCAGTCACTGCTACCATACACCACCACCAGTCACTGCTACCACACACCTCCACCAGTCACTGCTACCATACACCACCACCAGTCACTGCTACCATACACCTTCACCAGTCACTGCTACCATACACCACCACCAGTCACTGCTACCATACACCACCACCAGTCACTGCTACCATACACCACCACCAGTCACTGCTACCATACACCTCCACCAGTCACTGCCACCATACACCACCACCAGTCACTGCTACCATACACCTCCACCAGTCACTGCTACCATACACCACCACCAGTCACTGCTACCGTACACCTCCACCAGTCACTGCTACCATGCACCTCCAACAGTCACTGCTACCATACACCACCACCAGTCACTGCTACCATACACCACCACTAGTCACTGCTACCATACACCTCCACCAGTCACTGCTACCATACACCACCACCAGTCACTGCTACCATACACCACCACCAGTCACTGCTACCATACACCACCACCAGTCACTGCTACCATACACCACCACCAGTCGCTGCTACCATACACCTCCACCAGTCACTGCTACTATACACCTCCACCAGTCACTGCTACCATACACCACCACCAGTCACTGCTACCATACACCACCACCAGTCACTGCTACCATACACCACCACCAGTCACTGCTACCATACACCACCACCAGTCACTGCTACCATACACCACCACCAGTCACTGCTACCATACACCACCACCAGTCACTGCTACCACACACCTCCACCAGTCACTGCTACCATACACCACCACCAGTCACTGCTACCATACACCACCACCAGTCACTGCTACCATACACCACCACCAGTCACTGCTACCATACACCACCACCAGTCACTGCTACCATACACCACCACCAGTCACTGCTACCATACACCACCACCAGTCACTGCTACCATACACCACCACCAGTCACTGCTACCATACACCTCCACCAGTCACTGCTACCATACACCTCCACCAGTCACTGCTACCATACACCATCACCAGTCACTGCTACCATACACCTCCACCAGTCACTGCAACCATACACCACCACCAGTTACTGCTACCATACACCACCACCAGTCACTGCTACCATACACCACCACCAGTCACTGCTACCATACACCTCCACCAGTCACTGCTACCATACACCACCACCAGTCACTGCTACCACACACCTCCACCAGTCACTGCTACCATACACCACCACCAGTCACTGCTACCACACACCTCCACCAGTCACTGCTACCATACACCTCCACCAGTTACTGCTACCATACACCTCCACCAGTCACTGCTACCATACACCACCACCAGTCACTGCTACCACACACCTCCACCAGTCACTGCTACCATACACCACCACCAGTCACTGCTACCATACACCACCACCAGTCACTGCTACCATACACCTCCACCAGTTACTGCTACCATACACCTCCACCAGTCACTGCTACCATACACCACCACCAGTCACTGCTACCACACACCTCCACCAGTCACTGCTACCATACACCTCCACCAGTTACTGCTACCATACACCTCCACCAGTCACTGCTACCATACACCACCATCAGTCACTGCTACCACACACCTCCACCAGTCACTGCTACCATACACCACCACCAGTCACTGCTACCATACACCTCCACCAGTTACTGCTACCATACACCTCCACCAGTCACTGCTACCATACACCACCACCAGTCACTGCTACCATACACCTCCACCAGTCACTGCTACCATACACCACCACCAGTCACTGCTACCACACACCTCCACCAGTCACTGCTACCATACACCACCACCAGTCACTGCTACCATACACCTTCACCAGTCACTGCTACCATACACCACCACCAGTCACTGCTACCATACACCACCACCAGTCACTGCTACCATACACCACCACCAGTCACTGCTACCATACACCTCCACCAGTCACTGCTACCACACACCTCCACCAGTCACTGCTACCATACACCACCACCAGTCACTGCTACCATACACCTTCACCAGTTACTGCTACCATACACCTCCACCAGTCACTGCTACCATACACCACCACCAGTCACTGCTACCACACACCTCCACCAGTCACTGCTACCATACACCACCACCAGTCACTGCTACCATACACCTTCACCAGTCACTGCTACCATACACCACCACCAGTCACTGCTACCATACACCACCACCAGTCACTGATACCATACACCACCACCAGTCACTGCTACCATACACCTCCACCAGTCACTGCCACCATACACCACTACCAGTCACTGCTACCATACACCACCACCAGTCACTGCTACCATACACCTCCACCAGTCACTGCTACCATACACCTCCACCAGTCACTGCTACCATACACCACCACCAGTCACTGCTACCATACACCTCCACCAGTCACTGCTACCATACACCACCACCAGTCACTGCTACCATACACCTTCACCAGTCACTGCTACCATACACCACCGCCAGTCACTGCTACCATACACCTCCACCAGTTACTGCTACCATACACCTCCACCAGTCACTGCTACCATACACCACCACCAGTCGCTGCTACCATACACCTCCACCAGTCACTGCTACTATACACCTCCACCAGTCACTGCTACCATACACCACCACCAGTCACTGCTACCATACACCACCACCAGTCACTGCTACCATACACCACCACCAGTCACTGCTACCATACACCACCACCAGTCACTGCTACCATACACCACCACCAGTCACTGCTACCATACACCACCACCAGTCACTGCTACCACACACCTCCACCAGTCACTGCTACCATACACCACCACCAGTCACTGCTACCATACACCACCACCAGTCACTGCTACCATACACCACCACCAGTCACTGCTACCATACACCACCACCAGTCACTGCTACCATACACCACCACCAGTCACTGCTACCATACACCACCACCAGTCACTGCTACCATACACCACCACCAGTCACTGCTACCATACACCTCCACCAGTCACTGCTACCATACACCTCCACCAGTCACTGCTACCATACACCATCACCAGTCACTGCTACCATACACCTCCACCAGTCACTGCAACCATACACCACCACCAGTTACTGCTACCATACACCACCACCAGTCACTGCTACCATACACCACCACCAGTCACTGCTACCATACACCTCCACCAGTCACTGCTACCATACACCACCACCAGTCACTGCTACCACACACCTCCACCAGTCACTGCTACCATACACCACCACCAGTCACTGCTACCACACACCTCCACCAGTCACTGCTACCATACACCTCCACCAGTTACTGCTACCATACACCTCCACCAGTCACTGCTACCATACACCACCACCAGTCACTGCTACCACACACCTCCACCAGTCACTGCTACCATACACCACCACCAGTCACTGCTACCATACACCACCACCAGTCACTGCTACCATACACCTCCACCAGTTACTGCTACCATACACCTCCACCAGTCACTGCTACCATACACCACCACCAGTCACTGCTACCACACACCTCCACCAGTCACTGCTACCATACACCTCCACCAGTTACTGCTACCATACACCTCCACCAGTCACTGCTACCATACACCACCATCAGTCACTGCTACCACACACCTCCACCAGTCACTGCTACCATACACCACCACCAGTCACTGCTACCATACACCTCCACCAGTTACTGCTACCATACACCTCCACCAGTCACTGCTACCATACACCACCACCAGTCACTGCTACCATACACCTCCACCAGTCACTGCTACCATACACCACCACCAGTCACTGCTACCACACACCTCCACCAGTCACTGCTACCATACACCACCACCAGTCACTGCTACCATACACCTTCACCAGTCACTGCTACCATACACCACCACCAGTCACTGCTACCATACACCACCACCAGTCACTGCTACCATACACCACCACCAGTCACTGCTACCATACACCTCCACCAGTCACTGCTACCACACACCTCCACCAGTCACTGCTACCATACACCACCACCAGTCACTGCTACCATACACCTTCACCAGTTACTGCTACCATACACCTCCACCAGTCACTGCTACCATACACCACCACCAGTCACTGCTACCACACACCTCCACCAGTCACTGCTACCATACACCACCACCAGTCACTGCTACCATACACCTTCACCAGTCACTGCTACCATACACCACCACCAGTCACTGCTACCATACACCACCACCAGTCACTGATACCATACACCACCACCAGTCACTGCTACCATACACCTCCACCAGTCACTGCCACCATACACCACTACCAGTCACTGCTACCATACACCACCACCAGTCACTGCTACCATACACCTCCACCAGTCACTGCTACCATACACCTCCACCAGTCACTGCTACCATACACCACCACCAGTCACTGCTACCATACACCTCCACCAGTCACTGCTACCATACACCACCACCAGTCACTGCTACCATACACCTTCACCAGTCACTGCTACCATACACCACCGCCAGTCACTGCTACCATACACCTCCACCAGTTACTGCTACCATACACCTCCACCAGTCACTGCTACCATACACCACCACCAGTCACTGCTACCACACACCTCCACCAGTCACTGCTACCATACACCACCACCAGTCACTGCTACCATAAACCTTCACCAGTCACTGCTACCATACACCACCACCAGTCACTGCTACCATACACCACCACCAGTCACTGCTACCATACACCACCACCAGTCACTGCTACCATACACCTCCACCAGTCACTGCCACCATACACCACCACCAGTCACTGCTACCATACACCTCCACCAGTCACTGCTACCATACACCACCACCAGTCACTGCTACCGTACACCTCCACCAGTCACTACTACCATGCACCTCCAACAGTCACTGCTACCATACACCACCACCAGTCACTGCTACCATACACCACCACTAGTCACTGCTACCATACACCTCCACCAGTCACTGCTACCATACACCACCACCAGTCACTGCTACCATACACCACCACCAGTCACTGCTACCATACACCACCACCAGTCACTGCTACCATACACCACCACCAGTCGCTGCTACCATACACCTCCACCAGTCACTGCTACTATACACCTCCACCAGTCACTGCTACCATACACCACCACCAGTCACTGCTACCATACACCACCACCAGTCACTGCTACCATACACCACCACCAGTCACTGCTACCATACACCACCACCAGTCACTGCTACCATACACCACCACCAGTCACTGCTACCATACACCACCACCAGTCACTGCTACCACACACCTCCACCAGTCACTGCTACCATACACCACCACCAGTCACTGCTACCATACACCACCACCAGTCACTGCTACCATACACCACCACCAGTCACTGCTACCATACACCACCACCAGTCACTGCTACCATACACCACCACCAGTCACTGCTACCATACACCACCACCAGTCACTGCTACCATACACCACCACCAGTCACTGCTACCATACACCTCCACCAGTCACTGCTACCATACACCTCCACCAGTCACTGCTACCATACACCATCACCAGTCACTGCTACCATACACCTCCACCAGTCACTGCAACCATACACCACCACCAGGTACTGCTACCATACACCACCACCAGTCACTGCTACCATACACCACCACCAGTCACTGCTACCATACACCTCCACCAGTCACTGCTACCATACACCACCACCAGTCACTGCTACCACACACCTCCACCAGTCACTGCTACCATACACCACCACCAGTCACTGCTACCATACACCACCACCAGTCACTGCTACCATACACCACCACCAGTCACTGCTACCATACACCACCACCAGTCACTGCTACCATACACCACCACCAGTCACTGCTACCATACACCACCACCAGTCACTGCTACCATACACCACCACCAGTCACTGCTACCATACACCACCACCAGTCACTGCTACCATACACCTCCACCAGTCACTGCTACCATACACCACCACCAGTCACTGCTACCACACACCTCCACCAGTCACTGCTACCATACACCACCACCAGTCACTGCTACCATACACCACCACCAGTCACTGCTACCATACACCACCACCAGTCACTGCTACCATACACCACCACCAGTCACTGCTACCATACACCACCACCAGTCACTGCTACCATACACCACCACCAGTCACTGCTACCATACACCACCACCAGTCACTGCTACCACACACCTCCACCAGTCACTGCTACCATACACCACCACCAGTCACTGCTACCATACACCACCACCAGTCACTGCTACCATACACCACCACCAGCCACTGCTACCATACACCTCCACCAGTCACTGCTACCATACACCTCCACCAGTCACTGCTACCATACACCACCACCAGTCACTGCTACCATGCACCTCCACCAGTCACTGCTACCATACACCTCCAACAGTCACTGCTACCACACACCACCACCAGTCACTGCTACCATACACCACCACCAGTCACTGCTACCATACACCTCCGCCAGTCACTGCTACCATACACCTCCACCAGTCACTGCTACCATACACCTCCGCCAGTCACTGCTACCATACACCACCACCAGTCACTGCTACTAAACACCTCCACCAGTCACTGCTACCATACACCACCACCAGTCACTGCTACCATACACCACCACCAGTCACTGCTACCATACACCTCCACCAGTCACTGCTACCATACACCACCGCCAGTCACTGCTACCATACACCACCACCAGTCACTGCTACCATACACCTCCGCCGGTCACTGCTACCATACACCACCACCAGTCACTGCTACCATACACCTCCACCAGTCACTGCTACCATACACCTCCACCAGTCACTGCTACCATACACCACCACCAGTCACTGCTACCATACACCACCACCAGTCACTGCTACCATACACCACCACCAGTCACTGCTACCATACACCTCCACCAGTCACTGCTACCATACACCACCACCAGTCACTGCTACCATACACCACCACCAGTCACTGCTACCATACACCACCACCAGTCACTCCTACCACACACCTCCACCAGTCACTGCTACCATACACCTCCACCAGTCACTGCTACCATACACCTCCACCAGTCACTGCTACCATACACCACCACCAGTCACTGCTACCATACACCACCACCAGTCACTGCTACCATACACCACCACCAGTCACTGCTACCATACACCACCACCAGTCACTGCTACCACACACCACCACCAGTCACTGCTACCATACACCTCCGCCAGTCACTGCTACCACACACCACCACCAGTCACTGCTACCATACACCTCCACCAGTCACTGCTACCACACACCACCACCAGTCACTGCTACCATACACCACCACCAGTCACTGCAACCATACACCACCACCAGTCACTGCTACCACACACCACCACCAGTCACTGCTACCATACACCTCCACCAGTCACTGCTACCATACACCTCCACCAGTCACTGCTACCATACACCACCACCAGTTACTGCTACCATACACCACCACCAGTCACTGCTACCATACACCACCACCAGTCACTGCTACCATACACCTCCACCAGTCACCGCTACCATACACCACCACCAGTCACTGCTACTATACACCACCACCAGTCACTGCTACCATACACCACCACCAGTCACTGCTACCATACACCTCCACCAGTCACTGCTACTATACACCACCGCCAGTCACTGCTACCATACACCTCCACCAGTCACTGCTACCATACACCACCACCAGTCACTGCTACCATACACCACCACCAGTCACTGCTACCATACACCTCCACCAGTCACTGCTATCATACACCACCACCAGTCACTGCTACCATACACCACCACCAGTCACTGCTACCATACACCACCACCAGTCACTGCTACCATACACCACCACCAGTCACTGCTACCATACACCACCACCAGTCACTGCTACCATACACCTCCACCAGTCACTGCTACCATACACCTCCACCAGTCACTGCTACCATACACCACCACCAGTCACTGCTACCATACACCACCACCAGTCACTGCTACCATACACCACCACCAGTCACTGCTACCATACACCACCACCAGTCACTGCTACCATACACCACCACCAGTCACTGCTACCATACACCACCACCAGTCACTGCTACCATACACCACCACCAGTCACTGCTACCATACACCTCCACCAGTCACCGCTACCATACACCACCACCAGTCACTGCTACCATACACCACCACCAGTCACTGCTACCATACACCACCACCAGTCACTGCTACCATACACCACCACCAGTCACTGCTACCATACACCACCACCAGTCACTGCTACCATACACCACCACCAGTCACTGCTACCATACACCACCACCAGTCACTGCTACCATACACCACCACCAGTCACTGCTACCATACACCTCCACCAGTCACTGCTACCATACACCTCCACCAGTCACTGCTACCATACACCACCACCAGTCACTGCTACCATACACCTCCACCAGTCACTGCTACCATACACCTCCACCAGTCACTGCTACCATACACCTCCACCAGTCACTGCTACCATACACCACCACCAGTCACTGCTACCATACACCACCACCAGTCACTGCTACCATACACCACCACCAGTCACTGCTACCATACACCACCACCAGTCACTGCTACCATACACCACCACCAGTCACTGCTACCATACACCACCACCAGTCACTGCTACCATACACCTCCACCAGTCACTGCTACCATACACCACCACCAGTCACTGCTACCATACACCACCACCAGTCACTGCTACCATACACCACCACCAGCCACTGCTACCATACACCTCCACCAGTCACTGCTACCATACACCACCGCCAGTCACTGCTACCATACACCACCACCAGTCACTGCTACCATACACCACCACCAGTCACTGCTACCATACACCTCCACCAGTCACTGCTACCATACACCTCCACCAGTCACTGCTACCATACACCTCCACCAGTCACTGCTACCATACACCTCCACCAGTCACTGCTACCATACACCTCCACCAGTCACTGCTACCATACACCACCACCAGTCACTGCTACCATACACCTCCACCAGACACTGCTACCATACACCTCCTACAGTCACTGCTACCCTACACCACCACCAGTCACTGCTACCATACACCTCCACCAGTCACTGCTACCATACACCTCCACCAGTCACTGCTACCATACACCTCCACCAGTCACTGCTACCATACACCATCACCAGTCACTGCTACCATACACCTCCACCAGTCACTGCTACCATACACCTCCACCAGTCACTGCTACCATACACCACCACCAGTCACTGCTACCACACACCTCCACCAGTCACTGCTACCATACACCACCACCAGTCACTGCTACCATACACCACCACCAGTCACTGCTACCATACACCTTCACCAGTCACTGCTACCACACACCTCCACCAGTCACTGCTACCATACACCTCCACCAGTTACTGCTACCATACACCTCCACCAGTCACTGCTACCATACACCACCACCAGTCACTGCTACCACACACCTCCACCAGTCACTGCTACCATACACCACCACCAGTCACTGCTACCATACACCACCACCAGTCACTGCTACCATACACCTCCACCAGTTACTGCTACCATACACCTCCACCAGTCACTGCTACCATACACCACCACCAGTCACTGCTACCACACACCTCCACCAGTCACTGCTACCATACACCTCCACCAGTTACTGCTACCATACACCTCCACCAGTCACTGCTACCATACACCACCATCAGTCACTGCTACCACACACCTCCACCAGTCACTGCTACCATACACCACCACCAGTCACTGCTACCATACACCTCCACCAGTTACTGCTACCATACACCTCCACCAGTCACTGCTACCATACACCACCACCAGTCACTGCTACCATACACCTCCACCAGTCACTGCTACCATACACCACCACCAGTCACTGCTACCACACACCTCCACCAGTCACTGCTACCATACACCACCACCAGTCACTGCTACCATACACCTTCACCAGTCACTGCTACCATACACCACCACCAGTCACTGCTACCATACACCACCACCAGTCACTGCTACCATACACCACCACCAGTCACTGCTACCATACACCTCCACCAGTCACTGCTACCACACACCTCCACCAGTCACTGCTACCATACACCACCACCAGTCACTGCTACCATACACCTTCACCAGTTACTGCTACCATACACCTCCACCAGTCACTGCTACCATACACCACCACCAGTCACTGCTACCACACACCTCCACCAGTCACTGCTACCATACACCACCACCAGTCACTGCTACCATACACCTTCACCAGTCACTGCTACCATACACCACCACCAGTCACTGCTACCATACACCACCACCAGTCACTGATACCATACACCACCACCAGTCACTGCTACCATACACCTCCACCAGTCACTGCCACCATACACCACTACCAGTCGCTGCTACCATACACCACCACCAGTCACTGCTACCATACACCTCCACCAGTCACTGCTACCATACACCTCCACCAGTCACTGCTACCATACACCACCACCAGTCACTGCTACCATACACCTCCACCAGTCACTGCTACCATACACCACCACCAGTCACTGCTACCATACACCTTCACCAGTCACTGCTACCATACACCACCGCCAGTCACTGCTACCATACACCTCCACCAGTTACTGCTACCATACACCTCCACCAGTCACTGCTACCATACACCACCACCAGTCACTGCTACCACACACCTCCACCAGTCACTGCTACCATACACCACCACCAGTCACTGCTACCATACACCTTCACCAGTCACTGCTACCATACACCACCACCAGTCACTGCTACCATACACCACCACCAGTCACTGCTACCATACACCACCACCAGTCACTGCTACCATACACCTCCACCAGTCACTGCCACCATACACCACCACCAGTCACTGCTACCATACACCTCCACCAGTCACTGCTACCATACACCACCACCAGTCACTGCTACCGTACACCTCCACCAGTCACTGCTACCATGCACCTCCAACAGTCACTGCTACCATACACCACCACCAGTCACTGCTACCATACACCACCACTAGTCACTGCTACCATACACCTCCACCAGTCACTGCTACCATACACCACCACCAGTCACTGCTACCATACACCACCACCAGTCACTGCTACCATACACCACCACCAGTCACTGCTACCATACACCACCACCAGTCGCTGCTACCATACACCTCCACCAGTCACTGCTACTATACACCTCCACCAGTCACTGCTACCATACACCACCACCAGTCACTGCTACCATACACCACCACCAGTCACTGCTACCATACACCACCACCAGTCACTGCTACCATACACCACCACCAGTCACTGCTACCATACACCACCACCAGTTACTGCTACCATACACCACCACCAGTCACTGCTACCATACACCACCACCAGTCACTGCTACCATACACCTCCACCAGTCACTGCTACCATACACCACCACCAGTCACTGCTACCATACACCTCCACCAGTCACTGCTACCATACACCACCACCAGTCACTGCTACCATACACCACCACCAGTCACTGCTACCACACACCTCCACCAGTCACTGCTACCATACACCACCACCAGTCACTGCTACCATACACCACCACCAGTCACTGCTACCATACACCTCCACCAGTCACTGCTACCATACACCACCACCAGTCACTGCTACCATACACCACCGCCAGTCACTGCTACCATACACCTCCACCAGTCACTGCTACCATACACCTCCACCAGTCACTGCTACCATACCCCAACACCAGTCACTGCTACCATACACCACCACCAGTCACTGCTACCATACACCTCCACCAGTCACTGCTACCATACACCTCCACCAGTCACTGCTACCATACACCACCACCAGTCACTGCTACCATACACCACCACCAGTCACTGCTACCATACACCTCCACCAGTCACTGCTACCATACACCTCCACCAGTCACTGCTACCATACACCACCACCAGTCACTGCTACCATACACCACCACCAGTCACTGCTACCATACACCTCCACCAGTCACTGCTACCATACACCTCCACCAGTCACTGCTACCATACACCTCCACCAGTCACTGCTACCATACACCTCCACCAGTCACTGCTACCATACACCACCACCAGTCACTGCTACCATACACCACCACCAGTCACTGCTACCACACACCTCCACCAGTCACTGCTACCATACACCTCCACCAGTCACTGCTACCATACACCACCACCAGTCACTGCTACCATACACCTCCACCAGTTACTGCTACCATACACCTCCACCAGTCACTGCTACCATACACCACCACCAGTCACTGCTACCACACACCTCCACCAGTCACTGCTACCATACACCACCACCAGTCACTGCTACCATACACCTTCACCAGTCACTGCTACCATACACCACCACCAGTCACTGCTACCATACACCACCACCAGTCACTGCTACCATACACCACCACCAGTCACTGCTACCATACACCTCCACCAGTCACTGCCACCATACACCACCACCAGTCACTGCTACCATACACCTCCACCAGTCACTGCTACCATACACCACCACCAGTCACTGCTACCGTACACCTCCACCAGTCACTGCTACCATGCACCTCCAACAGTCACTGCTACCATACACCACCACCAGTCACTGCTACCATACACCACCACTAGTCACTGCTACCATACACCTCCACCAGTCACTGCTACCATACACCACCACCAGTCACTGCTACCATACACCACCACCAGTCACTGCTACCATACACCACCACCAGTCACTGCTACCATACACCACCACCAGTCGCTGCTACCATACACCTCCACCAGTCACTGCTACTATACACCTCCACCAGTCACTGCTACCATACACCACCACCAGTCACTGCTACCATACACCACCACCAGTCACTGCTACCATACACCACCACCAGTCACTGCTACCATACACCACCACCAGTCACTGCTACCATACACCACCACCAGTTACTGCTACCATACACCACCACCAGTCACTGCTACCATACACCACCACCAGTCACTGCTACCATACACCTCCACCAGTCACTGCTACCATACACCACCACCAGTCACTGCTACCATACACCTCCACCAGTCACTGCTACCATACACCACCACCAGTCACTGCTACCATACACCACCACCAGTCACTGCTACCACACACCTCCACCAGTCACTGCTACCATACACCACCACCAGTCACTGCTACCATACACCACCACCAGTCACTGCTACCATACACCTCCACCAGTCACTGCTACCATACACCACCACCAGTCACTGCTACCATACACCACCGCCAGTCACTGCTACCATACACCTCCACCAGTCACTGCTACCATACACCTCCACCAGT
Source organism: Arenicola marina (assembly GCA_964019135.1). Taxonomy (NCBI): domain Eukaryota; kingdom Metazoa; phylum Annelida; class Polychaeta; family Arenicolidae; genus Arenicola; species Arenicola marina. The sequence continues at coordinate 22,400,289 of OZ025256.1, read as the reverse complement.
CACTGCTACCATACCCCACCACCAGTCACTGCTACCATACACCACCACCAGTCACTGCTACCATACACCTCCACCAGTCACTGCTACCATACACCTCCACCAGTCACTGCTACCATACACCACCACCAGTCACTGCTACCATACACCACCACCAGTCACTGCTACCATACACCTCCACCAGTCACTGCTACCATACACCTCCACCAGTCACTGCTACCATACACCACCACCAGTCACTGCTACCATACACCACCACCAGTCACTGCTACCATACACCTCCACCAGTCACTGCTACCATACACCTCCACCAGTCACTGCTACCATACACCTCCACCAGTCACTGCTACCATACACCTCCACCAGTCACTGCTACCATACACCACCACCAGTCACTGCTACCATACACCACCACCAGTCACTGCTACCACACACCTCCACCAGTCACTGCTACCATACACCTCCACCAGTCACTGCTACCATACACCACCACCAGTCACTGCTACCATACACCTCCGCCAGTCACTGCTACCATACACCACCACCAGTCACTGCTACCATACACCTCCACCAGTCACTGCTACCATACACCACCACCAGTCACCATTGCTATACACCACCACCAGTCACTGCTACCATACACCTTCACCAGTCACTGCTACCATACACCTCCGCCAGTCACTGCTACCATACACCACCACCAGTCACTGCTACCATACACCACCACCAGTCACTGCTACCATACACCACCACCAGTCACTGCTACCATACACCACCAACAGTCACTGCTACCATACACCACCACCAGTCACTGCTACCATACACCTCCACCAGTCACTGCCACCATACACCACTACCAGTCACTGCTACCATACACCACCACCAGTCACTGCTACCATACACCTCCACCAGTCACTGCTACCATACACCTCCACCAGTCACTGCTACCATACACCACCACCAGTCACTGCTACCATACACCTCCACCAGTCACTGCTACCATACACCACCACCAGTCACTGCTACCATACACCACCACTAGTCACTGCTACCATACACCTCCACCAGTCACTGCTACCATACACCACCACCAGTCACTGCTACCATACACCACCACCAGTCACTGCTACCATACACCACCACCAGTCACTGCTACCATACACCACCACCAGTCGCTGCTACCATACACCTCCACCAGTCACTGCTACCATACACCACCACCAGTCACTGCTACCATACACCACCACCAGTCACTGCTACCATACACCTCCACCAGTCACTGCTACCACACACCTCCACCAGTCACTGCTACCATACACCACCACCAGTCACTGCTACCATACACCTTCACCAGTTACTGCTACCATACACCTCCACCAGTCACTGCTACCATACACCACCACCAGTCACTGCTACCACACACCTCCACCAGTCACTGCTACCATACACCACCACCAGTCACTGCTACCATACACCTTCACCAGTCACTGCTACCATACACCACCACCAGTCACTGCTACCATACACCACCACCAGTCACTGATACCATACACCACCACCAGTCACTGCTACCATACACCTCCACCAGTCACTGCCACCATACACCACTACCAGTCACTGCTACCATACACCACCACCAGTCACTGCTACCATACACCTCCACCAGTCACTGCTACCATACACCTCCACCAGTCACTGCTACCATACACCACCACCAGTCACTGCTACCATACACCTCCACCAGTCACTGCTACCATACACCACCACCAGTCACTGCTACCATACACCTTCACCAGTCACTGCTACCATACACCACCGCCAGTCACTGCTACCATACACCTCCACCAGTTACTGCTACCATACACCTCCACCAGTCACTGCTACCATACACCACCACCAGTCACTGCTACCACACACCTCCACCAGTCACTGCTACCATACACCACCACCAGTCACTGCTACCATACACCTTCACCAGTCACTGCTACCATACACCACCACCAGTCACTGCTACCATACACCACCACCAGTCACTGCTACCATACACCACCACCAGTCACTGCTACCATACACCTCCACCAGTCACTGCCACCATACACCACCACCAGTCACTGCTACCATACACCTCCACCAGTCACTGCTACCATACACCACCACCAGTCACTGCTACCGTACACCTCCACCAGTCACTGCTACCATGCACCTCCAACAGTCACTGCTACCATACACCACCACCAGTCACTGCTACCATACACCACCACTAGTCACTGCTACCATACACCTCCACCAGTCACTGCTACCATACACCACCACCAGTCACTGCTACCATACACCACCACCAGTCACTGCTACCATACACCACCACCAGTCACTGCTACCATACACCACCACCAGTCGCTGCTACCATACACCTCCACCAGTCACTGCTACTATACACCTCCACCAGTCACTGCTACCATACACCACCACCAGTCACTGCTACCATACACCACCACCAGTCACTGCTACCATACACCACCACCAGTCACTGCTACCATACACCACCACCAGTCACTGCTACCATACACCACCACCAGTTACTGCTACCATACACCACCACCAGTCACTGCTACCATACACCACCACCAGTCACTGCTACCATACACCTCCACCAGTCACTGCTACCATACACCACCACCAGTCACTGCTACCATACACCTCCACCAGTCACTGCTACCATACACCACCACCAGTCACTGCTACCATACACCACCACCAGTCACTGCTACCACACACCTCCACCAGTCACTGCTACCATACACCACCACCAGTCACTGCTACCATACACCACCACCAGTCACTGCTACCATACACCTCCACCAGTCACTGCTACCATACACCACCACCAGTCACTGCTACCATACACCACCGCCAGTCACTGCTACCATACACCTCCACCAGTCACTGCTACCATACACCTCCACCAGTCACTGCTACCATACCCCACCACCAGTCACTGCTACCATACACCACCACCAGTCACTGCTACCATACACCTCCACCAGTCACTGCTACCATACACCTCCACCAGTCACTGCTACCATACACCACCACCAGTCACTGCTACCATACACCACCACCAGTCACTGCTACCATACACCTCCACCAGTCACTGCTACCATACACCTCCACCAGTCACTGCTACCATACACCACCACCAGTCACTGCTACCATACACCACCACCAGTCACTGCTACCATACACCTCCACCAGTCACTGCTACCATACACCTCCACCAGTCACTGCTACCATACACCTCCACCAGTCACTGCTACCATACACCTCCACCAGTCACTGCTACCATACACCACCACCAGTCACTGCTACCATACACCACCACCAGTCACTGCTACCACACACCTCCACCAGTCACTGCTACCATACACCTCCACCAGTCACTGCTACCATACACCACCACCAGTCACTGCTACCATACACCTCCACCAGTTACTGCTACCATACACCTCCACCAGTCACTGCTACCATACACCACCACCAGTCACTGCTACCACACACCTCCACCAGTCACTGCTACCATACACCACCACCAGTCACTGCTACCATACACCTTCACCAGTCACTGCTACCATACACCACCACCAGTCACTGCTACCATACACCACCACCAGTCACTGCTACCATACACCACCACCAGTCACTGCTACCATACACCTCCACCAGTCACTGCCACCATACACCACCACCAGTCACTGCTACCATACACCTCCACCAGTCACTGCTACCATACACCACCACCAGTCACTGCTACCGTACACCTCCACCAGTCACTGCTACCATGCACCTCCAACAGTCACTGCTACCATACACCACCACCAGTCACTGCTACCATACACCACCACTAGTCACTGCTACCATACACCTCCACCAGTCACTGCTACCATACACCACCACCAGTCACTGCTACCATACACCACCACCAGTCACTGCTACCATACACCACCACCAGTCACTGCTACCATACACCACCACCAGTCGCTGCTACCATACACCTCCACCAGTCACTGCTACTATACACCTCCACCAGTCACTGCTACCATACACCACCACCAGTCACTGCTACCATACACCACCACCAGTCACTGCTACCATACACCACCACCAGTCACTGCTACCATACACCACCACCAGTCACTGCTACCATACACCACCACCAGTTACTGCTACCATACACCACCACCAGTCACTGCTACCATACACCACCACCAGTCACTGCTACCATACACCTCCACCAGTCACTGCTACCATACACCACCACCAGTCACTGCTACCATACACCTCCACCAGTCACTGCTACCATACACCACCACCAGTCACTGCTACCATACACCACCACCAGTCACTGCTACCACACACCTCCACCAGTCACTGCTACCATACACCACCACCAGTCACTGCTACCATACACCACCACCAGTCACTGCTACCATACACCTCCACCAGTCACTGCTACCATACACCACCACCAGTCACTGCTACCATACACCACCGCCAGTCACTGCTACCATACACCTCCACCAGTCACTGCTACCATACACCTCCACCAGTCACTGCTACCATACCCCACCACCAGTCACTGCTACCATACACCACCACCAGTCACTGCTACCATACACCTCCACCAGTCACTGCTACCATACACCTCCACCAGTCACTGCTACCATACACCACCACCAGTCACTGCTACCATACACCACCACCAGTCACTGCTACCATACACCTCCACCAGTCACTGCTACCATACACCTCCACCAGTCACTGCTACCATACACCACCACCAGTCACTGCTACCATACACCACCACCAGTCACTGCTACCATACACCTCCACCAGTCACTGCTACCATACACCTCCACCAGTCACTGCTACCATACACCTCCACCAGTCACTGCTACCATACACCTCCACCAGTCACTGCTACCATACACCACCACCAGTCACTGCTACCATACACCACCACCAGTCACTGCTACCACACACCTCCACCAGTCACTGCTACCATACACCTCCACCAGTCACTGCTACCATACACCACCACCAGTCACTGCTACCATACACCTCCGCCAGTCACTGCTACCATACACCACCACCAGTCACTGCTACCATACACCTCCACCAGTCACTGCTACCATACACCACCACCAGTCACCATTGCTATACACCACCACCAGTCACTGCTACCATACACCTTCACCAGTCACTGCTACCATACACCTCCGCCAGTCACTGCTACCATACACCACCACCAGTCACTGCTACCATACACCACCACCAGTCACTGCTACCATACACCACCACCAGTCACTGCTACCATACACCACCACCAGTCACTGCTACCATACACCACCACCAGTCACTGCTACCATACACCTCCACCAGTCACTGCCACCATACACCACTACCAGTCACTGCTACCATACACCACCACCAGTCACTGCTACCATACACCTCCACCAGTCACTGCTACCATACACCTCCACCAGTCACTGCTACCATACACCACCACCAGTCACTGCTACCATACACCTCCACCAGTCACTGCTACCATACACCACCACCAGTCACTGCTACCATACACCACCACTAGTCACTGCTACCATACACCTCCACCAGTCACTGCTACCATACACCACCACCAGTCACTGCTACCATACACCACCACCAGTCACTGCTACCATACACCACCACCAGTCACTGCTACCATACACCACCACCAGTCGCTGCTACCATACACCTCCACCAGTCACTGCTACTATACACCTCCACCAGTCACTGCTACCATACACCACCACCAGTCACTGCTACCATACACCACCACCAGTCACTGCTACCATACACCACCACCAGTCACTGCTACCATACACCACCACCAGTCACTGCTACCATACACCACCACCAGTTACTGCTACCATACACCACCACCAGTCACTGCTACCATGCACCACCACCAGTCACTGCTACCATACACCTCCACCAGTCACTGCTACCATACACCACCACCAGTCACTGCTACCATACACCTCCACCAGTCACTGCTAACATACACCTCCACCAGTCACTGCTACCATACACCACCACCAGTCACTGCTACCATACACCACCACCAGTTACTGCTACCATACACCACCACCAGTCACTGCTACCATACACCACCACCAGTCACTGCTACCATACACCACCACCAGTCACTGCTACCATACACCTCCACCAGTCACTGCTACCATACACCACCACCAGTCACTGCTACCATACACCACCACCAGTTACTGCTACCATGCACCACCACCAGTCACTGCTACCATACACCACCACCAGTCACTGCTACCATACACCTCCACCAGTCACTGCTACCATACACCACCACCAGTCACTGCTACCATACACCACCACCAGTCACTGCTACCATACACCTTCACCAGTCACTGCTACCATACACCTCCACCAGTCACTGCTACCATACACCACCACCAGTCACTGCTACCATACACCTTCACCAGTCACTGCTACCATACACCTCCACCAGTCACTGCTACCATACACCACCACCAGTCACTGCTACCATACACCTCCGCCAGTCACTGCTACCATACACCACTACCAGTCACTGCTACCATACACCTCCACCAGTCACTGCTACCATACACCTCCACCAGTCACTGCTACCATACACCTCCACCAGTCACTGCTACCATACACCACCACCAGTCACTGCTACCATACACCACCACCAGTCACTGCTACCACACACCTCCACCAGTCACTGCTACCATACACCACCACCAGTCACTGCTACCATACACCACCACCAGTCACTGCTACCATACACCTCCACCAGTCACTGCTACCATACACCACCACCAGTCACTGCTACCATACACCACCGCCAGTCACTGCTACCATACACCTCCACCAGTCACTGCTACCATACACCTCCACCAGTCACTGCTACCATACACCACCACCAGTCACTGCTACCATACACCACCACCAGTCACTGCTACCATACACCTCCACCAGTCACTGCTACCATACACCTCCACCAGTCACTGCTACCATACACCACCACCAGTCACTGCTACCATACACCACCACCAGTCACTGCTACCATACACCTCCACCAGTCACTGCTACCATACACCTCCACCAGTCACTGCTACCATACACCACCACCAGTCACTGCTACCATACACCTCCACCAGTCACTGCTACCATACACCTCCACCAGTCACTGCTACCATACACCTCCACCAGTCACTGCTACCATACACCTCCACCAGTCACTGCTACCATACACCACCACCAGTCACTGCTACCATACACCACCACCAGTCACTGCTACCACACACCTCCACCAGTCACTGCTACCATACACCTCCACCAGTCACTGCTACCATACACCACCACCAGTCACTGCTACCATACACCTCCGCCAGTCACTGCTACCATACACCACCACCAGTCACTGCTACCATACACCTCCACCAGTCACTGCTACCATACACCACCACCAGTCACCATTGCTATACACCACCACCAGTCACTGCTACCATACACCTTCACCAGTCACTGCTACCATACACCTCCACCAGTCACTGCTACCATACACCTCCGCCAGTCACTGCTACCATACACCACCACCAGTCACTGCTACCATACACCACCACCAGTCACTGCTACCATACACCACCACCAGTCACTGCTACCATACACCTCCACCAGTCACTGCCACCATACACCACCACCAGTCACTGCTACCATACACCACCACCAGTCACTGCTACCATACACCACCACCAGTCACTGCTACCATACACCACCACCAGTCACTGCTACCATACACCTCCACCAGTCACCATTACCATACAACACCAACCGCCAAGTGGATCGGTGGTTCGCGCTCCGCCGTGGCCATATCTATGTGTAGTCGCAAGATAAAGATACCAGGTCCTTCTTCGCAAAGAGTAGACGGTTGTCCGCGGGGACATGGTTCCACTGTCCCTTTTATTTCCCATTGACGCGATATGACTAAAAGTGATCAAAAGATCCTGAATTTACAGCCAGCCACACACCACCACCATTATACCATCATCCTATGTTGCTGCTCTGAATCCCATTCCTGGAGAATCCAAGCATGTCAGTAATGCCCCCCCCCCCTCTCTCCTGAGCGATAATAAAGAGGTATGGATATAAGTATACATGTTGAAGACGGCGAATTCTCCGCCGACACGTGAGATGTAGCGCGCACGGGAAAATATGATATAATATATGTAATATATAAGAAGATATAGCACTTGGCCTATAACGAAGGCAGCTTATTTTGCGCTTACCTAAAAGGAGGCGAGGCGCACGTAACCAAGGCCCCTTTTTGTTCTCATGACAACGTACATAGCAAGCTCAGCGGCAACTGTATATATCAACGCTCATGACCTTGACCTATAAAGACAGCTAAGGCTAGCATAAGATATATAGGGTATTATTTCTTGTCCCGCGCAGCCAATGTTATGAGACAGGGTAAAGCGTAGGCGCCATTAGAGCCGTCCAAACGGACCATACACAAGGGATACAATAAAGGGTAAAGCACACGTCTGGACGCTTATGGCTTCCGTTCCATCGACCTTGACCTACTATACAAAGTCTAGACCACTTAAAGGCGTGACATGGTTTTCCCTATTAAAGGATCATCCATATTCCCGGTCACATTCCCGGGCGACAGAGGTTGCCATGGCGATGAAAAGGTACACACAACGACTGGGAGTGCAGAAGAACCAATGACGTGTTTTAGTGTTCGTGGGGACAGTGGTCTGCGTTTATATAGCAAAAGCAAAGTGGGAGAAATACTATTTAGGGGTCCTGGCATGCACGGTTGACGAAAGAACACGTAGCTTCCAATATAAATTTCTCCATAGATGCATCCCTACCAATAAGTATCTGTACAGATGTCGTATCACGGACACGGACAAATGTGGATTTTGTAAAAGAAACGTAGAAATCATAGAGCATCTGTTTTGGCATTGTGACTATGTGAATCAACTTTGGAAGAATATTACAGTATGGTTAAGACAAATCATAGAAGACGATAAACATACTTGGGGGGATTTCATTAATATTGAAACAGTGATGCTTGGTGAAATTTCAGGTAACAATCTCATAATCCTGATAAACCATGTTATATTGATAATTAAGAGGTATACATACAGATGTAAATGGAAGAACACTCTCCCAAATCTAATAGGCGCCATCAACAATATAAGATATGATTACCATATAGAGAAAATGACCGTGTAGAGGCAAGTAAAGACCAGCACAACGATGGAAAACCTAAATAGAAAGTGGCGGCCAATAATGCACGGATTACTGTGATAGTATGATGAAATATCTTAAATGCTATGTACAATGTCTTTTGTCTAATGTGAAATTTTTTTTTTTTTTTTTTTTTTTTCAAATGTTTTAGCCTACTGCCATATTTATCACAGCTTGCCTACTTGCCTACTTGCCCGCCCGCCTCAGCATTACTTTTACGGAGTGTGCTTACCCAACGTGCTTAATCAATGCGCTATGAAATTCGCGGGTCCGTGAAAAATCCGGAGATTTCGCCTGAAATCTGCGTAGCTCGACCGTTAAAAAAGCGATTCCGTGGAGACTCCGGAGTTACAACGTGAAAACAGCGGTACCGTTTCGGGGGTAATGCGGTTTTAACGGCCCCGCTTATTTCACACAAGCAAATGTTAAAAATGCGATGCCTTCTTCTCGGAAACGTTCCGCCACTTTCCCGCAAGGGGCTGTTGAAAATGCGGGGTTTCAACGGTGCTACTGCCGTTATTTCACGTAAAATATAAGAGCTCAAGCTATTATCGCTCACAGCATAACATACCGGAAAGGGACTGGTGGCATTTGAAAATACGAACTAACTATCACAAACACGATAAGAGCAGTTAAGTCAGCACCATCACACTGTTATCACAGTTGAAACTGTATTAATTCGAGTGTCGCGTTTCACGGCATGAAACCTAGTTTTGTGGCACAAACGCAGTATTTAAGGGCTTGAGGCTGTTGCACGCAGATACAACGCGTTGAGGGTGTAGCGTGACCATCGCGGGGCGTTGAGAATTAGTACCCGGTCGGACCCGCATTTTTCACACAGTTTGTATTTGACCCTATGAAAAGTTATGAGCATGACGGCTGGGTAAAATATATTTCGGGCGACTCCTATACTTTGCCGTTGCAACGCAAGAAATCCTAAGCTGAGAACTTCTGTGAGCTGAAAACGGAAATGGAGACAGTTACACCTGCCGTGCTCCGCATCATGCTATTAAACACACAGAACCTTTATAACCTATTCAGCTTATTAAAACATGATCAACAGTGCATGTACAGTTCAATTTACGGCGCAAAAACAAAAATAAAAGCATGAGCGTGCCCCCTGTGTGGTGCGCGGATAAGGTAGGTAGTTTATTTTGTCAAAAGGCCTTCAGGCCCATGGGACATAACAATGAACGTATATACATTTGTCAACAAATAATAACATTTTCCGTGTTTTGAATTTACAGCTGCGCGCTGACACGTTTTTCTAGAGTGTGCACAAACATCGCTAATTTTCTTAGGGTAAACATATCTACACTTGACATCAACATAATAACGTTCTCGTATGTTGGGGGATTCCAAAAAGCGTTGTCTATATATAAATGTCTGATATCCATAAACTTCGGGCAACACAATAACACGTGGTATTCATCTTCTATAACAAGGACATTTCTTACAGCACAGTGTTTACAAATTCTGTTTTCAAGTAATGTTCCATCACGGCGACCTAATTCAATAGAGAGATTATGAGCTGAACATCTAAAACGCGAAAGAGACTTTCTAAGTTTGGCAACATTTACTCTCAGTAAATATACTTCAAAGAAGGGTTGGTCCTTAAATGTACAAAACACACTAAGGCGACTTTGATCTCTAACCTTCATACGCCATTCTTCAATACAACAGTTTTCTAATCTCTGGTTTAGCTCAGCAATAAATACACTTTCGTCATAAACTGATTGGTTAATCCATACATCATTAAAATCATATTTTAACAATACTTTGAAGGGTACGTGGTTTTCACGGCAGGAATAGCGTGAGATATGCGGACCGAAGCTTGTGCCTGCCGACAGCGGCCCGCAGTTACAACGCGTTGAGGGTACATGGTTTTCACGGCAGGAATAGCGTGAAATATGCGGAGCCAAGCTTATGCCTGCCACCAGTGGCTCGCAGTTACAACGCGTTGAGGGTACGGTCTTTTCACAGCTTAAATAGCGTGAAGACTGCTTAGCCAAGCTTTTGCCTGCAGACAGCGGCCCGCAGTACAACGCGTTGAGGGTAAATGGTTTTCACGGCAGGAATAGCGTGAAATATGCGGAGCCAAGCTTATGCCTGCCACCAGTGGCTCGCAGTTACAACGAGCGCGTTGAGGGTACGGTCTTTTCACAGCTTGGATAGCGTGACATATGCTGAGCCAAGCTTATGCCTGACACCAGTGGCTCGCAGTTACAACGCGTTGAGGGTACGGGGTTTTCACGCAGGAATAGCGTGAAATCTGCGGGGCCAAGCCTATGCCTGCCACCAGTGGCCCGCAGTTACAACGCGTTGAGGGTACATGGTTTTCACGGCAGGAATAGCGTGAAATATGCGGAGCCAAGCTTATGCCTGCCACCAGTGGCTCGCAGTTACAACGCGTTGAGGGTACGGTCTTTTCACAGCTTAAATAGCGTGAAGACTGCTGAGCCAAGCTTTTGCCTGCAGACAGCGGCCCGCAGTACAACGCGTTGAGGGTAAATGGTTTTCACGGCAGGAATAGCGTGAAATATGCGGAGCCAAGCTTATGCCTGCCACCAGTGGCTCGCAGTTACAACGAACGCGTTGAGGGTACGGTCTTTTCACAGCTTGGATAGCGTGAAATATGCAGAGCCAATCTTATGCCTGACACCAGAGGCTCGCAGTTACAACGCGTTGAGGGTACGGGGTTTTCACGGCAGGAATAGCGTGGTAGGGGTTGATGGAGTATTGTTTCTGTGTGAACTCACCCGCACTATTTACTATATTGGTTACGGCTTGCTTGATGGCGGTGGCTGAGGTGCGGATGGGGGGGTCGGTTGGACGGGGTCGGTGTCGAGTAGGCCTATACTGCAGGGCTATCAACCGCGTACTCTGGATGAAAACACCGTTGCAGTGCGTGGCTCGGACGGATCCTGGGGAACTTGAACATACACCGTGAGAGTCGGGTTCTCCGAGCACTCCGCGCCACCAACCCCCAGAGCCATAGCCCGGAGCTCGGAGCCATAACCTGCGACCGGATCTATTGCTCGCGCCCGGAGCCACGCTTCTACAGCTATCGTTGAAACCCCGCAGCCTCATAGCGTTGTAACCGCAAGCCGCGGGTGGCACGCGGTATGCAACGAGAACCACCATTTAATTTAGGGTGAGCATGACCTGACCTAATTAGGTAAAACGGTTGGTCACGCTGTACTCCTAAGCGTTCGCTCACTTGCCGGGCAGTACCATTGGCCAGTTTCTGTAGGGGCTGCGCCGTCCGTTCAGACATAACATATCAACTTCTTTTAGGATATTCCTTTTTTCTGTCTTGTTCAATGTTTTAGAGGAATCAATTAAAATTCTAACAGCTGAATGCACAGTGCAAATAAATTAAGCACGTTCCATCCTCAAATCTACCGTATGGGACTCACCCTAATATGATTGAAAGGAAATAAAGGCAGTGAGTTGTTTTTGAACTCATTGGGCCAAGATCAAAGGGAGTCATATGACCCGGTCGTGAACGCCGTACCCTCAACGCGTTGTAACTGCCGGTCACTGGTGGCAGGCATAAGATTGGCCCCGCAGATTTCACGCTATTCCTGCATGAAAACCCCGTACCCTCAACGCGTTGTAACTGCGAGCCACTGGTGGCAGGCATAAGCTTGGCTCCGCATATTTCACGCTATTCCTGCCGCGAAAACCTAGTACCTTCAACGCGTTGTAACTGTTGTGTTTTGAAGGCATTGAAAAGAACACAAGAGCTTGAATAGATGGTGTCCGGTTTATTGGTACACGACTGTTGTGAACGCAGGTAAGGGAATAGGGCTGTACAGTTCTCGCAGGTTCTGTTTCCGGTTTAGGTCTTTTGGGGACCAACAAAAAGAACACGTGCTCTTAGAACGAGTGCGCATCACGCTGGTGCCTTGCTGCAACTGCGTGACGCGCACTCATTGTAGTCAACGTTTTAGTGTGAACCGGCCAGCTGCGCGGTTTTGTGCCTAAAGAATCGAGTGGGTGTGAAACTCTTTTTTGTTTGCTTTGGTCCAGGCATTGTTAACTATAAAATCATAATATAGTTAAAGACAAGACATTTATCTCTCCATAATGCATGTGGTCCGTTCGATGAGACCTTTGGAAGCGTTGTATTTTGAGCCAAATCATCGATGTTTACAGTTCTACGACAAAAGGAGCACCATTGTCCTCACCCGCTCAGTCCATATAAGGAGCGTTGTTACGTAACCATAGATACCGCGCGCAGACACGCGCGTCATGATGATTATTACGTCATACGACATGGAAAACCCCGCGCAGCACATCATATCGCCTGACGCTGACAGTCACTCATGAGACAACCGCATTCTGGTTTATCAACTCCCTAACCGCTCATACATTACATAAATTTACTCGGATGGTTATAATTCGGATATGCACAGAACTTCAGTGGTTAGTTGTGCTTCCATGGACAGCTTTAGCCGATCTTGTGTGTGAGGCGAGTGAAGGCAAACAACCGGAAGGTAGGTAGCACCTACAGGCCGTTGATGCTAGGCATTGACGCAGAGCATAGGTATCCCCGTCTCGTGGGGTCTCGATAAGATCCCGAAGTGAATGTACAGCCCTATGGACAGAGACCAAGCAAGCACGGGTATTTATACTAGGCCAGTAGAGGGCGCTGTATAAGGAAATAGCAAGCGGTCCCAACTTAAACGTTGACACATTACACAACAGTAACTGCGAGCCACTGTTGGCAGGCATAAGCTTAGTACTAAGCTTGGCTCCGCATTTTTTACGCTATTCCTGCCGTGAAAACCCCGTAGGGTAGAGTGGGGCAAAAGGCCTACCTTAAGCAAGATGCGCCATATTTATTTTCAGTACGATACGAGCAAATCTAGATAACGTCAGAGACCTTCATCACGCACGGCTCTACGTTAATGATACATGAATTTCTTTGTAAATATTAACCGTAAGGCGTGGAAAACGAAAAGATAAAATTCCATTTGGGGGCGTTTTGCCCCCGGTGTGGGGCAAAATGCCCTGTTTTTAAAGTCATGAGATAGGTGAATAATATATGTATGAGCAGCTTTATTCATTTCCATTGTGTTCTATTATGATGAACATTAATAAAGTAGACGAATTTTTGATCTATGTGCTAAACAAGAAATATATTTTTAATGAGAGAATTGATAATGGGGCAAAACGCCTACCAATGGGGTAAAACGCCTACCCAATATTCTGGTAGGCGTTTTGCCCCAAATGAAGTGGGCGTTTGACCCCATCAGACAACAGTAATGGTTTATCGTAATGATGTATCCCAACAAATCAGTTCAATAATAACCTAGCTTCCTTGTTGGTGTACGCCAACAATTGGACCCCATTAAGCCTCCCGCTTAACGTTAACGTTACCCATGGCGGCCTTGATATCATAACACCGCTGGAGTCCCCCAGACTGAGTCTCAAGCCGTTTCGGATCGCATCCCCTTGATGAATGTAGTATTCATTGAGGGCTGAGCCGTTACTGATGGTCAATCTGTACTCGTGGAAAGAAAGCCACGACTTACTATAGTCTCCCCCTTGCACAGCCCACCGCTAGGTGACGCGCTGACTACTTCTGGTCACGTGGGGCGCGAGGAGGTCGGTAAGGCTGTGGCAGAGCCTACGACCTACCATCGACCGTCTGAAGCGACGCCGGCGTCTGAGAAACGTGTGACGTCATCGAGACCCTGGATGTGCACCGCAAAGGGGCAAGGCACAGCCATTGCGCCCCCTCCCCTCCCCTCCCCGCCCCGAAACGTTTTCCTCAAGGACAGATTACGGTCCGATGTAGTTTAGAGGGGATTTTGTTAATTGTTCGCAAGTTTTCCGTTGTCTGTCACCCGCGTCTGGCACGAAACCACGATTTGCCCTAGTCTGCCTTCAGACGGGATGATCGGTAGAGATCAAGCACAACATCTGTCCATCTGTACTTGGCAGAATATGCTTGTACTGTAGGGAACACGTCTAAGGTTGCATATTCTTCAAACGTCCTTGAGGTTCGGGGTGGCAAGGAGTTCACCAAGGCTGAACTGTCAATGATGATGACATCATCATCTGGTTCCGCGTGTGGAAGTGTAGCATGAGCCTGAAGAATGACAGCAAGCTGGTACTTCTGACATGTGTGGAGTTTTCCACTGTCACTTAATGCAGCGGGGTAAGATTGGTTCTCATGTCGAAAGAACTCCCGAAGGTCACACTCTTTGGATTGGCAGGATATGAACAACTTGGAGAAGAGATGATAGTCCTCTTTCAGAACCTTTTTTCTTTGGATCGCCAGAAGCCTGTTCTTGACGAAAGAAGCCCATCTTATTCCTCTTGACTTGTACGTGGAAAGTGCAATCCTCTGCCTATCTCAGTGTGTGGCAACCATTTCAGCAGCACTGGAAGAGGCAATGGCTCTGGTGTCTAGCGCAAGTAGGTGTCTTGTTTGTTCTTGTACAACCGGTCTTCGTTCTCAAAGAATACTCGTTGAGCCGTTCTGTCTGCTCATGGTGTCTGCCACGTTCGTTTGCATCTTTAGCTACATCAAAATAATTGTCTGACTACTCAGTCAACTTCAATGGCGAAATTAATTTCTTATGCTGAAATTGGCGGCCATCTTGAAAAATGACTGCCATTTTGATTTTAAAATCTGGAAATTCGGTTTTGGCGTGGTCTAAAACATATAAATCGACATCTAAATCATTAAAGTCGGACTACTCAGTCAACTTTAACGGCGAAAATCGAATTTTTATGGTAAAATGTCGGCCATCTTGAAAAATGGCAGCCATTTTGATTTTAAGATCTGGAAATTCGGTTTTGGCGTCCTCTAAAACATATAAATCGACATCTAAATCATTAAAGTCGGACTACTCAGTCAACTTTAACGGCGAAAATTGTATTTTGATGGTAAAATGGCGGCTATCTTGAAAAATGGCAGCCATTTTGCATTTTTAAGTGGCTAACGGGCTTTTTTTTTAACTGGACCCAGGGGAACGTCCTTGCCAAATTTGGTGCTTGTCTCACAAACTGAACCATTTTTTCACTTATCTGCTCCACTAAAGACGATGTAGAGACCGTCAGGAAGGAAAGTCCATCGTCCTGAATATTCATGCAAAACTAGTTCGCAAAATGCACTCTCTCGGCCAGAAGAGGGCGCTGCTCGTGCCTAACATTAAGTTTTCAGTATCGAATGTCGATTTTTCACGACGTTCGGTGTCGCTTTTTGGCTAAATTCAGGGTCATTTTTTCACCAATCTGGGTCGTTTATTTTCTCCCAAATCTGTGACTTTCTTTTCACAACTCAATGTCGCTTTTTCCGATCGTCGGTGTCGGAATATGGCGGTCAATGTCGATCAAATATACCTGTGTCTCGTGTTGCCATTTACCTTTTCCAGACCCGTTTTGTGCATGAACCGGAGTACAATACGTATCGGAAGAAATGCGCAGCTGCAGGTCCTAAAACTCAAATCGCGCCGCGAAGAACTGTCCTTGCATTGCTCACGTTTATGGCCAGGGATGTCCATCAGTTTCAGATTAAGCTGGGTGCTAAATACATGGCTTCCATGTGTTAAGACACCTCCCCTGGGACACTGAGTGGAAAATCAATGCCAGACAGCATAGAAGATCTTTTTAGGTCAAAGATAATATTTTTAAAGGCAGTCAGGTCTACACAAAGAGGCCTGTTTTGGTTAGGCCAAGCCTATGTATAAAATGATTTGATATGTAATGGGTAATGCGGAGGATTTTTTTCACGGCGCGGTTCTCGTTTAAACTCATGGGCTATAGCTGCAAGGTGACAATAGGAACACGGACGGGTCGGCATTGTCACGTGCGGTGTATCAGACAACTATGGAGCCATTTATGTAGCACTCGCTATCTCGCATGCTCGCCTGGCACAAAGTAGGGCGCGGGGAGAGGAAGCGAGGAAGCACGGGCGAGGAAGCGAGGAGGCGCGGGGCGAGGAAGCGAGGAAGCACGGGCGAGGAGGCGAGGAGGCGCGAGGCGAGGAAGCGAGGAAGCGCTACTTCAGGCTGACTTGCTCACTCGCTACGTGACGCTGAAAAATATGAATGGTTCATGTGTTGCCATCTGACGGCTTTGAGTGATAATATGTTTCGCGATTGGCCCTGTACCGTGCCTTTACTGTCCTGTGGTACTGGGCCTGTACCGGGCCTTTACTATCCTGTAGTACTGGGCCTGTACCGGGCCTGTACCGGGCCTTTACTATCCTGTAGTACTGGGCCTGTACCGGGCCTTTACTATCCTGTAGTACTGGGCCTGTACCGGGCCTTTACTATCCTGTAGTACCAGGCCTGTACCGGGCCTTTACTATCCTGTAGTACTGGGCCTGTACCGGGCCTTTACTGCCCTGTAATACTGGGCCTGTACCGGGCCTTTACTACCCTGTAATACTGGGCCTGTACCGGGCCTTTACCACCCTGTAATACTGGGCCTGTACCGACGAGCCAGAAGATAAGTGTACCGTAATGTTAATGACAGAGTTCTGGAAAACGGCATAAGCACTGCTGCCGGTACTGCCGGTATCAGCTGCAAAGAGGCCGGTACCGGACCATTACCGTCATGTTTGTTGGGTAACTTCCATAGATATATCTTGCAATATAATGATTCCGACAATGATCCGCATGTCCCCCTCTCGTCACCCCTACCCTTACGCCCACTATCAAGTGAGAGCCCTCCCCCCATAACCCTCCCTCCCTGTCAACCCCAGCCCCAGGTTTGCGAGACCCCACACTATATAATCTTAAAGCCGCCTTTCGAGGTGATTGTTGCAACTGAGTTGAGTGCATTTGGGTGCCTAAATCGGTGGTTGTGGCAAGTAAAAGGTTGATCGATCAGTCAAATCGAGAGATGCGGGTAAACGGCTATGTAGACCTGTTTTTCACTCCTCCACCCCCCCCCCCCCGCCCTCCCCGTTGGACGTTGCGCAAGGAACAAGTTTTTAATCTTGTGGAGGGAAAATTCAAAAGGTTGGATTGTTTTGGGTTATCGGTGCGGAATATGGTAAGTGTTTATAGTCTGCTATGAATCTTAAGGCCTTAATTAGGTTTGTGTTTTTATGCGCAATCTCGACGGTCAAAATTAGCAAAACACTTCGAAATGCGGCTTTGAGCATCAGCAACATATGCAAAATGAGACTCGCAAATAAGGTATCAGACTTTACCCTCATCCCATCTTAAATAATAGCCTCTCCTACATAATAGTCTACGCCAACAAACCACTTCAATAATAGCCTAGCCTCTTTGTTGGTGTACCCCAACAAACCACTTCAATAATAGCCTCTCCTCCATAATGGTCTACCCCAAAAAAACACTTCAGTAATAACCTTGCCTCTTTGTTAGTGTACCCCAACAAACTACTTCAATAATGACCCCAACAAACCACTTCAATAATAGCCTCTCCTCCATAATGGTGTACCCCAACAAACCATTTCAATAAAATAGCCTCTCCTCCATAATGGTGTATTCCATCAAACAACTTCAATAATATCCTCTTCTAAATAATGGTGTACCCCAACAAGCCACTTCAATAATAGACTTGCCTCTTTGTTGGTGAACCCAATCAAACTACTTCAATAATGACCCCAACAAACCACTTCAATAATAGCCTCTCCTTCATAATGGTGTACCCCAACAAACCACTCCAATAATAGCCTCCCCGTCTTAATGGTGTATCCCAACAAATCAGTTCAATAATAACCTAGCTTCCTTGTTGGTGTACGCCAAAAATTGGGCTCTAACATTAAGCCTCCGGCCGGTGTGTTAACGTTACCCGTGGCGGCCTTGATATCATAACACCGCTGGAGTCCCCAAGACTGAGTCTCAAGCCGCTTCGGATCGCGTTTCCCCTGATGAATGTAGTATTCATTGAGGGCTGAGCCGTTACTGATGGTCAATCTGTCCTCGTGAAACGACGCCACGACTTACTATAGTCTCCCCCGTGCACAGCCCACCGTTAGGTGGCGCGCTGACCATCCCTGGTCACGTGGAGCGCGAGGAGGTCGGTAAGGCTGTGGCAGAGCCATCGACCGTCTGAAGCGACGTCGGCGACTGAGAAACCTGTGACGTCATCGAGACCCTGGATGTGCACCGCAAAGGGGCAAGGGACAGCCATTGCGCCCCTTCCCCTCCCCTCCCCGCCCCGAAAAGTTTTCCTCAAGGACAGATTACGGTCCGATGTTGTTTAGAGCAAATTTTGTTAATTGATCGCAAGACGATGTGGGGACCGTCAGGAAGGAAAGTCCATTGTCCATGAATATTCATGCAAGACTCGCTCGCAAAATGCACTCTCTCGGTCAGAAGAGGGCGCTGCTCGTGCCTAACATTAAGTTTTCAGTATCGAATGTCGATTTTTCACGACGTTCGATGTCGCTTTTTGGCTAAATTCAGGGTCATTTTTTTACCAATCTGGGTCGTTGTTGTTTCTCACAAATCTGTGTCTTTCTTTTCAAAACTCAATGTCGCTTTTTCCGATCATCGGTGTCGGTGGTCAATGTCGGTCAAATATACCTGCGTCTCGTGTTGCCATTGACCCCTTCCAGACCCCTTTTATGCATGAACCGGAGTACAATACGTATCACAAGGAAAGCTGCAGGTCTTAAAACTCAAATCGCGCCACGAAGAACTGTCCTTGCATTGCTCACGCTAATGGCCAGGGATGTCCATCAGTTTCACACTAAAACAATATACTTACACGCGCCATCTTAGATTTTTTACATTTTAGAATCAAGACTAAAAGTATCTGAATATGATGACCCATATGTTTTATATATCTTTGAGTCTGTAAAACAACAGTTTCAACATAAAACTGCGCGGTTTATTTATATCGCACGGACGTGATAGCGAGCCGGGTTCGACATCACACAGAATACCGAACAGCGAACAGGCGCGCAAGGATATAAAGCCGGCCATGCACCAACTTCTGCTCCGGTGAACAAATGTGCTTCTCTCCGGATAGCCCACAGGCTTTCAGGATTTAAATTCAAGACAGAATATACTTATTTGACATGGAGAAGAGGTTGGCAATACAAAAAAATACAGAATATATTGCTTTAATCTGGGTGCTAAATGCATGGCTTCCATGTGTTAAGACACCTCCCCTGGGACATTGAGTGGAAAATCAATGCCAGACAGCATAGAAGATATTTTTAGGTCAAAGATAATATTTTTAAAGGCAGTCTGGTCTACACAAAGAGGCCTATTTTGGTTAGGCCAAGCCTATGTATTAATGATTTGACATGTAATGGGTAATGCGGAGGATTTTTTTCACGGCGCGGTTCTCGTTTAAACTCATGGGCTATAGCTGCAGGGTGACAATAGGAGCACGGACGGGTCGGCGATATCACGTGCGGTGTATCAGACAACACTATGGTTAGGCATAAATCACCCCCATCTTCACCACCGCCACCGTCAATCTTTATGTGCACTGAGCTAACCCTGCTTTCTCGGTCTTCAGGGCATCACAACTGGTGTAGGTAGCCAGGAGACCTAATTACAGAGTTTATAGATTGACTATAAAAAATATCGCCTCCCCTATTCCTCTCTATATCTCTCTCACTGTCTCCCTCGCCCCCCCCCCCCCCACCCCCTCTCTCTCTCCCTTCCTCTCTCCCCACTCTCCCTCTCTCTCTCCCTCCCCCTCCCCTCCTCTCTCCCCACTCTCCCTCTCTCTCTCTCTCTCTGTCTCTCTCTCTCTCTTTTCCACTCCCATGAATGTAGCCCACCTTGAGGCAATGCCTGAGGTACCATAACAAAAATGCCAGACCATAGACCATACAACATCTTTTCAATGCCGTGTAACTCAGCTGATGAGAACTACAGAGAGACGACGCAGCCGTGTAAATAATGTAATACCGTGGTAAAGCAGGTCACACCTTGGTATACCATGAAGGCGGGTTACACGCCACAACAAGGGTTTCCGTATGATCGCTTTATGCAAGTCCGCGGCGCATGCTTGCCATCGACCGGAGCGCACCCTGGTGGGCGAGATTGTGATCGCAAAAAATGAGCTGTAACATATATCCGTCAGAGCACTCTCCCAGCAGTGGGCGCTACCATCGCCGTTACCCTGCGTGCACTGAGAGCATTTCTTTGGTAGCCCTGGCACGGCCTCCAGGTAAACCGATTACGCACAGTACACTTCGGTCAACCTCTCTACTAACACTACGAACGGCATGGCGATGTATCCCGTTCAAAACAGGAGAAGATGGCGGTTGATTGCAAAGTAACAGTCTAGGCTACAAAGGGTTTTCTGAAGGGTAGATTCATCAGGGAAAATACCAGATTAGTTTAAGAGCTATTGTATTATCTCTTTAGTAAGTCTGGTTTGTTACTCCTGGTAGATTTTTAGAAGGCTTTTGATACTTTGAGCTGGGAGTACACAAGTAAGGTTTTGGAAGCATATGGATTTGGCACGTCCTTTATCAAATTGTTCAATGTAGAATTAATATCATTTTGAAGATATATGGAAAAAGGAATGTGTCTCTGATGGGTCGGGTGGCAGTTGTAAAATAACTGGCCATACCAAAGCTTGCACATGTAATGTCAACGCTTCCCACACCAGGCCAAGCTTATATTGATCAGCTCTCTATCACTATCCGCAAGTTTATCTGGAGAAATAAGACACCTAAGGTCTATATGGGTCAAATGTGCCAAGGGATAGACTCCGGTGGTATGGGCCTCACCCATGTTCCATCGTTTATAAAAGCACTGAAAATCGCATGGATTAATAGATTAGTAGACGCTTGTGGTGCCTGGCTAGATTTATTTTGTGAAATGATTTGCGCAGTAAAGAAATTATGTTAGGAGGTAGACCTCCAGTCTATTAAACGTTTCCGTAAGCTCTCAAACACAGTTTGGGCTGATGTCTTCAATGGCTGGTATTATTATCGAAAATCGCAAGGAACTGAGATATTAGGGTACCCAATAAAGAACACATTAGTATTTTTGACGAATACTAACAATTTGTCCAGGGAGAAAAAAATGTAAGCAAGGCTTTAAGGTATATAAATGTTTAACGAACGACAAGGGAAACTTATTAGGTTATTCTAGGGGAAAGTAGAAAGTTTAAAGAAAGATATGATGTTGAAATTAATTTTGATGATTTTTTATGGCCTTATATATTCGTTGCCCCGTGAATGGCGACTATTTTGTACCCACGATAAAGCGCTTGCTAACGATAGTAGTAATAGACATTTAGATGATATGCAAAATGAAACACGTGTGTGCCATTATATCTATTTGAGATTAGTGCATGTACTACCGTTTAACTGCGTAAATGAGGCCAAATGGGAAAGGTTATTTGATTGTGGCATGGCAAATTTAGAATGGCGACGAATTTATAAACTTCCTTATAACTGTACGATTGACGAGAGATTGAGAAGTTTCCGATTTGATATACTGCATATATAATAGGATAACAGCAACAAATATGTTTTTAAAAAACGATGCAAGATTAAGGAAATAGACCGTTGTACTTTCTGTAACGTTGAGCCAGAGCCTTACCGCGTTATTATCAGTAAAAAATGTTTTACTGGGAAGAAAGATGTTCCAAATAGTAACGTGTTAAATCATATCGCGCTCATTATTGAGAGAAATATTTTTGTATCAAAATGGAGAAATGCAATTCAAACTTTCCAAGGGGGAATAAATATAACAAAATCTAAGTTTTACACGGAAAGGTATGTTTCTCAGAGTAACGGCTGGAATAACCTAAGGAAATTCCAGACTAAGTGGCGACCCATCCAACAATTTTTTATCTTAATGTTATGTACCTTGTGCGTGATATAACTTTATCATATGTGCAGTAATGGAAATAAACATCAGAAATTAAATTAAAAATGAAAACATTCTAGGCTGGTTCCAGTGCCCATACATGCACCGAACATAACCGCCGCGCCCCATCGGTAAGCCCGAAAGCACAGTGTCCTACCGGGCGGTATACCTGTCATGGCCCAAAGAAATGCACCCCTGTCCTGAATGATTTGAAAGGGGAGCCTCCCAAGCTCAGTTGGTGAGACGACGCAGATCAACAGGTCGTGGGTCCGAATCTAGCTATCTAATCTATGCACAAAGCGCCATAAAACACAAACGTTTCGTGAGCAGTGGACCTCAACGGTATTGGGGTCACGACCGGTTTCCGCAGATGGTTTTTGTTGAAAAGTTCAAACTTTGAACATTCCCTTATCGTATGATGATAGGTGCCCCCCTAGGAATAAGGCCAACTAAGAGGCGGTCATTGTTAGAACCTATCACACTATGTTCAAGATCGTTTCACAAATATAGTTGCAAAATAATCTAGCATTAAAGGAATCAGAATAGAACAAGTTTCTCAGTTGCTATATCAGTGGCGCACAGAACGTTGCCCAGTCACGAATATTTAGTCGACGTGGGAAGGATCATAGCGATAATTCTTGTGGTTAAAAATGTTCGATGGGGTAGAGAAACTATAACGTTATCGCAAAGCCTTCTGCCGGGATTCTGAGAGAAACGTCCTCTGCTCTACCCAACCCCCGATTTCTCCTTCGATATATCTCGGGGATAACGTCTGCCACCACACACCCCCCCCCCTCCCCCCCAACCACCCTTTCCTCATGTAACCAGCTGAACCCGCACCGCCCCCCCCCCCTCCCCCGCACCCTCCCCGCGCCCCGAAGAAGATGACCGTCACTATAGGTGACAAATAAATTGTACTTAGCAACGGACCCGGATTAATGACTGATCCCCCAGGAAGACCGATCAGATAGTAGTGCGTGGCTTAATTATCAACGTCCCTGATTGGCCGAGGAGACTTGCCTTGGCGCTAATGAGGACCAATGGGATCGAAGGATGCAAAGCCGGGAGACTAGACACTGATTGAAACGTCCTTGGGTGGAAGCTGGCTGGGAAGGTACGAGATGTGGATATATTGGAGTAACCATGGGGTCTTGTTAGGGGGGTGGGGGGTAGAGGGGTGGATGGCGTGCATAGGGGTTAATAGTGCGCATATAGGGGGTCCTCACTCTCAACCATGCTCCTAATGGGAATAAACAGTCTGGCTAAACCGACGTATGTGTCAAAAGGCATGAATAGGAATTGAGGGGATGTGTGCCACTGAGGGAGTGAATAGTGTGATTGGGGGATGTTTGCTGCTAAGGGAAGGAATAGTGTGATTGGGGGATGTTTGGTGCTAAGGGAAGGAATAGTGTGATTGGGGGATGGTTGGTGCTAAGGGAAGGAATAGTGTGACTGGGGGATGTTTGCTGCTAAGGGAAGGAATAGTGTGATTGGGGGATGTTTGCTGCTAAGGGAAGGAATAGAGTGACTGGGGGATGTTTGCTGCTAAGGGAAGGAATAGTGTGACTGGGGGATGTTTGCTGCTAAGGGAAGGAATAGTGTGATTGGGGGATGTTTGCTGCTAAGGGAAGGAATAGAGTGACTGGGGGATGTTTGCTGCTAAGGGAAGGAATAGTGTGACTGGGGGATGTTTGCTGCTAAGGGAAGGAATAGTGTAATTGGGGGATGTTTGCTGCTAAGGGAAGGAATAGTGTGATTGGGGGATGTTTGGTGCTAAGGGAAGGAATAGTGTGATTGGAGGATGTTTGGTGCTAAGGGAAGGAATAGTGTGATTGGAGGATGTTTGCTGCTAAGGGAAGGAATAGAGTGACTGGGGGATGTTTGCTGCTAAGGGAAGGAATAGAGTGACTGGGGGATGTTTGGTGCTAAGGGAAGGAATAGTGTGATTGGGGGATGCTTGCTGCTAAGGGAAGGAATAGTGTGATTGGGGGATGTTTGGTGCTAGGGGAAGGAATAGTGTGATTGGGGGATGTTTGCTGCTAAGGGAAGGAATAGTGTGATTGGGGGATGTTTGGTGCTAGGGGAAGGAATAGAGTGACTGGGGGATGTTTGGTGCTAGGGGAAGGAATAGAGTGACTGGGAGATGTTTGGTGCTAAGGGAAGGAATAGTGTGATTGGGGGATGTTTGCTGCTAAGGGAAGGAATAGTGTGATTGGGGGATGTTTGCTGCTAAGGGAAGGAATAGTGTGACTGGGGGATGTTTGGTGCTAGGGGAAGGAATAGTGTGATTGGGGGATGTTTGGTGCTAAGGGAAGGAATAGTGTGATTGGGGGATGTTTGCTGCTAAGGGAAGGAATAGTGTGACTGGGGGATGTTTGGTGCTAGGGGAAGGAATAGAGTGACTGGGGGATGTTTGGTGCTAGGGGAAGGAATAGAGTGACTGGGGGATGTTTGGTGCTAAGGGAAGGAATAGTGTGATTGGGGGATGTTTGCTGCTAAGGGAAGGAATAGTGTGACTGGGGGATGTTTGGTGCTAAGGGAAGGAATAGTGTGATTGGGGGATGTTTGGTGCTGAGGGAAGAAATAGTGTGATTGGGGGATGTTTGGTGCTAAGGGAAGGAATAGAGTGACTGGGGGATGTTTGGTGCTAAGGGAAGGAATAGTGTGACTGGGGGATGTTTGCTGCAAAAGGAAGGAATAGTGTGATTGGGGGATGTTTGCTGCTAAGGGAAGGAATAGTGTGATTGGGAGATGTTTGCTGCTAAGGGAAGGAATAGTGTGACGGGAGGATGTTTGGTGCTAAGGGAAGGAATAGAGTGACTGGGGGATGTTTGGTGCTAAGGGAAGGAATAGTGTGACCGGGGGATGTTTGCTGCTAAGGGAAGGAATAGTGTGATTTGGGGATGTTTGCTGCTAAGGGAAGGAATAGTGTGACTGGGGGAAGTTTGCTGCTAAGGGAAGGAATAGTGTGACTGGGGGATGTTTGCTGCAAAAGGAAGGAATAGTGTGATTGGGGGATGTTTGCTGCTAAGGGAAGGAATAGTGTGATTGGGAGATGTTTGCTGCTAAGGGAAGGAATAGTGTGACGGGAGGATGTTTGGTGCTAAGGGAAGGAATAGAGTGACTGGGGGATGTTTGGTGCTAAGGGAAGGAATAGTGTGACCGGGGGATGTTTGCTGCTAAGGGAAGGAATAGTGTGATTGGGGGACGTTTGGTGCTAAGGGAAGGAATAGTGTGATTGGGGGATGTTTGGTGCTAAGGGAAGGAATAATGTGATTGGGGGATGTTTGCTGCTAAGGGAAGGAATAGTGTGATTGGGGGATGTTTGCTGCTAAGGGAAGGAATAGTGTGATTGGGGGATGTTTGGTGCTAAGGGAAGGAATAGTGTGATTGGGGGATGTTTGCTGCTAAGGGAAGGAATAGTGTGATTGGGAGATGTTTGGTGCTAAGGGAAGGAATAGTGTGATTGGGGAATGTTTGGTGCTAAGGGAAGGAAGAGTGTGATTGGTGGATGTTTGGTGCTAAGGGAAGGAATAGTGTGACTGGGGGATGTTTGGTGCTAAGGGAAGGAATAGTGTGATTGGGGGATGTTTGCTGCTAAGGGAAAGAATAGTGTGATTGGGGGATGTTTGCTGCTAAGGGAAGGAATAGTGTGATTGGGGGATGTTTGGTGCTAGGGGAAGGAATAGAGTGACTGGGGGATGTTTGGTGCTAAGGGAAGGAATAGTGTGATTGGGGGATGTTTGGTGCTAAGGGAAGGAATAGTGTGATTGGGGGATGTTTGCTGCTAAGGGAAGGAATAGTGTGATTGGGGGATGTTTGCTGCTAAGGGAAGGAATAGTGTGACTGGGGGAAGTTTGCTGCTAAGGGAAGGAATAGTGTGACTGGGGGATGTTTGCTGCAAAAGGAAGGAATAGTGTGATTGGGGGATGTTTGCTGCTAAGGGAAGGAATAGTGTGATTGGGAGATGTTTGCTGCTAAGGGAAGGAATAGTGTGACGGGAGGATGTTTGGTGCTAAGGGAAGGAATAGAGTGACTGGGGGATGTTTGGTGCTAAGGGAAGGAATAGTGTGACCGGGGGATGTTTGCTGCTAAGGGAAGGAATAGTGTGATTGGGGGATGTTTGGTGCTAAGGGAAGGAATAGTGTGATTGGGGGATGTTTGGTGCTAAGGGAAGGAATAATGTGATTGGGGGATGTTTGCTGCTAAGGGAAGGAATAGTGTGATTGGGGGATGCTTGCTGCTAAGGGAAGGAATAGTGTGATTGGGGGATGTTTGGTGCTAAGGGAAGGAATAGTGTGATTGGGGGATGTTTGCTGCTAAGGGAAGGAATAGTGTGATTTGGGGATGTTTGGTGCTAAGGGAAGGAATAGTGTGATTGGGGAATGTTTGGTGCTAAGGGAAGGAATAGTGTGATTGGGGGATGTTTGCTGCTAAGGGAAGGAATAGTGTGATTGGGGGATGTTTGGTGCTAAGGGAAGGAATAGTGTGATTGGGGGATGTTTGCTGCTAAGGGAAGGAATAGTGTGATTGGGGGATGTTTGCTGCTAAGGGAAAGAATAGTGTGATTGGGGGATGTTTGGTGCTAGGGGAAGGAATAGAGTGACTGGGGGATGTTTGGTGCTAAGGGAAGGAATAGTGTGATTGGGGGATGTTTGTTGCTAAGGGAAGGAATAGTGTGACTGGGGGATGTTTGCTGCTAAGGGAAGGAATAGAGTGACTGGGGGATGTTTGGTGCTAAGGGAAGGAATAGTGTGATTGAGGGATGTTTGCTGCTAAGGGAAGGAATAGAGTGACTGGAGGATGTTTGGTGCTAAGGGAAGGAATAGTGTGACTGGGGGATGTTTGCTGCTAAGGGAAGGAATAGTGTGATTGGGGATGTTTGCTGCTAAGGGAAGAATAGAGTGACTGGGGGATGTTTGCTGCTAAGGGAAGGAATAGTGTGACTGGGGGATGTTTGCTGCTAAGGGAAGGAATAGTGTGACTGGGGGATGTTTGGTGCTGAGGGAAGGAATAGTGTGATTGGGGGATGTTTGGTGCTAAGGGAAGGAATAGTGTGATTGGGGGATGTTTGGTGCTAAGGGAAGGAATAGTGTGATTGGGGGATGTTTGCTGCTAAGGGAAGGAATAGTGTGATTGGGGGATGTTTGCTGCTAAGGGAAGGAATAGTGTGATTGGGGGATGTTTGGTGCTAAGGGAAGGAATAGAGTGAATGGGGGATGTTTGCTGCTAAGGGAAGGAATAGTGTGATTGGGGGATGTTTGCTGCTAAGGGAAGGAATAGTGTGATTGGGGGATGTTTGGTGCTAAGGGAAGGAATAGTGTGACTGGGGCATGTTTGGTGCTGAGGGAAGGAATAGTGTGATTGGGGGATGTTTGCTGCTAAGGGAAGGAATAGTGTGACTGGGGGATGTTTGGTTGGGATGAGTTGGGGATGCTGGCCACTGCGGTAAGGAATAGGGTGTTTGGGGATGTGGGCCACTGAGGTAAGGAAGAGGATGATTTGGGGATGCTGGCCACTGCGGTAAGGAATAGGGTGTTTGGGGATGTGGGCCACTGAGGTAAGGAATAGGATGATTTGGGGATGCTGGCCACTGCGGTAAGGAATAGGGTGTTTGGGGATGTGGGCGATTGAGGTAAGGAATAGGATGATTTGGGGATGCTGGCCACGGCGGTAAGGAATAGGGTGTTTGGGGATGTGGGCCACTGAGGTAAGGAATATGATGATTTGGGGATACTGGCCACGGCGGTAAGGAATAGGATGTTTGGGGATGTGGGCCACTGAGGTAAGGAATATGATGATTTGGGGATGCTGGCCACGGCGGTAAGGAATAGGGTGTTTGGGGATGTGGGCCACTGAGGTGAGGAATAGGATAATTTGGGGATACTGGCCACGGCGGTAAGGAATAGGGTGTTTGGGGATGTGGGCCACTGAGGTAAGGAATAGGATGATTTGGGGATACTGGCCACGGCGGTAAGGAATAGGGTGTTTGGGGATGTGGGCCACTGAGGTAAGGAATAGGATGATTTGGGGATGCTGGCCACGGCGGTAAGGAATCGGGTGTTTGGGGATGTGGGCCACTGAGGTAAGGAATAGGATGATTTGGGGATACTGGCCACGGCGGTAAGGAATAGGGTGTTTGGGGATGTGGGCCATTGAGGTAAGGAATAGGATGATTTGGGGATGCTGGCCACGGCGGTAAGGAATAGGGTGTTTGGGGATGTGGGCCACTGAGGTTAAGAATAGGATAATTTGGGGATGCTGGCCACGGCGGTAAGGAATAGGGTGTTTGGGGATGTGGGCCACTGAGGTGAGGAATAGGATGATTTGGGGATGCTGGCCACGGCGGTAAGGAATAGGGTGTTTGGGGATGTGGGCCACTGAGGTTAAGAATAGGATAATTTGGGGATGCTGGCCACGGCGGTAAGGAATAGGGTGTTTGGGGATGTGGGCCACTGAGGTGAGAAATAGGATGATTTGGGGATGCTGGCCACGGCGGTAAGGAATAGGGTGTTTGGGGATGTGGGCCACTGAGGTTAAGAATAGGATAATTTGGGGATGCTGGCCACGGCGGTAAGGAATAGGATGTTTGGGGATGTGGGCCACTGAGGTGAGGAATAGGATGATTTGGGGATGCTGGCCACGGCGGTAAGGAATAGGGTGTTTGGGGATGTGGGCCACTGAGGTAAGGAATAGGATGATTTGGGGATGCTGGCCACGGCGGTAAGGAATAGGGTGTTTGGAGATGTGGGCCATTGAGGTAAGGAATAGGATGATTTGGGGATGCTGGCCACGGCGGTAAGGAATAGGGTGTTTGGGGATGTGGGCCACTGAGGTAATGAATAGGATGATTTGGGGATGCTGGCCACGGCGGTAAGGAATAGGGTGTTTGGGGATGTGGGCCACTGAGGTAAGGAATAGGATGATTTGGGGATGCTGGTCACGGCGGTAAGGAATAGGGTGTTTGGGGATGTGGGCCACTGAGGTAAGGAATAGGATGATTTGGGGATGCTGGTCACGGCGGTAAGGAATAGGGTGTTTGGGGATGTGGGCCACTGAGGTAAGGAATAGGATGATTTGGGGATGCTCTCAACGGCGGTAAGGAATAGGGTGTTTGGGGATGTGGGCCACTGAGGTAAGGAATAGGATGATTTGGGGATGCTGGCCACGGCGGTAAGGAATAGGGTGTTTGGGGATGTGGGCCATTGAGGTAAGGAATAGGATGATTTGGGGATGCTGGCCACGGCGGTAAGGAATAGGGTGTTTGGGGATGTGGGCCATTGAGGTAAGGAATAGAATGATTTGGGGATGCTGGCCACGGCGGTAAGGAATAGGGTGTTTGGGGATGTGGGCCATTGAGGTAAGGAATAGGATGATTTGGGGATGCTGGCCACGGCGGTAAGAAATAGGGTGTTTGGGGATGTGGGCCATTGAGGTAAGGAATAGGAAGATTTGGGGATGCTGGCCACGGCGGTAAGGAATAGGGTGTTTAGGGATGTGGGCCACTGAGGTAAGGAATATGATGATTTGGGGATGCTGGCCACGGCGGTAAGGAATAGGGTGTTTGGGGATGTGGGCCACTGAGGTAAGGAATAGGATGATTTGGGGATGCTGGCCACGGCGGTAAGAAATAGAGTGTTTGGGGATGTGGGCCATTGAGGTAAGGAATAGGATGATTTGGGGATGCTGGCCACGGCGGTAAGGAATGGGGTGTTTGAGGATGTGGGCCACTGAGGTAAGGAATATGATGATTTGGGGATGCTGGCCACGGCGGTAAGGAATAGGGTGTTTGGGGATGTGGGCCAATGAGGTAAGGAATAGGATGATTTGGGGATGCTGGCCACTGCGGTAAGGAATAGGGTGTTTGGGGATGTAGGCCACTGAGGTGAGGAATAGGGTGTTTGGGGATGCTGGCCACGGCGGTAAGGAATAGGGTGTTTGGGGATGTGGGCCATTGAGGTGAGGAATATGGTGTTTGGGGATGCTGGCCACGGCGGTAAGGAATAGGGTGTTTGGGGATGTGGGCCACTGAGGTAAGGAATAGGGTGTTTGGGGATGCTTGTTCCTGAGGGAAAGAATATGGTAATTTGGGGATGTTTGTTCCTAGTGGAAGGAAAAGAGCGATTCGGAGACGTTTGCTCCCGACGGAAGAATCGAATAGTGGATGATGAGATGAATCGCTCCGAAGACAGTTTTAAGCCTTCTTTAGATGGCATGTTAGATGGAGTGAGGTAAACATGCGATCCATCGTGGTAGCTGTTTGTAAAAGAGGTCGTATCCAAAAGAAGGTCGACATATATACATAACTATATAGGGGTGGGGGTAGAAATGGGCTCCATACCTAATATTGGAGTACTGCCCAACAAAGAAAAAGAATATATCCACTGCAGGTGAGGCTCCACGTTCTATGAGACGGGCTGTGGGCGTCTCTCTGTGGCCCCTGTTGTCACGCGGGGTGTGGGGGTCTCTCTGTGGCCCCTGTTGTCACACGGGGTGTGGGCGTCTCTCTGTGGCCCCTGTTGTCACACGGGCTGTGGGCTTCTCTCTGTGGCCCCTGTTGTCACACGGGGTGTGGGCGTCTCTCTGTGGCCCCTGTTGTCACACAGGGTGTGGGCGTCTCTCTGTGGCCCCTGTTGTCACACGGGGTGTGGGCGTGTCTCTGTGGCCCCTGTTGTCACACGGGGTGTGGGCGTCTCTCTGTGGCCCCTGTTGTCACACGGGGTGTGGGCGTCTCCCTGTGGCCCCTGCTTCGTCAGTCACTGGAACAGCGAATAAGTAACATGGAGGCTGGCCTCAACAAGCGATTGAGCCAGGAATTCAAGGAGTTGAAGGACCATGTGGACATTGAAATTGCAACCGTCAATAATAAGATCGAGCTCCTTGAGAAACGCTTGACCACACTTGAAGAGAGAGGAGGCCTGGCCCAGAGAACGCCGTTTGACCCCGAGGTGACGATCATTGCAATTAACATGCGTCCCGAGCAGGATGAGAATATCTTAGAACGTGCTGAAATTCTCATTCGTGAAGGCATTGGCCTGCCCTCAATCAAACCTCAGCGAGCAACCAGACTCCCTGGGCGTGACAACAAAACCGGTGTCGTCAAAATTGAACTCAGCAATGTGAAAGACAAGATTGCAGTGTTACGAAGTAAACAGAATCTAAAAGACTCCCCTGCGCATCGTAAAGTTTTTTTGCGGCGCGCCATGGACCACACCGAGCGCCTGATACACTTGAACTTTGCGGAAATACTGAAGATGGTACCTGACGGAAACCGTTATCGGCTGAGTGGAAGTGGGCGATTGGTGGCGAAAAGCGACGCACGGGATGTAACCTCGCGACGAGAATCTACCGCCGAAGCCACGGGGCCGTAGGACAGGACACGACCCATCAAGAGATCCATCTCTGTATCATCTTGGAATATAAACGGTTACACCGATCTCAACCGAGATTTGCGAACGGCTGTGATTGACAAGATTTCTAGTGACGTTGTTTGCCTCAGTGAAACTCATCTTCAAGGGAACCAGACTTTGGACATCGCCGGCTACTCCTTCTACGGCAACAACAGAAGCGGAACCCATAAGCGGGCGCGAAAAGGTTCAGGCGGAGTTGGAATACTAGTAAAGAACAACCTCTACGAAGTCTTTGATGTTGAAGTGGTGGACAAATATGAAGGTATTCTCGGACTACGGTTAAAACATCAATGCACTGATTTCTCTGCTGTAATTTACTCATGTTACCTGCCACCGGAAAATTCGCCTTGGGGTAGAGATGCTGGTTCTTTTTTTGCTCACTTAATTACAGAAATATACTTACAAAGTAATGCCGATTCCATAATCCTTTGTGGTGATTTAAATGCCAGGACGGGTAGAGACCAAGATGTTATATGCGATATAGACGACATCCCACCGAGAGTGGTTCTCGATAAATCTAAGAACAGTCACGGAGACTCATTAATTGCCTTTCTCCATGATATTAAGTTTTGTATGCTGAATGGTAGAGTTGGAGAAGATGATAACTACACGTTTGTATCAACAAGGGGAAAATCTGTTGTAGATTACATGTTGGTTCCTCATGATAGTATCAAGTCATTTGGTAAATTTCGTGTAGATTTGGTAAGTGATCTCGTTGAAAGGTATCGCCTGGAGGAGTTAATTACAGATACATGCAAATTACCTGACCACTCAGTGTTAACAGCCGAATTTGATCTTTGTGACGTCATTATAGACAATAATGAAAGGGAGAACGTTGCCCACCGTAGTGTGGAGAAACCGAAGTATAAACTACGCATGATACCACCGGATTTTCTCTTATCACCCGCTTGGGGTAGAACTGTAAGTCAACTTATTGAAAGGATAGAACAAATCCATGACGGACAGGAGAGTGTTGACCATGTCTATGATGACATGTGTAAAGCTATTACAAAAGAAATGGATGAATATCTCTCACCCACTGTAGGCTGTAACAGAAATACGAGAAAAAGAATCAAATATGGTAAACCGTATTGGACTGATGAACTTACCCAGCTCTGGAAAACTATGTGTTTACGGGAAAAGACTTTCCTGAAATGTAAGGGTAATACTAAAGAGAAGAGTAAGTTGAGAAGGGAATTTCAGGCAGCTAGACATACATTTGACAGGGAGTTACGGAAGGCTAAGAGAGAGCATAGTTCTACATTGATAAAGACACTGGATGATATTAGCAGTAAGAATCCCAAGGAATTTTGGGACACTCTTAGGCGACTTGGACCTCGTTCAAACAAGGATATTCCAATGAGAGTTGTCACAGACGAACATTGTTTCACGGAAACTCAAGAAGTACTTAAGGTATGGGAAAAGGACTTTTCGTCCCTGTACAATCCGTCGGTTGGCGATTCTACCTCCTTCGATAACTCATTTTATAAAGATGCAATGTCTTATAAAGAAAGGGTTGAAGCTATGATGTATCCAAATGAAGAGGTTGCAAATGAATTTTTAAATCACGATATTGAGTTATCTGAGGTACATGTTGCCGTTTCTAGATTAAAAAACAAAAAGGCGGTCGGTCTAGATCTAATTCCAAATTAGGTATTGAAAACAGGTAGAATACTCACGATATTACGGGATCTGTTCCAAGCATGTTTCAGTCTAGGCATTTGCCCGTCCTTGTGGTCAAAAGCACTGATAAAGCCAATACCGAAAGGTGCGCTACTTGATCCATGTGTGCCACTGAACTACCGGGCCATTAGTCTTATCTCTTGTATCGGGAAACTTTACTCGTCCGTACTTAACAAAAGAATTGGTCAGTATACGGAGCTGATTGATCTAATTGTAGAAGAGCAAAATGGCTTTCGACCTGGCCGTAATTGTCAAGAACACATTTACACCTTAAGTAGCATCGCTCGAAATAGAAAATTAATGGGCTTGTCAACTTATGCAGTCTTTGTTGATATGGAAAAAGCGTTTGACCGTGTCGATCGGGACCTTCTGATGGTTCGTCTTCTTGATTACAATATCAATGGAAAAATCTATGATGCTATAAAGGCGTTGTATATGAACACGGAAGCATGTGTGAAAATCAACGGTCTTCATACGAATTGGTTTCCCGTCACCCATGGTATACGGCAGGGCGATAACCTGTCGCCGACATTGTTTGGTCTCTACATCAACGACTTGGCCCTCAAATTAAAAGCTGCGTCGCTCGGAGTCCAAATTGGAGAAGAGGTAGTTTCTATACTTTTATATGCAGATGACATTGTTCTGTTAGCCGAAAGTGAAAGCAACTTGCAAAAGATGTTGTCAATTATGCATGAGTGGTGTATGAAGTGGCGCTTGAAACTGAATGTAAACAAGACTAAAGTTGTCCATTTCCGCCCGCGACGGCGGGCACGCACCTCTGTCACATTTCGATGCGGTGCGGACGTTATTCAGGTGGAAACGAAATACAAATACCTAGGTGTCATATTTGATGAATACCTAGAATTCCTAGAATGCTCCGAAACACTAGCAGATGCCAGTGGCAGGGCTCTGTCTGCCATTATCGCGCGTTTTAAGACAGTAAAAAATGTCGGGTACCACACATATAGCAAATTGTATGAAGCAGGGGTAGTACCAATCATGGATTATGGCTCTGCAGTGTGGGGATACGGTCGTTTTCCTAAATGCAATAATGTCCAAAATCGAGCACTGAGATACTTCATGGGTGTGCACAAGTTTGCACCAATAGCAGCAATAAATGGGGACATGGGATGGATGCTACCTAGATACAGAAGATTTTTATCAATGCTGAAATTATGGAATGAAATAATAAAAATGCCCGATTACCGACTCCCAAAAACAATCTTTAATTGGGAATTGAGTCTAAACTGTAACGGTTGGTGCGCTAGTGTAGAAAATATCTTGAGCGATATTGGACAATCTCGGGTATTTGAAACCAAGAGCCAGTGTAACATTGAAGTATCCCGTGAACGTTTAATTAATTTACAACAAGTTGAATGGCGTGCTGAGGTAGAAACTAAACCGAAATTGCGTACCTACGTTAAGTTTAAAGAGTGCTTTGGTACTGAGAAATATCTCTCGTGTTATTCCAACAGGCCGGAAAGATCACTCCTTGCACAGTTGCGCTGTGGAGTGTTACCTATCGAACTAGAAACCGGAAGGTACAAATTAATGGTCGACCCCTCCACCGGAAAGTATCGCAAACTGCGGCCTGAAGAACGAATTTGTAGTCTTTGTTCCATGGGAGAAGTTGAAAACGAGGTTCATTTTGTATGTGTTTGTGATGTATATATGTCATACAGAGAAACGTTGTATAAACACGCATCAAATATCTATCCCACATTTAACATTTTGGACAAAGAAGATCAACTTATATATCTGTTAAAATATTGTTGGAAGCCTCTGACAACTTACCTATCAGCAGCATGGCATATCAGGAAAAATCGGTTGTATCGTTGAGTGATGGTTATATGTTCTGTATGTTATATTTGTTTGTTTACGCTTAGCATAGTTCTCTACATATTATAATAATATTGGACTGAGTAAGAGTATAAATGATAAAGATTATATTGTTCAATCATATTCAATTATATTATTTAACTTGAAGTCACTTATAAGCCATGATGGCTGGGTGAGCTGTATTTTTCTGTTATTTGTGTTGCGTGTATATTGTATTATGGAGCTCACAAGTGACTATAATAAACGAAATATCTGTCACACGGGGTGTGGGCGTCTCCCTGTGGCCCCTGTTGTCACACGGGGTGTGGGCGTCTATCTGTGGCCCCTGTTGTCACACGGGGTGTGGGCGTCTCTCTGTGGCCCCTGTTGTGACACGGCTCCACGTTCTATGAGACGGGGTGTGGGCGTCTCTCTGTGGCCCCTGTTGTCACACGGCTCCACGTTCTATGAGACGGGGTGTGGGCGTCTCTCTGTGGCACGAACATGTCCGATTAGTCCCCTTTCGCTCATTGATGGCGTGGTTTATGTATTTCGGAGATGAAACTAATATCACGCGCACACGCTAGGTAGGTAGCCAACCGTTTTGCCAACATAAATGTCTGAATGTCCTCTCAGATACGGCGAACGAGGCAGTCGGCATTGAGCAGGACACTTGGGGCCAACGTCACAGCCACAGATTGTTGAGAAATTCAGACGACGTCAAAACGCTTAAAATTGACCTCAACGGTATGGTCACCGGCCATCACTCTCCCAGAGGTGAACATTTACATGTACTATACGTTGTTGTAAACCTCTTGAAATAAATAAAGCTTATATTTTTTTTAAGCCACAGATTGTTCATTGGTGTAAGTATGACGCGTTGTAGGTCATATCATATCGATAGAGAAGATGTATGTCTTCTGGAGCAGCCCACAACTCTTTGCGACGGAAGACATGGGAGTTTTCTCTTGAACAAACATGCGACATTTGCACAGGAGGGATTCGAAGCACGCACCAAAATCTTGGGACTGGCCTAGCACAGCTAGCACACGCCACAATACCCGAACGCACACCACACCCAGATTACATCCCCCCCCTCCCCCCTCCCTCCCACACGAAGGTCTTATAACATACGTCGTGCGTTGTCCCCGCGTTTTTTTTTATCGCCAAACGCTTAAGGACATCGATAATGGTTGCCTGGGATTCTTGGTTTGCCGAAACAACTTTTTTGTACCCAAAGCCGCTCTGACCTTTTGCATCACTGGGTCTTTTTTTTTCTTTTTTTTAGGTGGGTGGTTGGGGAGGGGGGGAGGTGGAGGGCGTGGGGACATTCTCCGATATCGAGGTCCAATGCGACCTTTTCACAGTACCCCGGGCTGAGAAACGCTCCAGGGCAGCGCGCGAGGGGGCGCCAATGCGGAATATTACATTAAGCCCTTCCCTGTCAGGGTTTGTAGCCCCGCGAGCGTATTTTCCGGTATGAAAGATGGACGGGTGCTTCAGGGAACCAACGTCGGCAACCCCTCCCGGCCGAACTACCCCCGTCACCCCTCACCCATCCCTACCAGTGACTCAACCCATCCACCCTCCCTCACATTCAGTGTGGGAGCATGGGACCATGGGGAAAGAGGGCAGGGGGAGGGGGAGGGGGAGGGGGAGGTAAGAGGGGGAGGCGAGGTACGTTTTGGTGTCAAGGCTTAGAAGACACAATGAGTTTATTCGCCAGAAATTAGGCCCTTATTCGGCACGGTTTGGGGACGAAACGCGAATGGAGGTCGGTTTTTTTTTCATCCATAGCTCGAGGAGAGTCCCGGTCTCAATCACCAATCACGTACCATTGGTAAATGTATGTAGACTGACGTCAGAGGGCCGCAAGGCTTCATGGGACCGGAAAGTACGTCATTACCCTGGCTTGAAACGTCATCTCCCCGTTGTAAGACGACTCAATGGAAGCACAAACCGGGCAGGAATGGCTGGGATCTGGCCACTCCCCGCACGGGAACGAGGTGGCGGCTCCCATCCCAACCACTTCGCCAATGGCTAGTCTGGGTACGTTTTGTGTGGTGCCTGTTGGTCGCAACCCACGGTCTGCCATCGGCTGAGGTTACTGTCCTCATGGGTTGGGTAACCCCCTACTCTTTGCGAAGAAGTACATGGGATATTTACCCTGCGACCACACAGACATGGCCACAGCGGGGCTCGAACCACCGATCTACGTGCCGTTAGGCTCTCAGGTGGCCAGAGCGCTGAATGCCAGCGCTCTAACCCACTGAACCCACAGCCTCATGCATGTTGCCATGGCCTATACATATATTTGCATAGGTATGAAACCATGATCTTTTATATAGGCCTATATATATATATACTGTCATTGTCTCAAACAATTAGCTGTGAGTTCTTGCCATTTTGGAAGCCATGGCCCTCCTTAGGTCGATAATGCGTGAGCCCACAGCCTATATATGTCACCGTCGTTTCAATCAATGTACTGAATCCATGGTCTGGTTCATGTTGCAATGGACTAAAGCCATAGTCTGGCATATATTGCAATGGACTGAAGCCATGGTCTGGCTCATGTTGTTATGGGCTGAAGCCATGGTCTGGAATATGTTGTGATGAAATGGAGCCATGGTCTGATATATATTGCAATGGACTGAAGCCATGGTCTGGCATATATTGCAATGGACTGAAGCCATGGTCTGGCATATATTGCAATGGACTGAAGCAATGATCTGGTATATGTTGTGATGAACTGAAGCCATGGTCTGGTATATGTTGTGATGGACTGAAGCCATGGTCTGGCATATATTGCAATGGACTGAAGCCATGGTCTGGTATATATTGTGATGGGCTGAAGCCATGGTCTGGCATATGTTGTGATGAACTGGAGCCATGGTCTGGTATATGTTGTGATGGACTGAAGCCATGGTCTGGCATATGTTGTGATGAACTGGAGCCATGGTCTGGTATATGTTGTGATGGACTGAAGCCATGGCCTGACATATGTTGTGATGAACTGGAGCCATGGTCTGGTATATGTTGTGATGGACTGAAGCCATGGTCTGGTATATGTTGTGATGGACTGAAGCCATGGTCTGGTATATGTTGTGATGAACTGAAGCCATGGTCTGGTATATGTTGTGATGGACTGAAGCCATGGTCTGGCATATGTTGTGATGAACTGGAGCCATGGTCTGGCATATGCTGTGATGGACTGAAGCCATGGTCTGGTATATGCTGTGATGGACTGAAGCCATGGTCTGGTATATGCTGTGATGGACTGAAGCCATGGTCTGGCATATATTTGCAATGGACCGAAGCAATGATCTGGTATATGTTGTGATGAACTGGAGCCATGGTCTGATATATATTGCAATTGACTGAAACCATGGTCTGGCATATGTTGTGATGAACTGGAGCCATGGTCTGGTTCATGTTGCAATGGACTGAAGCCATAGTCTGGCATATATTGCAATGGACTGAAGCCATGGTCTGGCTCATGTTGTTATGGGCTGAAGCCATGGTCTGGCATATGTTGTGATGAACTGGAGCCATGGTCTGATATATATTGCAATGGACTGAAGCCATGGTCTGGCATATATTGCAATGGACTGAAGCCATGGTCTGGTATATGTTGTGATGGACTGAAGCCATGGTCTGGTATATGTTGTGATGGACTGAAGCCATGGTCTGGTATATGCTGTGATGGACTGAAGCCATGGTCTGGTATATGTTGTGATGTACTGAAATCATGACCTGGTATATGTTGTGATGAACTGAAACCATGGTCTGGTATATGCTGTGATGGACTGAAGCCATGGTCTGGTATATATTGTGATGGGCTGAAGCCATGGTCTGGTATATGTTGTGATGTACTGAAACCATGATCTGGTATATGTTGTGATGAACTGAAGCCATGGTCTGGTATATGTTGTGATGGACTGAAGCCATGGTCTGCTTTATGTTGTGATGGGCTGAAGCCATGGTCTGGTATATGTTGTGATGGACTGAAGCCATGGTCTGCTTTATGTTGTGATAGGCTGAAGCCATGGTCTGGTATATGTTGTGATGGACTGAATCCATGGTCTGCTTTATGTTGTGATAGGCTGAAGCCATGGTCTGATATATGTTGTGTTGGACTGAAGCCATGGTCTGCTTTATGTTGTGATAAGCTGAAGCCATGGTCTGGTATATATGGTTTGATGTATGTTGTGATGTAGGCCTACGTACTGAAGCCATGATCTGGTATATGTTGTGATGAACTGAAGCCATGGTCTGGTATATGTTGTGAGGGACTGAACCATGGTCTGCTTTATGTTGTGATGGGCTGAAGCCATGGTCTGGTATATGTTGTGATGGACTGAAGCCATGGTCTGCTTTATGTTGTGATAGGCTGAAGCCATGGTCTGGTATATGTTGTGATGGACTGAATCCATGGTCTGCTTTATGTTGTGATAGGCTGAAGCCATGGTCTGATATATGTTGTGATGGACTGAATCCATGGTCTGCTTTATGTTGTGATAGGCTGAAGCCATGGTCTGATATATGTTGTGTTGGACTGAAGCCATGGTCTGCTTTATGTTGTGATAAGCTGAAGCCATGGTCTGGTATATATGGTTTGATGTATGTTGTGATGTAGGCCTACGTACTGAAGCCATGGTCTGGTATATGTTGTGATGAACTGAAGCCATGGTCTGGTATATGTTGTGAGGGACTGAACCATGGTCTGCTTTATGTTGTGATGGGCTGAAGCCATGGTCTGGTATATGTTGTGAGGGACTGAACCATGGTCTGCTTTATGTTGTGATGGGCTGAAGCCATGGTCTGGTATATGTTGTGATGGACTGAAGCCATGGTCTGCTTTATGTTGTGATAGGCTGAAGCCATGGTCTGGTATATGTTGTGATGGACTGAATCCATGGTCTGCTTTATGTTGTGATAGGCTGAAGCCATGGTCTGATATATGTTGTGTTGGACTGAAGCCATGGTCTGCTTT
Source organism: Arenicola marina (assembly GCA_964019135.1). Lineage (NCBI taxonomy): Eukaryota > Metazoa > Annelida > Polychaeta > Arenicolidae > Arenicola > Arenicola marina. Next base: position 22,359,241 of record OZ025256.1, on the reverse strand, counting down.
ATGTTGTGATAAGCTGAAGCCATGGTCTGGTATATATGGTTTGATGTATGTTGTGATGTAGGCCTACGTACTGAAGCCATGATCTGGTATATGTTGTGATGAACTGAAGCCATGGTCTGGTATATGTTGTGAGGGACTGAAGCCATGGTCTGCTTTATGCTGTGATGGGCTGAAGCCATGGTCTGGTATGCCTTGTGGAATGGAATGTTGGTGTTTTAGGCCACTTTTGTGCACATACAGGCTAAATTGGGCCAAGGAACCTCCCGAGACGATGAAAGATGAAGGAATGAAACATGCCCCAGATTAGGTGCCCGAGCCCGGATTCGAACCCAGGACCTATTGATCTGCGGTCTAGTGCGCTAACCACTACACCAGGGAGGCCCCCCGGTATGCGTTGTGAAGCACCGCATCCATCCCCATCGTACCAATGGCTGTTGTCAGGGAACGTCTATATTGATCTTCGTGAGATAAATAGCTGGTAAATAGTTCATATGATACTAAGTGAGTTTCCTCTGTACAGCACCGTGATCCTTTTGTGTCAGTGACAAAAGCACTGTACTATATTATGCAAATCGCTCGCTTGGGACAGTTTTCTGAGCCACTCGGTGCAGCAAAATGAGTTGAAAGGGACACCATAATTCCATAACAAGCGCGCGTGAGTTGTCCGCCCCGTTTCTGATGGTAATTACGACGTAAACATCTCAGATTCAACCAATCAGGAGTCGAGTGTATGTTACGAGCCTTGATTGGTTGCTTCTCCCAGAGAGGGGAGAGGGGCGTGCGAAAGGGGTGGGGGGCTGGAGAAGGAGAACGGGAGGGGGTGTGGACGTGGACGTGAGTGAAGAAGGGGAAGGGGAGAGGGCTTGGGTAGAGGGCAGGGTGTGGGCGTGGGTGGAGGAGGGCAGGGTGTGGGCGTGGGTGCATGGAGGATGCGGGGAGGGAAGGGGCTGTGGTAGTGGTGGAGGGATGGAGGGGTGGGGGAGTGAAGGGGTGGGGGAGTGAAGGAGTGGAGGGGTGGAGAGGTTAAGGAGTGAGGAGTGGAGGAGTGGAGGGGTGGGGGAGTGGAGGAGTGAAGTGGTGGGGGAGTGGAGGAGTGAAGGGGTGGGGGAGTGGAGGAGTGGAGGGGTGAAGGAGTGAAGGGATGGAGGAGTGGAGGAGTGGAGGGGTGGGGGAGTGGAGGAGTGAAGGGGTGGGGGAGTGGAGTAGTGGAGGGGTGAAGGAGTGGAGGAGTGAAGGGGTGGGGGAGTGGAGGAGTGGAGGGGTGGAGGGGTTAAGGAGTGAGGGGTGGAGGAGTGGAGGAGTGAAGGGGTGGGGGAGTGGAGGGGTGGAGGGGTGAAGGAGTGAAGGGGTGGAGGGGTGGAGGAGTGGAGGGGTGGAGGAGTGAAGGGGTGGAGGGTTGGAGGAGTGAAGGGGTGGAGGAGTGGAGGGGTGGAGGAGTGAAAGGGTGGGGGAGTGGAGGAGTGGAGGGGTGGAGGAGTGAAGGGGTGGGGGAGTGGAGGAGTGAAGGGGTGGAGGAGTGAAGGGGTGGGGGAGTGGAGGAGTAGAGGGGTGGAGGGGTGAAGGGGTGGAGGGGTGCAGGGGTGGAGGGGTAGATTAAGGGTAAAGAGGGCAATGTCCGGGGTAAAGCCCGCCCTCATACCCGAGGTTGATGGTGGCCCGGCCTTGTCGAGCCATATATTTTGGGTCGGGCGGAAGCAGGTCCCGTTTAGCGGTGAGGGCACGGATGAGGGTCAATGACAGTGGGTGGGGGGGGGGCGCAGCATGTGGGGCGGGGGTGCTGAGGTGGTGGACTTCCCGATCGCCCCTTCTATACATACACCATAGGGTAGCCGTCCAGTCAGCTGGCTGACGGGGGTGAACCATTACCCATTAGAGAGCGGCTTAGGCTTTTGTATTAATAATAGATCCGCGGGTGTCGGGTTCAGCAATGGAAAGCCCCATTTGTGGGGGGTGGGGGTGGGAGCAACGACCCAGAGCGATATATCCTTCTCAATACCACCCCCCCCCCACCCTCGGCCCTCCCCCCGGGTCCCCTTCTCCCATACGCGGACCAACCAAGCCAGGAACCAACGCTTGTCCTATCCCTGGTGTCGCACCCTGGTCTTCTCTTCCACCCCCCCCCCACCACCCTCCCTTCCCCCGTCCCCTCCCCGCCCTGACCCCCCACACACGTCACTTCCTTGACCCCATCGATCACGGGGATAGCCTAAGGTCACATAGGTCATCGAGACGCTGACGCAGAGTTTTGTTTATCCCCTCCTCCCCCCCTTCCCCTTTCCCCCCAACCCCCATGCCCCCCCTCTACCTCCCCCCAACCCCCATGCCCCCTATCCACCCTCCCCTACGTGCACATTAAGATCATTAGCGCTTGGGGACCAGACGGTGATTAATATGAGGGAGATTGCTGCCCCTATCACCCCGCCCACCCACACCACCACCACCACCACCCTAACCACACCCATACCCACCCCACAGTGGTTCCGTGACTTATCTGTACGCATATATCTAAGGAATCCTACTTATTATAGTTATACCAGCCAAAACATTGAGAAACTGACAGCGAAGTAAAGGGACCAGAATTGAACTGTTTTATGCCACTTTTTTGTTTAAAATTAATATTTAATTATAAAGCTTTTGCAGAGAAATGAGCGACAAAAGGCCCAGTAGATTTTACATTTTAAAGCTCCAACAACATTTAAAGACGTCTGAATGTAGAGGAAGGTAACGTTTATTTTTGGGAAAAATGGCCCGTAACCTGAAACACATGGTCGTCAGGGAAGTTTGGAACCAAACTAAAGTGAAGAACGCAATGGAATTCAAGAATACATATGTCAATAGTTCGTTCTGTCAGGAATTATAGTGAAATAAAGACGAAGGCTTGTGTACGGTGAGTAAAATGGATCGAGTCACGTGGTCATGTTGGGTCAGGCAACGCCACCTATCGACAACCAAGAATAGTGGACAAGACGGTATCTTGGCGTCACACACACAACATACAGTGGGCCAGACCCTGCCTGCACCAGACGGTATCTTGGCGTCACACACACAACATACAGTGGGGCCAGACCCTGCCTGCACCAGACGGTATCTTGGCTTCACACACACAACATACAGTGGGGCCAGACCCGGTCTGTACCAGACCGTATCTTGGCGTCACACACACAACATACAGTGGGGCCAGACCCTGTCTGCACCAGACGGTATCTTGGCGTCACACACACAACATACAGTGGGCCAGACCCTGTCTGCACCAGACGGTATCTTGGCGTCACACACACAACATACAGTGGGGCCAGACCCGGTCTGTACCAGACGGTATCTTGGCGTCACACACAACCTACAGTGGGGCCAGACCCTGTCTGCATCAGACCGTATCTTGGCGTCACACACAACATATAGTGAGGCCAGACCGTGACTGTACCAGACGGTATTTTGGCGTCACACACACAACATACAGTGGGGCCAGACCCTGTCTGCACCAGACCGTAGCTTGGCGTCATACACACAACATACACTGGGGCCAGACCGTCACTGTACCAGACGGTATCTTGGCGTCACACACAACATACAGTGGGGCCAGACCCTGTCTGTACCAGACGGTATCTTGGCGTCACACACAACATACAGTGGGGCCAGACCCTGTCTATAACAGACGGTATCTTGGCGTCACACACACAACATACAGTGGGGCCAGACCGTCACTGTACCAGACGGTATCTTGGCGTCACACACACAACATACAGGGGGGCTAGACCGTGACTGTGTCAGACGGTATCTTGGCGCCACACACACAAAATACAGTGGGGCTAGACCCTGTCTGTACCAGACGGTATCTTGGCGTCACACACACAGCATACAGTGGGGCCAGACCGTGACTGTACCAGACGGTATCTTGGCGTCACACACACAACATACAGTGGGGCCAGACCCTGTCTGCACCAGACGGTATCTTGGCGTCACACACACAACATACAGTGGGGCCAGACCCTGTCTGTACTAGACGGTATCTTGGTGTCACACACACAACATACAGTGGGCCAGACCGTGTCTGCACCAGACGGTATCTTGGCGTCACACACAACATACAGTGGGGCCAGACCCTGTCTGTACCAGACGGTATCTTGGTGTCACACACACAACATACAGTGGGCCAGACCCTGTCTGCACCAGACCGTATCTTGGCGTCACACACAACATACAGTGGGGCCAGACCCTGTCTGTACCAGTCGGTATCTTGGTGTCACACACACAACATACAGTGGGCCAGACCGTGTCTGCACCAGACGGTATCTTGGCGTCACACATACAACATACAGTGGGGCCAGACCGTGACTGTACCAGACGGTATCTTGGCGTCACACACAACATACAGTGGGGCCAGACCCTGTCGGCACAAGACGGTATCTTGGCGTCACACACATAACATACAGTGGGGCCAGACCCGGTCTGTACCAGACGATATCTTGGCGTCACACACAACATACAGTGGGGCCAGACCCTGTCTGTACCAGACGGTATCTTGGCGTCACACACATAACATACAGTGGGGCCAGACCCGGTCTGTACCAGACGATATCTTGGCGTCACACACAACATACAGTGGGGCCAGACCCTGTCTGTACCAGACGGTATCTTGGTGTCACACACACAACATACAGTGGGCCAGACCCTGTCTGCACCAGACCGTATCTTGGCGTCACACACAACATACAGTGGGGCCAGACCCTGTCTGTACCAGTCGGTATCTTGGTGTCACACACACAACATACAGTGGGCCAGACCGTGTCTGCACCAGACGGTATCTTGGCGTCACACATACAACATACAGTGGGGCCAGACCGTGACTGTACCAGACGGTATCTTGGCGTCACACACAACATACAGTGGGGCCAGACCCTGTCGGCACAAGACGGTATCTTGGCGTCACACACATAACATACAGTGGGGCCAGACCCGGTCTGTACCAGACGATATCTTGGCGTCACACACAACATACAGTGGGGCCAGACCCTGTCTGTACCAGACGGTATCTTGGTGTCACACACACAACATACAGTGGGCCAGACCCTGTCTGCACCAGACCGTATCTTGGCGTCACACACAACATACAGTGGGGCCAGACCCTGTCTGTACCAGTCGGTATCTTGGTGTCACACACACAACATACAGTGGGCCAGACCGTGTCTGCACCAGACGGTATCTTGGCGTCACACACAACATACAGTGGGGCCAGACCGTGACTGTACCAGACGGTATCTTGGCGTCACACACAACATACAGTGGGGCCAGACCCTGTCTGCACCAGACGGTATCTTGGCATCACACACATAACATACAGTGGGGCCAGACCCGGTCTGTACCAGACGATATCTTGGCGTCACACACAACATACAGTGGGGCCAGACCCTGTCTGTACCAGACGGTATCTTGGTGTCACACACACAACATACAGTGGGGTGGGACCCTGTTTGCATCAGACGGTATCTTGGCGTCATACACACAACATACAGTGGGCTAGACCCTGTCCGTACCAGACGGTATCTTGGCGTCACACACATAACATACAGTGGGGCCAGACCGTGTCTGTACCAGACGGTATCTTGGCGTCACACACACAACATACAGTGGGGCCAGACCCGGTCTGCACCAGACGGTATCTTGGCGTCACACACACAACATACAGTGAGGCCAGACCGTGTCTGCACCAGACGGTATCTTGGCGTCACTCATATAACATACAGTGGGACCAGACCCTGACTGTACCGGACGGTATCTTGGCGTCACACACACAACATACAGTGGGGCCGGACCCTGTCTGTCCCAGACGGTATCTTGGCGTCACACACACAACATGCAGTGGGATAGACCCTGTCTGTACCAGACGGTATCTTGGCGTCACACACACAACATACAGTGGGGCTAGACCCTGTCTGTACCAGACGGTATCTTGGCGTCACACACACAACATACAGTGGGGCTAGACCCTGTCTGTACCAGACGGTATCTTGGCGTCACACACACAACAAACAGTGGGCCAGACCCTGTCTGTACCAGACGGTATCTTGGCGTCACACACAACATACAGTGGGCCAGACCCTGTCTGTTGCAGACGGTATCTTGGCGTCACACACACAACATACAGTGAGGCCAGACTCTGTCTGTCCCAGACGGTATCTTGGCGTCACACACAACATACAGTGGGGCCAGACCGTGTCTGCACCAGACGGTATCTTGGCGTAACACACACAACATACAGTGGGGCCAGACCGTGACTGTACCAGACGCTATCTTGGTGTCACACACACAACATACAGTGGGGCCAGACCGTGTCTGTACCAGACGGTATCTTGGCGTCACACACACAACATACAGTGGGGCCAGACCCTGTCTGTACCAGACGGTATCTTGACGTCACACACACAACATACAGTGGGGCTAGATCGTGTCTGTACCAGACGGTATCTTGGCATCACACACACAACATACAGTGGGGCCAGATCATGTCTGTACCAGATGGTATCTTGGCGTCACATACACAACATACAGTGGGGCCAGACACTGTCTGTACCAGATGGTATCTTGACGTCACACACACAACATACAGTGGGGCCAGACCGTGTCTGTACCACACGGTATCTTGGCGTCACACACAACATACAGTGGGCCAGACCCTGTCTGTACCAGACGGTATCTTGGCGTCACACACACAACATACAGTGAGGCCAGACTCTGTCTGTCCCAGACGGTATCTTGGCGTCACACACAACATACAGTGGGGCCAGACCGTGTCTGCACCAGACGATATCTTGGCGTAACACACACAACATACAGTGGGGCCAGACCGTGACTCCACCAGACGCTATCTTGGTGTCACACACACAACATAGAGTGGGGCCAGACCGTGTCTGTACCAGACGGTATCTTGGCGTCACACACACAACATAGAGTGGGGCCAGACCCTGTCTGTACCAGACGGTATCTTGACGTCACACACACAACATACAGTGGGGCCAGACCGTGTCTGTACCAGACGGTATCTTGGCGTCACACACACAACATACAGTGGGGCCAGACCCTGTCTGTACCAGACGGTATCTTGACGTCACACACACAACATACAGTGGGGCCAGACCGTTTCTGTACCAGACGGCATCTTGGCGTCACACACACAACATACAGTGGGGCCAGACCCTGTCTGTACCAGACGGTATCTTGACGTCACACACACAACATACAGTGGGGCCAGATCATGTCTGTACCAGACGGTATCTTGGCGTCACACACACAACATACAGTGGGGCCAGATCATGTCTGTACCAGACGGTATCTTGGCGTCACACACACAACATACAGTGGGGCCAGATCATGTCTGTACCAGACGGTATCTTGGCGTCACACACACAACATACAGTGGGGCCAGACTCTGTCTGTACCAGACGGTGTCTTGGCGTCACACACACAACATACAGTGAGGCCAGACTCTGTCTGTCCCAGACGGTATCTTGGCGTCACACACAACATACAGTGGGGCCAGACCGTGTCTCCACCAGACGGTATCTTGGCGTAACACACACAACATACAGTGGGGCCAGACCGTGACTGTACCAGACGCTATCTTGGTGTCACACACACAACATACAGTGGGGCCAGACCGTGTCTGTACCAGACGGTATCTTGGCGTCATACACACAACATACAATGTGGCCAGACCCTGTCTGTACCAGACGGTATCTTGACGTCACACACACAACATACAGTGGGGGCCAGACCGTGTCTGTACCAGACGGTATCTTGGCGTCACACACACAACATACAGTGGGGCCAGACCCTGTCTGTACCAGCCGGTATCTTAGCGTCACACACACAACATACAGTGGGGCCAGACCCTGTCTGCACCAGACGGTATCTTGGCGTCACACACAACATACAGTGGGCCAGACCCTGTCTGTACCAGACGGTATCTTGGCGTCACACACGCAACATACAGTGGGCCAGACCCTGTCTGTACCAGACGGTATCTTGTCGTCACACACGCAACATAGTGGAGCCAGACCGTGACTGTACCAGACGGTATCTTGGCGTCACTCGCGCAAAATAGAGTGGGGCCGGACCGTGACTGTACCAGACGGTATCTTGGCGTCACACACACAACATACAGTCTGGCCAGACCCTGTCTGCACCAGGCGGTATCTTGGCGTCACACACACAGCATACAGTGAGGCCAGACCGTGACTGTACCAGACGGTATCTTGGCGTCACACACACAACATACAGTGGGGCCAGACCCTGTCTGCACCAGACGGTATCTTGGCGTCTCACACACAACATACAGTGGGGCCAGACCCTGTTTGTACCAGACGGTATCTTGGCGTCACACACACAACATATAGTGGGGCCAGACCCTGCCTGCCCTAGACGGTATCTTGGCGTCACACACACAACATACAGTGGGGCCAGACCGTGTCTGCACCAGACGGTATCTTGGCGTCACACACAACATACAGTGGGGCCAGACCCTGTCTGCACCAGACGGTATCTTGACGTCACACACACAACATACAGTGGGGGCCAGACCGTGTCTGTACCAGACGGTATCTTGGCGTCACACACAACATACAGTGGGCCAGACCCTGTCTGTACCAGACGGTATCTTGACGTCACACACACAACATACAGTGGGGGCCAGACCGTGTCTGTACCAGACGGTATCTTGGCGTCACACACACAACATACAGTGGGGCCAGACCCTGTCTGTACCAGCCGGTATCTTAGCGTCACACACACAACATACAGTGGGGCCAGACCCTGTCTGCACCAGACGGTATCTTGGCGTCACACACAACATACAGTGGGCCAGACCCTGTCTGTACCAGACGGTATCTTGGCGTCACACACGCAACATACAGTGGGCCAGACCCTGTCTGTACCAGACGGTATCTTGTCGTCACACACGCAACATAGTGGAGCCAGACCGTGACTGTACCAGACGGTATCTTGGCGTCACTCGCGCAAAATAGAGTGGGGCCGGACCGTGACTGTACCAGACGGTATCTTGGCGTCACACACACAACATACAGTCTGGCCAGACCCTGTCTGCACCAGGCGGTATCTTGGCGTCACACACACAGCATACAGTGAGGCCAGACCGTGACTGTACCAGACGGTATCTTGGCGTCACACACACAACATACAGTGGGGCCAGACCCTGTCTGCACCAGACGGTATCTTGGCGTCTCACACACAACATACAGTGGGGCCAGACCCTGTTTGTACCAGACGGTATCTTGGCGTCACACACACAACATATAGTGGGGCCAGACCCTGCCTGCCCTAGACGGTATCTTGGCGTCACACACACAACATACAGTGGGGCCAGACCGTGTCTGCACCAGACGGTATCTTGGCGTCACACACAACATACAGTGGGGCCAGACCCTGTCTGCACCAGACGGTATCTTGACGTCACACACACAACATACAGTGGGGGCCAGACCGTGTCTGTACCAGACGGTATCTTGGCGTCACACACAACATACAGTGGGCCAGACCCTGTCTGTACCAGACGGTATCTTGGCGTCACACACGCAACATACAGTGGGCCAGACCCTGTCTGTACCAGACGGTATCTTGTCGTCACACACGCAACATAGTGGAGCCAGACCGTGACTTTACCAGACGGTATCTTGGCGTCACTCGCGCAAAATAGAGTGGGGCCGGACCGTGACTGTACCAGACGGTATCTTGGCGTCACACACACAACATACAGTCTGGCCAGACCCTGTCTGCACCAGGCGGTATCTTGGCGTCACACACACAGCATACAGTGAGGCCAGACCGTGACTGTACCAGACGGTATCTTGGCGTCACACACACAACATACAGTGGGGCCAGACCCTGTCTGCACCAGACGGTATCTTGGCGTCTCACACACATAACATACAGTGGGGCCAGACCCTGTTTGTACCAGACGGTATCTTGGCGTCACACACACAACATATAGTGGGGCCAGACCCTGCCTGCCCTAGACGGTATCTTGGCGTCACACACACAACATACAGTGGGGCCAGACCGTGTCTGCACCAGACGGTATCTTGGCGTCACACACAACATACAGTGGGGCCAGACCCTGTCTGCACCAGACGGTATCTTGGCGTCACGCACACAACATATAGTGGGGCCAGATCATGTCTGCATCAGACGGTATCTTGGCGTCACACACAACATACAGTGGGACCAGACCCTGTCTGTACCAGACGGTATCTTGGCGTCACACACAACATACAGTGGGGCCAGCCCCTGTCTGTACCAGACGGTATCTTGGCGTCACACACAACATACAGTGGGGCCAGACCCTGTCTGTACCAGACGGTATCTTGGCGTCACACACAACATACAGTGGGGCCAGACCCGGTCTGTACCAGACCTTACCTTGGCGTCACACACAACATACAGTGGGGCCAGACCCGGTCTGTACCAGACGGTATCTTGGCGTCACACACAACATACAGTGGGGCCAGACCCGGTCTGTACCAGACGGTCTCTTGGCGTCACACACAACATACAGTGGGGCCAGATCATGTCTGTATCAGACGGTATCTTGGCGTCACACACAACATACAGTGGGGCCAGACCCGGTCTGTACCAGACGGTATCTTGGCGTCACACACAACATACAGTGGGGCCAGACCCTGTCTGTACCAGGCCTTATCTTGGCGTCACACACCACATACAGTGGGGCTAGACCCTGTCTGCACCAGACGGTATCTTGGCGTCATACACAACATACAGTGGGGCCAGACCGTGTCTGTACCAGACGGTATCTTGGCGTCACACACACAACGTACAGTGGGCCCAGACCCTGTCTGTACCAGACGGTATCTTGGCGTCACACACAACATACAGTGGGGCCAGACCCTGTCTGTACCAGACGGTATCTTGGCGTCACACACAACATACAGTGGGGCCAGACCCGGTCTGTACCATACGGTATCTTGGCGTCACACACAACGTAAAGTGGGGCCAGACCGTGTCTGTACCAGACGGTATCTTGGCGTCACACACAACATACACTGGGGCCAGACCCGGTCTGTACCAGACGGTATCTTGGCGTCACACACAACATACAGTGGGGCCAGACTCTGTCTGTACCAGACGGTGTCTTGGCGTCACACACACAACATACAGTGAGGCCAGACTCTGTCTGTCCCAGACGGTATCTTGGCGTCACACACAACATACAGTGGGGCCAGACCGTGTCTCCACCAGACGGTATCTTGGCGTAACACACACAACATACAGTGGGGCCAGACCGTGACTGTACCAGACGCTATCTTGGTGTCACACACACAACATACAGTGGGGCCAGACCGTGTCTGTACCAGACGGTATCTTGGCGTCATACACACAACATACAATGTGGCCAGACCCTGTCTGTACCAGACGGTATCTTGACGTCACACACACAACATACAGTGGGGGCCAGACCGTGTCTGTACCAGACGGTATCTTGGCGTCACACACACAACATACAGTGGGGCCAGACCCTGTCTGTACCAGCCGGTATCTTAGCGTCACACACACAACATACAGTGGGGCCAGACCCTGTCTGCACCAGACGGTATCTTGGCGTCACACACAACATACAGTGGGCCAGACCCTGTCTGTACCAGACGGTATCTTGGCGTCACACACGCAACATACAGTGGGCCAGACCCTGTCTGTACCAGACGGTATCTTGTCGTCACACACGCAACATAGTGGAGCCAGACCGTGACTGTACCAGACGGTATCTTGGCGTCACTCGCGCAAAATAGAGTGGGGCCGGACCGTGACTGTACCAGACGGTATCTTGGCGTCACACACACAACATACAGTCTGGCCAGACCCTGTCTGCACCAGGCGGTATCTTGGCGTCACACACACAGCATACAGTGAGGCCAGACCGTGACTGTACCAGACGGTATCTTGGCGTCACACACACAACATACAGTGGGGCCAGACCCTGTCTGCACCAGACGGTATCTTGGCGTCTCACACACAACATACAGTGGGGCCAGACCCTGTTTGTACCAGACGGTATCTTGGCGTCACACACACAACATATAGTGGGGCCAGACCCTGCCTGCCCTAGACGGTATCTTGGCGTCACACACACAACATACAGTGGGGCCAGACCGTGTCTGCACCAGACGGTATCTTGGCGTCACACACAACATACAGTGGGGCCAGACCCTGTCTGCACCAGACGGTATCTTGACGTCACACACACAACATACAGTGGGGGCCAGACCGTGTCTGTACCAGACGGTATCTTGGCGTCACACACAACATACAGTGGGCCAGACCCTGTCTGTACCAGACGGTATCTTGACGTCACACACACAACATACAGTGGGGGCCAGACCGTGTCTGTACCAGACGGTATCTTGGCGTCACACACACAACATACAGTGGGGCCAGACCCTGTCTGTACCAGCCGGTATCTTAGCGTCACACACACAACATACAGTGGGGCCAGACCCTGTCTGCACCAGACGGTATCTTGGCGTCACACACAACATACAGTGGGCCAGACCCTGTCTGTACCAGACGGTATCTTGGCGTCACACACGCAACATACAGTGGGCCAGACCCTGTCTGTACCAGACGGTATCTTGTCGTCACACACGCAACATAGTGGAGCCAGACCGTGACTGTACCAGACGGTATCTTGGCGTCACTCGCGCAAAATAGAGTGGGGCCGGACCGTGACTGTACCAGACGGTATCTTGGCGTCACACACACAACATACAGTCTGGCCAGACCCTGTCTGCACCAGGCGGTATCTTGGCGTCACACACACAGCATACAGTGAGGCCAGACCGTGACTGTACCAGACGGTATCTTGGCGTCACACACACAACATACAGTGGGGCCAGACCCTGTCTGCACCAGACGGTATCTTGGCGTCTCACACACAACATACAGTGGGGCCAGACCCTGTTTGTACCAGACGGTATCTTGGCGTCACACACACAACATATAGTGGGGCCAGACCCTGCCTGCCCTAGACGGTATCTTGGCGTCACACACACAACATACAGTGGGGCCAGACCGTGTCTGCACCAGACGGTATCTTGGCGTCACACACAACATACAGTGGGGCCAGACCCTGTCTGCACCAGACGGTATCTTGACGTCACACACACAACATACAGTGGGGGCCAGACCGTGTCTGTACCAGACGGTATCTTGGCGTCACACACAACATACAGTGGGCCAGACCCTGTCTGTACCAGACGGTATCTTGGCGTCACACACGCAACATACAGTGGGCCAGACCCTGTCTGTACCAGACGGTATCTTGTCGTCACACACGCAACATAGTGGAGCCAGACCGTGACTTTACCAGACGGTATCTTGGCGTCACTCGCGCAAAATAGAGTGGGGCCGGACCGTGACTGTACCAGACGGTATCTTGGCGTCACACACACAACATACAGTCTGGCCAGACCCTGTCTGCACCAGGCGGTATCTTGGCGTCACACACACAGCATACAGTGAGGCCAGACCGTGACTGTACCAGACGGTATCTTGGCGTCACACACACAACATACAGTGGGGCCAGACCCTGTCTGCACCAGACGGTATCTTGGCGTCTCACACACAACATACAGTGGGGCCAGACCCTGTTTGTACCAGACGGTATCTTGGCGTCACACACACAACATATAGTGGGGCCAGACCCTGCCTGCCCTAGACGGTATCTTGGCGTCACACACACAACATACAGTGGGGCCAGACCGTGTCTGCACCAGACGGTATCTTGGCGTCACACACAACATACAGTGGGGCCAGATCATGTCTGCATCAGACGGTATCTTGGCGTCACACACAACATACAGTGGGACCAGACCCTGTCTGTACCAGACGGTATCTTGGCGTCACACACAACATACAGTGGGGCCAGCCCCTGTCTGTACCAGACGGTATCTTGGCGTCACACACAACATACAGTGGGGCCAGACCCTGTCTGTACCAGACGGTATCTTGGCGTCACACACAACATACAGTGGGGCCAGACCCGGTCTGTACCAGACCTTACCTTGGCGTCACACACAACATACAGTGGGGCCAGACCCGGTCTGTACCAGACGGTATCTTGGCGTCACACACAACATACAGTGGGGCCAGACCCGGTCTGTACCAGACGGTCTCTTGGCGTCACACACAACATACAGTGGGGCCAGATCATGTCTGTATCAGACGGTATCTTGGCGTCACACACAACATACAGTGGGGCCAGACCCGGTCTGTACCAGACGGTATCTTGGCGTCACACACAACATACAGTGGGGCCAGACCCTGTCTGTACCAGGCCTTATCTTGGCGTCACACACCACATACAGTGGGGCTAGACCCTGTCTGCACCAGACGGTATCTTGGCGTCATACACAACATACAGTGGGGCCAGACCGTGTCTGTACCAGACGGTATCTTGGCGTCACACACACAACGTACAGTGGGCCCAGACCCTGTCTGTACCAGACGGTATCTTGGCGTCACACACAACATACAGTGGGGCCAGACCCTGTCTGTACCAGACGGTATCTTGGCGTCACACACAACATACAGTGGGGCCAGACCCGGTCTGTACCATACGGTATCTTGGCGTCACACACAACGTAAAGTGGGGCCAGACCGTGTCTGTACCAGACGGTATCTTGGCGTCACACACAACATACACTGGGGCCAGACCCGGTCTGTACCAGACGGTATCTTGGCGTCACACACAACATACAGTGGGGCCAGATCATGTCTGTACCAGACGGTATCTTGGCGTCACACACAACATACAGTGGGGCCAGAGCCTGTCTGCCCCAGACGGTATCTTGGCGTCACACACAACATACAGTGGGGCCAGACCCGGTCTGTACCAGACGGTATCTTGGCGTTACACACAACATACAGTGGGGCCAGACCCTGTCTGTAGCAGACGGTATCTTGGCGTCACACACAACATACAGTGGGGCCAGACCCTGTCTGTACCAGACGGTATCTTGGCGTCACACACAACATACAGTGGGCCACACCCTGTCTGTACCAGACGGTATCTTGGCGTCACACACAACATACAGTGGGGCCAGACCCTGTCTGTACCAGACCTTATCTTGGCGTCACACACAACATACAGTGGGGCCAGACCCTGTCTGCACCAGACGGTATCTTGGCGTCACACACACAACATACAGTGGGGCCGGACCCTGTCTGTCCCAGACGGTATCTTGGCGTCACACACACAACATACAGTGGGCTAGACCCTGTCCGTACCAGACGGTATCTTGGCGTCACACACATACCCGGGGGGCCAGACCCTGTCTGCACCAGACGCTATCTTGGCGTCACTCACCACATACAGTGGGGCCAGACCCTGTCTGCACCAGACGGTATCTTGGCGTCACACACAACATACAGTGGGGCCAGACCGTGTCTGTACCAGACGGCATCTTGGCGTCACACACACAACATACAGTGAGGCCAGACCCTGTCTGTACCAGACGGTATCTTGTAGCCGTACTGATCTTATTTCATACAGCCCCAATTTCAATTCACTCATTGAACAGTTGGTTCAGTACACAACTTGTCCTTAAGAATTGGTTGGTTGGCTGGCTTAAGTAGTTGTGTCGTGTGCTTAAAGACAGAGCCATACTAAACACTACACAGAGTTCTTTTAACTCCAGTTCAAAAATACATCTTGTGTCTTGCTTGGTTGGTAGCTGTCTGAAGAAGGCCGGCACACGGGTTGCATCGTCTTATATACAGGCTTGACTAGGGATCACGTGGTAATGAAGAACGATGGTCGTTGGTTAATAAATAGTGAAGATCACAGGGGTACTACTCGAATATTATGAGTAGGTCATTATATAACAGACACTAACCCCCATTAGTCATATCGTCAAAATGACAAGGGTCAAGGTAGATAAGGGCCATGTCCTCGGGAGTAAAGCCTTACTCTTTGCGAAGAAAGGTATGGAATCTTTATCCTGCACAAACTTAGAATGCACAGGTGGAAATCGAACCACGCAGGGGGGCTGCATGGCCACGTGCCCTCACCCCCCCACCAAAAAAAGCATGTCGAAATCATGATGCAACCCTCCAGGTTTCCATAGATGGGTCGTGCATTGAGGAAACAGCGATGGCTGCCAGTGAGACATGCATGCACGGCACCTGTCATGGGGACGGACCATTTGATACCCAAGGCTGGGGAGTGGGGTATGAGGCTACATATATCACGTGAAATGTATAGTAAAGTGAAAAACAAGGTAAGCATTTACATTTAACAGAACTGCATGTACACATTCGCTCAAAAATATACTAGTAAATCTGAGAGAAAAAAAGTTTGTGCTTCACAGGTGACCGTAAGTGCATACATAAGTGCATACAGATTTGTGCATAGTTTTACCGAATTGTTGTACCGTTTTCTTGTACCATTTTAGGGACGCTCGGCAGGCTCCATGCGATGAAGTTTAGTGATCAGAATAGATAATTCTACGACTAATTAGGCCATAGAATTTAACAATGTTATATGCGGACACCAAACTTGGACGAGAAACGGCTGTTTGACTAGCTTTATGCCCTGTTCATACGATGCAATACGTTGTAAAGTTCATTACAACAAATCAAATGTTCGACCAACTGTACAATTGGATGCCGGTTTTCCACGCACTGTAAGCTTAGCGCATGTTCTAACGTTTCGATCAACTTCACGATTTGGGAATTGTCAACCAATCCGCGTCGAGCATTTTAGCCAGCGTTGGAGATGATCACATCGATATTATTTGCGTTATGATAGTTATGAATGTGCGTTATGCATGATGCTCGAATGGTACCGCGGGTGGCGGCAGTGATAATTGTTGAGTAAGTTTGTACACGGTTTAACCGTGTGAACTGTTGACCAACCGATGCTTCGACCGTTGTTACGACTGCTGAAGGAATTATCAGAAGTTTGTAAACCTGGCACTAGAGCTGCGATCTGCATTCTTACGAACGGCCCCGGGCACCAGGTGATATACGAAACTGCGCCCAGCAAACAGTTAAAACAACACAGACGTTCGTCTGATGGTAAGATTTTATTTTTTCCTGTAAATATTGCCGCATTCATATACATCCATCAAATGCATAATTTATATTCGGACAAGACACTCATTCATAAGAACGACACATTCCCACAAGTGTTATTCAAGTCAAATCAATGTTACACTATCAGTTTATCATTCGTATACAAAGCAACTTCCGTACAAAAACGTACTACAATGTATTGGTCCATTTAAGACATGATAAAATATGTACATGTGACGAACATCGCGTAAAAATACACCAAAATTAATATTACATTACGCATGACATTGGACCAAATTTTTGATTTCAGATATTCCTACCAATACTTGTACTCGATAATTACAAAAAGACACGCGTACGCAGACCTAGTGGTTATTTCTATAGAAATAAACAGGACTTGTAAAGCCCGATTTTTTTGGAAAAAAAACAAATTATACCATTCGTGCCAGTGTTCTCTTGTGGCTCTGCATTCCATATGTAGTTAGATGTATTTACCGAATATGAGGGTGAACAAAAGTAAATAAGAACATTGTTTGTCACACATGTAGCTCACACTATCGCTTCGGTTGTGCAGAAGATTACTTTTCAAAGTATTCGATTGTTCTCATTGCAAGTGCAGGGATTCCTAGATCCCCCCCCCCCCCACCTGAAGTGTTGAATTGTGCAAGGTCACATAAGTCGTAGCATACAAATATTTATAATGCCTTAATATAACGCAACATCTCGTCGCATGGTGATCCCTACATCTTGGACTTCTCCCATGGGTCGAATTTTCCTTTCTTGCCAACGCCCTTGACAAAGTTCTGAGCACCTGATAAAAATCAAATAGAAACAGTATTTCACTATGCATTAATGGAAGAAGTATATATGGTATTCAGTAATTAGTAATCATATTCGAGCGACTCATCCGATTTACTATACACGATTCCCACGAGTGAAACTTCTACAAGACACAGGCATTTGTTATTACACCAAGATAAAATGCGCTACTATCATAAAATGCAATCGCTTGCAGCTTGTAATCCTTAAATACATCTACCTTGAAAGTTGCTATGGATTGCCAGGTACACAAAGTCTTCACTTCTGGTTTGATTCTGGTTTATGACAACAAACCTGCTACGGATTCTTGCTGCACAACGTGAATTGCGTTGGCCAATTCGAACTCGAAGGCCTCCTTCAGTGACGTGGCGTCGAAACAGGAGTGGAAAGCGGATATCCGGTCACGAAGCATGCACTCCTGGGGGAAGTTGGCGATCGTCTGGGCCAGCTTCACCGCCTCTCCCAGGGCTGCGATAACAAACGATCATTCCAGCAATTCATCGACGAGTTATTTTAAATTATCCATGAAGGGGGTGAATTTTGAGTAAGCATCATGGATTACAGCAAGAGAAAAAACCCTCTCCGAATCACAAGTTTGTAATAAATCACTTTTTCATTTATTCGGATATATGCATAACAAGATATTTGCATCATCATGACAAATAGGGCGACAACATTATTATGCAACATGAAGAGAGTCAGTATCCAAACAAGTAGAAATAAACCACTTATGTGATTACTAAATGCTTCAATTTTAGCCGTTCGTAAATCCGCGTAACAATCTGCATATATTGGCATCTTAATGAGAAATATGGTAACAACAGTATTTTGTAGAAGGACGTATTCAAAGCAAGAAAATATAACCCCCTGCCTCACCTGCTCCAGTGGGGACTACCCGGTTGGCGAGTCCCATTTCCTTGGCCTCCTGGGCCGGGACACCCCGACCCGTCAGGATCATATCCAGAGCCCTGGAGAGTCCGATCAGCTGCGGTAGCCGGACCGTCCCGCCATCCAGGAGAGGCACTCCTGATACCATGGAAACACGGATGTGACAGTCCAGCGCCAAACTGAAGGATCTCAATTTAAAGCTATTCAAAAAATAAATTTCTGCCAGATTTACCGTTACATTCTTAAACAATTTAAAGCTATTCAAAAAATATATTTCTGCCAGATTTACCATTACATTTTTAAGCAAATGTGAGAGTTCTGAATGCTAATGTTTCACTTCAGTATGCTATGCGATACTTGTATGCTTTTTCAAATCTGCGGCTCGCTTTACAAGTTAAAGATTTGTTTTAAACCACAGTTAGCGTTAATGGGGAAATGGAACCCAGGTGACATTCAACTGGAAGGATGAAAATGCCCGGATGAAATTGAGATTGGAGCCCGCAACCTCGCGGTCGCGATCGAGCGTAGACCGCTGTACACGGTGGACCATGCATGTTTCGACTGTTGCGTTACGGAGCCAACGACGAAGAGACTTTAAGAGTTGATGTAGTTGAAATCACCTGCTTACGTCAGTAACAAGGAGACAGTATAATTTTAAATGACGATTATCAGAGTCGGCAACATGCGTACGTTAAAGACACGTACGCCACAGATTGGCTAGGTGATCAAACTCTCCGAATCTTTAACACAACGTTCACCCCTTCAGTCACGAAGATCGACAGACAACCCATCTATATTTTAATTTTTTCAAGTTTTAACTTACAGAAATCAAATATTAATGACATAATAATAACAATGTTCAACAAAACATACACTGACGCTCTTCAAATTGTTCGTAATGTCTCTAATATAGGAATCCACTTTGACTTCATCAAAATAATACAATTTATCAAATTAATACAACCCGTCTATATTCTGTGGACTGTTTATAGGCGGCGATATCCCAGTGGACACCGAACCACTTTGTACCTCTACTCGACGCCAAAGGCTCTCGATCCATGTTCCACCGTCTTCGTCGATTCCCCTGACGAACAGAGACTCTCTAGCCCCGTTTTGACATTTACTACACCCATGGAGAAATTTTCTAAGAAAAAACTTGACATTGGAGAAAGACCTAAACAAGTGAACTATAAGGATGCCGTGAACTCACTGGATATCCATTCCCGTGAGTTGGCTAACGAATCAGTGCTCTTCGATAAACATGGCTCAGATAGCCAGACAATTATCAAGAGAATTAAGTAACAGAGGCAGGAATGAAAGGAATGTTTTATCAACGGATGGAAAGTTCAAGGTACCGTCCAAGGGAAAGAAGCCCGGACAAAGGAAGAGAAAAGATACAGTGCGACCAAGACTAAGTGTAAGAAGATCTGTTCAGGCTACAGAGGGGAGAGTGACTAAGACTAATACTGACTGATATTACACATTGCAATTTGTATAGCATTCATTTCAGCACAAACCCCACCAATCTGTGCCCATCGGTCTTCCGACCTACCGCTACGTGGCGCTGTCTTAGGCTCAAGCATACCTGGACGCTCAGTCTTAATGCTAGAGCGACCTCGGGCCTTATTGGGGTACATACCAAATCTGCGACAGAAGACGCCAAAGATGGCGTTGGATTCGGCGACTCGAAGGTCGCACATACACGCCAACTCCAGCCCACCGGCCACGGCGTAACCGGTCACAGCGGCTATCAACGGCTTGGTGATGAACATTCTGGAAGGGCCCTGAAAGTAACGCGGTCGTATATACAAAGGTCATGTATTGTGATAATCAGCGCCAAATTGCGTAATGATAATGCAGAATTTAGCAAAAAAAATCGGAGCACATACAGTTGTATTAAAAAACTTGCCAATTTTATGTTTTGCTTGCGGCAAATGCAAGGATCTTTAACGAATCTGTCATAGTTCCACCAATCTCAATAAATCACTACAAAACTTTTTATCCCTATAATTATCAATCAAATTGACATCTTGGTGTTCAATATAATTATTGCAATCATTTATCTCTGTGGAACATTCGCCAATAAATTCACAGCAATTAAAAAAAACATTAGGAAGTGTATGTACTTTTTGCGTGTGGTGTGTTGTTTCTAAGGTAAAATCGTAAAAGATCCACAACTTCTAAATGACACCAAGATGTGGTATGACCTTCAATAAATCAAATTTCAAAGCAATTTTCTTATCATTATTATTCATGTATTTATATTGCAGCACCAAAAACCAATATCCATTGAAGTTTCCTCAGGCATGTGGCAAGCCATAATTAATACTGGTACTCAATTCCCCATCTCTTTGTACATCATTGTATGTCCGCAGAATCTTTAATACTTGATGTCCAAATAACTTACTTACTTACCATAGGACCTCTTCCCTCTGCATATTGCGCCATGTTTTTCATAGATATATCATCCTTTGGAACTGATGATAACTCACCTAAGTCATAACCAGCACAAAAGTTCCCACCTGAAATATTTTATACTTACATGCATCTGATAGAATATAAACAGTTACATACTATTATTGCTTAATAAATATATCCTAGGTTGTAATTAAATAATAGTACAATGATATAACTCATTAATAAAAGTATAATATTTGCAACTTTAACTTTAAATCCTGTTAATTGTTTTCACCACAGGCATAAACTGATCTCCTCACAAATGTAACCTTAATTAGAACCAAAACATGTTTGGGGTTTAAAGATGGTACAGACAAATGCTGTATAAACCAACACATTTAGTGGATATAGCTGAGCCAAGCCTACCTTTGCCATGTAGAACTCCAACTCGGAGGTCATCATTGTCCTGGAGATACTGAATAGCATCCCACAGCTCAGCTGCTGTAGCTTGGTTAACACAATTTCTCTTCTCTGGCCGATTGATACCTATTAGCAGCACCTTCCCAACGATATCAGTCTGTACAAGCTTCTCTTCTGAAAATTCAAAGTATGGAATTTGAGACCATGACAATTTTCATTTCACATAAAGACATATTTTTAGAATGAGTATCATTCATGTATCACTCTCTGTTCATTCAACAAGGTCAAATCATTTTCATGAGGCAATAGGCTCCCTCAATTTTAAATCATATGCTAAACTTGTCTAGGGAGGCGGGTTTGCCTGGGGGCACTTTCGCCAAAAGTTGACACACCTCGAGCTGATATGGCTGGTGCCCAGTTACCCCCACTCCTTTTGCCTGCACAAGCTACTGTGCTGTATGCATATATGTGTCTAAATAGAAAACAAGATAACCTTATATTATAAACTGGTGTCTGCAATGAGTTTTAGGCTGATTAATGAAGAACAAGCAGCCATCTCAATCCCCCTGCCACCTGGGTCCGAATGGCTGGTGCCGCCAATGCTGGTCCTGTGATGGCATCCAGCACTGGCTCAACACGGATGTCAGGCATAAGGGCCGCATGGCACAAGGGCCGCGCGGATGGCCGACTCTGCCTTATCTGCCTTATCTCCCCAGCCGCTAATTCCCTGCCGCACCCGCCTACCCGACGCACGCCCCCCTACCCCCCCCCCCCGCCCGCGCTCCCCCACCCCTTGTAGGGGGTGGGGAAATCGCGCGGCCCTCATGCCGCGCGGCCTTTACGGCCGTACACCCTCAACACTGGCGTGTAAATTGGCGTAACACTGGCCCAATGCTGGCTGGCCAGAGCAAAAGTGACGCTTTGCCTGATGCCGTCCACCACCATGGATCGACCCAGGCCCAGCGCCAACTGACTTGAACCCACCCACACACTTGCTGTCTCCAGGCCATTGTAACCAGCACTGACCCGATGATGTCATATTAGTGTGCCTCCATCCCCTCAAACATGTTTAAGCTGATTAATGAAAACAACCAGTTATTTTAATCCCTCTTCACTTGTGTATGACTCTACCCCTTTAAACATTAACCACCAAACCCCCCATACCATGCCCAACACTAGATCCATAGGTGTAATGTAGTCCGCTTTGATATGGATCCAGTCGCTGAACGCTGTTTGCGGTATCAACAGTGGCTTGCTTGCAGGACTAGCCCAACACAAACTTTACCCCCCAAACCCACTGGCATTCAAAAGACCAAATATCCAGCAGTCAAAATGGGTGTAAACTAGTAATGATCTGACGTGATCAAAGTATAAGCAGAGCTGGCGATCCCATGAGTGATGAAGTGGCCTGTCATAAAATAAAGTATTGATCTGAGCATCCAGGTGCAGACATTAAATTTAGATGCTGCCTGTCCTGTCGGGCAGGTGGTGTTGAGATTAACTTGCGCCCCTAAAAATTTAGCTATCCTATCAAATTGAGAAACAACAACGTTGATACAACTGTGGTATTATTGTAAAATGGTGACCCGCCACCTGGCGAATAACAACAAATATACACTAACTCTGGTTGGGAGCCTAGAACTACTCACATGATCACAGGCATATCGGCGAGTGCATTAATTGAACTAATGAAAACCATTCAAGCATGGTGCCACCTGAGAAATACCAACAACAATGGACAGACGAAGACAAACAACCGAAGGAAACAGACGTGCAGAGAAATCTCAGCTATTTACCAAGTAAACGACCAAAAGTGCCTTCATCCTCGGCCAGAGAGATCCTCCCGTGAGGTATGAACCACAATAGTATTTCTAGGCCACACAACAAGGGAAAATACTATCGTACTTCTCGTTGGTTTCCTAGGTAATCACTCGATCATTTGCATGGGGGACACAGAGATGACAACAACGGGATTACCAGTTTAGTGGTATATTTATGTGTCCTCTAACCGGTTACATGATCATACATATAGACCAGTCATCTACAGCTGAAGACAACCATTTAAATCAGTAGTAATGGGCCTGGGTATTCCCAGGCCCGTGTCTTGACTCACCTAATCAAAGTGATGCCTACACTTTCTAGGGCCCCATAGGGGCTTTTTCGACACGGCGACACGGCGATTTTTAAAATCGACAATGCGACATTGGGGTTGTCTTAGAATCGACATGCGACATAAGACTTAGCGACGCGCGACATGGAACTTTTCTTAAAATCGACACGCGACATGGACCTTTTCTTAAAATCGACACACGACATAGACCTATTCTTAAAATCGAAACACGACATGGACCTTTTCTTAAAATCGACAACGCGACATGGCTACCCCCCCTCAGGGGCCCTCTTTCTGGCAGTTGCTCCAGATTGAGATCCACGGATCACCCGTCCTTTGAGTCTGCATGGGGTCTCCAGCTATCTTTCTAGATCTGACGGCCCCCGGCCAGCCAGATCCCAAACCCTTTGTTGCCCCAGGCATCGCCTAAGGTGATGCCAGGAGAACCAAAGGCCTTATGCCCTAGCCGTTATGATTGGTCTAAATTCCCAAATACTACACAACCAATAATAAATTTATTTCCTGTGTTATTTGCAAGGATTTTGACGATACGGCAACGTCATATTCCGAAATGTGAGCGCCTATGACAGAGCGCCTAATTTTCTGATGTTATATTGTCAGGCCAAAAAACGAAAGCTACCATGAAGTTATTGTTCACATTGATCAGTTAATCAATGCCTAGAGGTTTTTTGCTCAGCATAACTGCTGAATATTGCTAAATCATGAGAGAGATTAATTGCAGGCTAAATCTTCACCTGCCCCATTGGGTATACAATCAATAGTCTGCCTGGGACAGTTGAATTCACAGACACTGTAAATCGACTGACACAGAAGGGGGGGGGGGGTAGGCGGACGCCCCCCCTCTCTGTGTCAGTCGATTTACGGTGCCTGTGGTTGAATTACAGGGTCAGGCAGTTGGTTATGTCTCTCCCTGGCAGCCCTGGCATCTGTAGCCTTGTAACATGGCCCACCACCACAGGCCTGTAGGCCATGGAATGTTACATGGCTATGGCTCAGGCTATGCCTATTCATTGGCTATGGTATTGAGTATGCAAATTGCCATTGTCTTGCCTTCACAGACTTCACTGACACTGTCTTCACTTCAGCTCAGGCCACAGGCACAGTAAATCAGTGGAAGGGGGAGACCGGTGGGGGGGGGGGGGGGGGGGGTAGGGGGCCCCACAACGCATACTAAACACACAAGGTGTCCAACTCCCGCTGGAACTGAGCGACAGGCAACCGCTTCAAATCCCAATATCGCACCTTTACCGCGCTTGACGGGCCCCATAGATGCCTAAGTCCGATATCTAAGTAAATTATTTATTTCATCAGTAAGTAAACGAGACCTGTACTGCCGTGTAGTCGCGACAAATAAAGAATTATGCAACGACAACAACCAACTCCGGAACAGATTGAGCAAAAATGGCCCCCTACCCCCCCCCCCCCCCCCGGCCTCCCCCCTCCACTGATTTACTGTGCCTGTGGCTCAGGCTGTATTGCCTATAGCCTGAAGTTACAGTCACAAGAACAAGTGTCAAGACTGTAACGTCTGAACATTCAGGCTATATTGCCTATTGCGGGTATTGGCCAGGCTGACACATCAGACAAGTGACAGTGAACACGACACTGTCATGGCGTGTGGCTAGATACATGAGGGCGTAAAATGTCTTATGCTATATTGGAAGAACATACCAGATGATGATGCCATTCTTTTGCCAAGGAACTTGCCAAACAAGTGTCCCTTGCCCTGAAACACCTTTGCCCCTTTAAAAATGGCCGCCATCATTCGTCTGCGGTCTCGAACGTCTTTATTCGCCAGGTGGCGCTCTGGCAGAAAATGACTGGTGCCCATTCGAAAAACTAAAAGCCGAGAAAACAAAAGTAAAGGACACCTCAGATGCACTCTCTGCCTTCGACCCACTCCGCCAGGGCTCCATTATATCTCTGTTGGGTACAAGATGTGTTTTGCTGTATTGAATACATAAAGCTCGTTATTTTTATGTTTTATTCTTAAAAATTATATTGTTGCAAGAAATTACAGTTGATTTGACCGTTTTTCAAGAATCTTGAAATTTGCCCCCGGCCGGCAGCAGTGGGAAAAGCGGAGCTTGCGCCGCGCCACCGTGCGGGGAGCTTGATCAGATGCATGCACCCCAGCAAAGACCTTACTATGATCTTTGATGCCAGTTAAAATACATGGTAATGTTTCTATCACGAAGACGCGTTATGAATAGAATAATATGGCAACAAGATAACATGAGAACAGGAGAATGAAAGTTCTGTCCAAGTTTCAGCCAAAAGTCATCGGCCAGAAAGATGTCAATCAGCATGCAGCATCGATTAAATTTAAGTTATTACAAAACGTAGAATCAAGCGAAACGGCATGGATGTTTGAATTAAACTCCCAACTAGTCTTAAAATCACAGATTACAATCGAAGAGTTTTCTTAAGACTTTTTTTAGAGAGGGGTACTTTTTGCTGTATATATGCAGTCAATATACATTTTATTCTATCAAAGATTAAGCCTGCGCCGGGCTTATTCCAAGTTCAGCCATTCCTCAAATGCAACTTCACGCCAAAACAGAGTGCATGTTGTTATTTACATTGCGGGGAAACTAGTCAGTGTAGCTAGAGGGAGAAGAGTTTATTGATCTCTATAGATCGTTCAATATTTAATCAGCGATTCTGAGGTACGCGTCCTGCGTCATTTGTCGCGTGACAAAAATGTCAAAGAGTGACGCATTTCATTGAGCTGTGGATATGGTGACGCATTGTAAACATATACTGAGCAGACTACGCAATACTTCATTTAAATTAATGTCCCATTATTTTTCGAATATCCCATAATTTTAATGATCTCTGCATGGGACACTCCATGGAACCTATCAGAATCAATGTTCAATACAGCGCAGTTGCCATCGATAAATCATGTGCCAAGAAAAACACACACACCAAAAAACAAAATTATAAGTTTCACATGCGCGCATCGATCTCCAATTTTTTCTTTTATACATGTCTTTTATACATGTAGCGTCGAACCCCTCATCCCCCGCTTGCCAATCCTCCTAGGGCCCGGTCAGAGCGAGTCCTTGTGTTTTCGGTATTTATTATTTGATTCGGCTGTTGTTCGGCTCTTTCCGCCGTTTGCCGGCACATTCATTGATTTGCAAGATGTCGGGTGGAAATCCTCTTAGCGTTGGTGGCGACAGAACGACTGGACAGTCAGTCAGAACCCAAAATGGTAGATATTCACCTTTAATATTAATGTCAGCAAAATGTGCTGTCTCTCACTAGTCGTTAAATTTAGGGCTAGGCGCCTTTGTTGAGTAACTTTCCGAGTTTGTGTCCCCTTATCTCGCCACATGGTTCCTCGCTTGTCAAACAACGTGATGGAGCATGTCAGTCAGTTCTCGAATGTTCCAGATTATGAATTTGTAGTTAAAACCATATTGTCAATGATTTTAACGCATTCTGCTGAACAACAATAATGTTGCATTGCACATTTTAAAAAAGTAGTTTAATCTAAAGTAGATTAAAGCCTGCAAAGGGGATTAATTACTTGTTATATTGCCGGAATGAGCGATAATAGGTGTTTTTACTGTTAATATTGCTGATAAAAATAAACAAGTCGTTTTTCGATATCCTAGATACTGCAATATCTCTTTGTCATGTTATTAGTATTATGACAGCAATCATTATGCAGAGATTTCACAAAATCCAAGTGTGAAGTTGTGGTATTCCCTGGCCACAAAGTTATTTTGCTGAAGACGTGCATCTCTTGAAGCGGGTGTAAATCCAGATGTGAAGTGTAACAACTCTTAAAGTCATAAATGCTGTAGCGTGTCGTTTCGGCCCATATTTTCCACGAATTTGTCGCGATCGCTCTGGAAATCACTGACATGAGAAAGCAATACCGTACAATTTTAATGATACCAAACTTATGTATGTACTGCGATGTTATCCTTTTTTAAGACACAAACAATATTTCTACAGGCTGACACTCCATTGGCAGCAAACACAGTTCCGCAAATATACTAAAACACACGTCATAAGATAAAGTAGTTGCCATGGCGCTGAATATGCTCTGAACAATAAATGCTCTATATTTGTACCAGCCACGCACGCCATGGCAATTATAGAGCATTTCATTGTCTGTGATTTAGTCTATTTGCGACAAAGTGTCTGTATTACCCCCCCCCCCAGCTTGTCAAGGCCACGCCCACTTGAAATCGACAAAAGGCCCTATTTAAAGCCGCACCCTGACTTGTGACTTAAACCCGGAAAGTGGAGTCTACAACTTCCTAAATAGGCAGTTTACGGTACTTTTAATCTTGATTCTAAAATGTAAAAAAATCTAAGATGGTGTATGTAAATAGGCTGCTTTAAAGCTGTTCAAATAGCAACTTTTTTGCTTACAGTACGATTTTCAAGATCTTTTTGAGAAATGTCTTGGGGACCTAATACATAGTAAAACTTTACTACAACACCAAATGCACCATTTGGCAAAAAGAAGTACTTTAATAATGTATCCTATTATTTAGTGGGTATTGTATATGTGTACTGATACAAAGAAAAACTAACAACATTGTTTTCGTTGAAACATTTTCTGAAAAATATTGCTGTTAGAGTAACATAGTATCCTTGCTATTCTGTTAAGACTTTTAACCTGGTTTAGGCTGTCAGATGCATAGATTATGATATCGTAAAAATAGATGTTAGCCTAGTTGTGGTATATAAGTTTTACTGTTTATTGATTTGAATTATGCATTAAAAAAACTAGTTCATGACTTTTTGATATTTGTTTCCTGTTCTGCAGTTCTGGCAGCACTTTCCATAGCCAATATAGTGAAGAGCAGCTTGGGGCCTGTAGGCCTGGACAAGATGCTAGTGGATGATGTTGGGGTAAGGATCAGAAGAAAAAAATGTTATATGCAGCAGCTAGTCTTTTGTTGGACAATTCTGCTATTTACCTGTTTTTAAGAAAAAATTTACATTGTAGCTGGGGTGTAACACTTTTGGTAACAACTTGGGGTTGCAAATAAAGCATACGTTGACCAGTAATTACTGGAATATACCATGCCCAAGAAAGAAAATAAATTGTAAATTCAATTGTTTGGGTATACCATGCCCAAAAAAGGGAATGAACTATAAAATGAATTGGCTTTTCTTTGCAGTTTTTCATTTGCTGCAAACTATGAACATCTCCTTTCTGCAATAGGAATAATTTTTCTCATTCTGATATTGATTTAAGCAAGCATTTTTCATTGTAGGATTCATTATTGCAGCTGCTTGCTATTACTTGCTAGAAGTTCAATTATGGTATGTATTTAATTACATGATTTTCAAGCAGCTTACTGGAATATCAAATAAATAATGGCTTTATTTTGGGGCAGGATGTGACAATAACAAATGATGGAGCCACAATCTTGAACTTGCTAGAAGTTGAACATCCTGCTGCGAAAATATTGGTGGAACTGGCACAGTTGCAAGATCAAGAAGTAGGAGATGGAACAACATCTGTGGTGAGTGGGTACCGATAAAATAATAGTTGTTTTTTTGGCATGTACTGTATTTCACGTATGTTTTTGGACACTGTATGTTTTCGGACACCCCCTCAAAGGCAGAAATAGGATAAATTTTGTGTACTGTAAGTTTTCGAACACCCAACGCAGATAATTTTTCAAGTGTATGTATACTTTCGGACACTATCGGACCTAAATTAACAATGCGTCTAGGCTCCTTTGTTATTGCGTAGTGCTGGCCCCCATGATTGCACTTCACTGCTTGTGATTGCAGGCTTTCGGCGAGAGGGGCAAGTCGCTGTCTAGGGGGTTATTTGTGCGTGTATTAGGTGTGAAAGAGCAACACCTTGGTTGCTAAGTAATGAGCTGGACTTTGGTCTCCATTCTGCTGGCCGGCGGACGAGTCAGTCGGCGGATGAGTTGTTTATAAACCGCGAAAGTAAACAAGCTTTAAATCACGGAATGCATGAAAGTATTTGATGAATTTATTTTACCGAAGATCATATTACAATATGTACATCACGCTGTTCAGAAGTCAGCCTTTAATCGTTTCTCAGCGTCTTTGATCTCCTGAGCTGAGAAGCCCTCAAAGTCGACCTCGTCGTCTTCACTGTCCGTAGCAATGCATGCATCCAGTGAATGCTTGTTGCGCCTCAAAATGTCATCACAGCTGTTCAGGTGGTTTGAAAACCCACACACTTTGAATGACTTGACGATTATCTGCCGGTCGATGCTCTCGAGGGCTGCGGCAATCCAGTCTATCAGCTGCTGCTTTGTTGGCGCTTTTAACTTGGCAGCGCTATCACTTGAAGCCCGAACTCGCTGTGCTTCTTCGCCGATGTAGTTTGCCCATGATTTCCTATATATGATATATGGCACCTCTCGGATGGGAATCCCCTTTGTTCTTGTAACTGTGTTTTATCTCTCAGAAGTTGCCGTTATATTTGGCACAATGATTGCAGTTCATTGTCACTGATTGCAATTCATTACCACTGTTTGCCTAAAGCCATATCTTCATTGACATTAAAGTTATCGACTATATTTTGTCTCCTGTAAAAGATGAGAGGTCTGACGCTAGCAGATTGCACTCCGAGTATCTTCAAAACAATATTATACTCTTGATCACCTTACCCGCTGTTAAGGTTTGAAGCAGCAACACCTGGGTGTTAAGTGATATAATCGGCATCAGTCGACTCGCAATGTTGTAATTCTTAATCGATATTTTGTTATGTATGTATGTTTTCGGACAGTGGATGCGGGAGTCCATTTTATTGACTGTAAATATTTGGACAGCCAGAAAACCAATTATTTTTAAGTGTCCGAAAACATACGTGAAATACGGTAACTACGTCAGCACATGTACTGTGAAGGACAGCTGATTCTCAGACAGCTGCCTTTCCTCTATCTTTATAACTTATTCACAATGGTCCTCTGTTTGGAGTACTGGAGAAACATGCCCCCACAGTATCTTACAAATGCCTATCATTTGTTAAAAATACTTTGATATTTGTTTTATTTAATACATTTCACTTTTTATATTATTCCTACCTCATCAAAACTATTTTGA
Source organism: Arenicola marina (assembly GCA_964019135.1). Lineage (NCBI taxonomy): Eukaryota > Metazoa > Annelida > Polychaeta > Arenicolidae > Arenicola > Arenicola marina. The sequence goes on along the minus strand of OZ025256.1, from coordinate 22,328,421 downwards.
ATGAAATGTTTTGTAAGTTTGACTGGTCAACATTATTCTGGAAGTGCTGAAAGCCTAAATGGAAGATGCCAGTATTTGGAACTCTTGTATATTCATTTATACCGGTATGCAGGGTCTTACACTTATTGTTTTCTGTTTATCACAGGTTATTATAGCTGCCGAGTTGTTAAGAAATGCTGATGAATTAGTGAAATGTAAGATCCACCCGACTTCTATCATCAGTGGCTACAGACTAGCCTGCAAGTGAGTTTCATCCCCGTGTCTCTCTGAAAAGAGGAAATATACATTGCTGCTACCAAATCCGGGTGGTAATAGGGGAAGAATGTTCATTTTAATTTGACACAAGATAAAATTCTTGTAAAAAGTTTTGATTCTTCTGAGGAAAAACAGCGTTTGAGTTATGACGATAAAAAGTGGTTGTTTTAAATAAAGTTAGATACCTGTTACACATCTTGTTATTTTCATTTATTTTTAACAGGGAAGCCTGCAAGTACATTCAGGACAATCTCACCATCAATGTTGACGAACTGGGACGTGAATGTATTGTAAATGCCGCCAAGACCAGCATGTCAAGCAAGATCATTGGGCCGTATCCTTTAAGATGAAAAACATATCGCACAGACAGCGAATAACGACCAATAGAACCATACATTGTTATTGGTTGCTTTATTAGATCCCTGGGTGCACCCGAATGGTCTTGTGGTTAGCCCGCTGGACGATATCGAGTGAGCTCTACTAGACCAACCATCTTGCCAGGGTTCGCGCCTCAATCTGTAAATATATGTTCTGGCAGGATAAAGATATTCTTCTTCAACATGTTCAAAGCCTCTTACTCGCTGGGACATAGCTCCTTTCCACTCTTGAGCCTATCTATCCCACAGAGACTAGTGTTTTGTAATGGCTGAGCAATTCTGCCTTGAGTATATGGAGTTTAGGTAACTCCAGTTTACACAGAAGTTTAGTCTATTTCATATAACTGCCCCTTGCATCATGGTGGACAAGTACTGAAAATAGTAGAATAGAAACCAACCAAAAGGCAGTATCATGTATTCCGCACAATTAGAAAACTTACTTTGTTCTAGTAGTTATTCTTTTTACATCAAATGCGTAGCAGATCTTAACTTGGTCGACAGCGACTCTGATTTCTTCGCCAACATGGTGGTTGATGCGGCTAATGCTGTGAAGACTTCCGACGGTAAAGGCGGCCACATATACCCTATTAAAGCTGTCAACATACTCAAAGCGCACGGACAGAGCTCCCGGGAAAGTATTCTGGTGCATGGCTACGCCCTCAACTGTACCGTCGCGTCCCAAGGTTAGTCCAATCTTCGTTTGCAGTATTATCATGCATGGTTTACTGAAAAGGCACTCAGTTCTTGGAACCGTGAATGCCAGCTGAAAGTGCATTGAATGACCGGGTATTCCGGGATTTTAACCACTTATTTTCTAATTTTATGAAATATTTTATTTTCGTGGCAGTCACACTGATGATGATATAACACAGACCTGTTCTGTAGCCTCAAATTTGAGGTAATGGAGATTTCCATAAAATCTGAATGGTGTGTCCTTGCCATTAATCTGTAGGGGTTTCATATCAAATGTTACTACTCTTAATGCTGGTATTTACGCTACTGCATGAACGGCCATCGACGCCTCAATGACAGTGCTACAAACAATAGAGCGCTAGGTCGATATCGGGAAATTAACAGTGGATCACAGATCTCAGAACTAAAACGTTTACTTCTCCAACATGAATCTATAAAAAAAGTAAGTAAATGTATGTTTTACTTGCAGCTATGCCAAAGAAGCTCGCCAACGCCAAGATCGCCTGCCTGGACTTCAGTTTGCAGAAAACCAAGATGAAGATGGGTATCCAGATATTGGTGGAAGATCCCGGAAAGCTAGAAGCAATGCGAGCACGGTAGGATGCACAGGTTTTGCTAGCGCGTTTTGTGGAGTCTCCCTAGCTCAGTTGGTAGGCAGGCTGAGCTACAGATAAACAGCTCATGGGGTTTCTGTCGTACCTGGTGCTCCGCTGGGTTTACAAACCAGCGGCTGCTGCGTCAGTTCGAGATCCCATATGTTGCTATATCATTGTCTCTTAAATATTGTATCTATTTCCACAGCCCTTTCGCCATATTAGATCTCTTGTCACTATTGTTTTAATACCTTACTTTGTCAAGTATAAATTTCACTATTTTATCGTGCATTTTATCCATCTTGCAATTTTATAAATAAAGTATAAATAAGCAATTAATAATTAAAACCCGATGTTTTTTTGACAAGATTAGCGGTTACACTCTGGGGACGTAGCCTATTTCTTCCATGACCCTTATCGCAGCTGAAACCGTCTAAATTAAACCAACGGAACCCTCCAAAGTGATCAGTCAAAAGTATCGATTTTACTGCTCAATGTTGTTTTCCTATTTCTAATATACTGATACTTAGACATACAATACAATACTGATAATACGTGTAACATATAAGTCATTACTATATCAAAATACAAATACAGATTGATATCACCGTAAGTGTTGATTGATATCACTCTAAGTGTGGATATATACATATATATATCCAAAGTATATTGCGGGGGCCTCCCTGGTGTAGTGGTTAGCGCACTAGACCGCAGATCAATAGGTCCTGGGTTCGAATCCGGGCTCGGGCACCTAATCTGGGGCATGTTTCATTCCTTCATCCTTCATCGTCTCGGGAGGTTCCTTGGCCCAATTTAGCCTGTATGTGCACAAAAAGGGGCCTAAAACACCAACATTCCATTCCATTCCAAAGTATATTGCGCATACTTAAGACGTAACAAGACAGAAAGATTTACAATTGCAAAAATAACAAAACAAAACCGACCTTTGACAAAACAACGCACATCGTTGGTCGAAACTTCTCCATGTCTCGAGTCGGAGGATAAAATGATGAAAGTTTAGTTGGCCTCCTTCCCGCATATTAACGCCTAATAATGTCGATCCTGACAGGGAGTCTGACATCACCAAGGAGCGGATCCAGAAGATCCTGGCGACGGGCGCCAACGTGATCCTGACGACTGGTGGTATCGACGACCTCTGCCTGAAGTACTTCGTGGAGGCTGGAGCCATGGCCGTGCGCAGGTGTAAGCGGCCAGACCTACGGCGCATCGCCAAGGCAACGGGAGGTCAGTGACGTCATGCATTATTGCGTTAAGAGGCGATGATTTAGGATAATAAGTGATTTATGTTTTATGACAAGACATGCTTTATGCAATTCTAATTTTTTTCTTTTTTTTATTCAATACCCCTTGGATGGCCGATTAATACAATGCATATAATACTCGATGCATCAAACGATATCTCAGACAGAGTTGGTAGCAATGTTACTATGGTACTTGATTACCTGTCGAAAAATGATTAGAATTGCAGCAGGCTTTGTATCATTCCCAAGTTTTTCCTAGTAATCTCTTAAGCTCATTACCTTAAAGACGTTAAACCTTTAACCCTAAAGATGTTAACGAAACTTTGTTGGATCTGGTATGCAGGACAGCTGGTGGTGACCTTGGCCAACCTTGAGGGCGATGAGTCGTTCGACGCCTCCATGCTAGGAGCCGCCGACGAAGTGGTCCAGGAGAGGATTTGTGACGATGAACTTCTACTCATCAAAGGGTGAGTACGACTCGGGAGACGAGCTATCAGTTGGTAGCATTCGGCTCTTTTTGTGCGGGATAAAGATCCACGTCTTTCTTCGCAAAGAGAAGAGAGTTACTGGTGTTGCATTTTACACATATTCACCCATTTCATTGTTCCGCAGAGGTTTTTTGGAGCTATTTACCCTTCACGGGCCTCAAAACGACGTAAAACACTTCGGCTACGACACTAGACTTCGCACTAAGTGGAAGATTTGTCGAGCGATTATCGTGTTCGAAATTCGTAAGCAGTCACCCAAGAGGTGGATTTTCTGAACTAAGAAAGCTCTAAAATTATATTGCATACATACATACATACGATTTCTTGACCATGGGCACCACCACAACGACCTGGTGAGGCAAAGACGAAAATGCACTGTGCGTGCGTAAGCTACGCGTGGTTTATGAATACCGCCCCAGGTCACTTCATTTCATGGCCCAATTTAGCCTTCATGTGCCCCAAAATCAACATTTTCTCTCGCTTTGCAGGCCCAAGGCCCGCTCGGCTTCCTCCATCATCCTCCGCGGCGCCAACGACTTCATGGTGGACGAGATGGAGCGTTCCGTGCACGACGCTCTCTGCGTCGTCAAGCGCGTCCTCGAGTCCAAGAGCGTCGTCCCGGGAGGGGGCGCTGTGGAGGCGGCGCTCTCCATCTACCTCGAGAACTTCGCTACCTCTCTGGTGAGTGTGGGGCCGGCCCGGTAGCTCAGTGGGTTAGAGCGCTCGCATTGAGTGCTCTGGTCACCTGAGAGCCTAACGGCGCGGGGATCGATGATTCGAGCCCTGCTGTGGCCATGTCTGTGTGGTCGCAGGATAAAGATCCCATGTCCTTCTTCACAAAGAGTAGCAGGTTACCCCCGGGGACATGGCTCCACTATCCCTTCCTTCTCCCATTGACGCGATATGACCAAAATGTGGTTAAAGCGTCCTGAATATACAACCAATCTCTGGTGAGTGTAGCTGCCAGGGTTAGGCGGGGAGGTTGACCGTTGGTTGTGCCGTGCTTGGTGAATTGTAAGTTTATATCCTTATTGCTAGATATGTAAATTAGATTTCCACGTCGCTTGCCATACCATCGGGATTCCACGAGATGACGTCAGTGACTCCCACAATTCAGTGCGTCGTGTCTTTTTCACACATTTCAGACTGAAACATTTTTTGTCCAACCCTTCTCTCTTTTGTAGTCTAGTTATCGATAAATAGCTTTATTGGTTTCTGGACCATCAGGCCCACAGAAAATGTACATGTATGAAAAACACATGGTAACACTGGTTCAAGTAAACGCGTTTTGATTAATTTAGCGGGTAACCTCTAGTGTCCAAGTCTATTTGTGCTCACCTTTTTGACAGTAGTGTATCTGGTCGGGTTTCATTAGACGACTGGGTGGCTCTATGGAGAGATCCCAGTATCGGAGTTGATATATGCTGATCGTAGTGTGCTGCAGTGCTGATGCTGGTGCAGACCCAGCGCTTGTGTTTCCCGACTTGGGGTGGTATTGGTTAATCTTAAAGCGGACCCGTTATCAATGCTTGTTGACAGCAAGACATTTGAACTTCCAATTGACGCGGCATCTCGTTTTACATTTTCGACCGCTAGGTGTCGCACGACAAATTAGCTGGACAATAATGATGATAATCACATACCAGGGGTCGTATTCATAATCGCCACTTAAGCTACGCCAATAGACTTAGCGCTAAGTGGAAGATCTGTTGGATGTACAAATGATTTGTTTCTTAATATAATTTGTAATTAAAAAATGTTTTCTCTAGTCTTAAGCTTTAGGGAAACACTTTTCTAAAGAAATAACGAATTCGCTGTACACCAATGGTGATCAACACAGACCTGTTCTGTATTCTAATGAAGACAATATTAACCAGATCTGAAGGATGTACAAGTGATTTAGTTTCAATATAATTTGAATTTCAAAGCATCTGCTGTATAAAACTTTTAAGCAGTTTAAGCAATATTTTTTAAGACCAAAACCTTATTACTGGGTAAATAACGATTTCGCTGTACACCAATGATGATCAACACAGACCTGTTCTGTAGTCCAGTGAAGACAATATTAACCAGATCTGAAGGATGTACAAGTGATTTATTTCCAATATAATTTGAATGTAAAAGCATTTTCTTCTAAAACTTTTATGCCTGAGACAAATTATTGCAAAATAACGAATTCGCTGTACACCAATGATGAACAACACAGACCTGTTCTGTAGTCTAATGAAGACGATATTAACCAGATCTGAAGGATGTACAAGTGATTTATTTTTAATATAATTTGAATGTAAAAGCATTTTCTTATAAAAGTTTTAAGCCTGAGACAAATTATTACTAACTAACGATTTCGCTGTACACCAATGATGAACAACACAGACCTGTTCTGTATTCCAGTGAAGACAATATTAACCAGATCTGAAGGATGTACAAGTGATTTAGTTTCAATATAATTTGAATTTCAAAGCATCTGCTGTATACAACTTTTAAGCAGTTTAAGCAATATCTTTTAAGACCAAAACCTTATTACAGGTTCCCACAGGCCAGGTAAAACAGGGAAAATGATGAAAAAAAATTCCCTGCAGGGAAAATCAGGGAATTTTATTTTCAAGCCCAAATCAGGGAAAAATCAGGGAATTTCACAAGCCAAGATTGCATTTTGGCCACTGTTCAATCCCAGTCACTAATAATATGTAGAAGGTTATGAATTTCCTGTCTTATATGGTTAATAATGTCCCAATAGGTAAATAGAACCTTTTTCTCTGAGCTTTTTCTTAATTGTGGCTATGTCCACAGAATACAATTTGGCTTTTTTTTTCTTGTGTTGTTCGAGGTGTGTTGCATTTAAATGTATTCCAACCAGAAATATTGTCAGGCTTAGCAGCCAGTTATATTTTTAGATGACGTAAGATACGAGTGAAATAAAAAAAAAATGTCTTGCGAATTATAAGGATGTGGTTCTAACTATGTACCAACTAAGTAAGTCAAGAATCCCGTTATGTTCCTCGCATTGCTCTGCTGTGGGTGATTCGTGTGGTACACACTTTGTTCTCGAGCAAAACGTCGCATTCCTCCTTCAACTAAGTTAAAAGAGTTACCCTGATGAATTCTAATTGATCTGGCGCTCTGTAAACAATAAAAAGTGGTCACTGTTCCTCACACACATAATCCTTAATAATAATCCAAAAGGAGGGCTAAATGAGACACTGAGACCCGTGGGGGGTTCTTAATACACTGCTATGGGCTGGGGGGGGGGGGGGGGGTCCGCGGTAAAGCCCCATTTTTCGCCGCTAAAATCCGCTCGGAAGGGGTATTTGTCATGCGGAAACCCGCTCTGTGAACGCACATGTTCAGCTCCCCCCCCACCCCCTCATCCTCCGGCGCAAGTTTTAAAATATCCGCTCTGTAGGGGTCTTTTTTTTCATCATACATGTCCGCTCCCTAAGGCATAAAGGGGACCCCCCCCCCCCCCCACCAGATTCGAATAACAGTGCCCCCATCCGGGCATTGAGACCCCCACAAACTACACGTCCTTCACTGCATAAGGGTTCTAATTGGCATGATATTTAACTAAGGGCAATTATTTGGTGAAGTCGGCGTGGCTATAATTGGGATGATAAACTTTACTTCGACAAAAGGAAGAAGAAACAAAGTTACATTTTCAAATAAACGTATATACACACATAAATTGATAATAAACTAGTGCATCAAATCAAGTGCATTCGTTCGCATAGGTATATTTCCCTGGCCAAAATACACTTTAAAGGTTCTCGATGGCCGAATTTAATTTTACAGGTACATTCCTTTACCACCAAGATATGTCTGTTGCAGTAAATAAAGTCTGAAGTATTAAAGAAAACTGATGTGTCATGAAAGCCTAACATAATTTCCTTCTCCGATATAATTGTCTCATCAACCAACTTTTTTTTGTATTGTGTTCGACATCATCCCCAAATTCTTAAACCAAGTTGCATTTATAAAAATAATGTATGGTGGTGTCTGGCTAGTTGCATACGTTACAAAGATTTGACGGAGACGTTTTCCTATTGTGTAGCTGACTATTAGTTGGAGTATGGAGTATTCTCCATTGCAGCGAAATCAACTGTTTTTCCTTAGTGACGCAAGAGGCAAGCTTCCAAATTTGTCTGGGCTGGTTGAACATGTATCTGTAGCAAAGCTTTTCTCTTAAGATAAGTATAAATATCCTTCTTCGATATAAAACTCAACATCTTATTTGAAAAAAAAAGTTGAACTATCCCTTGACATTAAAGTTGACTTTCCTTCAATAGACCGCAATCCTCCTCTAACTACATTTAACTCGCAATGAGTTAGCGGACAGTCGGTTACCTTCTGATATAGTTTAACGTAGTCAAGGGATCCAGATTCCTTAACAATGTCACTAACAAATATGATTCCACATTTTATCCAACGCTTTATATACAGTGGCATACATTGGAATAATAATTAATCGTTATTCCATAATATTTGAGCAGATGAGGAAATTTTATCGCTCGTTACATTGTCGTCAGAGACAGTTTTCCAACCACACTATAAGTAATTCATTCAGTAAAATGATGGCAATTTATTCGGCACACCTCTTAGCTGGCAAAATGAGGCTCTACTTTTAAACACTAATAACCCGAGACATATGTAAGAGTAATAATATAAAGGAATAACGCTCCAGATGGAATTGTTTGTTGGCTCTATTTTTTTATCAATTTAAATGCCAACGCAACTTGAAAGTGAATCATGTTAAACATTTTGAGACCGCCATTATCTAAGTCCTAAATAAGGACGTCTCTCTTGATATGTTCTTTTATAATTTTCAGGCCGTCCTCAGTAAAACAATTCCCTTTACTTCAAGGGAATTTAAAACACATATAATAATTGCGATGGTGAAGGCCACATGCTTCTCGATTACTCAGCTGCTCAGGGAAACTTTCAATGACTCCGGGAGAAATCAGGGAATTTGTTTTTGTGTTTGCTGTGAGAACCCTGTATTAAATAACGAATTCGCTGTACACCAATGATGATCAACACAGACCTGTTCTGTAGTCTAATGAGGACAATATTAACCAGATCTGAAGGATGTACAAGTGATTTATTTCCAATATGATTTGAATGTAAAAGCGTTTTCTTTTTAAACTTTTATGCCTGACACCAATTATTACTAAATAACGAATTCGCTGTACACCAATGATGAACAACACAGACCTGTTCTGTAGTCTAATGAAGACAATATTAACCAGATCTGAAGGATGTACAAGTGATTTATTTTTAATATAATTTGAATGTAAAAGCATTTTCTTATAAAAGTTTTAAGCCTGAGACAAATTATTATAACGAATTCGCTGTACACCAATGATGAACAACACAGACCTGTTCTGTAGTCTAATGAAGACGATATTAACCAGATCTGAAGGATGTACAAGTGATTTATTTTTAATATAATTTGAATGTAAAAGCATTTTCTTATAAAAGTTTTAAGCCTGAGACAAATTATTACTAACTAACGATTTCGCTGTACACCAATGATGAACAACACAGACCTGTTCTGTATTCCAGTGAAGACAGTATTAACCAGATCTGAAGGATGTACAAGTGATTTATTTTCAATATAATTTGAATTTAAAAGCATCTGCTGTATACAACTTTTAAGCAGTTTAAGCAATATCTTTTAAGACCAAAACCTTATTACAGGTTCCCACAGGCCAGGTAAAACAGGGAAAATGATGAAAAAAAGTTCCCTGCAGGGAAAATCAGGGAATTTTAATTTCAAGCCCAAATCAGGGAAAAATCAGGGAATTTCACAAGCCAAGATTGCATTTTGGCCACTGTTCAATCCCAGTCACTAATAATATGTAGAAGGTTATGAATTTCCTGTCTTATATGGTTAATAATGTCCCAATAGGTAAATAGAACCTTTTTCTCTGAGCTTTTTCTTAATTGTGGCTATGTCCACAGAATACAATTTGGCTTTTTTTTTCTTGTGTTGTTCGAGGTGTGTTGCATTTAAATGTATTCCAACCAGAAATATTGTCAGGCTTAGCAGCCAGTTATATTTTTAGATGACGTAAGATACGAGTGAAATAAAAAAAAAAATGTCTTGCGAATTATAAGGATGTGGTTCTAACTATGTACCAACTAAGTAAGTCAAGAATCCCGTTATGTTCCTCGCATTGCTCTGCTGTGGGTGATTCGTGTGGTACACACTTTGTTCTCGAGCAAAACGTCGCATTCCTCCTTCAACTAAGTTAAAAGAGTTACCCTGATGAATTCTAATTGATCTGGCGGTCTGTAAACAATAAAAAGTGGTCACTGTTGCTCACACACATAATCCTTAATAATAATCCAAAAGGAGGGCTAAATGAGACACTGAGACCCGTGGGGGGTTCTTAATACATTGCTATGGGCTGGGGGGGGGGGGGTCCGCGGTAAAGCCCCATTTTTCGCCGCTAAAATCCGCTCGGAAGGGGTATTTGTCATGCGGAAACCCGCTCTGTGAACGCACATGTTCAGCTCCCCCCCCCACCCCCTCATCCTCCGGCGCAAGTTTTAAAATATCTGCTCTGTAGGGGTCTTTTTTTTCATCATACATGTCCGCTCCCTAAGGCATAAAGGGGACCCCCCCCCCCCACCAGATTCGAATAACAGTGCCCCATCCGGGCATTGAGACCCCCACAAACTACACGTCTATCACTGCGTAAGGGTTTTAATTGGCATGATATTTAACTAAGGGCAATTATTTGGTGAAGTCGACGTGGCTATAATTGGGATGATAAACTTTACTTCGACAAAAGGAAGAAGAAACTAAGTTACATTTTCAAATAAACGTATATACACACATAAATTGATAATAAACTAGTGCATCAAATCAAGTGCATTCGTTCGCATAGGTATATTTCCCTGGCCAAAATACACTTTAAAGGTTCTCGATGGCCGAATTTAATTTTACAGGTACATTCCTTTACCACCAAGATATGTCTGTTGCAGTAAATAAAGTCTGAAGTATTAAAGAAAACTGATGTGTCATGAAAGCCTAACATAATTTCCTTCTCCGATATAATTGTCTCATCAACCAACTTTTTTTTGTATTGTGTTCGACATCATCCCCAAATTCTTAAACCAAGTTGCATTTATAAAAATAATGTATGGTGGTGTCTGGCTAGTTGCATACGTTACATAGATTTGACTGAGACGTTTTCCTATTGTGTAGCTGACTATTAGTTGGAGTATGGAGTATTCTCCATTGCAGCGAAATCAACTGTTTTTCCTTAGTGACGCAAGAGGCAAGCTTCCAAATTTGTCTGGGCTGGTTGAACATGTATCTGTTGCAAAGCTTTTCTCTTAAGATAAGTATAAATATGCTTCGTCGATATAAAACTCGACATCTTATTTGAAAAAAAAAGTTGAACTATCCCTTGACATTAAAGTTGACTTTCCTTCAATAGACCGCAATCCTCCTCTAACTACATTTAACTCGCAATGAGTTAGCGGACAGTCGGTTACCTTCTGATATAGTTTAACGTAGTCAAGGGATCCAGATTCCTTAACAATGTCACTAACAAATATGATTCCACATTTTATCCAACGCTTTATATACAGTGGCATACATTGGAATAATAATTAATCGTTATTCCATAATATTTGAGCAGATGAGGAAATTTTATCGCTCGTTACATTGTCGTCAGAGACAGTTTTCCAACCACAATATAAGTAATTCATTCAGTAAAATGATGGCAATTTATTCGGCACACCTCTTAGCTGGCAAAATGAGGCTCTACTTTTAAACACTAATAACCCGAGACATATGTAAGAGTAATAATATAAAGGAATAACGCTCCAGATGGAATTGTTTGTTGGCTCTATTTTTTTATCAATTTAAATGCCAACGCAACTTGAAGGTGAATCATGTTAAACATTTTGAGACCGCCATTATCTAAGTCCTAAATAAGGACGTCTCTCTTGATATGTTCTTTTATAATTTTCAGGCCGTCCTCAGTAAAACAATTCCCTTTTCTCCAAGGGAATTTAAAACACATATAATAATTGCGATGGTGAAGGCCACATGCTTCTCGATTACTCAGCTGATCAGGGAAACTTTCAATGACTCAGGGAGAAATCAGGGAATTTGTTTTTGTGTTTGCTGTGAGAACCCTGTATTAAATAACGAATTCGCTGTACACCAATGATGATCAACACAGACCTGTTCTGTAGTCTAATGAGGACAATATTAACCAGATCTGAAGGATGTACAAGTGATTTATTTCCAATATAATTTGAATGTAAAAGCGTTTTCTTTTTAAACTTTTATGCCTGACACCAATTATTACTAAATAACGAATTCGCTGTACACCAATGATGAACAACACAGACCTGTTCTGTAGTCTAATGAAGACAATATTAACCAGATCTGAAGGATGTACAAGTGATTTATTTTTAATATAATTTGAATGTAAAAGCATTTTCTTATAAAAGTTTTAAGCCTGAGACAAATTATTATAACGAATTCGCTGTACACCAATGATGACCAACACAGACCTGTTCTGTAGTCTAATGAAGACAATATTAACCAGATCTGAAGGATGTACAAGTGATTTATTTTTAATATAATTGGAATGTAAAAGCATTTTCTTATAAAAGTTTTAAGCCTGAGACAAATTGTTACTAACTAACGAATTCGCTGTACACCAATGATGAACAACACAGACCTGTTCTGTATTCTAGTGAAGACAATATTAACCAGATCTGAAGGATGTACAAGTGATTTAGTTTTAATATAATTTGAATTTAAAAGCATCTGCTGTATGAAACTTTTAAGCAGTTTAAGCAATATCTTTTAAGACCAAAACCTTATTACATAACGATTTCGCTGTACACCAATGATGAACAACACAGACCTGTTCTGTAGTCCAGTGAAGACAATATTAACCAGATCTGAAGGATGTACAAGTGATTTATTTTTAATATAATTTGAATGTAAAAGCATTTTCTTCTAAAAGTTTTAAGCCTGAGACAAATTATTACTAAACGATTTCGCTGTACACCAATGATGAACAACACAGACCTGTTCTGTAGTCCAGTGAAGACAATATTAACCAGATCTGAAGGATGTACAAGTGATTTATTTTTAATATAATTTGAATGTAAAAGCATTTTCTTATAAAAGTTTTAAGCCTGAGACAAATTATTACTAAACGATTTCGCTGTACACCAATGATGAACAACACAGACCTGTTCTGTATTCCAGTGAAGACAATATTAACCAGATCTGAAGGATGTACAAGTGATTTAGTTTCAATATAACTTGAATTTAAAAGCATCTGCTGTATGAAACTTTTAAGCAGTTTAAGCAATATCTTTTAAGACCAAAACCTTATTACATACCGATTTCGCTGTACACCAATGATGAACAACACAGACCTGTTCTGTAGTCCAGTGAAGACAATATTAACCAGATCTGAAGGATGTACAAGTGATTTATTTTTAATATAATTTGAATGTAAAAGCATTTTCTTATAAAAGTTTTAAGCCTGAGACAAATTATTACTAAACGATTTCGCTGTACACCAATGATGAACAACACAGACCTGTTCTGTATTCCAGTGAAGACAATATTAACCAGATCTGAAGGATGTACAAGTGATTTAGTTTCAATATAACTTGAATTTAAAAGCATCTGCTGTATGAAACTTTTAAGCAGTTTAAGCAATATCTTTTAAGACCAAAACCTTATTACATAACGATTTCGCTGTACACCAATGATGAACAACACAGACCTGTTCTGTAGTCCAGTGAAGACAATATTAACCAGATCTGAAGGATGTACAAGTGATTTATTTTTAATATAATTTGAATGTAAAAGCATTTTCTTCTAAAAGTTTTAAGCCTGAGACAAATTATTACTAAATAACGATTTCGCTGTACACCAATGATGAACAACACAGACCTGTTCTGTAGTCCAGTGAAGACAATATTAACCAGATCTGAAGCATGTACAAGTGATTTAGTTTCAAAATAATCTGAATTTAAAAGCATCTGCTGTATGAAACTTTTAAGCAGTTTAAGCAATATCTTTTAAGACCAAAACCTTATTAAATAACGATTTCGCTGTACACCAATGATGAACAACACAGACCTGTTCTCTAGTCCAGTGAAGACAATATTAACCAGATCTGAAGCATGTACAAGTGATTTAGTTTCAAAATAATCTGAATTTAAAAGCATCTTCTGTATAAATCTTTTAAGCTTAAGACAAAAACCTTACTAAGTAACGAATTCGCTGTACACCAATGATGAACAACACAGACCTGTTCTCTAGTCCAGTGAAGACAATATTAACCAGATCTGAAGGATGTACATGTGATTTATTTTCAATATAATTTGAATTTAAGAGCATCTTCTGTATAAATCTTTTAAGCTTAAGACAAAAACCTTACTAAGTAACGAATTCGCTGTACACCAATGATAAACAACACAGACCTGTTCCGTAGTCCAGTGAAGACAATATTAACCAGATCTGAAGGATGTACAAGTGATTTATTTTAAATATTGGTTGGCATCCGTCCGTCTGCGAAAGACTGGATTAGCAGCTTTGTTTTGGTTGAAGTTATACGATTTGCATCGCGGCATTTGCGCCTATGACTGAATAAGCCTATCTGTGACCGACAGAGCTTAGCGCACTCGTCGCATCGGTGACCTGTCGATAGGTCTTGGTTTGTGCTCGCTGGTGGGCGCCTAGATTGGCGTTTCAAGTCCAGTTTATGGAACCAAAGCCCGTCGTGGTGGGCCATTCCCTCACGCACGATACATAACATGCCCATCCCCTCTTTTGGGATGCTAGACCCTCCCAAGAATCTGAATCGATGCCGAAAGCCTTCATGTCACGCTTGCAAACATCCTTAAACCTAGGCTTCTGGCCGTCCAGTTGGCCTTTGCCGTCGGTGAGTTCACCGTCCGTAGAGCACATCTTTTGGAATGCGTTCATCTTGCATACCATGAACGTTCCCAAGCCAACAAGACTTCTTTGCTTCACAAGAGCCAGAATGCTTGGTAGGTTGACCCTGGCTAACACTTCAGCATTCGTTACCTTGTCTTGCCAGGATATGCCTAAAATGTTTCGCAGGCAACAAAAATGGAAGTGATTAAGTTTGGTTTAAACATATTTTTATTTGGCAATTGGAAAGCAGGCAAAGCCTATACAAATTCCTCTTGCTTGAAAAATAAGAAACATATATTACTTGAAAAATAAGAAACATATATTACAGGCAATCAACTTAATAAACTTGTAGAATTAGTTCACTAAATGACACACTGCGATGGAATTTGTTGGCTCTCTCTGTGCGTCGTAGTATGGCAAAAGGAAAGAGAGTTCGTAAATATACGCGTTCCAACAAGCGAAACTAGGTGTTAAAACGCCTTGTCTTTTCAATATACACATGTACAGCTTTGAATATTTCTAAATTTTCTTGCAAAGTTAAGTTGGCATTCCCGAATAAAATGGTTCCGAGTGTAAAACTTTTCATTACATTTTGCAATAATCTGTCGCGTATGATAGTATACATCGGGCATTCTAAAAAGTAGTGAGTGGTATCTTCACGAGGTGCGCCACAATTACATTGTTGATCATTAATTATACACATATCAAAAATATGAGCCCTTAACTTACTACAATTCATTCTCAGTCGCGAGTGTACAACGTTCGTGCCGCGCCGGCCAAAGTTAAATAACTTGGAGGTCTCCCTCTTATGACAAATATCCTTATTCACTAAGGCCTGTTTGAAATTTTTTTGGTCGCACATGGATCTTATATTGATAGGTAGTTCATTCCAGAGCCTTATCACACTTGGTAGAAACGAGTTGTAATAAGAAGAAAGTCTCGCCTTAACGGTCGTGACGTTCAAAGGCAGAGCATTACGAAGCGCGTAGTGTGTTCTTTGTGTTACATTTTGAGGTAAAATATCGCATAAATAACTTGGGGCGTTCCCATAAAACATCTTGTGAAACAGTAACAATTGAAATCTTTTACGACGAGCACTCAATGTTTCCCAACCGAGTTCTTGATAGATAAGCGAGTGACTAGTGTGTTTAATCGCCCCGGATACAAGACGGCCTGCTCTCAGCTGAACGGCTTCTAGCCTGTCAGCGTCCGCCTGTGTGCAACCATCCCAAAGGACACATGCATATTCCATAGTGGGACGCACGAAGGTTTTATACATTAAATCTAGCGTACCTCGGTTTAACTTGTAACGCAGTCTGGACAACAAATCGACCCTTCTACTCGCCTTAAGACACATTTCACTGATATGAGATGACCATGTGTGTTTAGAGTTCAAGGTTACGCCAAGATGTTTATGTTGGGTAGTATTTTGTAAAACTTCGCCTCCCATTTGCAATGGCGGTAAATCAGTTATGGGTTTATTGGATATGGTCATAGACTTTGTCTTAGGTGCGCTAAACGTTACAAACCACTGCGAGGCCCAGGACTCCATTTTTTGCAAATCACAGTTTAACATATCAGTTCCATCATCCAATTGATCATCATCGTCTACAATGACATATACAGTTGTGTCGTCAGCGAAGAGTCTAATTTTTGACTGTAACCCGTCGACGATATCGTTGATATAAACTAAAAATAAAAGAAGACTCAGGACTGATCCCTGTGGAACCCCCGCTTGGATATGACCCAGAGGAGACGCTGCGCCATCAATCACCACACTCTGATACCTGTCATCGAGGTAGTTTTTAAACCAGTCCAGAAGTCTGCCAGTAATTCCAATACGCTTAAGTTTGTGAATAAGACCAACGTGCCAAACACGATCAAATGCCTTTGATATATCGCAGAACACAACACGGACAATCTTGCGTTTGTCTAAAGCCTCACTAAATATATGATATAGATGGACAAGTTGGTTAACCGTGCTGTCGCCTGGTATAAACCCAGACTGAAGTCTAGAGAGTATTTCATTGTCACGCAGATAGTCAAACGTATGTTTAAATATAATCCTTTCGAACAGCTTCCCGGTACAGCTTAGTAGCGAGACTGGCCTATAGTTGTCGACTAGGCTTCTACTACCTTTTTTGAATATGGGGATAACGCTTGCTTGCTTCCACAGACGAGGCATCTTGCAATCCTTCAGGCATTCATTAAACAATATCATGAGCGGCTCGCTTATACAAGAGCCGGCTTCGCGTAACATTCGAGGGCTAATCCCATCAGGACCACAGGCTTTCTTTATATCTATGCATTTAAGCAGATCGACTACTTCGTCCTGTGTAACAGAGATGTTATTTAAACCCGTGAGCATACAATCACCGTCTGTGTCTAGGCTGACGCGCTCACTTACATCGAGAGTTGAATGGGATAAAAAGTAGTTATTAAACATAGATGCTTTAGTGTGAGGATTGGACTCAGCTCGACCATCAGCCTGTAAGACTGGGTACCCGCAACTATCATTTATGCCAAGCATTTGTTTGGAGATGCGCCACCATTTCTTTGGCGTCACAGAGCTTGATTCGTTCAATACACATTCTAAATCATACAAGTAGGTAGCTTTTGCCTCCCTTAAGTTTGTGATATATTCGATACGCAGTCTTCTGTACTCGGCCCAGTCCGTGTCTCTACTGGACTTCCGTGCTTTACCATGAAGCCTGTCAAGAGCCCTCTTTTTACATCTAAGTTCCTTATTAAAAAAAGGTTTATCCTTCGGACGAATAGTAACTACCTTGTTTGGAATGAAATCAGTACAGAAGCTAAGAAACCGCGACGTCCACGCCTCACACATAGTACCTGGGTCCCCGGACAGAAAGCATTCGCTCCAGTCCGTATGTGACAGAGCTTCACGAAACTGATCAAAGTCGGCTTTGTCATAATACCAAACCTTGCGTTTGTAGCATTTAGTCGTATGCGATTTAAAACTGAGTTCACAAACAATCACAGAGTGGTCACTAGTGGTGACTAGTGATTAAGTTTACTTTCTTGGCCACAATATGTAATCTACGTTTCACTGCCATACAACAAGCTAGTTAGAACACACGCCCTGTAGATTAGCATTTTGGTATGAACGGTTAGTTTTGAATTTTTCCAAGCACGTTTGTTCAACCCTCCAAAGGTGGTGGCTGCCTTCCCAATGCGAGTATTTATTTCCTCGTCCAGGGATAGATTATCCGTAACGGTACTTCCCAGGTAACAAAACTTATTAACCACCTGTGAAGGCATGTTATTAAGGGTAAACACTGGCGGTGTGATAGCCCCTTGACTCTTTTTTATGTTGCATATCGAGCTCTTTCCCGCCAAAGCTAAGCCCAGGCGAAATTTATATCAAAATTTGCAGAAAACTCCGCAGAACCCTGTCGCGGCACTGCTACTTATAACAAAGCATCGCGAAGCACAAAAACTGATAACGTTTACCACTAAGTTGAAAACTTGTGGTAAATTGATATGCAACTTTAACACTTATAGTCAAAGCGAATAAAGCACACGCATTTGAGAGTCGATCCAGGAGTCTTTGTAGCTGGCTTTCTAAATGCGCAACCAGCGCTGCGTTATAAGTATAGTATGAATTTAAAAGCATCTTGTGCATAAAACTTTTAAGCTGAAACACAAACATTACTAAATAACCAATTCGTTTTACACCAATGATGATCAAGACAGACCTGTTCTGAAGTCTAATGAAGACAATAACCAGATCTGATGGATATACAACTGACTTTCTGTTCAATATTATTTGCAACTGAAAGAGTCTCAAGTAGGGTAGTTACACGAAGTTAAGTTCTTGGCAAAGAATTTACTAAATAACCAATTCGCTGTACACCAATGATGATCAACGGAGACCTGTTCTGAAGTCTAATGAAGACAATATTAACCAGATCTGATGGATATACAACTGACTTGCGTTTCAATATTATTTGCAACTGAAAGAGTCTCAAAAAAGGGTAGTTACACGAAGTTAAGTTCTTGGCAAAGAATTTACTAAATAACCAATTCGCTGTACACCAATGATGATCAACGGAGACCTGTTCTGAAGTCTAATGAAGACCATATTAACCAGATCTGATGGATATACAACTGACTTGCTTTTCAATATTATTTGCAACTGAAAGAGTCTCAAAAAAGGGTAGTTACACGAAGTTAAGTTCTTGGCAAAGAATTTACTAAATAACAAATTCGCTGTACACCAATGACGATCAACACAGACCTGTTCTGTAGTCAAATGAAGACAATATTAACAGAATAGGAAGGATATACAAGTGATTTTGTTGCTATGAAAGTTACGTTTGAAGGTCCTTGTCACTGGTTCAGCCCAGACGTCGTACAAAAGTCGTTTAAAACACCCAAATAGTTAACTTACTGTTGTCGTCCCCACAGAGCTCTCGGGGGGCCTCCCTGGTGTAGTGGTTAGCGCACTAGACCGCAGATCAATAGGTCCTGGGTTCGAATCCGGGCTCGGGCACCTAATCTGGGGCATGTTTCATTCCTTCATCCTTCATCGTCTCGGGAGGTTCCTTGGCCCAATTTAGCCTGTATGTGCACAAAAGTGGCCTAAAACACCAACATTCCATTCCACAGAGCTCTCGCGAACAACTGGCCATCGCCGAGTTTGCCAAGTCGCTGCTGGTGATTCCCAAGCAGCTGGCGGTGAACGCGGCACAGGACTCGACCGACCTGGTGGCCAAGCTGAGGGCCTACCACAACACCTCGCAGATGAAGGTAGAGCACAAGGAACTCAAGTGGTAAGTGGCACAAATCGAGAACCAAATTTGTCAGTGCAGGCTGTCCAGTGATCCTACTTTTTCCTGCTTTTTGGTCTCCATCCTATTATTCCTACTTTTTTTATCTCTATCCTATTATTCCTACTGTTTGGTTTCCATCCTATTATTCCTACTTTTTTTATCTCCATCCTATTATTCCTGCTTTTTGGTTTCCATTCTATTATTCCTGCTTTTTGGTTTCCATCCTATTAATATTTGGTCTCCATCCTATTATTCCTACTTTTTGGTCTCCATCCTATTATGTCAATTTTTTTTATCTCCATCCTATTATTCCTATTTTTTGGTCTCCATCCTATTATTCCTACTTTTTTATCTCCATCATATTATTCCTACTTTTTATCTCTTTCCTATTATTTCTACTTTTTATCTCCATCCTATTATTCCCACTTTCCCTTCAAAATACCTACTTTTGTTTGCATTTTGTCATATGCTTTAACAGGCGCAATAAGAATGTCGTGAATAACTGTGAAAGGGTGCATATCGCTTGTATTGTTACAAAGTCAATAGTCAGGGCCACTGTTTTTGCGTCATAGTATACCTTTAAAATCAACAGTCCACTTCTAATAACGAAAATGCAGGCAGCGTATAAAAAATGTTCTAAAACAATATTTTCTTAATAATATAAGTTGTCATTTGTTTATCCTGAATAATGTTGCTACAATATTTGCTGCTATTGTCATATTGTTTTTTAGATTTTAATTCCTACTTTTGTCACGCTGTTTCTGTATTTCCGTTCCTACTTTTGTCATAATTTTTCATGAGCGAGTGTTCGACAGTCTTTAAGTGTCCCAGCTCAAGGCAAATCAAATTTCTTCTTGACGTTAATCAGTTTATTATTTTATTGCAGTTGCTGGATTTGTAAATACACATGAAGTCACCAGTTTACTCTTATTTAAACTGAGCGCATTGCTATGTGTCCGGGTTATTCATTATTTGTTTTCTTCTAAAGGATCGGCCTCGACCTTTACGAGGGCGTCGTCAGAGACAACAAGAAGGCCGGCGTCCTTGAGCCTGCGATCTCCAAGATCAAGAGCCTCAAGTTCGCCACGGAGGCGGCCATCACGACTCTCCGCATAGACGATCTCATCAAACTGGCGCCGGAGCAGAAGCCAGGCGGCAAGTCTTACACAGACGCCGTGCGTGCTGGAGACCTGGATGGCTAGGCCTGCTGGCTGCAGTCTGAGCGCCGTGCGTGCCGGAGACCTGGATGGCTAGGCCTGCTGGCTGCAGTCTGAGTGCCGTGCGTGCTGGAGACCTGGATGGCTAGGCCTGCTGGCTGCAGTCTGAGCGCCGTGCGTGCCAGACCCCTGGATGGCTAGGCCTGCTGGCTGCAGTCTGAGCGCCGTGTGGCTGTGGTAGAGACGGGTCACAGGAGTAATATAGAAGGGGGGAGGGGGGGGGATTCCAGTTGCGTATTTTTGTTTCTCGTCGCCTTTCGTCCAAATGATGGCAAGCTTATGGGGGTGAATTTATAGGTGATTTGTGCTACAAGCAAGATTAGGTGGAGGGGTGGTGGGAGGGAAGGATGTAGATGAGTGCCCGGGAGGGGAAATCTCGCAATTTGCTGCAATGTTGGTCCGCAGTAGGTTTAAAACCTTCCGAAATAATATTTGCGTCAAAAATTATTATTTGCACCAGAAGTCCTGAATCCCGACCTTATAGTAAGCATTGCCATAAACAAGAAATAGCCTATTGCGTACCTTACATATTAGTCTGTGTGCAAAGGATGAGGAAGCGGGTGGAGTGGGGGTAAAATAGGGAACATGTTCATTAGCTTCTGTGTTGCCATCCCTTGTGATCGCTTTGTACGTTTTTTTTTACTTATAAACTATTGTCCACATTTCGAGATCGTTGTTTTCATCTTTGATCAGTTACAAATTTAAACAACATGCCGTCAATTGTATTTATTAAAACATGCCAGTATTGCTCAGCTTGCGCATACACAAAATAAATAAACGATAAATCTGTATTCCTCTTCATCTCAAATCCGCGGAGCAGACCTCTGTCTTCAGTGACTTGTCGAGTAAATGATAACTTAGTACATATCTGTTGTTTTCACCACATTTCTGTGAAAGACCTTAATACCAAACAATGATCCATTTATCACGAAGAGCTAGTTACGCACCAAACTCCACAGTAAAAGATTCGGGCCGCTTTATGATGCCCAAGGATGACCAACTTGGTTAGTCGTACTATGGAGTTGCACATACAACGCAAAGGATTCGAAGACTTCCTGAAGATACGAGTACATACATACGTAGAAACCCCATGACCACAACCTTCAAACCCCACATAATACATGTATAACACGCACACAACACACAACCCCCTCATCCATATAAATCTCCCGCGGTCCCGCAAATGTCTACCATGGAATGAATCTGATCCGTGTACAGCGTTATCACACTTGGAAGTCTAAGTTATTCTGATCCGTTCACGGAACAGACCGGAACCAGATTAGATTCAGGTATCATCGGTGGACGCCAGATGGCATCACTCGTCCTTCTTCGCCTCTTGCGCCTTCAATTCTTTGGCTTTATGACGTAACTTGGCTCGCTGAAGACTGATCAACGTTTGAGTGACTTCCCAAAGCCAGGCACCCTGAAACATTACATTAATGAGATACATATATTAAATTTAACACATTGAAGAGCAAACGCGAAGATTACACTGGTGAACACAGACAAGTTACTGGTATATAAGACTATATAATAAGGAAACTTTATATAAGATATAAATAATATAAGATAAGAAAGTTTTATTTAACGTCGGTAACATAAATATTCTCCTAAGGAATATACAGTTAATTACTATTATTTGTATTTAACATACAATACCTGAAAATACACAAGGAAAAAAAGTACTTGGTAACATGATTAAGTTAATTTTGAGATTTCAGATACAGGTATCATCGTCACTTACCACCATAATGAAGCAGTTCAACAACAGAGGAGTCGAGAGCAATATGGAGATAAACATTCCGTTGCTGTCAAAATATTGTTCTTCTGAGAACAACCTGAAAATGATACATTTAAAAGTGGTTAGTTGTGGGCTCCAGTACCGGTAAATAAAAATATATATATTTAATACAGGGTATTTCATAATATGTGAAGAATATTACTTGTTATTACAGCATGCCCCATTTGGACGGTGACACAGAGTGGGGTTAGCCATATAAAATCTGCACAAACATATTACATAGTGTTGTCAACCCGAAAGTTATTCTCTTAGTGATATATATTCACTGACACTAAGTATTGAAGTTGAATTGTTAAACTACATTTTTTATCAACGCTGAATACTGCTAAGCTTTCGGAAGCTGGTCCCTATGGGCTACTCGCCCAGCCACTGACTTATACCTTTTTCCAATCTCAGTGCAGACTTTGTCGTTTTCATCATGTTTTCTCACCAGCTAGATACTCTTGACTGGATTTACTTGCTCGTTAGAATGTGAATGTGGAGTGGCATGGATCTGTCTCATAGTCACTGACTGTGAGTGTAAAATTAAGTCAGTAATATGATACCAACAGTTGCTAACTATTAGTGATATTTGGTACAAAATCTGCTTACTTGTAATTGCGAGCTGCCCATTCATTGATGTATTCTGAGCAATACGCAATTGTCACTGAAATGTAAAAAAAGTATATCAAACAATTTATTACAATAACAATGGTTTTCCTTGGACACACCAGTAATATTATTTTTATTTGTTAATTTATAATACAACTTAAACATGTGCCAAGGCTTGCTTACTTACTAAAATAAGATGAACCCTGGAAGTCTATTTGTTAGGTCAAATTAAGCTCATAAAATCACAATATTACAAGTAATGTTACTCAGTAATGTATGCTCAGAAACAATAAGCTAGTCCAAGTACTATATAATGTTGAAAGAAAATAATATTATAATATAAAATGTGTCTCATTCTATGCACATAAAACTACAGCAGTAACAGAGTCAGTACTTACAATAGATAACAAATAAAGATGCCTGGAAGTTATAACTGCGAATGCATAAACTCAATGATGTCAGAGATAGGCAAAATACATGAAACCCCATTAGCATCCAGAGCCATGATTCTTCCCAGTCAAGCTGAAAGCAGATAAAAGAACGATCCTTAGCAAAACACATTACATGCAATACAAAAGCTGTAGGGGTGACCTAGACTTGGGGAAAAAAATAGCATATGACAAGGGTTACTTAGCTTACCGGTAATCTTGTAATATTTACTGTAATGTAAACTTTCAATGATCATTCTTCTATAATCACCAGAAATCATACTAATTGGCCATACCCCAAAAAGGTTCAAATGATATTGCTTTTGTCAGTGTCACAGCCTGTAGGCTAAAATTTACAATCTCAGATGCTACCTGGCTAAGTTAGAGAAGCATCAATACATTTGCTATGCCTAGATATCAGGCTGGGCTCGCGTTAGCATTCGCCAATAGCCACTTGGCGAGAAAATGCGGGATTTGGTGATAAGAACTTCCTGGACACTCGCCAAAATGGCGAATATAAAATAAGTGTTTAACCCCATTTATCAACTGTTTCTCTGGCTATCGAGGCATAGATGTGCCTGGAAAACACATTACATGGTAGATCTACTACATTTATCTCCAATTATGAGATTTATAACCACTTTATAACCAATATATTTGGCTAATTTTGGCTAATGTTTTTCCACGGAATTAGCCAAATTGGCTAATGAAAAAAATATCCTAGCGCGAGCCCAGTCAGGATATAGATAGACCCTGGATAGAAGGTAGACCAGTGATTTTGCACTAGCAGAGGGCAGGTACAAAAGCCTGAAGTAGTGCTGAAAACTTCTAAAGTCTTCCCAAGTTATTTTATATCACCACAAAGGGCTAATGTGTGATGATATTATGATATTATTGAAGCCCTTACCTCAACACATTAGAAAAAGCAACATTCAAATAATTTAGTATCTAAAAAGTGTATATATATCTACATAAACTTTCTCCGGGCATACAGCTCGGTGGCCTCAGCACAAATGGCTACCGAGGCACGTAGAAGTCTCGAGGTGCAAAGTCTCGCCCGTCGAGAGATGAACTTGTTATTACCAGTGAAATCTCATAGTTCACCCAGACTCCCTTGTCCCACTCAACATCTCTTTTTAGACTAAACAAATCGGCTGCCGGCTTCTGCTAGTGGACAACTCCTCATAATCACCACCCCACCCCCTCCAAGCCCTCCACCCGCCAGCTAGCCGTAATCACTAACACCCATCCCCCACCTGCGAGCCATGAGCCATACACCCCCATTTCTCAGCTGGCGAGACTTTGGTGTGCCTAGGTAGCTATTTGAGCTGAGGCCACCGAGCTGTACACACTGGGATATATTTCTTACTATATTTTAGCAATTTAGTGGGTCCCATATAATTAATAAGTGGATATTTTACCTGTGACTGGGCTACGCATGGTGTGGGGTTGACAATATAGTGATGTAATGAACAGCAGCCAATCAGCAGCGAGTGCCAGCAGAATAGCACCACACCATCCATAGCCAGTCACAGTCACATATCTAGCCCGCCCTGGTACATGCCTCTCTTACCACGCCCGTAAACGAAGCAAGGGTGAGAGCCTAGCCCTGTTGCATGCCCCTCCCTGGCTTATCCGCTCTGGGGAGCGGGCCGGAGGGCCATGAAGCCAGTGTTGGTTGCGATTGTTGATTTAAAAATCAGCGCCCTACGGCCATCGATTGTAGAAAGTACAGAAATAAACGGTCCTTATCAATTTGTCAAGTTGTTCTTCATACCTTTATAGTTCCAAGGGCAATGAGATTGAAAACAAACAAAATCCACCACTTTTTGTACTGGTGAAACTTTTCAACAACAATTTTCAACAACTCTCCCTGCCGCCATGTCGCTGTTACGTCACAGTTCTCGTCGATCTCCCGGCAGACGGAGCTCGTTCCTCGCATCACAATTTTTCCTAGGACTATTGCCTAACTTGCGAGCTCACCCAAATAAAAAAAAAATAAAGGCCTAGCTCTTAAAGCTGCTGTATCAACGGCAGCAGCCAGCTGTCCTAATCTTATAGGTTTCTAGACAACTAGACTCAAAACCAACACAGGTATAGTTGGTTTGAGGTTGAGTTAGCTTGGGGTCGAGTTGGCTTGGGGTTGAGTAGGTGATGGGTCGGGCATGTCGTGGGTCGAGTTGACTAGATGCTGTCTTATATCTGCTGTATTAGCTGAAGTAGTTTATATTCTTAAAACTACCTGTACTGAAATATCTTATTTAAGTTATAGAACTGATATTTTTATCTATTTTTTTTAATTAAAAATAAGATGGATGGCTTAGTTGTTTAACGGTAATATTTGGGCTTAAAGTCATATATGCAGAGAAATACAAAAATAAGTAGTTGCTTGAGTCTATAATTAATCATATTAGATCTATTTTATGATAATTAATATCTTATTCATTTTTTTTCCTTTTGCTAAAATTATATATAGGTTGATGAGATATTTTTAAATCAAGTTTATACCTGGTCATAGATTTATAGCAATCTATACCTATCTATGTACCAGGTATATGTTCATAAAAAAGCTAAATATGCCCCAATATGGCCAACAAAAATTGATGACAACATGTCCATAAATATTTCTATTTATATTAGAAGGACTTTAATAGATCTATATCATTTCTATTAAAACTATTTTCGAAGGTAACTCCTTCATGAAAAACATATTTTCATTGCCTGTTGTGACCTATCCATGAGAACAGATACTGAACAATTGCTAAATACACCATGAGTAAGCTTCTTGAACACTCACACCATGTCAGAAGTATGTTTTATCATCATCCTTCTTCTTCTACCATTCTAGCAATCTATAACATGTTTTATAGCAGGCTTTATGCGGTTGTGACCTGTCCATGAGAACATATACTAAACTGTTGCTAAATACACCACGAGTAAGTTTCTTGAACACTCACCACATGTCAGAAGTACAATGTATGTTTTATCATCATCCGTCTTCTTCTATCATCCTAGATCTATACAATTTGCTACCAATGTAATATTGGTATCTCTCACAAAAAATGTTTTTAGAAAGTAAACATAAAAAAAGATAAGTAAACTGGGCATATGTTACCAAATTTCCAGTGTATAAGTCACACCCACCGATTTTGAGAAATTATTAGACTTGAGCCATAGATAAGTCGCACCAGTGTATAAGTAAAATGAAGTAAACTGACCATATGTTGCCTATTGCCTATTTACCGGTAGACACTTTTACATGCTAAACCCTGTTTATTATGTATACTTGGTATCTCTATTTGAAAGTAATACTGCTTGAGTAGGAGTAGTCCAGACAGTTTTCTGATCCTCAAAATGGTACACATTTGTGTTGCTTATCAATATGAACTACTAAAACCGTTGTTTCAGTAATTGTTGCCTTTTTAAATAAACTTTTAATTCAATAATTGTTGTTTTTTTCTATTAAACTTTAAATCCAATAATTGTTTTTTTTTTTATTAAACTTTTAATTCAATATTTGTTGCCTTTTTTATTAAACTTTTTATTAAATAATTGTTGCCTTTTTGATTAATATTTTAATTATTTGTCAGCAAGGGGATGTTGACAATACAAAGTACAACCATTTTTTGTGTGAATATACTCAAAGCTTGACATTTTAAGAGGGGCTGTTTAGTTTCGGGAAAAGGGATTTCATTCAATATTTGTTAAACTGTTGATATCCTAGCTATATTTTTGCCAGTGATATGTTTAAATTTCATGCCCAAATAGACTGGAAGTGAAAATATTTGTATGTCCTATATTGTTTTGTGATGGTTATCTAGATCTATATGTGTCTGGCAGGGAAACCAGTTTTTGACATTTGACATGGAAAATGATTGTATTGGGACAATTTTAAACTTAAAATGTTGCTTTAAGGGTAATAAAATATATAATTCTGCATTTGATTAAAAATCGTAATAATGGCATTAATTTAAATAAGTTATATAGATTAAAATCATTTGAAAATTAACAAAAATAGCCCCGAAAAACAGCTATTTTTTCAAATCAGAGATGAGTGATATGGTTGTGAATATATCTGAATTATCCTGGGGTGTCAAAAGTAGGCAAAATGTGTCAAAAAAAGGAAATAGTAAGTCATGTGAACGATATATAATAAAATATTCTTAAAATATTTACAGTTTTGGTTTTAACTCCTGTTTAATTTTTCTCAATTAAACTCTTCAAATTATATATTTCAGGGGTGGAGGCATTTGAAATATAGGTTTGGAGTCTAGAAACCAGAATTAAATTGTTATATTTAAAAAGACAAAAACTGCAGCTGAAATTTTGATGTCCTAGATATATGTGTCAGAATTAGGCAAAAGGTGTCAAATGTTAGGAAATAGTATAGATCTATGAACAATATATACCGGTAATAAAATATTTACAGTTTTTGTTTAAAATCCTATTTAATCTGTCTCAAATAAACTCTTCAAATTAGAGCTATATATATTTCATGGGTGGAGGCATCTAAAATATAGGTTTGGAATCATAATAGAGACCAGAATTAAATTGTTATATTTAAAAAGGCAAAAACTGCAGCTGAAATTTGATGTCATATGGAAAATTTAGTGTTTACCCTACCTACTCTTTAGTTTTACAGTCACAGACAGTGGTTTAAAGCCAAAGGCCCCAATTGGCCCAAAATAACTCGGTATAAACATGATTCCAAAAACATAAAAGTAAAATCTGCATTCCAAATAGCAATAGGCCTACTTCTGTCAGGGTAGCCTGAAAGTTCAGACGCTACAGTCCTGACACTTGTTCTTGGTGACTGTCACCAAGAACAAGTGTCAGGACTGTAGCGCAGTCACCAAGAACAAGTGTCAGGACTGCCCTAGCGTCTGAACTTTCAGGCTACTGTCAGGGTCACTGACACTGGTGTAAACCACAGCTATGCTTGTTCTTTCAACCAGTCCAGATTGATTTCATCAGACATTCCTGTCTCCCTGACCATATCCATATGATATCTATGGCTAGCCTGAATGTTCAGACGTTACAGTTTGACAGTCTGATGCTTATTGTTACAGTCACAAGAACAAGTGTCAAGACTGTACCGTCTGAACATTCAGGCTAATCGATGACTATCTGACTTGTTTTAGCTTGGACTAAAACTTTAGTTCAAGATCAAAATTAGCCAAAGCTGTCAAGTTAGATGGTTTTATATCAAAATACCAACCTTCAATCTCAACAAAACGTACTGACAAGTAGACGTCAACAAATCAACGACTGAGTCAGTTATTTGTCTAATTTGACCAGGGTTGACAGTGACACGACAGTTTGACAGACCGACGCGAAGACGACACTCGACTTGGTCACTTATCTGACTTAAAAAATTGACAACCAGGGGCTGAAATATTCATGAAAACTGTCATAGCAATCAGTTGAAATAAACAGATGACTTTCAAAAATAATACACACCTGGTCTAAATTTCTTATCACTTAGATCTATGCCAAACAGCAAAAACAAACAAAACTTTGAGTCGATTTTCGAACGCGTTCGCCAGGGTTCGCATTTGCCGGATGTTAGCATCAATGTCCCAACAGAGGGCGTTCCGCTAGTAGCCGGGAGAAATGGTGAATAAAAATGTAATCAATGTTTTATAGTTTTCATAATCATAATCCTTCAATATTCAGACAAATAAAGCAATAAAATTATAATTTTAGGCGTATATTCTGTTATATAGTCTGGAACTTTCTGAAATGGCTCCTATTATCGCCTTCATTCTCGGCCATGACGCGCGGCCGACGTTTTTTGAATCGCATAGTATGGCAATGTATGGCAAGCCAAAAAAAAAAAATTATTTATTTATTTATTTTTTATTTATTTATTTATTTTTGTATTTATTTATTTATTTATTTTTTCTCTTCGTATACGTTACCATAATAGCTCGCTAGAGCTCGCTACTAATGTCATTAGTAGAATATAAAATATTGCACACTTACTGCCAACAGATAACTCCAAACACCCGTTATTGAGCCCTCCAAAATCGCTTTCGGCATCTTCGTTGTAGGACAAGTCAGCTATATATAAGCTTACTCCCACGGACTCCACAGATCCAATAATTCGGCCACGTTCGATCCCAGGCCAGGGGCAGCGCACAGCCACGGAGTCAGGGTGAGCGATAATATGAGTCGAAGGGCCACAGCGAGCTTAAGATTCCATGTATGGCACTCGAAGTGAGTGATAAAGCTTCACTTCATATGAGCTCACAAATTATTGTTTAGTGCATTAGTTGTATCCGTTCAAACTTCAAACAGAGATGTAAACATCGGTGCAATTTTGGCCGCCGATCGTTTGTCAACGTGTAAACATTAGTTGTATTGACCACCCGATAGATGGCAGCGCTTTCAATGTAAGATCTAGTCGCAAGGTGGCGTTGTGTAGCGGTGTAGTCGTTTTCCCGCCGGATTTATCGCACCTGCTTTTATGCAGTGACGGATCCACGATCGGATGGGAGCATGGGCGTGTCCAGGGGGAAGCACAGGGGGCACGTGCCCCTTTCGACCCTAAACATTCTGTGTCCCCCCCCCCCTTTCAAATTATGTGCCTACCCCACCCCCCTGTCGTCAAAAAAAATAATGGGCCCCTTGGTCGTAATAGGCCTACTTGGTCGTATTTTGTACAGCCCCGCTGTGCAGTACCCCCCCCCCCCCCCCGTTTGTCAACTTTTTTTATTGTGCCCACTTCCAGTTTTCCAGATTTTTGCCCACCCTGGGAAGGCTCCTTGGGCTCCTGATCTCCCCCCCCCCCCTTCTCCGCCGGTCACCCAATCCTCCACATGGAATAATGGGGAAGGGGGGGGGGGGGACTATATCTTATATTATCATCATCATGTCTTCGTCATCGGGAAACGTGGGGGGGGGGGGGGGTCTAACTTCAAAGACATTAACATATACAAGAGTAGGCCTATAGGTTCTTTGATATCATTATTAATTTCTCTTTGTATGAAGTTGGGTCCGTGGCTTCCTTGTAGTAGATTGTTAGATCCATGATGACGTTTGCCTTCTTTACCTTTTTAGGTTGGGCTTTCTGGCAATTGGTAACCTCGCGTGTTGTTGAAGTTTAGGTCACGATGGGGCGAACCCTGGACACATTCATCTGCAGCTCAGCCCGATTACCAACTGAGATTTACTAGCACTAAAAGTCGTGATAACTAAGAGTTCATGGATGCCTTTTTGGTACCTAAAGGAGAAATGGTTGCGTATCACATATAAACAAACGAAACAAAGAAATTATTTATGAGTGATTTATTCGCAACGGTTCTCAGTCCTAGACCTGATACACACGCCGTCTCAGTACAAAGTATAAACATACATAACTGAAGAAATGTCGACAATACAACATTACAGGAAAACGCGGTTATCACAGGCAGCGAGTTTCTTGCAGAGTTCATTAAACTGAAAGTTGGTAAAACTCATCAAGAACGATCTCGATTGGGAGAAGCGTTGATCACATTCAGTTTCAAACGACGCATTCGTGTGTATTCTATGAAGGGAGATATAATATATTTCCTAGGCCTTTATACATAACGAGATTTGTGAGACACTCAAAACAGTAAATTTCACTGGGACATAGGCCTACTTGATAATCATAGGAATTCGCCAACGCTAGTTTTACATAAGGGTAAACATTCAAAGATGGTGATCTTTCTCCGACGCCCTTCCTGTAATAATTATATGTACATAGCTCGGAGTCGCAAGATCTCTTACAGTTTGCAGTTACGTGTCACAATGCTATTTGATAGGGTTCAGCAATCCTTTCTTCACGTCAGGTTAATAGATATCGTGCTATCATGTGTAAACCAAAACTCCCGAAGAGGTGAAGTATTGCTGGTCCCGTTACGATGCCCATACACGTGTAAGTATGACTTTCGCATTAGAGATTAAATGGGTTGCATTGCTATTATTACGCACAGGATTTCAAATTTTAAGTGATAGATAGACATCGTTTATATTTATAGGTTTATTGGAATTCTTAACAATTAATACGTTTTCTCGTCATACTTTTTAGAGTATGAAAAATTCGCTACAACTCATAGGATCAGAACTGGAGAATAACGTACAATAAAGAAACAGATTTATTCCAATTCAACTCGCACTTAAACGTGAGTACATCGGCAGCAGTCCTGTTTTTACATTGTCTAGTAATCATGATTTCCACATCGTTTTGGAGATTAAGCGGACATAAAGCGAATATAGGCTATGTACGCGAACAACTGGTCCGTCAGCTTTAGGCTAACACTATGTGTAGATTGAGATGTCGACAATAACAGGGTCAGACACGTGTCATTTCACACAACTTCAAAGAACTGGCGGAATTCTTCCAAAGTGATGTTTTCTGGGTTGGTGCCAATTTCACACGCAAGCTGAAAATAATGTATCATGGTGTTAAAATGATCTGTAGAACTATATTTGCTTTGTATATACAACCTATGTAGATTGATTGTGGTCACATTGCTGTTAACAGTCGCTATCATTGCTCGATCGAACAGTTCGCAATATATTTAAAAGTGCACCAAACCGGGTTAATACATTTCGTAATTCGTTAGTTTTCGTAATTATCGCAACATATGTAAACTGCGTAAAAGAACCTCAAGGCCACATAATCGCAAATTTGTTTCAGGGCTAGAGCTAGTGATCGGGGCTTTAAAACAACCACCAGGACAGAACGCAGATGAAAGTGCCAACTCCATAAGTCCCACTTTATTTCTTTTTGCGCTTCGAGAATTTCGTTGCACCATTTTGTCCTTAAAATCTCACACTACACTGCTCACAGTAATAATTCCGATAAGGATAAACGACCCAAATGCGCACAAAAACATTAATATCAATAATCACTGACTTACCCTGTCAATGATGTCGTCGTCGCAGGGAAGGTGTTGCTTCATACACATCTCCCGGAGGTTGTCCTTGCTGATGTAGCCGTGCCTGTCCAGGTCAATGCCCAGGAAGACCTTGTCTTTACGGTTGCTAGAGGTGATAGCGATCTTCTTCAGCTGGCTCTTGACTTCCTGAACCAGACCGTTCAGCTCTCCCACACTGTCATGGGAGTGGTTATTATCATTATTTTCATTATTAATATTATTAAATGGGATTAACTGTAATGGTGGTCAGCATGGCGAGAGTGGTAATAGTTAAACGATATAAATGAGGGATGTTATTGACTTTATTATTCAGTATTAAAAGCCATCAACATATTTATAAACAACAGCGACGTTGTACAGAACGAATAAAATAATATACCCTAGTTATTTAATAATACAGTGATATATATGACATCATTTATTTTTAGTGTAACATGAGCGTCATCGATACTCTTCCTTTTTAAATACACTTAATTCTTACACATAAATTTTACGAGGTTTACAACAGCGACTTGACATATATTTTCATGATCGCCTCGATCGATACTTTTGTTGATATTAACATGTTATTGTGCATATGAAGACGGTCATGCATTTGACATAAAAGCCAAATGGAAACCATGATTATGTGTTACAATTAATATGGTTGGGAATTTCGTTATACGAGGTTCAACGTCCTTACCCATAAGACCGTTTGACTCGCACGGGTCCACCCTTGGCGTAGTCCGTGGCTCCCAGGCTCATGTCGCCTAGCTTCTCTCTCAGGCTCTGTACCGTGTTCTCTGCAACGAACGGGGTCAGTGTTTTAGGCCGTTTGGTTGCCAACAATCAATGGCTAAACTTGGCCAAGGAACCTGCCGGGACGATGAAGGATGTAATATATGCCTCAGATTAGATGCCCAAGACCTACTGATTTATTGCGGTCTAGTGCGCTAACCACTACATCAGGGAGGCCCTCAGGACCTATTGGTCTGCGGTCATGGAGGTCCCCACAACCGATGGAAACCATCCCCATATTACCATTTTCACTGAAACCAAAACTATCATTCCATTCACCACGAACGTATATATTAAACATACAGCCGGGAAAGCGATGCGGATGCCTGGTACTTCGCGCCATTTTTCGCGAACAGTAAATTGGCTAAATCGGTCCAAGGAACCACTGGAATAATCAGATGAACTATCAGACGGCCTACAGTCGGGGTTAACCTGTTGGCCTAGCTGTCAGCATAGTCTGGTACGTTATATCCCGACCACGGCAACTCTGCGCCGCACGTACCTGGGAACTGATGAGAGTTCTCCTCCATGTAGCTCAGGACGTAGCGATCGGCGTTGACGATCACGAAGCGATGCCTAAAGATGATGACGGCCGCGCCGATGTAGAAGTCCGAAGGACCGTAGTACTCGGGGCGGTTCGGGGTGCTGTCCGGCTTAGCAACACGCGTGCGCTCCAGGAACTTTCCGCCGATGATGCCAGAGTTCCTGACCGGAGGCTCGTACACTGTGATCATGTCGTCCGAGAGACGGTAGGAGATGATGAAGCGCCGGCCTTTGTCTTCAGGGCGAGTAGAGTCCTGCAAGAAATAATCATTTCGATCTGCGAGTGCGTGTGAGTGCTCGAACCCTCGATCCGCTGTTGATCTGGAGCTCAGCCTGCTTACAAACTGAGCTAAGGAGGCTCCCACAGACATTTATAAAGAAAACCTTAGCAGTAATGCAGAGGCGTTGAATGCAGTATTAATTTAGTCTTCCTTAGCTACGCATCGTCACTGACAGAACATGCGATGCAGCACAAGGAAAATAATTTGTTTTTTTGATGTTTTACTGTATCCTTGAGCAAGGCATAATACGAACCATTACGGCTTCGAATCGAAGCACACTGCCGTCGTTTTCTAGCATTTTGATGAAGTCCTTCTTGGGGGGTTGAGGGATGAGTGACAGGCAGGACTGCATTGAGTCTTCCATGGATCCGTATCCATTGTACGGTGGCGGTTCCTGGAGAACACAGAACACATTTGTCGTGTTGTGTAATGGCGGAACCTTGGTAAAGTGTGAAACAATGTAAAAATCTGACTTGTTTTCATAGAGCTGCTTAGGTGAGATGAAAAATTACACTTGAATCATCGAACTAGGAAATTAGCGATGGAGTAATTAGTCAAAACCAAACGACGGGCCAGCAATACGACGACTGCGGTAAACTCTGTCGGTCACATATATGTAGGCTTATTCAGTCAAAAGCGCAAACGAATCGAAACACTTAAATCCCAACAAAATCTGCAAATCCATAGTGTTGTGAACCGATTCCAGCCAATATATCTACATTAAAATGAAAGTATAGTTATACCGTTTTGCGTTCCCCTCCTCCGGTCAGTGTCGTCAAATCTACTGCCGTGAAGTCAGTGACTTTGAAGTTCTTCCAGTAGAAGGCTTTGGTGAAGTCGTCCACGTCGTAGATGAGGAATCGCCGGTTGTATATCTTGACAGTGTTCCCGATCTGGAAGTCCCTTGGCGTGAAGTAATCCTGGATTTCCTGGTCCGACAGCTCCATGACGATGCCGGGAAATGTGGATTCCACGGCGTACCGGTCCTTGGGAACCTTTTGGCGGCAGATGAGTATTGGGAAGGGGTCGCGACCGTCGTTGGGGGAATGCTCTTCCCGTACTTCCAGTGTATCGTCCACCAGGTAATACTGCGATATTCAATAGAGGAGAACATATAATCAGTCAATTACTGAGTTTGTTATGTGTCATGTTGCGGTCATATATCCTCATTATGAGCGTGTCTGCGTAACGACCTTCGATCTAAACATATATTTTATTTGCTGGATAATTTTATAGCTTTGCACCATTATAAATTTGTAAAAAAAATACCATGGTACCGGTATACCATGTTACATTTACCATGGTACCGGTATACCATGTTACATTTACCATGGCACTTGTCAAAATACCATGGTACTTGTCAAAATACCATGGTACTTGTCAAAATACCATGGCACTTGTCAAAATACCATGGTACTTGTCAAAATTACCATTGTACAAAATGTAACATATGGCATACCATAGTACATGTACCATGTTAAATGTTTGTACATGGATTAACAGAAAAATATTTATCGCCATAATTAAGTACCAAGCATAGGCACATTATTTTCTATGACAGCAAATTAATGCTCAGCTAAGTCAGGAAACATGTATTAGCATTGTAGTGATTGCAATGAAAGACGTCTCTTAGTTTTGAAGTTTCATTCCGCAATGCCAATTAATGCCGGCACAAACAATTTAAGTCTACCGCGCATGACAAATAGTGAAGTAAGGGAGGCTAGGGTTAAAGGTCGGTTGGTCGCGGAGTCGTTCACGGGTCCATTATGACATGTGTGACCAGCATGGAGCCGGAAAGGATAATAATAATTGTTGTACTTACATGAATGACAAATTTCCTCATCTCGCCAAACATGCTGTCCCTGTCATCCCATACAGCATAACAACGGAGGACTTTTCTGTCCATTTCGAGGAATTGGCGCAGTTTGTCAAAGTCAGATGGAGTCTTGTATGTTCGTAGAGCTGACGTTTTCACTCTGGTGTCTGTGTAGGGATCTGTCGGACATTCCTGCGATGGGTTTACTTCAATTCCTTCGCTTTCAAGGAATTCCTGGAAGATAGGATATAGAATAACATAAAATATCTTAATGAGTGGAGTGCATGCATGCAATATCAATATAAACTACATACATAACTGCATTGATTATAATAAATAAAAGCATTTTGCTTCTTCCTTCAGAGAGCTAGTTGTAACGTGCCTATATAGCTATGTAATTTAATTCAAAAACAATTTGCTTGTTTATAAACAAATGTGTATCCAGCTAAATATCATAGCTCACCCTGCTCCAACCATCACAATCATAAAGATGGAAAACTTTGCCATAGAACACAATATTCATCCCGATATTGATATCTTTCCAGTGCCAATGATCACCAACATCATTTTTTGGTAGTCTCTGTCGCTTAATCAGTTTTCCTGGAAAGAAAAGCCACTGGATATTAAAATCTGACAATTGTCATTAAAACTAATTGTTGATTGAGACAAGGGAGAAGGCTACACAACCATGTCTCCAGGAGTAACCCCATACACTTAGCAGAGACATTTGAGACACAGATTTAATGATACTCTAGCAGTTTGGGCTGGCTCGGAAGAGAACACTCAATATGTGCACCCTTACTAGGTTGTGGCATAGCCCTTAATACAAAAAAGAAAAAAAGTCAAATAATAAGAGATTGTAACCAAGACTTACCCTGAGGCATTCCACTGTTTTCGATTGGGGGTTCAACAACAGAGATGCTGTCATCTTCTAGGTAGTAATAGATGCTGACCGGCCGCACACGATAATGTTCCCCAGGTGACTCCGGAACAGACTGTTTATACCAGCCCATAAACTTCAACACCTGTAAGCAATTCACAAGATATATACTAGATATGATGTTATCAGTATCATTCCTGCAATTTTGTCATTCTATCAAGTAATATATACTCCAAATAAATCATTGCATGCACAGGCATTATATTTCTGATGTTTGCAATAAAATTAAATAATACAAGTACCTTTTTGTCCCACACAACATGGGCAGGTACAAAATCCTCTGGAGGAGCTTGCTTCGCTTGCCCATACGTCAGAGTAGGCTTGTAGTTTGCCAATTCATCAAGTTCCTGTTCAGATAGCTGATTGTGATGAATTTGACTGCCTCCTATACCAACTTCTGGCCTCTTTTGCAGAGCATAGCCATTTCTATATCCAAGTGTATGGCTCCGATGATATTTGCTTTGCTGAAAATAAAAGATATATATATTATGCAATGTTTAAATTCCTTTACAGTCTGGGTCACCCCACTCCCTCTCCTCCTACACAAGCCCTTCCGGGGATACCCCATTCCCTCTCCTACTACACAAACCCTGCCAGGATTACCCCATTCCCTCTCCTACTACACAAGCCCTGCCAGGGCTATACCCTACTCTCTCTTTTACTACATAAGCCCAGAAGTCAACATGCTACCATTCTCTACTAAAGCTACCCCCTGTGTAGCCTGAATGTTCAGACGTTACAGTCTTGACACTTGTTCTTGTTAGTCAGAACAAGTGTCAAGACTGTAACGTCTGAACATTCAGGCTACCCTCTGTGATGTTTCAACCCACATTTTTTAAAATCTATCGCTCTGAAAATCACTGAGGTGAGAATAAGCAATACCGGACCATTTTAATTAGGAGCAATTAATATTTTGTGGCAAATTTGCAGAAAATATAGGCCAAAACATCAATCTACAATATTTATGACTTTGTCTTTGACTTAAGATTTAGGCCTATATTCTTTGGACCCTGATATCCTATGATGCAAAAGCTGTATGGCCTAAAGGCTTATCAGGGTTTTTATTTCTAGATTTCAAAGAATAATTTTTTTTATTCCTAGGTTACAAGGTATTAAGAAAGATAACTCCCAGTAATAAGTCTGCCAGTATATATAGGAAGGGTGGATATGCATGGTATAAATTAGTGATTTCCTAGTTCATGGTTAAGCTTAGAAATATTAAAATTGTCAGGTCACAATGAATAAAAAGCTTTTATCACGACAGTCAGCTAATAACCTATTCCCAGTTCACAAAGAATTGTTTGCCTCATTCCCAGTTCACAGTGAAATGAACACCATTCCCGAGAAAAGGAAACACTGGAAATACCCAGGCCCTTCAAGTTCAAGGCCCTTTGTTGCTCCCACCCCTGGCTGTAGCCCCATATCATATGACGTCGTGCAACAACTGTCTCATATGGGAATAGGCCTACCACCCCTGCATAACAGACACGGACAGGAATCCAACCTTTGTCTGCTTGGTTTCCTGGGTAAATGTCATAACGATAACAGTCGAATAGAAAAGTCTGAGGGTAATAATGTCGCGATCTAAATTACTTACAGTTGGATCTGTAAATGAGTTTCCCGGG
Organism: Arenicola marina; assembly: GCA_964019135.1. Taxonomy (NCBI): domain Eukaryota; kingdom Metazoa; phylum Annelida; class Polychaeta; family Arenicolidae; genus Arenicola; species Arenicola marina. Next base: position 22,290,099 of record OZ025256.1, on the reverse strand, counting down.
AGAAACGGTAGACCTTCCATGTTTAACTGATAAGCGATTTCTGTCGCCAAACACTTCCACGGCAAAGAGCAGCAATGTTACGCTTTTCTTGAAGTGTAGAAGAACTCGATTGTTTGGTTGCCAAGGAACACAGATCGACAAGTCGCGCGAGATGTAGACAAGAGCGAGAATTGATTTTTCCTACCTCCTATTTTGACAGCTGAAGAGTTCCAATAGAAGGGCGTGAGAGCAGACGGACTACGCTCGCTGGCGAGTGGCTAAGGATCAGTTGGCCGGTTGTTGATGTCTATCATGGAATATATGGCTATGTATTAACTTCAGGACTACGCTGTGTGCATCTTTAAATACATAAAATATTAACGTATAGCTGGAATGACGGGACGAAAGCAGTGATAAACGCTCAGAGCCAGGTCCAAGGACCGGGAACAAGCACCGGTTGAGTGCAGCGCACTGGGCAGTGCCAGAGGCAAGGCCAGTGGCAGTGGCAGTGAAAACTGTGGCGAAGCCACAACTGACCCGCTGTCACCATCTGTCCATCCCGAGGCACAGGCTGCGGCGGCAAACGAAACCCACTCACTGACAGCTGCCTCTCACAGCTCCAGGATTATACTTCTGTTGGGACGATTTTAGACTGTCAAAGATCTTACAGAAAGCATGTTCAGATGCAGTTTGACATCAAAACCCATTTAAATTTCCAAGGCTGTGGAAATATTTGGAAATTCTGCTGGCAGCATCTAAACCTGTGTTGATGCCATGTCATTTGTCTGAAGTAAGATTTTGACAGATCTGATCATAACTCTTCAGATATTTTTCTGTGATACTACTCTATAGACATATTAATCTATAGAACAGTGTATCAATGTGGATAAAGCCAGTATAAATGGATCAGGTAAGTTTGTTTTTTATCTACCATGTAATTTTATATTCACCTTTTTCTTTCTTTAATTCCACTAATTTCAGAACTTCTTCATGTCTATATATAAATACCATATCTTGTATTTCTGTTTACTGAGGGTTTTATCATTTAATAGAAACATCCTTTTACATAATATAGCAAGTTTTACTTACTTTTTTAATTTCTTGAAACCTTTGAAAGGCCAACATTTCTAATAAACAAGTATAATTTACCAAAAACAGATATGATAGGGATGATAATGAAAACCTAGATCTATTAATTATAGCTTAAGTAACCAACTGACAAATTAAACTAACTAAACTTATTTATAATGATTTCTACTAGTTATACTAATTGTGTCCTCAGATATCTGGGATAGTAGCTATTAATATAGGTATTCTAATTATGCTCTCAGAAATCTGAAAAAGTGGCTGTTAATACATTAAATTAAGCAAGGGTTTTGACAGCTGCTTGACAAAAAACATCATTACAGCAATATTGCACCAATATTCAACAATAATGATTTTATTTACCTTTGGTAGACAGTAAAACAGTGCTAGCTAGACACCCTGATGACTTGTCTATACATATCCCATTTCAACAAACTGTGAAGAAATTTTGTCTTCATCTTACTCATTCTTTGTGATGTTTATTTATTTATGATCCAGAACACTATCACATCTGCTTTGTCTTAAAAGTTGGTGTTAAGGAAATACCTGAGCTGCTGAGGAATAAACACTGTTAACAAGATGCAGATTTAAAGGCAAAAACTGCAGTGGATGTTGTGGTGAAGATTCCTGTGCTTCTGTCCTCTTCATATTAGTCATCATTTACATGTGTAGACCATCAATATCAAAAGATAAAAGATCTGTATTATTGTGACACAGATATTGGTTATAATTCTCGCAGTGATATTTTTTTGATGTGATGGTTATATTGAAGTAGACAGGAGAAGAAATTATTCTAAGATGTCTATTAAAAGCCACCTTGTTAAAGTGCTGATGGGACGGGTGGAGTTAGGGGAGGGCCAGTGGGGGGTGAGGTGCCATAAACCACGTGAAGTTTGCCAGACAGCTGCCATCGGCTCGTTGCCCTGGCGCACTTTACACCTCTCCCCGACGGGAGATAGGCGCTCTTGTAACCACCCCCCTGGGCGCCGTCATGGCAATCACACACCTCCACAAGCCGTTCAGGGTCGGGGCGGCCCCAACAAACCCTACACGCCGAGGTGGGAGTACCTGCTTGCCCACAACAGTTCGCGAAGGTTAAATTCCACACTAATACAACATTGGACTTCGTGGTATGGTTGCAAATTCCTGCATCAGTTTTGCTGCTGCTCGTTTTGTTGTTTTTTGTCAGTTTTGTGCACACGAGAGCTAAATTATGCCACTTTCAGGGACAACGATTGTGCGAACTTCAACCCAGCATCTGTCTATTTTCGCTGAAACGATTCAAACGTGACTGGACTCGCGGGTATTTTAACCAAATCACATTCGACCTATTATTTGATCAGGATCGCCCCAAGACCGCACCGCTACCGCACCCCCTGCCGAAATTCCGGATCCGTTCCTGATAGTTGATATCCGTCAGTCTGACCTGTCAATGGGCATATGGGAATATGCATATATATGATAATATGCGTAAATGGGAATATGCAAATATGGGAATATACTTATAGAGTTTGCAGTATTATATAACAATTGGCTTAGCCAGTCGAAATTTGAACATGTCTTTTAATAGTTTCGATGAGTTTTTCTAGAACATATGAACAGGCGTGATTGTGTTCTAACGATATTTGTGCTGAAAACCGCACCCGAAAATTTAACTGGCATTATGTCGTCAAGTTTGTCCGATGCACGAGACGATTAATCTGTCGTCAGGACGACTGTGGAGAAATTCATTTTGCAACCATACTTGCCCAATATATATCGCTGCTGTCATGCACAGCCGAAGCTTTTTCGTTGCAAACACTCTTGAAAAGCATGTGGCTGCTGCGCCCCTGACAATCTTGCTACTCTTAAAAAATCCGATCGGGGACCACCCACGCTGTGAAAAGTCCCCATATATCTCTCCGATCTTGTTTGCCATTTTCACAGGACCCGTGAAAGTCCGGTCCTGTTATCCCCGACCATTCACTGCCGACGGCTCGTGTCTGTGGAAGCCGATTTTATGCAGGCTCCGGACGGGAAAAAAAGAAACTACAAGAGAAACCTATACCCTATATCAAATCAGGGGGGTCCAACCTGGTGAAAATGGTCTGCGAGCGAGGCGGTTGCTTGCAATCGCTGCTACGACAGCTTTTGAAAGGGGATCTATAAGCGCATTAGCAGACCACTTCAGCTTCCTTTATACATGCCCCGGGTGCTTGCCACGCTTACGGCTATACACCGGGCTTTATGTCAGCGGGCTCTGGATTCCATTCCCTTTTGGCGGTGGGCCTAACTACTTACCACAACAGGGGGCTGTTTGCCGGAGGTGAGTCCAATGGGGGCCGGCCGCGCCCCTGAAACAGCCAACAGCTGGTTTGAAACGCTCAGCCATCTGCGTTTACTCTACGGCCGGCGCAGGCTCCCCCAATGGCTCCCCCAGCGGCTCCCCAACACATTTCTGCAGCTTCCGGTTGAGCGGCAAACAAGCAGACGGCTTCATCTGCCGATTTCCCGCGCGCGCCAATCCGCCCCATGGCCTATGGACGGACGGGCAGACGATGTCCGTTTAAACCCCCGTGGGTTATGTTTTCTAAATAATCTATTCCCCAGAAGTACCTTGTCGTTATCATCACGCCCTTGCCCTTCGGGAACAGCTCAAGTGGGATGCACATGCCATAAGACGCTTCGTTTGCTTTCACTCTACAGGGTCATGTTTTTGCCGTTGCGATTAGTCATTGAACAAACACCTGCTTTTTTTAGGAAGAATCAGCTTGTTATTTGCTGTTATAAGTCGTGTTTAAGAAAACTACGATTCGGTGAAGACAAGGGTAATGTGAGCAATAGACTGATTAGTTATATCCGTGAGTCGCAAATTGACTTATCAGCGTATTTAAGCAAAAGCGAAATTATAAGAATTATATTACTGTCCCATTAAATATGATGCCCGTACAACTTTCGTATCGTCTTGAAGAGGCATGAAGAAGTCGACACTTATATTTTATTGGTGATGGTAAATTTGTTCTACACTTCTTCTACACTATAATCCAATTTTAGGTTACATTTTACTAGTGTTTAGTCGTTGGTACTAGTAATGTTATCTATATATATCTATACTAATAAAATGAAGCTGTCTGTCCCACTATGCGCTGTCTGTCCCACTATGCCGCGGCATGCAAGAGCCCATTGGCCTCAGCGGCCGCCTTGAACCTATTAATATCCAGCCGTCGCTCTTAGATGTGTCAAAGCTATCGCATGTGTCAACACAACCGCTGGGTGCCTATGACCTTATCCCGCGGCATAATATCGCTTTCGGGTGCTTATCGCGCATGGTGACCATGCCTGCGGCGGGCTACCTGGCTTGGTGCCAACAGTAATAATATTTCTCCCAACGCCTTATCGCCCGAACCGTCATCAAAACAAACAAATCCCGTACTGTCTCGCGTCCACAACTTCCCATCAGTAGCAAGAGAACGAACTCTGCCCGGGGAACCTTGCCTATTTGACTTGATTTGATCTTTTTGATCTTTGATCCAATTTTACAGTATAGTTAAGCGGTCTACACGTCAATTCTATAGACCAACCAGGACGTCAGGCAGATTTTATCCACTGAAGGTAGTAGTAATACGTTAAATGAACAACGGACGGGAAACAGCATCTTTTTTAACTCAATCAACCCTTTTTTTTTCTTTACTCAATCAATGTATGAGCTTGGGCCTTAGTTTTGCTGGGCTGATATTCGTTTATATCGTGCTTTAGCCGCAATTTGAGTATCCTGTACTGGATGCACAATAATTGCACGGGGTTTAAATATCCTTAACATATATGTCCCGTTATACCGTAGCTCCAGGTCTCAATTTATGTCAATATGATCATCGATATTTTTTCTGCCCAATGTCTACCTTCTGCCTGCTACTATTTGACGTATAAAACAAAATACTGTCAGACGGTCTTTCGCTTATTACTACGAACGCTAGACGTCCCCCGAGTTGCATGTTGCTCGGTTATTCCTCTGAGTGGATCGCTCGAATATTACGCGACTTACGGTTAATCACCGTAGAGAATTGTACATTGTTATTAAGCACACGTGTGTTAGAACCCAACATATCGGAGTGACGAACACGTCAGACGTCAGACTTTGGCACAACGAAATAGAGTTTTAGATTTGATTTCAACCAGTCCGGTTATCGCTCGGACAACCCTGACGGGGCGGGGCCACTTGGGGCTAAAGAAGTGGTGATTGATTGAAAATTAATCACCTACTGGAAGCCCAAATTCGCGACGCCGCCACGCAACGTCAGCCCTGGTCATTGGTTCGCGCCAATATATCATACATTTCCTCCCACCTGAGTCCATGCTTTGTCCCGGGCGGTCTCCAGGCCTTTGTCTGCAGCAAAATGGCATGGAATGCCAACATTATTTTCATATATATCGGTACAAACAAATACTGCATTGAATATCCTGCAAATGAATCCATTAATGTAACGATATATTAATATTCAACCAGACTCACATTCGATTTCGGTGGGCAGTAGATATCCCTGAGTTCTTTAACGGCGTATATTGCTTCACATTCAGGGGATGTATGTGTTTTTTATTCATGGAAGAGAGCGCAGCCATTTGTCACCGCGGACAGCGCTCGATGTAATGCGATGAGAACATCAGAAAGCAATTAGGGGGCTATGTTAGACGAGTAATCCCATCCCTGGATTCTCTCGCCGCCATCTCGATCATCCTGACCCCCACGGATTGTGCCTCCATTCATAACTAGATGGCAGCACGGGAGACCCCCTGGACGTCGCAAAAGTGATTGCGATGGCCCGGCACGCGGCCCGGCCATTGTGGCGAATCGCTATGGCTCCTGAACTCTGATCCTCTCGGAAGTTGGTCACAGGGGCGGGCAACTGCGGTTGCATTTATAATATGTACAGGGGCGGGCAACTGCGATTGCATTTATAATATGTGCAGGGGCGGGCAACTGCGGTTGCATTTATAATACATGTATGTGCAGGGGCGGGCAACTGCGGTTGCATTTATAATATGTGCGGGGGCGGGCAACTGCGGTTGCATTTATAATACATGTATGTGCAGGGGCGGGCAACTGCGGTTGCATTTATAATATTTGCGGGGGCGGGCAACTGCGGTTGCATTTATAATATGTGCAGGGGCGGGCAACTGCGGTTGCATTTATAATATTTGCGGGGGCGGGCAACTGCGGTTGCATTTATAATATGTGCAGGGGCGGGCAACTGCGGTTGCGGTCACAATCGGGTGCCGATCCAAGAATTTGAATGGGTGAGGGTGGCACTTTGGGTTTGAAATTCTTACGAACAGGGGGTGGGGGGGCGTCCACCAAAATAGAGCGTCCAGAGAATTATAAATCTATGTATTAAAGTCATCCCCGGTCAACCTACTGATCTAGTATCTCTACAGTAGTCAGCCCGGTTTTTTTAGCCCCACATGCACCCCTTCCCCCCACCCCCCCCCCCACCACCACACCTGTCATCATGCGGCCCTGCTGAATGCACATGTATGCATATATGTATATAACATACACAATGAATGTGTAAACATTTCATTAGACATTATTTGATGTCACTCACGCCTCCTCTGTTCTCGCCTAGAAACATCCGTCCCGGCCGTGAGAAGTAGGAAATGACGTAAACAGATGTGGCTAGCTTATAGAGATCCAAGCCAGCCGCTATCACAGTATGCAATTAGCTAACTATGTCACGTGAGGCATGCAGATGGCCCACAGCAGCCCTCGCCCCCCCTCCCCATCCCCTTCCTAGTTTCAGCTATAGGTGTAGGTATATATATATATGTTTTATTACCTGTGACGTCATGACCACATTATTATGTTGTTCAGTTTCTTGGCGAGTAACACGTTGGCCTGAATAAACATTATTGCATTTGATTGGCACGTGACGTGTCAGTATATGGTTGTTGTGACATATATCAGGAGAAAACGAACCAAGTTATTGTTTTAAGATAAGAAGGATAACATGTGACATCATAATTGCTTCCAGCAAACGCCCCATCGGCAAGAGAAAGGAGTCACAACGCCAGGGCTAATGCTAACAATGATGAGACACAAGGGATCCCGCAAAATGTGTTCTTTGTGCGTGAATTGACAGATTGTTCTCTTAACATATCGGCAATTCTCTCGATGCCTCGTTACTCAGCCTGTTACTGCACTGTAGTGGCTGATAGATAAATGCCGCTCTTCTAGGTGTAGATTGATAAGTAGAGAGAAGAAACAAAGATCGTTTGGACACCATCCAGGAGTCAATACAGGTTAACAACAGTGAGATGAGGAAATCCACTTGCCTGGTCCTGTTAATTCAGGATCCACAGATTGAGACTGTCACTGCTTTGCAGTTGCTAAGCGATGGTTCGTCTGATTGGGGTACAGCTTCGGTCTGTATGAAGTTTTTCGCGCCAAGCCTTTCAGGTTTCCGCCCAATGTGGTAATTAAAGCTCTATTTAGTAAGTGAAACTCATTGAAAACGCCGAAAGTGACGGCGGTAGTAGGTAGCGGTAATATCTTTGAGGGCGTATTTTGCAACGGATTTAAAGGCACGGACCTAGACCTGACTGGATAAAATAGATAATACTGTGTGTTGTTGTCGATTCCGACTTCTTTGTCAATTCTGACCCGAAGGCATTGGAAAAATAACTGTTATCCATTTTTGTCGAGACTGCTGGTGAGAGCATTGAAGTTTAGAAAGGTCAAGGACAAACAGCAATCTCACATTACATTAGTAATATGAATAATTTGCTACATCTTGATTGATGTCAACATAATTGAATGAGCAATGACATTTAATTGAAGGTCGTATTTTCTGCTTGGACGGAGAGCGTTCATTTTCGCATACACTTTACGGTGTCTGCCCTCGTCTAGTTAAGTTAATATATTTCATAAACTGTATTGGATTATGAGTTAAAGCAATATATTCCGTATTTTTTGTTTTACCAACCTCTTCTTCATGTCAAATAAGTACATTCTGTCTTGAATTTAAATCATGAAAGCCTGTGGGCTATCCGGAGAGAACCATTTTGGTCACCGGAGCAGAAGTTGGTGGCCGGCTTTATATCCCTGCGCGCCTGTTCGCCGTTCGGTATTTTGTGTGTGATGTCGACCGCGGCTCACTATCACGTCCGCGCGATATAAATAAACCGCACAGTTTGATGTTGAAATGTTTGTTTTGCAGACTCAAACAGATATAAAACATATGCATCATAATGTTTGAGATACTTTTAGTCTTGATTCTAAAATGTTAAAAAATCCAAGATGGCGCATGTAAGTATATTGCTTTAATGATAATTTAGTATGCCAGTGAAGAAGAAATTGCCACGGCATGACCAGAAAAAGCATTTTCCTTTTGTATGGACGGGGTCGAGTCAGAATTGACAAGGCAGGTGAATCACATACGCACCGTAACGTTCCTTTCTCTTTAAGCTTCTTGCGCAGTATTGATATCGTTTGTGCTGGTGACGTCACGTCTATGTGCACACGTTTCTTGGGCCCCGAATGTTACGTGTAAACAAAGCTGTTGCAACAGGCGCTGTAAGCCTTTTGCTGCCCTTCGTCAATGATGGATGTAATTAAGATGCCAACGCAGGGGTGGTTCGTAACCGCCTTTTGAGGAATAATGCCGTTTTGCCCCCGCCTCCAGGTCGTCAATTTGGTGGACGCTCCGATGAGCCCCGCCCCCGGGCGCTAGTCTCCAGTGGGCCCCAACTCCCACTTTTAAAATTCCTGGTTCCGCCGCTGCCAACGTAACTCGTTTGGTAGCTACGCTTTTGATGGTCGAGAGCAGTAGGCCTACATCGATTTGCGTTTGGTTCATATTACGTTGATTTCATCTCGTGTGTCAAGAAATAGCTAAGTGGATTGCTAGGCTACCTCTGTGCACATGTAAGCTAAGTTAGGACGATGATATAACGTTGGATGTCACATATATATTCCCCTAATGCAAGCGCCGGGGCGCGAAACCCTGGCCTGTGGATCTGCAGCTCTGCAACCTGTTTACCTACTGAGTTAAGGAGGCTCCCCGGCGCGTCAATGGCCGAATGGACACAAAAGTGGCCGTAAATGACGTTTGATCAAGGGCGGATCCGGGTGTGGGGGGGGGGGGGGGGGGTCCAGGGGGTCCGGACTGCCGCCGTCCCTTTTTTTTTGGAAGAACGCTATCTGAAGCTCACGCATCGCTCCAGGTTTGCAATTTAACCGGATCTTGGACATGGCTGATGTTACCGCCAGGAATGCCAGATTTTCGTTCCTCGTTCTTTATGGCCTTCGCCTCGAACTTAGGTCTCTGGATACATCGTATATATGACAACACGTCTAGGTCCTACGTCGCTCCTGTTGTGGCCCCCGCGATAAGTTGTCGTGTAACTGACAGTTAATGTCCTAGAAACTGAACCTAACTGTAGACGTACAGATAGATATGTTATGTCATGATCTTACGGCCGGGTGTGGGGTGGGGGGGGCGCATGGTGGGAGTGGGGGGGTTACTTAAGGGTGGGTGGGGTCCGCACCCAACATGTGCAATATGCACGGAAAAAAGGGTCAAATACAGCTTCTCTGGACCCACCTGCCTCCTCCCCCCCCCCCCCCCCTGGATCTGTCGGTATATATATATATCCGAATCGGTCCAAGGAAGACATATTGCGGTGAATACTAGAATGGTGAATGTCGAGCAAGCCGTGCATTCAGAGAACGGGATCAAGCATCCTGTCAACAACAGATTGGGTTATGATTGAGCTGCGATTGGACCTATATAGCTGATTTGTATAGCTTCAGCTCCAGGGTAGCCGCGATGCGCACTCTGGCCGCCTACGCTAACAGTTAATGACCCAGTGTTTTTTTGTGTGGAATTTTTTTTTCATTTTTTTTTTTTTTTTTTTTTTTTTTTTTTTTTACGGTATTTATTTTGATAGGTTATCAACAACGAATTTACATGTGAATGGCCCCCTCAGTATTCACATAATGGAGATTTCGGAACAAAAACCTCATAACTAAAATATTTTATTTCAATTTGTCCAACATGTTGAAGCAATATCAAGAAGAAAAAAAATATATATAAATATGGTCATAAACATGTTAGTGTATTATTACACTGTAGAACACTTTAGCTGGACTAGGGACGTGTGGCGCTATACCACATCCTAATAACAACACTCCGCTAGGTCAATTCCTGTCTTCAGAAACGAGACAGCGCTCTCGGACGAAGGCGATGTCTGATACCCAATGCAGCACGGTTTGCATTATTCATCTGAGGACATGACCAGGGTGGTCCCTCTGGTCTACCTGGTATGTTAATTTAAGCAGGTGACAGCGTGTTTCGGTTGCTCGCTGGCAGTTCTGCGGAGCTTTGAGAATAGAGGAAAGTCATGATTTATGCAAAGTCACCGTGCAACGGACCGCCATTAAATGTCGGACGCCAGACTTAGGATGTCACTTAAAACTGATACACCAACACTCTTTCAATTGTAAAACGTCTGGAATAATTTCGATGGAACTTATTATTTAGGTTCAGACCCCCGATGCATTTCCTATGGGAAAATGCGGCTTTCATGTGTAGCCTACAGCGTCAAATTCAGGACACTTATTAAGGTCTCCGTAATCCTTCATATCACTCATATTATATCAATCTCATCGAGCTTAGAGTGGAAGCCAAAGCTGGAGTTGAAGCTAACCGTTTTTTCCTGCGTTTCATCTCGTTATATGTCACTTAAGCTTCTATTGATCCTTTCGGGTGCGTATGTAACTGCGACATTATATGATGCATACGATTAATGTATTATAAAACGTATCGTGCTTTAATTCTGTCCTGATTAGGTCGGTGGTCGTGTCGCCAAGGTGACAGTGTTACCAAGGTGACAGCGTAGCCAAGGTGACAGTGTTACCGAGGTGACAGCGTAGCCAAGGTGACAGTGTTACCGAGGTGACAGCGTAGCCAAGGTGACAGTGTTACCGAGGTGACAGCGTAGCCAAGGTGACAGTGTTACCAAGGTGACAGCGTAGCCAAGGTGACAGTGTTACCGAGGTGACAGCGTAACCAAGGTGACAGTGTTACCGAGGTGACAGCGTAGCCAAGGTGACAGTGTTACCGAGGTGACAGCGTAGCCAAGGTGACAGTGTTGCCTCGGTGACAGTTTTGCCAAGTTGACCCTGATTTCAATGTGACCGTGTTGCCAAAGTGACCGTTTTGCTGAAAAACAAATTAACCTTTCTTGGGGGTGACCGTATTTCATGGAAGCGTAGCAAATATAACCGGCATCGACTTGGTTTTCAGTGAGACACTTGCGAAACGAAGAAAACATGCCGGTCACGTTGTGTTTTTCACTGCCGCGTGGGTCTATTCAGGTTATAAGACAGACGCCTTGTCGACGCCGAGGCTACATACAATACCTTTCTTACCCATGGACTCTCCCGGCCACAACCCTCCTCCGCTATCAACCCACTCCCCTACACACCACTCCACACACACTCTGCACCCCCGCCTCCACCGTCAACCCCCTCCCCTACGCACCACACACACTCCGCACCCCCCTCCTCTACTCTCAACCCCGCTCACCCTACCTCTCCACCTCCAACCTCTCGTCCACCTCCTTGTCTTCCTACTCCCTTTCCTGGTCTCCCTTGTCCTCCATTCTCCTCCATCCTCCTCCGCCTCCTTCTCTTCCTCCTCCACCATCACCTTCTTATTATCCTCGCCCTCTATATCATTCTTCTTGTAACCCACTCCCTCTTCTACTCTCCCTTGTCCTCCATCCTCCTCCTCCACTTCCTCCTCCTCCTCTTCCTCCTCTTCCTCCTC